>OX451739.1:754472798-755672798 GCA_948472305.1 Vicia faba
ATATTTTATTATTATTATTATTATTATTATTATTATTATTATTATTATTATTATTTATTATTATTATTATTATTATTATATTATTATTATTATTATTATTATTATTTATTATTATTATTATTATTATTATTATTATTATTATTATTATTATTATTATTATTATTATTATTATTATTATTATTATAGGAGGTTCCATCTCACCATTAAGAACCAAGGAACATACAAAGTTTAAATACTTGAAAGTTGAATATAGTGGAGAAGGTTTGAATGTTTCAAGAAGGGAGTAAAAGGAAGTTAAAAGGGGAGGAAATCTAGGTCTAAGTTTGAGTCTATGGTGTTTGACAAATAAAGTAAAAATTATTAATTCTCTTAATATTAATAATTTCAAGAAGTATTTTCAAGAGAATTGGAGAAAAGGTGATTGTATTTCAATTGTGGTTACCTTAGATATTGTGGATTGTTTTAAAAAATTTGATGCGCTATGGTAGCAATTTTGGTGACGTGAATAGTTGGGTCATGGACTTTATATACTTTTATCACATCTTTCCAATGAGGGAATAGTTTTGAGACTTTGAAGTTAAAATAATGTGGAGTCATTTGACTTAGTAACAATGTGGTTTGTGAGGTTCATGATATTGGAACAATTTGACTCAATATGTTTGACAAATTGGAGCTGTTTTTACCCAATGTGAGGCATGTTCCCGAACTTAAGATAATTTTCTTGTCTATAAGCATGTTTGGTGATTTCTCTTATTGCACTACAATTGAGCATGTGGTGTATTGATAATTGTTAAAAGGGTATAAAATGTGTGATTTATATGTTTTGTATAACTAGAGTGTTATTTGTAATGCATCATTATCTAGTCAAGACTTCCATGTCAAAACTAAATTGTGGCACTCGAGATTAAGGAATGTAAGAGAAAGAGATTTGGTTTAACTTTGTTAACCAAGATTTGTGATGACCTCTATCATAATCGGTGTTCAATATCTCTTCTTGTTATTTTTATAGAAGTTGTTAGTTATTTTTATTGATTTTTAGTCTAATAATGCTTACAAATAAATTTGGTGAAACTTCTATACCAATTGTGGTTAACTTGAGAAATTGACAGTTTCTTCAAAAGTTGTAAAAGACAAATTTAAAGCCAATGAGGCCATGACAAAGTCAAAGGTATCTAAGGAGGAATGACAAAGTGATTTGGATAAATTCAAACCTAAAATAGTGTTTTGAGATGACAACTGTTGTACCCCGAAATTACCCCTCCCATTTTTCTCAAGACATGCTTTCAAAGGTTCTCAAGATACTCAAGAGTTGACCAGTCAAACCTCTTCATAAGCAAGGGGTCTACAACTAGGGTTTTGAGTTCCTCAAATAAGTTTTAGTTGCAAAGGTCTCAAGTGGTTTCCATGGTTCATCATATATCCTCAACAAGGTTCATGTCAAGTTTCAAGTCTTGCATCACAAGTTTGCTTAGTCAATGACTTAGATGATTGAAAATCAACTGTATTGGTCAAAAAGTCAACTGTGGTCAAAATATAGTCAAACTTCATTACTTTTGGTCAACATCAATATTTTGAAGTGATATTCATCATTTTATCAAGGATTGATCATGATTCCCCAAGGAAAGCTCTCAAATCATCAAAAGTCCAAAATTGCCAAATTAGGGTTTCCTTAGGAGAAGTCAACAGAACTTTGACCAGGCATAACTTTCACATGTTTCATCAACATTTCCCAAACCAAAGCCCAATTTGAATAAAATTAAATCTCTACAACTTTTATTTTATTCTCAAGTCCAAAAAAATGCTTCATTTGGAAGATATGAGCTAATACATTATAGGTCATTTTCAAAAGTCAACAAAAGGCACTTTTTGTCAAGGCAACTTACATCAAGATAATGTCTCCAAATGCAAACATGATCAACATAGATATTGTAGATGACATATTGATATTTCCAAAAGGTCAAAGATCATATTCAAAAGATGAAAATTGAGAAAGTTATGAGTTGCACAAGTTGGAAAATTTTAAAGAAATTCATGAAAGACAAAATGAGCAAAATTGAAGTTTTGAACTAGTTGGCCTAACTTTTGATGTTCAAACATGTTAATAAGGTGTTAGAGGACCTCTAAATCCATTCACATTTTTTTTGTGATTTTTATTTATTTTATTTGAATTTTTATTCATTTAAATGCAAATAAAATCAAATAAAATATGAAACAATGGTATAAAGGCTTGAGCTTTTTGTTTCAACCATCCAAAGGCCCAAGACAACTCATGACAAATCATGAAAACTAATTACAACCTTTCCAAAATGTGCAAGACTCAAAATGGAAAAGAAATAACTCAAATTAGCAAGTTTTCAAAAATTGATTATTGTTTAAACCATGGCTTCATGAGTTGATTCCATGCCATATTTTTCAGCCCAAATACAAGCCAACAACATGTCGAGATTCGTGCAAGGCATCCAAGAGACAAGAATCATGAAAAGAAGGTAAGTTTTCAATGTGTTGGAATATTGATTTCATGGGCATGAATAACTTGTCCCTTTCCATACTTGTTGGCTCCTATTTCATTCTCTATATAAAGGCAAGCAAAGCCATGCCAAAGGATGACAAAATCATAGCATAAAAAGCTCTCCAAAAATTCTCTAAAATTCGAAGAAGTTATGAAAATTATATCTCACATTTCCAGCAAGTTCCAATCCGAACTAAGGCTAGCATTCATCTCCTGAAGATCAAAGGAGTTGATCTAGATCCATAGTTGTATTCCTCGAGCACCAGAACACGATATGTGCATCACGCCGATTTTTTTAAATTGGTAAAAATCAAAACTATGTTTTCTTGCATTTTTTATCATTACTAACATGTTTGATCTGCTCCTATGCGTCATTAGAATAGGATAGGTACATTACATGTAAGGTTTGACGCATAAATTGTGTTTTACCATTGTTAGGGTACCGAAGCCATTGATCATTGAACTAGACATTACAAGCAACATTCTCCCTTTGCACCCCCATCTGCTTTTCATAAAGCAGGCCCATAGTCCTTTTTTTTGTTATTATTATTTTTTTAATCTATTTCTTTTCTTTTTTTAATCACTTTTTTTAATAAAATCATAAAAATTAAAAAAAATTAGATATAGATTTTAATTAGTTAACTTTATTTTCATAATAAAAATTAATTAATTTAATCACTTTAAGTTTATTTTATTAATTAAAATATAATTAGAATTAGGCTTTAATTATCATTCAATTATTTTTCTAAATAAAAACACCAAAAATATTTTTCATACTTAGAATTCTTTTAGATATCTTGCCCTCTTCAATTTCCGTGTATTTATTTACTTTTTCGCATTTTTTTCAATATTGTAATTGTTCAAAGTTTGTAATAGCTTATTAGGACCCTTTTATATTTTTATCCCCATTTTATGATTTGTATTCCCCCATTCCCGAGCGATGTAATAGCGTAGTTTAATTTCCGCACTTTTATTTTTTGCCCTTATGTATATATTTAACTGTTAGACTAATTAGGTGTGTATGGCAAGACTTAAAAGCAAAACGCTAGAAAAATTAACTTCAAGATCAATAACTGAAACAAAAAACACTTTGCACACACGCACCTCTAGGGTAACCTCCCTTGTTGACTTCGGATAAAAAATAGTCATGTTCCTCGAACGTAGGGATACCATTAGCAAAGACCCTCAGTTATAAATCATCATAAAGATTATAGTCCCTCGATGATCCTTCGATGTTGCCTCGGTAAATGATCTTGGTACCTTAGGGTAATTGCTAAAATATATTACGAGTTGCCTTCGTGATTGTACGATGACCCTCGCCTGTCCCTCAAAACATCCAATGATAGGGATACCTACCGACTAATGGTAGGATAACACTATTTAAAGGAAGAGAGGAAAAGAACAAAGATCTTTCTAGTAGGTAGACAACTTGTAGGTTTTTGCTCACAAAATAAATCATTTTCTCACCATACACTCTCTTTTTCTAAATATTTTCAAACACAAAACACTTTGTATGCATTATTAACGATATGAGAATCATTACAAAGTTCGCCACACTAAGGCGTCTTTTCAAAAATGTTTTCAAATACACTTACAAAAAAAAAGCATTTTCAAAGTGAGCTAGCAACTAAGAGCCCGTAGATAACTACAGATGGAAAGGGTGCTAACACCTTCCCTTTCCATAACCTACCCCCCTTACTGAGAAAAATTCTCAAAAGGTCTTTTCTGTTCTTTTCACCCTTTCCTTTGTTGGATAAAAGAAAAGTTTGTGGCGACTCTTGCTAACCACAAAATTTTCGATAAAACGCAAAACCAATAAAGTCAATTCTCCCACCTTGTTACAGAACTGGAGACTCTGCTGCGGAAAACTAAAAGTGGGGTTACCTTAGAGATAGTTCATATTTTAAATGCTTTCCTTGTTTGACTTGCTTGATTTATTCTTGAAGGGTTGTTTGGGTATTCTTGTAAAGATCATATACCTGGATCTGGGGCATTTTAGGTAAGTAGCAATAGATCGTAGAAACTATATGGTATAGACCGATATGGTTGAAGCGATAGCTACGTTAGTGTGACACATTTGTGGGTATCGGTGTCCCTTGAGTTAAATCAAGGAGAATACAGGGCCGCTGAGTGGTGTCATGAAGCACTAGCTGACCGTAGAACCTTAGTTAAACAACTTGGCCATTAGAAAGTAGTGAGATAGATAACTTTGGTGCATATTGAAGTTGGTTGATACTCGATACTATACTCATTGATATCAGACTTTCAGGATATTTTGGTCGCGAAAACAGATTGCTTGTGCTGAAACAATGCCTGATGAAGAAAGATTAATGATATTGAGATTCCTTAGAACCCAGTTACTTTCTTATATTACAGGTTGAGCTAAATAAAACTTTAAGAGGGTACTTACCTACAACTCCATGCAAGCTTAAACCTATGGCCTTGTGTGTTTTGCTTGTGTATGATTAAATTGTTCGAACATAACATCATAACATCATTACATCATGACATATCATTTTCTTAACCATTTCAAGGATCTCAAGGGCCTGTAATGCAGGTTATGATGAACCAGATGTCTAGCAAGGGGCAATGGAATTTATTTTCATCTAGCCAATGTTGTCAAAGCATAATGTCTTGAGTCAGTAGCTAGAACCCACTCTACATGGTGAGCTTGATTCTTGTAGAAGGATGTTCAACGATAAGAAGCTCTTCAAATCGAAGCTGCAGTCAAAATTCAACTTCTAACATTTTCTTGTATTTATCCAGTGAGATCCTTAAAAACATTGCATCCACATATCATGTATGTCATTACATAATAGATATTCTCAAGACAAGTTTCTCATTTTCTCGCTATTTATTTCAGTAAGAAAAATGGCTCTCGAGCAGACCGTCAGAGACCTCCAAACTCAAGAGGCTCAGTTCCAAGAAATGTTCCTGAACCTATCCAAGGGGAAAGAGGAATTGAAAGCACTCCTCACTGAGAGCATGACTAAGAACAATCCTAAAGACAACAGGGATGACCAGTTGGAAAAATTGCAAGCTGAGATGGCAACAATGAGAATCCAGATGATGGGTCAGATGGCTCTTATCCAAAATTTAGCTCGAGGGCAAGAAGAGTTAAGAATTCTAGTCATCAAACTTCATCAAGATGAATACAACTATATGGGACGAACGACTAGAATGGGAGATCAAATTATTAATCAACCTCTGATGAGACACGAAGTTGGCTAGGTTAAAAGTAGGTCTTCTCGGATTGCTACTACATCGCAAGTCCAACAATGACCTCGCCAACAACAACAGGGTAATCAACGTAAGCAGAATACACCCAAAATACAATTTACTAAAATCAACATGTATTTGGCTCAAGCATTGCAACACATGTTGAAGGCCAATCTAGTTACATTGAAGGATCCTCCTCATAAGCCCAATACTTCTTCTTCCCGTCACAATCCTAATGTAAGGTGCATGTATCACTCCAACAGTTTGGGGCATGAAACTGACATCTGTTGGGCGTTGAAACATAAGATTCAGGACCTGATTAACGAAGGAGTTTTCGAGTTCACGCAAGATGGTCAAATCAAGTTCTTCTGTTATCCCTCAAATATCGAGGCTGAAAGGCACACCATCTAAAGTGACAATTTAGGAGGAGAAGCTTTTTGTTCATTCGAAATTTCATTTGTAATTTCTTTGTTTGTTCAAACACTTATCTTTATGTCATACTTTAGTTCTTCCCATTAATACATTGCATATTTTTGTCTTGAGTTAATCCATTCATTTTCACTATACTATGCTTTTACTTCCTTTTGTGATATTCAACTCTCGATTAAAAACTATAAGCCTTTAGAGGGAGGATGACGAAAATAATACCATAATCTCTATAGTATGCTTTTGAATAGACCTTGCTGACGATGTACATGTGTTGTTTCAAATCCTAAATAGTGGAGTTATAAAGAAGATAATCCCTAGTCAACCCCTTTGAGCCTAAGAAGTAGGAATTTTATTTTCATACAAATTGAAACCTTTAATCATAACTTGGGGCAGGTTAGTTACTCAGTTAATTCAAATGCGCATTTAAACACAAGCTTTACCTTCACACACGATGAATAATGTCGAAGATGCTCTTCTAAATCAAAAGATAGTGATGGTTCCCTGTAATCACTAAAACAGGCAGTCATCATCTCTCAAAAGAAAAGCCCGCTAAAAACCTATGAAGGAGACTTAGGACAAACTAGGGCATCCTACTGACTGTGATCTCAAAACAATTCAGGCAAAAAACAGGGATAATAAAGTAAAAAAAGAGGTCCTACGAATCCTCAATAAATAAATATTACAAAAAAAAATGATGAATACCTTCTCAAATAAACTTTCAGTATTCGAATCATCACCGGAATATCAGGGCAAAGATTCCAAATTTAATTGGAACCTAAACGCACAATTAACTGAGTATAAGGCTGAAGAATATCATGGATAACAGGTGGGTATAAATAAATTTCGAGCCTTTATCCTTTGTTTCTTAAACCGCGAACTAGGCCACGTTACAACCCTTAAAAGTCCTAGCTGAATCATGGGTTAGTTAGAAAGCATACTATTACAAAAAGTATCCTGACTCCTGTAAGGCATACTATAAATCTTGAGTTGAATTCTTATTCTTACAAAATTTTGTTTGTTTACTAAAAATGCATTTTCAAAACTTCAAGACAGACATAAGCTTTTCATTTTTAAGTTCCATTGTTTGCATATGACTAAATGTTCGACAACAGAGAAATCCGCACAACATATATTCAATGAACAAAAATCCTCTCAATGAACAGAATCACCTCAGATGGAAAGACATTTCCAGTAACATGCTTTTCAAATCAAGGGGCATGACATGGTGTCTAACTGATCTGGGGGCAGTCAGTCAGGATTCAAGGAATCTCTCAAAAGTGCCGAATAGCCAGGGTCAGAACTCAATCTGAATCACTTGGGGAATTGAACATGAGTCTCAGCAAAGGGCCATGTACGATCAAGCAAACATTTTATGACAGTGCTACAACACTTACTACTATGGACAATGACAATTCTCTGCATCCTGTGAACGCAGACATAATCGGAAAATACTGCGCATGAAGAAAAAAAGACCCGCTAGGTTGAATGGCCTAGACAAAAATAAGGGCATCTCGGCAAACCAAAAAAGTTCAGGAAAAAATTAAGGATATATAAATAAAACTGTACACCCGGTAAGTCGAAAATCTGAAAAGGCGGCTTGGGCAAAAAAGGGTATCCAGGTGGACTAAAAATATGAAAGGACAGTCCAGACAAAAGTTAGGGATTAAAGCGTACGACTATGTCCCGTCATCTCATCACCTGTCTATCAATAGAAGATTTATGACCCTGATCAACATTTACTCAAGACTCTAGGAGTTGGGACAACGTCCAAGCCACCCACGAATCCCTACAACTTCCATGAGATTATCCCCACAGAGTAATCTTCACAAGTTCATACATTCCCCACAATTTCCCCTACAGATCGCTCTGGAGAATAAAGGAGTATGATCTTCTTCCCAGCTATGTCACCAACCTACAGAGTTCCAACCAGTATAGTTCATGGAAGTTCTCTTCCCCAGCTGAGTTTATTCCTCTGAGATTGCAAAACCCTCTGCATGTATCTACTCTCTAGCAGAGTTCATTTCCTCAACAAGGGTGTTTCCTCAGTAGAGTATTGCTTCGTCGACAAAGTTTAATTCCCTAACATGGTTAATTTCCCCAACAAATTATCGTCTCCCCAGCTTGAGTATGTTACTCAGATGGCCACGAGTCGCCCGAAAAATTCCTCTCCCCAGTAAAGTTGCCACTATCCCCAAAGAGTTACTACTGAATCTAAAATTGGGCCAGATATCAGTCAACTTTATCCTCCCCAGACAAGCCGGAAGGTTATCCATATCTTCTATCCCCAGTCAGGGTATAAAGTCCCCAGCAGAGAAATGAACAACTAATGTTCTTGAGCTTTTCTCCCCAAGCAGGAATTAAAATTCTCCAGCAGAGTTTCCTCAAGCAAAAAGTAGAAATCAATGTTCCCTAGCGGATTTTCCTCAAATAAGAAAGCAGGAGTCCCCAGCGGAAACAATCCCCAGAAGATCGAAGATACACATACTCTTCATTCCCAGCGACAATCAGAGATTTATTTTCCCCAGACAAAGATGTTGCTCGAGTTTACAAATGCACTTCAATAATATTTCACATTCATGCATCATTTACCAATGTCATAGCATATACATACGAAACGCATATAGCACAGTCTCATTAATTTTGAGAACGTCATTATGCAACGCATTTCATACATCATGATATTGCATACAACTAACTCTTTAGGAAAGATCAATCAACAAACATCATCAATGATAACACATAAATGTATTGTATATTTAGCTTGATTTACTTAAATTATTTTCCATTTTTATCTAAATTAAATTGCTTTATAGTTGGTATTAATTCTGGTATTTTACTATTTTAAAGGTATTAAATTAATTAAAGCTTTTGTGAGAAGAATAAGAAAAGGGGTACAAAAAGAAGAGCCAAAGGATAAAAGAAACAAAGCATCAGCCCAAGCCCAATAAGGAAAGAAGCGCGTTGTCCACTTGAAAGTAGCTTGTAACGAACGTCACACGTCCATGACGAGGCATGGTGCTTGACCATGTGGCAAACGTCACTTGGGCCTTGACGAACGACAACCCATGTTATCCTATTATTTTTCCCACGTACTTCAAGCTTGCAACAAAAATATCTCACTTTCTATATTCACGTTCCACTAAGTCAGCTACGTAGAGATCCAACAGCCATGCACCTCCAACAATCTCTCACATGCAGTTATTCAAGACCACCATAAATAGAAGGCTTCACACACTGAGTAAGGGCTCTCAGTTTTTTCCTTTCTTATTCGTGCACTAATTTTTCTAGAATTATTATTTTCTAGAATTATTATTTTCCTTAGTTTTAAGAAGTATTATTTTCCCAACCGATTTAAGCAATAGATTTCTACACCGGAAATCTATTGCCCCGTAGTTTGTTTCAAGACCTGCAGAATTCTCGTTTAGGTTTATTATTTTATTTCTTTGCAATTGTTTCTGTTCCAGATCAAAGCAAAACCTACCAACCTGTGGAAGAGTGCTTTTCGTTAGAGTCGGAAGAATCGTTACCAATTTCCAGTCATATTTATTTTCAGGTTTTTATTTTAATAAATTATTATTTGCCTTTAATTAAATAAACTTGTTTACTTTGTTGTCTGGCTTGTATTATTCTGTGATTGAGTTTTATAATATGCTAGGCTAGATTTCTATGTCGGTATGTAAGGGTCATATAATTGAGGGAATTTGGTAATACTATTGGTTACTTATTTGTTAAAATATTGTCTAAATTTCTATTTTTAAATGATAAACCGTTTTGTTATGAGAGTAAAGGACGAATAAAAGTTAGGTTCAATAAAGCGAGAGTTTGAGGATCTTTAACTGGACATTAGTAATTAGGCATTGGCTTTAAAAACAGCGAGAGAGCTTTAAGAATAATTAGAGTTTATTTGTTTTTAAAAAATGTTTTTAACTCCGGCGGGATAGTGAGAGCATACGTTAGGACTTAAATGCATAGCCTAAATCAATAACCACGACAGTGTGAGATGAGGGTTCTAAATTGATAAATTTCTACTAAGAACTATTTGAAACTGCGAATTACTGAATAGGTTACTAATTCTCGAAGTCCGATCATTACATACTGGTTGTTTCCCCTTCTGATTATCTAATTTGATTTAAACTTACTTTTAGTTCCCCTAATCTAAACCAAATATTTTTAGCCTTAGATTTACACTGTAACATTAGATAATGATACGTTTGACTTTTGGTCCTTTGGGTTCGATAATGTTTAAAACTACGCGATAAGACTGTGCACTTGCAGTCCAAATTATTTAGACTAATAAAGTACGCGATCAAGTTTTTGGCGCCGTTACCTGGGACCAATTTAGTCAATATCGTAATTCCGTTGTTGCACCGTATAGACTAAGGCAACATATTTTTTTTCCTTTCTTTGAATGATTGTATGCCAAATACTCGTTTACAAGGAGGGGAATTAATACAACGAATCAAAGAAATCGAACGTTTTGTTAACATAAAACATCGAATCCTCGATCTTCCTGAAGTAGCTCCAATTCCCATTCCCATTCCTGAAGAACCAACTCCGAAACTAAACATGGCTGAACTAGTTAATCGTCCTCTTAAGGAGTACCTTGCTCCTTCTTGAGCTGAACCGCACTCGAGTATTGCTCCTCCTTCCATCGAGGCAAACAACTTCGAGCTTAAACCTTCATTGTTGAAATTCGTGCAACAAAATCAATTCTCTGGAGGCCCTATGGATGATCCGAGTCTCCATTTATCTGTGTTCGTGCAATATGCCGACACAGTGAAAGCTAATGGTGTTAATCTCGAAGAAATTCGATTACGTCTTTTCCCTTTTTCTTTAAGAGATAGATCCAGAGTGTGGCTCCAATCCTTACCTTCAAACTCCATAACTACATGGGACGAATTGAAGAAAGTATTCTTAGCAAGATATTTTCCACCTAGTAAAACTGCAATGCTGAGACGCCAAATCAACGGATTTACTAAAAAAGACAACGAATCACTTTTCGAAGCTTGGGAGAGATACAAGGACATGATAAGACTTTTCCTACATAATGGACTTGAACCATGGCTAATCATCCACACCTTCTATGGTGGTCTCCTATATAACACCAAATTATCTCTAGACGCTACCGCTGGTGGTGCACTAATGGACAAACCCTATAATGAAGCTTATCAACTCATTGAAAACATGGCGCAAAACCATTATCAATGGGGAGGAGAATGAGATAAGGGAGGAATTCACGAATTCAGTGGCATAGACTACGTCAATGCTAAAGTAGACGCCCTGACTCAAAAGATTGAGAGTTTAGCAATAAATGTGGCTGCCGTAGCTCCAAACTATGAATTATGTGCAGTACCTGGACATGTCGTTTCTGAATGCCAATTGCTAGCTGGAATACCTCCTGACCAGATGAACTACGCTCAAGGAAACCCGTATTCTAACACCTATAACCCAGGTTGGAAGAATCATCCAAATTTATCCTATAAGAATAACAATGCGTTATACGCTCCTCAAGCACCTCCTTGTTTCCAAAAGCCAAACCAAGTTGCACCTTAAGCTGCACCTCAAGCCGCACCTCAAGCTGCACCTCAAGCACCCCGTATGTCCAACCTTGAGATAATGATGGAAAACTTTGTTGCCGCTCAAACACAACAAAATAAGAAATTTATGAACTAAAACAGACACACCTCTGAACTAGTAAAACAATTAGCAACCAAAGTAGATGCCTTGGCTACACATAACAAAATGCTAGAAACCTAGATTTCTCAAGTAGCCCAACAACAAGCAACAACTGTCGCTACAACTGGGGTGTTTCCTGGTCAATCACAACCTAAACTGAAAGGTCATGCTAATGCCATTACATTTAATAGTGGGACTGAATTAGACGGACCAGTAGATCCGAGAATCTTAACTAAACCGATGTATCAACAAAATGAAAATGAAACCGAAAAGGAAAAAAGCAATGATGAACTGAATAAATCTTCTGAGCCAGAAACCATAACTAGAGATGAAGCTGAAAAAGAAAAACCATATGTACCTCCACCACCATATAAGCCACCTATCCCATTTCCTCAGAGATTAGCTAAATCTAAAACCGAAGGACAATTCAAGAAATTTGTAGAACTTCTAAAACAATTAAACATAACAATACCGTTTACAGAAGCCATAACACAAATGCCATGATATGCCAAATTTCTTAAAGAGATATTGTCTAATAAAAAGAAACTCGAGGATAATGAGACATTGATGCTTACTGTAGAATGTAGCGCTATTATCCAGAACAATATGCCGCCTAAGCTGAAAGACCCTGGTAGTTTCTCCATACCCCGTGTGATAGGGAAATTCATAATAGACAAAGCACTCTGCTATTTAGGAGCTAGTGTAAGCTTGATGCCCCTTTCAATCTGTAAAAAGATGCAACTAGGAGAACTAAGACCAACTAGGATGTCCCTACAATTAGATGATCGCTCTGTGAAATACCCGGTAGGTATGCTAGAAAATATTCCCGTTAGAATAGGTCAATTCTATATTCCCACAGATTTCATTATGATGGACATTCAAGAAAACTCAAACATTCCCATCATACTAGGAAGACCTTTCTTAGCCACTGCTGGCGCTATCATTGATGTGAAATAAGGAAAATTTACTTTTGAAGTCAGAGAAGAGAAAATTGAATTCATTCTTTCTCAATTCCTTAAAGCCCCAGCAATAAGTGACACATGCTGTTTTATTGACATCATCGATGAATGTGTGAAGAAATAAAGTCAGAACCACCAGAGGATATTGAAATACTACGAATCCCAATGACGCCTATTTTTGAAGACGACAACTAGCGTGGGTAATGTCAAGATAACCACCTAAGTGAATGCTTAGCGCTGACTCCCGATCCTATACCTGACCCTAAGAAACCTGCTGTAGAACTTAAAACATTACCAAATAATTTAAGGTATGAATTCCTAGATGAAGAATTTAAACAACCCGTCATAGTCAAAGCTAACTTAGGACGAATCGAAACCGAAAAGTTACTTAATGTCCTGAGAAAATATCCAACCGCTCTAGGCTATAACATCTCAGATCTGAAAGGAATAAGTCCCTCAATCTGTATGCATCACATTATGCTCGAGGAAGATAGCAAAACCTCTAGAGAGCATCAACGACGAATCAATCCCATTCTAAGTGATGTAGTTAAGAAGGAAATTCAAAAGTTGTTGGAAGCCAGAATCACATATCCTATATTCAACAGTAAATGGGTTAGTCCTGTACATGTCGTACCTAAGAAAGGAGGAGTCACCGTAGTCACCAAAGAAAAAGGAGAATATGTAGCCCAACGCACTCAAATTGGATGGAGAATATGCATCGACTATAGGAAGTTAAACAAGGCCACTCACAAGGATCATTTTCCTCTACCTTTCATAGAATAAATGCTCAAGCGTTTGGCCAGAAATTCCCATTTCGGTTACTTAGATGGTTATTCAGGATTTTTCCAAATTCCTATCCACCTCAATGACCAAGAAAAGACCATATTTACATGTCCTTATGGTGCATTTTCTTATAGACGAATGCCTTTCGGACTTTGCAATGCACCTGCAACCTTCCAGAGATGCATGATGGCGATCTTTGTTGATTTCCTGGATGGAATAATGGAAGTCTTTATGGACAATTTCTCTGTCTGTGGAGAAAGTTTTGAAGGATGCTAAGCGAACCTTGAAATGGTACTCAAACGATGTGTGAGCGTCAATCTAGTACTCAACTGGGAAAAATTCCATTTCATGGTCCGGAAAGGGATTGTACTTGGACACATCGTGTCCGACAGAGGAATCAAGGTGGATAAGGTAAAAATAGAAGTGATAGAAAACCTTAAACCTCCTAAAACTGTTAGAGAAATAAGAAGTTTTCTAGGACACACCGGTTTTTACCGATGTTTCATCAAAGATTTCTCTAAAATAACCAAGCCATTAACTGATTTGCGAATGAAAGACGCTGAATTCATCTTTGATGACAAATGTTCCAAAACATTTCAAACACTTAAACAAGCACTAATCTCTGCACCAGTCATCCAGTCTCCAGATTGGAGCGAACCGTTCAAGATAATGTGTGACGCAAGTGATTATGCCTTAGGTGCTGTTCTAGGATAACGAAAAGATAAAAACTCCATGTTATATACTATGCGAGTAAAACCCTAGACGAAGCCCAAATGAATTATGCCACAACAGAAAAGGAACTTTTAGCAGTTGTGTTTGCGTTAGACAAATTTCGTTCTTACTTGGTGGGAGCTAAAATTATCATCTACACCGATAATGCCGCTATTAGATACTGTTGTACCCAAAAAAATTTCCTCTCATTTATCAAGAATGTTCTCACAATATTTCCTTTGGTCCAAGACTGCACAAGGGTTGATCAGCTTAAGACACCTCCTTAAGCACTGCTGACTGAAATTAGGGTTTAAGATTGCACAAGGATAATTGAACTTTTAATGCCTCATATGAATTTCATGGATCATTATAGACCCTCAAGATTTCTCATGTTAAGTTTCAAGTCTTGGATCACATTTTTGCTCAGTCAATTGATCAGTTGACCTAAAAATCAACTATATTGGAGAAAAAGTCAACTGTGGTCAATTTATAGTCAAACTTCATAATTTTTTTATCCATATCAACATTATGAACTTCTATATGTCATTTGATCAAGTTTGGACCATAATTCCTCAAGAAATTTGATCAGATCATCAAAAGGGCAAAATGGTCAAAATTAGGGTTTTGATTGAGAAAAGGAAATTTCTAATTTCTGACCTAGGAAATGATTGATTGGTCGGAAACATGATCTCAAGGATTCAATTGAATCATTTTGACCTAATGGCATGACTCAAAACATCCCTCAAGATCAATTGATTGATAGTTGATTTTCAATCAACTGATCAAAAGTCAACCGTACACTGAAAAGTCAAACTTTGACTTTTTGGTCAAAATCAAGTGTCAAAGATCATAATTCATCAAAAAATGTCACAATATGAAACTTTTTCATCAAGAAATCAAAAAGTCAAGATTTCATTTTGAAAAGTCAAAGTTTCCAGACTTAGAAATTTTTCTAAGTGTTGAAAACTTCATATTATTTCACAACTTTGAGACAATTTTTCGCCATGATGCAAGATGATTCAAATGAAACTTTCAACATGAAAGTTGTAGATATAAATGAGATATAAAACATTGCTTTACATAAATCCTCCTAGAAATTCTTGGATTTCAAGTTATTAATCCATGAAGTCATGGTCATGAAACTAAACACTTAGTGAAAATTTTGCCCTAGTTTAGGCAGGATTTTGACCTAACTTCATGACAATTTTTCACATAGTTCCAAGATGAATTTTCAATATATGTCCAACATATAGGTTGTATAGGATGTTACAAGCTTTCCAAAATGTCCAAGAACTCATTGAGATCATGTTTGAGCAAGGAGAATCGAAGGCAAGAAGTTAGGGTTTCATTCTTGAATTACAAGTCATTTCTTGATGAACACATAATGCAATTTCAATGTTAGGATGCATAATCTTGCTTTGAAGGCCTTATAACTTGTGTATCTATCCATAATTAATGGATTACACAAACTTTTGAGCTATAATCCAAGTGGTTTAAGCTTTATCCAATCCACATTGCCATTTTGGGAAGAAAGTGAAGAATACCATTCTTGAAAAGCAAGCTTTTTGCACAAAGTCAATTCTTGAGCCTCTAACTTGTTCCCTCTGATCACACTCCATCTACAAAGTCAGAAGCAAGTGTGTTTAAAGCATAACCACTCTATCTTAGCAAGTACACAAGACTTTGAAACTTGGATTTCTCAAAAAATCACATAATATGTTGAAACTTGTGATTTTGAATTTTGATCAATAACACGCTTCCAAACTTGTTGCTTATAAATAGAGGCACTATTTGTGAGCTAGAACACGAGCTTAAGCATCCCGAAACACGGCCAAACTCCCTCAAGCCAAAAATTGCACAAAAAACTCCATTGATGCATAATTCTGGCCTTAAACTTATATCTCTCATTTCCCTCGCGCGTTTTCCTTCCTAATCAATCACAAAGCTCCTACACATCAAATATAACCTATCCCTGACCCTATTTTATAATTGTAACTCCATCTTCACCAACCTCCTTAACTAAAAACAGAGCTCTGCAAGTTGACTTCTCCAGACCATTTCAACCATCCATTGCTCAAGCTAATCAATGCATTAGCTTCCTGGAAACTTGAGGAAGCTAACCTGATTATTGCAGCACCTTGAATCAAGCTCATTTGCAGTTCATGATTTCTAATTTTGAGGTATTTTTCTTGAACTTCTATCTCATTAATTAGGCATTGTTAGGCTCGTATTTGTGAAGATAAAATGTAGACAACATTGTCACGAAGCTGTACATATCCATAGTTTGCATTTATATGGCCTGAGCTTAGAGAATTCTAGAGTTGAAGTTTCTAAAATTTTTAGGTTTTAAATTAGGGCCAGAAATATTCTCACTCATCTTGGATTTATAGCTTTAGTTATTTATATGGTTGGATTCGTGGGAAGAAATGCCACAACTTTCATGTTTGTACTTTCCATTTTTGTTGAGAGATGAAGAAGTTACAGGTACTCTGGCTGACTGAAGGTTGAAGACGAAGTACAAGCCTTGGAAGCATGTTACGTTATGTATTTATCATTTCATTTTAATAAATGGATGTATAGCCACCCCAGTGGCAAGGCAGTGCATTGGTAACCAAGAGGGTGTGGGTTCAACACCCAGCGTGCTACCTTTTCTCATTTCTCACATTTTTTTCACTTTTTTTTTTGTTTACAAACAGCACGCCTGGGCCTCTAACTTGGGCCTGCTTATTTTTTTTCCTTTTACTAACCCATGACTTACTTCAGCACCCCCTGACCCAATTTCATTATTATTTCTTTATCTTATTTTATTTTATTCTTTTTTCCTTTATTATTATTATTATTATTATTATTATTATTATTATTATTATTATTATTATTATTATTATTATTATTATTTTTATTATTATTATTATTAATAAAAATCCAAAAATATTTTATTTATTATTTTTACACTTATTTAGTTTATTTGTTTTATAAAACTAAAAGAACAAAAACATTTTCTTAATAAATTAATTTCTTTCTTAATAATTAATATTTAGGTTTAGGTTTAACTATTATATTATTTTATTTCAATTAAATTTAATTTAAAACTTAGGTTTCTTTTAATTAATTAATATCCATATTATTTTTATTAATTTAAAACTTTTCATAAATAAAACCCTAAAAAATCATTTTTAACTTATTTTTCTTTGCTAATTAATTTAGGTTTTAGTTTTAGCTAATTTTAATTAACCATTTTCTTAATTAGGTTTAGGTTAAAATTCTTTCATAAAAATCCAAACAAAATCATTTCTTTTTTCCATTTACATTCTTGCATTTTTATTTTCAATTTTGTACAATATTCAATATGGTTGTAATAGTTACTTAGATTTAATTTTCTTGAAAAATCCCCATTTCTAAATTTGTACACCCCCTCCCCTATTGATGTAATAGCTTAGTATTTTTATTTTCCGTAATTTAATGCTTTATATATAAATACTAGTAAATTAGGGTTCGTATGGAAAGATAAAATCAATGCTTAGAAAACCCTAATTCAAAGACAAAATAATGCATATAAATCAATACACTTGCACACTTACACCCTTAGGATAAATCCACTTTGTTGCCTTATGAAAATGGTCATAATACGCATGTAAGATGTCTTAGCAAAAACAAACAAAATACAAGATCATAGTCCCTCGATAATGCTACAAATGTTGCCTTAAGAATAATCTTAGTCCCTCAAAGAAAATGCTAAGATATCTTACCACATTCCCTATTCATGACTATACGATGACCCTTGCCCGTCCCTTTTTCATCCAAAGATAGGGTTTCTTACCAAATCAATGGTAAGATAACAATGTCAAAGGAAAGAGGAAATAAACAAGAAAGACTTTTTAGTAGGTAGAATGTTCCTAGTTGCTTGCTCATTTTTCAAACCAAAACATCCTTGCTATTTTTAAAACAAACACTAACACTTTCAAAACACCTTTCAAACTTGAAATATTTGCAAAAAATCAACACTTTGTATACATTCTTACGAACGAGAATCATTACAAAGTTTGTCTAAACGATGGCACCTTTTTAAAATACTTTCAAAAAACCACACAAAGCACATTTTCAAACAAAAGCAAGTGATCTAGCAAGCAACTAAGAGAACATAGATAACTACGGATGAAAAGGGTGCTAATACCTTCCCTTTTCATAATCTACCCCCCGAACTCAAGAAAATATCTCAAAGGTCTTTCCTATTCTTTTCAACCTTTCCTTTTGGATAAAAGAAAAGTCGGTAGTGACTCTTGCTAACTGCAACATTTTCAATAAAACGCAAAACAACCAAGTCAGTTCTCCCACCGCGTTACAGAACTGGCGACTCAGCTGGGGAAAATTTTAAAAGTGGGGTTACCTTAGGGATATATCATATTTACTTGCTTTCATTGTTTTATTTGTTTGCTTTACATTTTGGTCCTTTATTTGAGTTTTAAATCCTCTACCCGAATTTAGGATACCTTATAGGTAAGTAGCAATACGTTGTGGAAACTGTGCGGGGTATACCGACATGGTCTAAGCAATAGCTACGTTAGTGTGACATATTTATGGGTATCGGTAGCCCTTGAGTAGTCAAGGACAATACGGGGCCGCTGAGTGATGTCATGAAGCACTAACTGACTTCTAGAACCTTTACTTGACCAACTTGGCCATTAGGACGTAGTGAGATGACCGGCTTGTGTGCAGTCCGAAGTTGGTAGATACTCGATACTACATTCATTGATGTTTGGTTTTTTGGGATATTTCGATCGCCATTAAAGAGGCTTACGCTGAAATAATGCCTGAGAAAACAAACCATTGATATTGAGCTCCCCTAGAACCCGGTTACTATTTCTATTACATGTTTGAGCCAACTAAACTTCAAGAGGGTACTTACCTATGAGACTCCATGCAAGCCTAAAGCTAAGGACTTGTTTGTTTTGTTTGTATATATTTATTTGTACATAACATCATAAACATCATAACATCATACTCATACTCACTAACCATTTCAAGGATTTTTGGGATTTACCTTTGTTCTGTTTTGTAGGACATGGATTCTATTCGCAGGAAAACCATTCAAGTCAATCTCGTAAGGATACCTCCTCAACTTAAAGAGTTAGAATCAAGGGTTCCTAAGAATTATCCATTTACCGAAAGACATGGTCGCCTCCTAAACTTGGTTACCTCCAACACGGATGAAGATATGATGAAGGTGCTCTTCCAATTCTTTGGTCCTCTACACCATTGCTTCACATTTCCCGATTATCAACTTGTGCCAAGTTTGGAAGAATTCTCCCAACTCTTGAGGATTCCCATTCTCAATCAACTACCCTTCAACGGTACAGAAAGAGATCCAAAACCAGAAGAGATTGCTTAAGCCCTACACTTGCAACAATCTGATGTCACAACTAGTTGGGAAAGAAGGAGTGGTGTCAAAGGTTTCTTAGCCAAGTTCTTGTTTGAGAAAGCTCAAGACTGTTGGAACTCCTTGGACTTGCAAGATTTTGAGGAAATTCTGGCCCTCCTCATCTATGGGATGGTTTTGTTTCCAAATCTTGACCAACTCATAGATGTAAACACCGTCAAAATCATCATGTCTCGTAACCCGGTGCCTACTTTGTTAGGAGACATCCTACATTCTTTTCACACTCACACTATGAGGAAAAGAGGTATCCTCATGTATTGTACTCCTCTCTTGGCAAGATGGTTTGTTTCACATCTTCCCCAATCTGTATTGAAGAGTTCAAGGTGGTCACATAGGTTGATAACGCTCAAACATTCCGATGTTCATTGGTGTTTCCGATCTATGGAGAATGTTACTATCGTCGACCGTTATGGAGAATTCCCTAATGTCCCCCTACTTAGCATTAGAGGAGGTATCACTTAGAACCCCTGCTTGGCCTTACGACAGTTTGGTTATGCCCGAAGGGATGGTCCACACGAGATGCTTATTCAAGGGTTGGTATTTGATTACGAGAATAACGATCAAGGTTACCACCAGAGGTTTATCCGAGCTTGGAGGATGTTGAACAAGATAAATAGAAAGACATTTGGGAACAATAATTCCATCCCTCTTGAGCCTTATCTTAAATGGGTACGAGCCCGTTCTCAAAGTCTTATGATACCTTACCCCTCCATTTTCCCAGTTATCATAGAGCCTGTTGTGGAAGGAGATATCCCATACACTATCCTTTATCCTAACATGCCCACCTCTCTCGAATACTTGCAAAGGGATTGGATACAACTTAAGGGGACGCGAGACACTTTCGAGGCCTAATTCTACACCAGCGAGAAGAAAGTTCTTGAAATCACCAAGCAACTTCATGAGGAGCGGAGTCTGAACACCTACATCGCACCAAAGAGGATGTGTTCAACTTTTTTGTCTTAGAGTTTTGTATTTTATTTCTTTCATAGCCCAAAGAGGCATGATGTACTCAAACTTTGATTTATTAATATGACGCGTGTTCCTTTTTTTCTAAAGCAAATTTAAATCTCTAATTTCCTTGAAATAATTGCATATGCATCTTCATTCATCATAACACAAACATGTTTCTTACAACAAGTCTCCTTATCTTTCTACTGTTTATTTCAGTGAGATGGATATTGAACAGACAGTAAAAGATCTCCAGGCGCAGAACGCTCAGTTTCAACAAATGTTCTTTACTCTGGCAAAGGGACAAGAGGATTTGAAAACTTTACTGATCAAAGAAAAGAAGAAGAAAGTGAAGACGTCAACCAGTGTTTTGAATATGGGAAGAAGGTTCCAAGGACAAGCCAGGCGGACCCTAGACTTCACAACATCATCAGGTGAAGGGGATAATCAAGAAGGGAAAAACAAGGAAGTGACTGACCATCCAGAATCTGAAGAGGAAGAAGAGGATCATTACTCTGAAGAGCAATATCCTCCAGCTAATGAGAAGTACAAACATCTGGAAGAGCGTCTAAGTGTAATGGAGATTCAGAAAGTGCCCGGGCTGGACTTTGAAGAGATGTGTTTGGTGTATGGGATTTGTCATACCCCAATTTTTGACCTAAGATCCCATTTTTATTTTTGCATTTTTTATACAAAAGTCAAGGTCACTAAATACAGTTGGTTTTAACCTCTCACCTTCGAGCATTGATTATGCAGAAATTGTCAAGTGTTTTGAACATTCTTAGCCTATGTATCACTAACTTCTAATCAAGCACGAAATGTGTGTTTTCTTTGATTTCATGTGCTGACATGTCTCCTTCGATTGGACAAGTGCTGCCTGCAAGCCTATTTTGATTCACCAAGAGTGTTGCCTGCAAGCCTGATTTCGATTGGACAAGTTTACTGTCTGCAAATATGCTTTGATTGGGCAACATTGCTTCCTTCGAACACAAGATTTCGTTTGGGAAATATGTTTGTTTCGATCCACATGCTTCGATTGGGAAACATTGCTTCTTTCGATTCACAAGCTTCGATTTGGAAATACAGTCTCCTTCAGACACAAGCTTAGATTTGGCCATATAGTTTCCTTCGAAGTGACTCCCTTTGATCCACAAGATGGACATGTGATTTCCTTCAAGGTGGCTTCCTTCGATTCACAAGTTGGACCACTAAACCCTTCGAAGCAACGTACTTAGAGCACACAAGTGGCCTCCCATATACTGCCAAACTCAAGCCAGCTGTGCTGCTATGCAGCAGTCCTGCGCCAACCTGCCACTAAGCTCCAAAATACTGAAAAGCCTGCGTTGTCTCAGTCCTGTACTTGCACAAAAACAGAGTGCACAAGAGCTGCATTGAAGAAAACAAGGGGGCAGTATACCCAAATAATTCAAATATTATTTGATTTCCCCCCAAAACCATATCAAAGCTCGCCTATAAATAAAGAGGCTTCAGCACATATTTTGAGGGGGAGGACCTTTTGGCCAAGCGAACCAATCTTCAGAAAATTCTCAAAAAAACACTAAATTTTCTCAAACATAAAAATCTCTCAAGTCCCTTCAATACTTGTGAGAACAAACCCAGAATCCCCAAACACTTACTCCCTTCGATTCTGAAGAACAACCACACTTCAGTCTCCTTCGAATCAAAGAAGCATCACACTTGCTTTTTCTTTTCCTTCAAATCCAGCGCTCCCAGCATAGCCTGTGACCCCTCATTCAAATCCAGCATCCAGGGCCACCACTCAAGGCCCATCACACGTTCCAGCCTGAAGCAAGGTAAGTCACTCTTACCCTTGAACTTTTCGTTTCATGGCATAACATGTAAATAATACTTTTGTTCGTTTCAAACATGTACATAACACTTTGTTTCCTTTCGTTTCCACCCTGTTAACATGCTTTTAAAAGTTAACCATTTCGTTTTGCTTTCTGTTTGCCTGAATTTGCTTTAATTGTTAAACTGTTTACCAAACAAATACTAGCATGGCCTCAAGCCATGTTGCCATTTAATGTTTTAAATGAAAGAAACAGGAATCAGGAAACAGGAAATAGGAAACGAAGCTTCTAGCTTCTACCCTTTCTCCAGGTCGAACAAAAGAGACAACCAGGAGGCAAACCATGTCCAAATGAAAGACATTCCCTCACTGCTTTCAAACCTCCAGTCGAAGAAGGCAACAAGGCAGAATCAAAAGACTTCGCCATACACTGACTTTCAGGCCAATCTAAGGACAGGACCTCACTGGTGCCAGCCCCAGTCGAAGGATACAACTTGCTGCTGCCTTTGCCCAATCGAAGGACATGACCTCGCCCCTGCCAAGGCCCAATCGAAAGATGTGACTTTGCTGTTGCCAGCCCCAATCGAAGGAGGCCAACAGAATGCCAGTCGAAGTGTGCTACTGCCTGGGTCGAAAGACACTCTTTTTCTTACTTTTATCTTATTTTTTCTTTCATATTTTCTATGCCTTTGATATGTTTGTAATAGCGTAGGTTTTTATCTTTCTGCATTTTTTTTTACTTTGTACAAATGCTAGTAATTAGGTAAGATAAAACCAACAAATTAACAAACCAAAAAATCGAAAAACACTCTTTAATCATTACTTGAATATACTTTAAAACATGCAAAAAAACTCAACAAATCAAAACTCCCCCCAAGGGCATGTGATCTCCATTCTACCGCGATACCGGCCGTGCCTATTGCTAGAATGCGTACGTTAATGTCGCCCACTAAAAAACACAAACAAATAAACTTTTTTCTAGAGGAACTACGGTGTTTTGATTCCTTCATTGGATACGTAGGCAAAGGGTCGCGAAACCCTCACGAACGCAATAATAAAAACTCATTTTTTCCCCTTAAGCAAACATAGTTGTAGATAAATACACCCTTGTATATAACAAACAATTTTAACCAAAAACAGATATTTCAAAAGGTTCCTGCGGAGTACCGCAGATGCATTGGGTGCTAATACCTTCCCATTGTATAACCAACCCCCGAACTCTTGATCTCTTTCAAAAACGCATTGTATTTTCATTACTTTTAAGTATTATTTTACATTGCATATTTTAGGGTTTTATTTCGCTCTTTTCCCTTTTCCCTTGGAAATGATAAAGCGCAGTGGCTACTCTTGCTTTTGCGAGTCGAGTTAATTAATAGCTCGATCTCCGATTTTCACCGCTACAGATTTGGCGACTCTGCTGGGGAAAGATTGACCTCTTGCTGGTCCATCCCTAAGTGGGTTAAGCCTAATTTGTCATATTTGTTTTTTGTTATTATTACTTGTTTGTTTGTTTATATATGATATATTATGGTTATTTGGGTGTTGATTACAAAGGACAAGTCCTATACCCGGACTAAGTTACACTTAGGAATAGGACGGGCGGCATAGTCATGTTAACTTTGAGGGAGTAATCCCGAAGAAGGAGGCATGAGATCCCCCACTCAGTGGAAGGCCCTTTTGAACGTAATATTTGTTTACCGAGTAATCGGGAAGACATTATTATTTTCGACCTGGGAGACAGAGAAGCTGAGAACCATAGAACCTTAGCCCATCTTGGCCTTTAGGTGTAGCGCGAAGATTATAACGGAGTAATCCGGAAGTAATTGTTACGCGATGCTACGCTCGAATGAGTTTCTCTTGAGAATATTGCTAATTATTGAGTAATCAAGACGTTGGTAATATCCGAAGGAGGAATGTAGACTCCGGGAACTCTTAGAACCTTGTCTTGCAGGTGTGATTAAACCGTTAGTACATACCTCGGGATGTTTTTTTACCTTTGACTCCATGCTCGTGACGTTGAACCTTTCGACTTTGTTTGTGACCTTGCTTGTGGTTGTTGCATAGCCATGCATTCATGCATCCATAAAAGCCTTTTCACTTGACTTTCAAGGAATTTGGAAGCCTTTCTTTGTAAACATCACAAGTTTCATCAAGCTCAATGGATCTTGGGTGTTGATAGGGTGAAAACCATAATTCAACAAAATGGATGATTGATCTTGATGATAACTTGATCAACCCTTTGATCCAATTTAAAATTCCTCTTCTATCTTCATACTTTGATGTTTACAACTTAATTTCTTGAGTTCCTTGAAAGTCAAATAAAAACTCTCTTTTGCATATCATGCATCATTCTACATTTTTTGTTTCACTTTCAAAGGTCTTTTTCCAAGTCTCATTTTTCCTTTGGTCTCACAAGTACAACACTCGCGCTAAGAGAACAATGGAGAATATCAAGCAAGAGATTTCTGAACTCCTGAGAAGATGCATTAGTACTACAAAGCCGATTTGACTTGTGCCTTTCATCAAGGTGCTCCTGGGCATGACTTGGAGGGTTGCTTTGCTTTGAAGATTGAGGTTCAGAAGTTGGTCAGAAGTGGTATCTTGTCATTCAAGGACGTTGGTTTTGAAGTTCAAATCAAGCATGTGCTGAAGAGTAAACACGATTGATGGTAACTTTGAGTTTTGAAGGATGTTTTCCGTGATTCAAGTCCAGATGGAAAGTCTTCCAAGATTATTAACTTATTCATGCTTTTTGTAACTTTTCTTGTTTATCAAAGCATTGTTTGCATGTAAGAACCTGTTTGCATCTGAATGATTATCTTAATACAATGAGTATGTTTGTCTTGAAGAAATTCATATTTGTTTTCAAATTTTAAATTTCTTTTTGCATTATGATACCAACTTATTTCCCATTCTCCTGCCTAGGCAGAGATTGAAGGGAGGATGATGATCTGAAAAACACAAAATCTCTGGTTGCATGCTTTTTGAATAAAATCTTGCTGACGATGTACAAGCATTGTTTCAAATCCCTAAACACTGGAGATATAAGGAAGATAATCCCTTGCTAACCCCTTTTGAGCCTTTGAAGTAGAAGTTTCTTTTCTATATGAAAAAACCCTCAAATTTTAACCTGGGGCAGGGTAGTTTTTTAGTTAATCTGATTGAGTGTTCAAAATTCATAAGAAAGATATTTCTTAAGAGAAACTACGAGGGTTATCCTTCATGTATAATGAAGCCAGAAGATGTGGAACCATAATGTTATCCCTCATTCATCAAGAAACGAGGCAATCACAATCCTCTCAACAAGTAAAGACAAGCTAATGTCACACATTTTGTTCAAAAGTCAAAAATCAAGAAAAAAAGCCTGCTAAGTCGAAAACTCGAAAACGTGCGGCTTAGGCAAAAATTAAGGCATCCCGCTGGACTATCAATTCAAAAGAATTAGTCCAGGCAAAAGTTAGGGAAAATAAAATTGCAAAGAATGGACTACAAAGAAAAGTCCTCAGCAAAGAACAAATTGGTGACTACAAACACGAAGACATAAGGGTGGTTGCTACTCCGAAAGCCTCGTCGTTTCCTTAACCGTCACAAAATCCTTTTGAGAGATGAACACTCATGTTGAATTAACTGAACATAGGGTTGAAGAACATCACGAAGAATGGGTGGGCACGTATAAATTTTGAGACTTAAAAATCTTTTTTTCTAAAAAACCATGAGCCAAGCCACGTTACAACCTTCAAAAGTCCTAATTGAAGCAAGGTTATTTTGAAAGCATATTACAATGAGATAGTGTTCCTGACTCCCATGAATGTTCTAAATAGTTATGTTGGTATCATATGTTTTTCCTATACAAAAATAAATGGTGCTCTAACTCGCAAAATTTGTGCGATATCTTTTCAAAATCTTCAAGACTTACATAACTGTTGCATTAGAATTTTCATTCTCATAATAAAATTTTTCTAACTGCAAAACATCTGTTTGATATCAAGGAAGCTCACATATAAGCACCAGTGATGAGTTTATTCTTTTAAGGCCTGAAACTATGTTGAGTAATTGGCGAATCATTTCAAGAAAAATCATATCCAGGGGCATGTCACCTGAAGACCTTAAGCACGGGCATGTTGCTTCTCCTAGTTAATGCTTTCCCAACTTGTTTACTCTTTTGGGGCAAAATTTGAAGACTTTGTTGTGCCAACTACAGTCAATCCGGGGCAATCACGTCAAGATTCAATGAATCTCTCTAAGAGTTTGAAGACACCAGAGCATGGTGAATGCCAGGTCTTTTATAAAATCCTCTTGAGACGATTTCTCCTCATCAACCATATAGCTTGGGGCATTTTAGAAGTGAAGTTATTCGCAAGAATTGTCGTGCAACATGCAGCTTATCAGCAGTAAACTTGGGGCATCCAAAATCAGTCCCAGGGGCAATCCAGATTTGTCAAGACATGTTTTGCACACATTATCAGAGGGTGGTGTTCCCAGTATCTCCAGCTAAGCATGACTTTTTCCAGCTGAAACTTTGTTTGTGTTGTTATCCTTTCAATGGATTGTTTGCGATAGAAGACTGGACTTTGGGTTTTCTACCTGAAAATATCTTCCCCTCCATAGATATTTAAGCCTTGTAAAAGGACTTTGCTCCAATGATAGCTTTTGTTTTTATCTCTAGTAATGTTTCCATCTTATTGAGATTAGCTGAGTGTCAGGTTGTGCTGTGAGGTCTTATCATCTCCAACTTATCTCTTCTATCTGTTTTGTCAAGCATATACATGACATTCATTTATTCATTCACACTTGCATCATGCACACACATTGATATTTGTTGATGTTCTTGATCTATATACTCTGGTTATCATATTTCCTCTCCTCAAATAGAGTGTCAACTTAAGCAGAAAGTGTGTCTCCTTTCTAATTCCCCACTGAGTTAACTCTCGTGGAAGAATCTTGCTTTAGCTTTCCTTTTCCATCTCTGGATAGGATAAATTCCCATTTGAGTTGTTTCCTCATTGGGTGGAGTCTTGTTTGACTATTTTATCTCCAGTTTATTCCTGGATTGAGCTTTGTCTCTTGTGAATGATACCCTGTGGATCTCTCTAGGCTGTGAAACCTAGATGGAGAGTTCATTGATCTTGAAATTTAAATACCTGGTCTCCTCAGGAAGAATTTATTCACGGTTCCCCATTGAAGATGAACTTTATTCCCTAGTAGTGTTATCATAACCTTCTTCTGGAATATCGACGTGACAACAAGCGACTGACTCTTTATTTGAGCAGTTTGATTATTTCTGAATTTCTTTATGACAAATGGCGGTCTCTTCATGAGCAGTTTGTCCATCCCCGATGAAATTATTGATTCTCACCTCCAGCAATATCTTCACGATATTTTATGGGTATCTCTTGAAAAACAGCAAGCGGCAGTCTCTTCATGAGAAACTTGTATGTTATTGATACCTTTGAGAAACCAACAAGCGGCAGTCTCTTTATGAGCAACTTGTGTGTTATTGTTCTCTTGAAAACAGCAAGCAGCGGTCTCTTCATGAGCAACTTGTATGTTATTGATACCCTTGAGAAAACAACAAGCGGTGGTCTCTTCATGAGCAACTTGTGTGTTATTGTTCTCTTGAAAAATAGCAAGCGGCGGTCTCTTCATGAGCAACTTGTATGTTATATCACCTTTCAAAACAGCAAGCGGCGGTCTCTTCATGAGCAACTTGTATGTTATTGTTACCTTTGAAAATAGCAAGCGACAGTCTCTTCATGAGCAACTTGTATGTTATTGATACTTTTGGAAAAAACAGCAAGCGACGGTCTCTTCATGAGCAACTTGTATGTTATTGTTACCTTTGAAAAAACAGCAAGCGGCGGTCTCTTCATGAGCAACTTGTGTGTTATTGTTTTCTTGAAAAAACAGCAAGCGACGGCCTCTTCATGAGCAACTTATATGTTATTGACACCTTTGAAAGATAGCAAGTGGCGACCTCTTTATTTGAGCAGCTTGTGTATCCCCAACAATAATGCAAATGACACCTCTTCGGAAAAGTTCCATGGGGAAATTTGTATTTTATCCTTTTCAAGCGATAGCTTGGTAAAATTCAGAAGTCAGAAATGTTTGTTTCCAGTCTCAGTACTGATGCCAATCATTTTCCAGTCTCAGTGCTGATGTCAATCATTTTCCAGTCTCAGTACTGATGCCAATCATTTTCCAATCTCAGTACTGATGCCAATCATTTGCCAGTCTCAGTGCTGATGTCAATCATTTCTTTTCCAGTCAGGAGTCTCTCATTTGAAGCCTATGACTCTTGTTTCCTCAGTTGAGTTATAATCTCTTCCCCTGTGGGATTACTGTATAATGTGCTTGGTTTCTCCAGCATAGTTTGTCTCATATGGCGTCATTCCCCATAAAATCCAGAGCATTGCATTCATATCATATCATAAACATAATTGCGGTATCTTAAGGCCAAAAATTGTGTATTCTATATTTAAGTCCCTTAAATCTCGTCGAAATGAAGATTCGAATCTTCATATCTCCGGATAGAAGAAACTTAAATAGGGGCAGCTGTCATACCCCAATTTTTGACCTAAGATCCCATTTTTATTTTTGCATTTTTTATACAAAAGTCAAGGTCACTAAATACAGTTGGTTTTAACCTCTCACCTTTGAGCATTGATTATGCAGAAATTGTCAAGTGTTTTGAACATTCTTAGCCTATGTATCACTAACTTCTAATCAAGCACGAAATATGTGTTTTCTTTGATTTCATGTGCTGACAGGTCTCCTTCGATTCAGCCTGCTTCGATTGGACAAGTGCTGCCTGCAAGCCTATTTCGATTCACCAAGAGTGCTGCCTGCAAGCCTGCTTTCGATTGGACAAGTTTACTGTCTGCAAACATGCTTCGATTGGGCAATATTGCTTCCTTCGAACACAAGATTTCGTTTGGTCAATATGTTTGTTTCGATCCACATGTTTCGATTGGGCAACATTGCTTCTTTCGATTCACAAGCTTCGATTTGGAAATACAGTCTCCTTCAGTCACAAGCTTCGATTTGGCCATATAGTTTCCTTCGAAGTGACTCCCTTTGATCCACAAGCTGGACATGTGATTTCCTTCAAGGTGGCTTCCTTCGATTCACAAGTTGGACCACTAAACCCTTCGAAGCAACGTACGTAGAGCATACAAGTGGCCTCCCATATACTGCCAAACTCAAGCCAACTGTGCTGCTATGCAGCAGTCCTGCGCCAACCCGCCACTAAGCTCCAAAATACTGAAAAGCCTGCGTTATCTCAGTCCTGTACTTGCACAAAAACGGAGTGCACAAGAGCTGCATTGAAGAAAACAAGGGGGCAGTATACCCAAATAATTCAAATATTATTTGATTTCCCCCCAAAACCATATCAAAGCTCGCCTATAAATAAAGAGGCTTCAGCACATATTTTGAGGGGGAGGACCTTTTGGCCAAGCGAACCAATCTTCAGAAAATTCTCAAAAAACACCAAATTTTCTCAAACACAAAAATCTCTCAAGTCCCTTCAATACTTGTGAGAGCAAACGGAGAATCCCGAAACACTTACTCCCTTCGATTCTGAAGAACAACCACACTTCAGTCTCCTTCGAATCAAAGAAGCATCACACTTGCTTTTTCTTTTCCTTCAAATCTAGCACTCCCAGCACAGCCAGTGACCCCTCTTTTGAATCCAGCATCCAGGGCCACCACTCAAGGCCCAACACACGTTCCAGCCTGAAGCAAGGTAAGTCACTCTTACCCTTGAACTTTTCGTTTCATGGCATAACATGTAAATAATACCTTTGTTCGTTTCAAACATGTACATAACACTTTGTTTCCTTTCGTTTCCACCCTGTTAACATGTTTTTAAAAGTTAACCATCTCGTTTTGCTTTCTGTTTTCCTGAATTTGCTTTAATTGTTAAACTATTTACCAAACAAATACTAGCATGGCCTCAAGCCATGTTGCCATTTAATGTTTTAAATGAAAGAAACAGGAAACAAGAAACAGGAAATAGGAAACGAAGCTTCTGGCTTCTACCCTTTCTCCAGGTCGAACGAAAGAGACTACCAGGAGGCAAACCATGTCCAAACAAAAGACATTCCCTCACTGATTTCAAACTCCAGTCGAAGAAGGCAACAAGTCAGAATCAAAAGACTTCGCCATACACTGACTTTCAGGCCAACCGAAGGACAGGACCTCACTGGTGCCAGCCCCAGTCGAAGGATACAACTTGCTGCTGCCTTTGCCCAATCGAAGGACAGGACCTCGCCCCTGCCAAGGCCCAATCGAAAGATGTGACTTTGCTGTTGCCAGCCCCAATCGAAGGAGGCCAACAGAATTCCAGTCGAAGTGTGCTACTGCCTGGGTCGAAAGGCACACTTTTTCTTACTTTTATCTTATTTTTTCTTTCATATTTTCTATGCCTTTGATATGTTTGTAATAGCGTAGGTTTTTATCTTTCTGCATTTTTTTTACTTTGTACAAATGCTAGTAATTAGGCAAGATAAAACCAACAAATAAACAAACCAAAAAATCCAAAAACACTCTTTAATCATTACTTGAATATACTTTAAAACATGCAAAAACACTCAATAAATCAAAACTCTCCCCAAGGGCATGTTATCTCCATTCTAACGCGATACCAGCCGTGCCTATTGCTAGAATGCGTACGTTAATATCGCCCACTAAAAAACACAAACAAATAAACTTTTTTCTAGAGGAACTACGGTGTTTTGATTCCTTCATTGGATACGTAGGCAAAGGGTCGTGAAACCCTCACGAACGCAATAATAAAAACTCATTTTTTCCCCTTAAGCAAACATAGTTGTAGATAAATACACCCTTGTATATAACAAACAATTTTAACGAAAAACAAATATTTCAAAAGGTTCCTGCGGAGTACCACAGATGCATTGGGTGCTAATACCTTCCCATTGCATAACCAACCCCCGAACTCTTGATCTCTTTCAAAAACGCATTGTATTTTCATTACTTTTAAGTATTATTTTACATTGCATATTTTAGGGTTTTATTTCGCTCTTTTCCCTTTTCCCTTGGAAATAATAAAGCGCGATGGCGACTCTTGCTTTTGCGAGTCGAGTTAATTAATAGCTCGATCTCCGATTTTCACCGCTACAGGATTGTTATTCCACCAAAGTTCAAGACACCAGTGTTTGCTAAGTACGACATGGTTTCGTGTCCCAAGATGCACCTCCAATATTATGTGAGGAAGATATAACCTCACACTGCTGACAGGGATTTGTGGGTCCACTTCTTTCAGGATAGTCTATCCGGAACTCAGCTAGATTGGTTCTATCAACTTGAGAGGGCCAATATCCATAATTGGGAAGACCTGCTTTTTATAAGCAGTATCAGTACAACGCAGACCTTGCTCCCACCCGTACTTAACTCCAGAGTATGGCTATGGGTTCGAGCGAGGGTTTCAAAGACTATGCTCAGAAGTGGAGGGACTTAGGAGGAAGAGATCAGCCTCCCCTGTCTGATAGGGAGCTAGTAGACATGTTTCTAGGTACCCTGTCTGGTCCTTTCTTTAATCATCTAATTGGAAGCTCCTCAGCCGGCTTCACTAAATTAATCTTGATTGGGGAGAGAGTGGAAGCTGGAATTAAGAGTGGGAAGATCCAAAAGGACGCATCCTCCAATGCCGTGAGAAAACCATTCATTAGGAAGAAAGAGGTTGGTGCTACATACCATCAAAGGAATCAGGACATAACTGAATTCCGTCCAACGCTAGGAGCCGTCATGATCCCTAAGCCTGCACCTACTCAACAAAGGAACAACCAACCTAGAACAGAAAGACCAGTAAGACAATTTACCCGGATAAATATGACGCTGTCTCAAGTCTTGCCACATTTGTTAAGATCTAATCTGGCAACCTTGCAGGTTCCGAAGAATCCTAACACTGCCTCTCCCCGTTATAACCCAAACTCTCGTTGTGCTTACCATTCAGAAAGTCCAGGTCATGATACAAATGATTGATGGGTTTTGAAAAACAAGGTGCAAGACCTTCTCGAGGCAAAAGAAATTGAATTTGACGCTCCTGAGATCCCAAATGTTATCACCGCTCCTATGCCCAAGCACGGCCGTGGTGTTAACGCTATTGAAGATGATGTGTTTGTTACTGCTGTTGATGAGCTTGTTACTTCTCTCCTGATCATCAAGAGGAACCTGTTGAAGGCCGGTTTATATCTGGGCTATGGTGAAAGCTGCCACCAATGTTTGTCCCTACCAACTGGTTGTCATTTATTAAAAGCAAGGGTCCAGCGCCTGATGGATGACAAAGAGATTTTGTTTGAAAAGACTCTGGTTCCAACCATTAATTACAAGGATGTTTTGATAGTAACCATTTCTGCCAATCTTCCCAGGGTCTCCACCAAAAGACCCGTTAGGATTACATTTGTTCTGAAGGTGACTCCACTGATAATTACTATGCCAGGACCAATCCCGTACTCCTCAGATAAAACTGTCCCTTGGAACTATGGGGGTGACGTCTACTACCACGACGTCAAGTAAGATTGGCGGGCTGATGAAGACTAAATTTTTGAGAGGGTTGACCCCGACATCGGCAACATTGTGGGAACCAACAAAATAACCAGAAGTGGCAAAGTGTTCTCCCCTGAGATTGCTCATACGAAAACTATTACCGGTCCTGTGATCATCCCTGCTTTTGTTCCTGTTGATACTACTACTACATTTCATGTGGTTACCCCTGCTGACACCCCTATCACCGACTTGACCGAGACTCGGGGCAAAGGCATTTGGGTTGATCCTGTCTGGATGAAGGTGCAATCATTATCTATCCCCGAGGCTTCCAAGAAGGAGATGGAAGAAATTTTGAAAATCATAAAGAGAAGTGACTACAATGTAGTCGAACAGCTAGGGAAGACCCCTTCGAAGATTTCTATGCTAGCTTTACTGTTGTGCTCCGAGGCTCATGCGAAGGCCTTGGTGAAATTTCTTAAAACTTCCCATGTGCCACAGGAAACCTCTACTGACCAATTTGAAGATTGTGTGGCCAGTTTGACCGCTGACAATGGTTTGGGCTTTTCTTATGCTGATCTTACACCTAGATAGAGGAAACACAATGAGGCATTGCATGTCTCTATCGAATGCAGGGGCACTACTTTGGCCTATGTCCTGGTAGATACTGGTTCATCTTTGAATGTGCTGCCTAAGAAGGCTCTAGATAGACTAGACTATGAAGGTTTGACCTTAAAATCCAGCAACATAGTGGTAAGGGCCTTCGACAGTTTGAAGAGAATGGTGCACGGGGAGGTGGACATCCCCATTAAAGTTGGAACTCAAACCTTTGATTCAACTTTCTATGTAATGGATATTCGCCCTTCCTATTCCTGTTTATTGGGCCGACCTTGGATTCATAACACTGGTTTTGTCACCTCTATATTACATCAGATGTTGAAGTACCCAACCAAGGGAAAATCATCAATGTCCATGGAGAGGAAGAATATATGGTCAGTCACCTGAACTCCTTCAGATAGGTGGAAATGGATGGTGAATTCATCGAAACTCCATGTCAGCATTTCGAGGAAGTCCCACAAACAGTTGCAGCAACCAAGACTGTTTCCAAAGTTCTGAAGATTACCAGACCTCCACTGAAGATGGCTTCTCTGAAAGATGCCAAGACAGTAGTCGAAGAAGGTGGGTGTACTATTTAGGGGCCAACTCTCGGATATCCCCTATAAATATGACAAATTCGGTTTGGGTTTTACTTCAGGAGCCTAGAAAGCTGTTCGTCATGCTTGTGCCGGGGGACCACCTTTGCGGATCAGCAACCACAGAGTCAACACAGTGAAGGATAATGATGATAGCTGTGACCTGGAAGAATGGATTTTTCCAACTATCAACGGAGGACTCAACAACTGGGAAGCCAAAGAATATGTCCCTATTACTTTTATCCAACAGCAATTGTCTTTAAATTTTTGTCGGACTTGTAATAATTAAACAATTTAGACTTTTAAAACCCTGTGTCTTACCCAAGGTACAACGGTCCATTTGTAAGGGTTGTCACTTCATTTTCATATGTCATCAATGAATCATGGACTTTTTTACATACAAATTTTACGCTCTTTGTTCTTCTTTTTTTACATTTTTGTTTTTTCAAAGATAGTTATCCTCTTACACACACTCACATATCAAAATGCAGATCCACGTCCACTCAGGATCCCATGGGTAACGATTCTGCTATGGCCTATTGTGACTTTGAAAATCTGATCTACCAAGCCGAAGATGAAGGTGAGGAAGATTGTGAAATGCCAGGGGAACTAGCCAGGTTACTACAACAAGAAGAAAGGACCATACATCCCCATGAAGAACTGGTTGACACAGTTAATTTAGGAACCAGAGAGGACAAGAAAGAAGTCAAGGTATGAGCCAATCTGGAACCCAGTTTTAAGAAGCACTTAACTCAGTTACTACATGACTATGTTGAGGTCTTTTCCTGGTCATACGAAGATATGCCAGGACTTGACGCTGATATCATGGTCCATCGTCTACCAACAAAAGAAGACTGCCCTCCGGTAAAACAGAAAGTCCGTCGCATGCGGCCAGACATGTCAGAGAAGATCAAGACTGAAGTCATGAAACAATTCAACACCGGATTCTTAGCCGTCACCTCCTATCCATAATGGTTCGCCAATGTTGTTCCAGTGCCTAAAAAGGACAGTAAAGTACGCATGTGTGTGGATTACATAGATTTGAATAGGGCGAGCCCTAAGGATGATTTCCTGCTTCCCCATATCGATATTCTGGTTGACAACACCGCACAACATAAAATGTTCTCATTTATGGATGGTTTCTCAGGCTATAATAAAATCAAAATGGCACCTGAGGACATGGAGAAAACGACCTTCGTCACACAGTGGGGAATTTTTGTTACAAAGTTATGCCATTCGGGTTGAAAAATGTTGGGGCAACCTATCAGCGCGCCATGGTAGCTCTGTTTCACGATATGATCCATCACGAAATAGAAGTCTATGTGGATGACATGATAGCCATATCTCAAACAGAAGAGGAACATCTTAGCCATTTGCAGAAATTGTTTGAAAGGCTATAGAAATAAAAGCTAAGGCAGAACCCGAGTAAATGCACATTTGGAGTGAGGTCCAGTGAACTCCTAGGCTTCATCGTCAGCGGTAAAGGTATCGAAGTGGACCCTACAAAGGTAAAAGTAATACAAGAAATTCCTGCTCCCCGCACCGAGAAGGAAGTCAAAGGATTCTTAGGACGGCTAAACTACATCGCCAGATTCATTTCTCACCTAACCGCTAATTGTGAACCAATATTCAAATTACTGAAGAAAGATCAAGTAGTCAAATGTAATGATGAATGCCAAGCTGCCTTCGACAAGATCAAAGAGTACCTTCAAGAGCCTCCTGTTTTGATGTCGCCCATCGAGGGAAGACCTTTGATCATGTTCTAACTATCTTAGAAAAATCAATGGGGTGTGTGCTGGGGAAGCATGACGAGTCTGGCCAAAAAGAGCATGCAATATACTACCTGAGCAAAAAGTTTACCGACTATGAAACAAGATATTCACTGCTCGAGAAAACTTGTTGCGCTCTGGCATGGGCTTCTCGCTGGCTAAGACAGTATATGTTGACCCATACTACCTTATTGATTTCCAAGATGGATCCAATTAAATACATATTCGAGAAGCCTTCCCTCTCTGGGAGAATAGAAAGGTGGCAGATGATCCTGACTGAATACGACATTCAGTACACTACCCAAAAATCAATAAAGGGTAGTGCGCTAGCCGATCACCTTGCTCATCAGGCTATGGATGACTACCAGTCCATGAAATTCGAGTTCCCAGATGAAGACATCATGTTGGTAAACAATTGTTAAGAATTCATACCATATGACAGACCTGAACAAGGATCCCGATGGACCTTGGTTTTTGACGGAGCTTCCAACGCACTCGGCAATGGAATAGGTGCTGTAATCATATCCCTTGAAGGATGTCATACTCCTTTCACTACAAGACTTTGTTTCAACTGTACCAATAATATGGTAGAATACGAAGCGTGTATTTTTGGTCTCAAAGCTACCATAGATTTGGGAATAAATCCTTAAGTGTATTTGGAGATTCAACCTTAGTCATCAGTCAGATCAAAGGAGAATGGCACACGAAGCACCCTAATCTCATCCCCTATAAATAACATGTGTTGACATTAATCCCACATTTTGAGGAACGAGCATTTTCCACGAGAGGAAAATTAATTAGCGGACGCGCTAGCCACTATGTCATCCATGTTTAAACACAAGTGGGGTAACGAGACTCCCCAGATCACCATCGAGCGGATGGATGAACCAACTTACTGTTACGAGATCGATACTGAAGAAGTAGTGGACAAGCCTTGGTTCCAAGAAGTTAAGAGGTATCTCAAGGCCCAAGAGTATCCGGAGGGAGCTTCAGTTAATGATAAGAAGTTCTTGAGAATATTCTCTGCTAAGTTCTTCCTCAGCAATGGCATTCTTTACAAGCTCAACCACGACTCTACTTTGCTTCGTTGCATAGACAAGGTTGAGGCAGACAAGATCATGGCTGATCTACATGAAGGCACTTTTGGCACCCATTCTATTGGGCACACGATGGCTAAAAAGATCCTATGGGCAGGGTACTACTGGTCTACCATGGAAGCAGATTGCCATCAGCATTCACGAACCTGTCACAAGTGTCAGATCTATGTTGACAAAGTACATGTGCCTCCAATTCCTCTAAACATCCTGACTGCTCCCTGGCCATTCGCGATATGGGGGCATATACATGATTGGAGAAGTCAAACCTACAACTTATAATGGGCACCGCTTCATCTTGGTGGCCATTGAATACTTCACGAAGTGGGTTGAGGCAGCTTCTTTCGCTTATGTTACCAAGAATATTATGGTCCGATTCATCAAACAGAATCTCATCTGTCGGTATGATATCCCGGAGAGAATTATCACAGACAATGGTACAAATATCAACAATACTATGATCAGCGCACTATGCACGCAATTCATGATCCAACACCATAATTCTTCTCCTTACCAGCCAAAGATGAATGGTGCTGTCGAAGCCACAAATAAGAACATCAAGAAGATCATACAAAAAATGACAGTGACCTACAAGGACTGGCATGAAATGTCACCATTCGCTCTCCACGATTATTGTACCACGGCGCGCACATCAACATGGGCAACTCCCTTCTCCTTGGTATACAGCATGGAAGCTGTTGTACCAATTGAAGTCTAAATACCTTCTCTGAGAATCATAAAAGATGCAGGGATAAATGAAGGTGAATGGATTTAAACTCGGCTTGACCAATTGAACTTCATTGATGAGAAGAGGCCTACGGCTGTCTTCCATGGTCAGATGTACCAAAAACGTATGATCAAAGCTTTTAACAAGAAGGTCAGACGTCAGGTATATCGGGTTGGTGACTTGGTAATCAAGAATATCATATTGCCACAAGGTGATTCCAGGGGAAAATGGACTCCTACATACGAAGGACCATTTGAGATCAAAAGCATGTTCTCTGGTGGAGCAATGATCTTAACCACTATGGATGGCGACGACCTTATGCACCCTGTGAACGCGGACATAGTCAAAAGATACTACACATGAATAAAAACCCGCTAGGTCGACTTGCCTAGGAAAAAATTAGGGTATCCCGGCGAACCAAAAAGGTTCGGGCAAAAATTAGGGATAAAATACAAAAAAATCTGTACACCCGGCAAGCTGAAAACCCGAAAGGGAGGCTTGGGCAAAAAAGGGTATCCCAGTGGACTGAAAACCCAAAAGGGTGGTCCAGGCAAAATTTAGGGAATTAAAGCGTATGACTATGCTCCGTTGGATCACCTTACAGACAACCTCTAGCATCGACTGACAAGCTCAAACGGTTCTAATCAATCCAATCAACTTCGGACAAGGCAGTAAGTGGATGAGACGCTCAGAGACACGAAGGCTATAGTAGAATGGGAACCCCATTGGATTATTTCACATAGCTATCTTTTCTTTGTATCAGTTTTTGTATTCTATGACGACATTCTCTTACTAGAATGTTCGTCTCGTTGTACAAAAATACTTATTCAAGTTAATACAAAGATATCCATTTGAAATTACAAAACTATTTGTTTTTCTTTTATTTCCGTGTTTTGTTTGCAAAAACGTCCAATGTTTATTTTTGAACATATGCATTTGAACGTGACTACTATTTACAAATGAGCAAAAAAAAGGGGAACAGAAAATTGAAAGACAATCACTATTGGCTTTAAGAAATAGGACAATATCTATAGACCATTCCATAAAATTTCCCGCAGGTACTTTTCCAACAAGAGCAGAAATCAGGACATCCCACTACAGGATCACTAACGTATCTCCAAGTACGCATCCTAATGGTACCAAGTGCTCTCACATCCCCGACGGAACAAAACTACCGGTTACAACTCCAAAGATTCCCCAGTGAAAGTCGCCCAATTTCTCAGGATTTCCCAGCAGGATTTCATGAGGTCCACAAGCAATACACGATGTTTCCCTTTCACAACAGAATTTATTTCTCTAATAAATGGAGACTGATCCATCAACACTCCTCATACCCAACAGTACTCAGGGATTTATTTTCCGCGACTCCAGCAACACTACGGCATAACGATTAACGTGTCCATATATTACATCCATATGTCATAGCATTGACAACGCAAATGCATACAACACGATCTCATTTATTTTGAGAAACATCATTATACCATGCATTTCATACATCATGACATTGCATGCAACTAACCTTTCATCTTTTCAGGAAAGATCAATAAACATAAAATTATCGTCAAATTTTCAACAAGTCAATTATAGATCAATTCGCAAGAAAGGGCTGGTCAACCATCTACATAGCAGATATTTCTTTCAGACCCATGCTAGTTCAGTTTAAATCTCTCAATGGTTTATTCTGATTCTTTCCCGCAGACGTCTTCTCTGGTTCAGATAAATCTCTCAATGATTTATTCTAATTCTTCTCCAGATCCCTATCGGTTCAGCTTAGATCTCTCAACATTTTATTCTGATTCTTTCTCGCAGACGTTTTCTATGGTTCAGATAAATCTCTCAATGATTTGTTTTGATTGTTCTCCAGATCCTTTCCGGTTCAGTTTAGATCTCTCAACATTTTATTATGATTCTTTACCGTAGAAATTTTCTCTGGCTCAGATAAATCTCTCAACGATTTGTTCTGATTCTTTCCCCATACACTTTCTCTGGTTCAGATAAATCTCTCACCGATTTATTCTGATTCTTTTCCAGATCCCTACGGGTTCAATTTAGATCTCTCAACAATTTATTCTGATTCTTTCCTAGTAGGCACTTTCTCTGGTTCAGATAAATCGCCCAAAGATCTACTCTGATTCTCTCCAGTATAAGAATATTCAAGACGTCTTTTGGTTCAGATAAATATCTCAATGATTTATTCTGATTCTTCTCCAAATCCATGCTGGTTCAGATAAATCTCTCAACGATTTATTCTGATGCTTTCCTAGTAGGCACTTTCTCTGGTTCAGATAAATCGCTCAAAGATTTACTCTGATTCTCCCCAGTTAAAGAATATTCAAGACCTCTTTTGTTTTAGTTTAAACCTCTCAATGGTTTATCCGGATACTTGCCAAATGAAAATTCCTGGTTCAGATAAATCGCTCCAAGATTTATTCTGATTCTTCCCAGTCAAACAACATATAAGACTTCTGCTAGTTTTAGATAAATTGATCCAAAGATTTATTCTGATTCTTTTTCAGTTTGAAATCAAGTTCAGAATTAGTCCATTTTTTGTCAACAGTCACCTTTGGGTGGCATCTACAAGCCCATCTCCGGCAAATCTCCACCATTCCTCCAAATGGCATCTATAAGCCCATTCACAATTCATCTTCGAGTGCAAATTTCTAGGCACACTAGTATTCAATCATCTTCCACCTTCAAGTCACGAATGGCGGATCCGCCAATCTAACTCTTCAGGTTTAAGAAGATTGAACAGGGGAAGCTGTTGTACCAGATAACGAGAAATCGTATCGTATGATTGCCACATTTTTAGTCCATTTTCATACTACATTAATCCATTTAACTCCCGATTGTTCCTAGTTTTTATGTATTTTCACAGGTATAACATGTCTCAAGTCAATTTAGTGGAAAAAGATCATATGAAGAAAGTTGACATGAAAACCAGAAGAAAAGGGACAATTATGCAAAGTTCTGCAGTTTTTGATGCTGTGACGGTCGTCACACATCTATTACGACTGTAACGCCCTTATTACATGAATAATGCTCGTCACACATCACTTACGAACATAACACTCTGTTAAGTGTCTTACGCCCATCACCTTGGCGTTACGACCGTCACGCGCTTAAACTAATGTTATGGAGAACATGGAGACGTGGGCAACGTAAAGAAAGGAGTATTCACTCCTACAATCTCTCAACCTCACCAACACCCAGTCCTGGTTTTTCTCCACAAAAGAAGTACAAAGTCCACGTTCTTATTTTTAACTGCCAATTTCTCCTCTATAAATAGGAGAGATTTCAATGAAGAAAGGACAGAGTTTTATTTACAGAATTTCTTACGGAAGCTCTGCCGAATTTACGAACCATTTCCCAGTTTGCATTTTTCCTACTGTTCTTGTTTTTATTTCCCTTTTACGCTTTAATAGCCATTTCCAACATTGGGATATTGATAGCTTAGTTAGAATTTGTTTTTAGCCTCAGACTTTGTTTCGAGTTTCAATTTCAAAGGTTCCAATCTTGCCAACTTGTGGAAGAGGTAGCTTAAGGAATAGTATTATTATTCAGGTTTTAATCGCATTCAATTTAATTTTAAGTACAATTTGTTTATGTTCAATTGCTATTATTTATTTATCATGAATGTTTCACTGCTTTCCAACTATATTTCCTGTGTGTCTATTTCAAGTATCATGACTAGCTAAATTTCTAGAGTCGGGATGTTATAATAGTAACTGAATGGATTAAATTGTTCCTAAGCTAAAATCCAAATTAACTTAATTTCTGGCTGTGACTTTTTATAATTAAAATCAATCTTTTTGTTACGAGAGTAAGAAAAGTAGAATAGGTTAGGATCAAGACCACGAGAGTGTGAGGTTTTAACTGGATAGCTAAAGTTAGGCATTTGATTTAAATACAGCGAGAGCGCTTTAAAACGAATTAGACTTTATTAAGTTTTCAAAGAGTATTTTCTAAACACTTATGGGCTAGCGAGAGCAGGCATAGGGCTTTATGGGTACAATCAAAGATAAAACCACGAGAGTGTAAGTTGAGGGTTTTTAAACTAATAATTTCTACAGAACTATTTAAGTCAAACATCTTTATATGATTAGGTTCGATTAAATCCGCTTAGGTTCACTTTTTTACATACCGACTGCTTTATTATTATTATACCCTTAATTCGATTTAGTTTTCCTCTACTTTAACCTCTAAAAAACCAAACGTGACAACATCCGCCTTAGCTAAACTAGCAAACCTTTATAGCACTAGAGTGATTACAAAGTCCCTGTGGGTTCGACATCTTTTAATTACTACCACGATAGGCTGTGCCCTTGCAGTTAAGATACCGTTAAACACATTAGGTCGACCGCACATCAAGTTTTTGGCGCCGTTGCCAGGGACTTTGATTTAGTCACTAGTGCACTCATAAAGTAGCACTGTATAGACTAAGGCAACTATTTATTTTTCCCTCTGTTCTATGCCAAATACTCGCTCCCGAAGCGAGCCTTTGCATCTACAAATCAACGATATCGAGCGCTATCTCAGAGTAAGACACTGAATTCAAGAATACCGCAATCTCAACAATCTTCCTCCTACTAAGCTTCCTGATATCTCAATCCCTTAGTCAATTGAAGAATCGAAGATGGCTGATGTACCAACTCCACCTCGTGCTCTTAAGGATTACGCAGTTCCTTCTCAAGCGGAACCTCACAACAGCATTGCCGCCCCTGCTATCGCTCGAAACGATTTCGAGATGAAACCTTAGCTTCTATCCGCCGTTCAGCCAAACCAATTTTCTGGATCTCCTACTGACGACCCAATCCTGCATCTGTCAGTGTTTGTGCAGTACGCAGACACTGTAAAAGCGAATGGTGTAAACCCCGAGGCGATACGATTACGCCTATTTCCTTTTTCTTTAAGAGATAGAGCTCGAGCATGGCTCCAATTTCTTCCTTCAAACTCAATCACCACATGGGATGAGTTGAAGAAGGTCTTTTTGGATAGATATTTCCCACCAAGCAAAACTGCTATGCTCAGAGCCAACATCAATGGTTTCAGACAAAAAGATAATGAATCACTTTTCGAAGCGTGGGAACACTATAAGGACATGATTAGACTCTGTCCTCATCATGGTTTAGAAGAATGGCTGATCATTCATACGTTCTATAACAGTCTCTTGTACAACACAAGATTGACTATAGACGCTGCTGTTGGTGGCGCATTGATGGATAAACCATATACCGAAGTAAATGAACTTATCGAAAGCATGGCTCAGAACCATTATCAATGGGGAAGCGAAATAGCTAATATGAAAAAAACTCAAACAAAAGGTGGCATGGTTGAAGTGAATAGTCTGGATCAAGTCAACGCTAAAGTGGAAGCCCTTACCCAAAAGCTAGAAAATCTTACCACCGTTCTCGCAGCTACCGTAGCTGCAGTAGCTCAAACTTGCGATCTATGTGGTATTCAATCACATCCTGCTCCAGAATGCCCACTTTTAACAGGAGTTCCAGATGAACAAGCGAATTACGTACAGGGAAACCCTTATAGTAATACCTATAACCCTGGTTGGAAGAATCATCCGAATTTTTTGTATAAAAGCAACAATACGTTATACGCACCTGGACAAGCTCCTGCCACGCCACCCGGCTATCCAAAAGCTATCCCAAATCACCCTAATAATGGACCTAATACATCCAATGCCCCTAGGAAATATAATCTTGAAATCATGATAGAACACTTCATTTCTTCTCAATCTCAGACTAATAAAGATGTTCTAAATCAGAATTTACATACTAATGAGCAGATTAAATAATTATCTAGTAAAGTTGACGCTTTGGCTACCCATAATAAGATGCTTGAAACTCAAATTTCACAAGTAGCTCAACAACAAGAACCTACTGCTGCCCCAGCTGGAATTTTCCCTGGTCAACCACAACCTAACCCAAAAGGACATGCTAATGCTGTGATACTGAGAAGTGGAAAAGAACTTGACGGACCTGATGATCCAAGACTCAAAAATCCAGCCATGTACCAAAAGAAGAACAAGCCAATTGAGAATGAACCAAAGGAAAAGGAAAACGAAAACCAAGAGGAAGTGGAGAAAGAGAAGCCTTATGTGCCTCCACCACCCTATAAACCGCCGATTCCGTACCCTCATAGACTTACCAATTCCAAAACGATGGGCCAATTCAAGAAATTCATTGAACTTTTGAAACAACTGAATATCACAATACCATTTATAGAAGCTATCACTCAGATGCCCTCGTATGCTAAATTTCTCAAGGATATCCTATCTAACAAGAAAAAGATAGAAGACAAAGGAACAGTTACACTTACTGCTAAGTGTAGCACTATTATTCAAAATGATATGCCCCCTAAGTTAAAAGATCCAGGTAGTTTCTCTATACCTTGTAACATTGGAAAGTTTGTCATAGACAAAGCTCTATGCGACTTGGGAGTAAGTATCAGTGTCATACCCCTATCCATTTGCAAAAAGCTGGAGATGGGAGAACTTAGACCCACAAAAATGTCCGTTCAATTAGCTGACCGATCAGTTAAATACCCTGTAGGTATACTGGAAAATGTTCCAGTTAGAATAGGTCAATTCTATATCCCGACCGATTTCATAATCATGGACATTACCGAGGACTCAGTTACTCCTATCATATTAGGAAGACCCTTCCTAGCCACAACTGGAGCTATAATTGACGTAAAGAAGGGCAGACTAACATTCGAAGTTGGAGAGGAAAAAGTGGAATTCATCCTCACTCAATTCTTACAAGCACCAGCCATGAATGACACATGCTATCTAATCGACGTTATAGACGAGTGCGTAAGAGAGATGGAAGCAAAACAAACTACATACTCTGAAATAATGAAAATCCAAACCCCTCTGATATTCGAAGACGACAATTGGCGTAACCCGTATCAAGATGATAGTCTAAGCGAAAGTCTAGCACTTACACCCGATCATATGCCATGTCCAAAGAAACCGGGTTTAGAATTAAAAACCTTACCCAGGAACCTAAGATACAAATTCCTAGATACCGAATGTACGCGACCAGTAATAGTCAATTCCAGTTTAGGAACGCTCGAAACTAAGAAACTTTTAGACGTCTTAAGGAAGTACCCGACTGCATTAGGTTATAACATATCCGATTTGAAAGGAATATGTCCTTCAATTTGTATGCATCGTATTATGCTAGAAGAAGATTGCAAAACCTCTAGAGAACCTCAAAGAAGGATTAACCCAATCCTTAGCACTGTAGTTAGAGATGAAATTAAGAAGCTATTGGAAGCAGGAATCAAATATCCAATCTCCGACAGTAAATGGGTTAGCCCAGTACACGTCGTACCGAAGAAAGGAGGTATCACTGTTGTGAAGAACGCAAAAGGAGAACTGATAACACAAAGAGTGGTTAATGGGAATAGAGTGTGCATTGATTATAGAAAACTAAAAAAAGCTACTCGAAAAGACCATTTTCCCCTACCCTTCATAGATAAATGTTAGAGCGATTAGCCAAACATTCATACTTCTGCTATCTAGATGGTTATTCCAGATTTTTCCAAATTCCTATTCACGCCGATGATCAAGAGAAGGCTACATTCATGTGTCCCTATGGAACATTCTCTTACATACGAATACCCTTCGGATTATGCAATGCCCCAACAATCTTTCAACGATGTATGATGTTAATCTTTGCAGATTTCATCGATAACATCATGGAAGTGTTCATGGACGACTTGTCTGTGTACGGGAAAAGTTTTGAAGGATGCCTATCAAACCTAGAAAAGTTTTTAGAAAGATTTGTGAAAGTAAACCTCGTGCTTAACTGGGAAAAATGCCATTTCATGGTCAGAGAAGGAATCATACTAGGACATGTTATATCTAATAAGGGAATTGAAGTTGATAAAGCTAAGATAGAAGTCATAAAAGAACTTCAACCACCTAAGACCGTTCAAGAAATACGAAGTTTTTTAGGACATGCTGGTTTCTACCGACGATTTATCAAAGATTTCTCGAAGATCACTAAACCACTTACCGGTCTATTAATGAAATACGCTGAGTTCATATTCAATGAAGATTATCTTAAAGCGTTTGAAACTCTAAAATCAGCCCTTATCACCGCACCGATCATGAAACCACCCGATTGGAGATTACCTTTTGAAATCATGTGCGATGCGAGTGACTACACCATAGGTGCAGTTCTTGGACAAAGGAAGGACAAGAAACTTCACGCAATCTACTATGCCAGTAGAACGCTAGACTCAACTTAAATGAACTACGCCACAACTGAGAAAGAGCTGTTAGCAGTTGTCTTTGCGCTTGACAAATTCCGTTCTTACCTAGTAGGAGCGAAGATAATCATTTACACAGACCACACTGCTATCAGATATCTACTAACCAAGAAGGATGCAAAACCAAGACTCCTCAGATGGATCCTACTTTTGCAAGAGTTTGATCTAGAGATCAAGGATAAGAAATGAACCGAAAACGTCGTAGCAGACCACTTGTCAAGATTAGAAGGTATAAAACCCGAACAAGTACCAATTAACGACGATTTTCCATATGAACAGCTGATAGCGCAAATAAGAAGCGATCTAGCTCAACTGAATCTAAACAAACCAAAAGCCAAGGAAGTCGTGGAAGCGATCCATACAACCATGGGACTACCATGGTATGTTGACATAGTCAATTACTTAGCTGCAGGCACGGTCCCACCAGACTTAACTTATCAACAGAAAAAGAAATTCTTACATGATCTCAAGTATTATTATTGGAATGAACCTTTATTATTTATAAGAGGATCAGACGAAATTTTCCGCCGATGCATACCTGAAGAAGAAATAGAAGATGTTATTTCTCACTGTCATTCATCTCCCTACGATGGACATGCAAGCACTTCTAAAACCTGTGCAAAGATCCTACAAGTTGGCCTATTCTGGCCTAATCTATGGAAGGATGTCCACATCGTTGTTAAAAACTGTGATCAGTGTCAACGCACCAGTAATATTTCAAGACGCGATGAAATGCCTCAGATAGGAATACTAGAAGTAGAAGTCTTTGATGTTTGGGGAATCGATTTCATGGGACCCTTCTCATCTTCTTTCGGAAACAAGTATATACTCATAGCTGTCGATTATGTTTCAAAATGGATTGAGGCTATAGCCTCTCCTACAAATGACACACGAGTAGTAATTAAGCTCTTTAAAAACACAATTTTTCCAAGATTTGGCGTGCCTAGGATTATCATTAGTGATGGTGGCTCCCATTTCATTTCGAAGATATTCAACAAATTATTATCTAAGTATGGAGTCAAACACCGCGTAGCAACACCGTATCATCCACAAACCAGTGGACAGGTCGAAGTCTCGAACAAAGAAATTAAACAAATCCTAGAGAAAACTGTCGCCATATCTAGGACATATTGGTCATCTAAAGCGTAACGAGGCTTTATGGGCTTATAGGACAGCCTACAAGACTCCTATAGGAACTACACCCTTCAAGCTTGTGTACGGAAAGTCCTGTCATCTCCCGGTAGAATTAGAGCATAAGGCATATTGGGCAATCAAAATGCTCAATATAAACTATACTGCTGCTGGAGAGAAGCGAATCCTCAACTTAAATGAATTGGAAGAATTGAGATTAGACGCTTATGAGAACGCTAAGATATACAAGGAAATGACCAAAAGATGGCACGATAAGCGTTTATCCCGGAAAGAATTCAGTGTGGGAGACGTTGTGCTACTATTCAACTCTAGACTTAGGCTCTTTCCTGGAAAATTGAAATCCAGATGGTCTGGTCCCTTTGAAGTTACAAAAGTATTCCCTAGCGGAGCAATAGAAATTAAGGATAAGAATAGTGACCCATTCACAGTGAACGGACAACGATTAAAACAATATCATCACATTGAGAATATAGACTATGAGAATAGTCTAAAACTTTTAGAATTCCCACTATTTCCCCTGAATGATCTACTGCTAAGCACTATGTCAGGCTTATGACGTTAAAAACAGCGCTTAGTGGGAGGCAACCCACCTATTTGTTTATTTTTGTTATTGTTTCCGTTTGTTTCTATTTATTACTTTTGATTTTCTTTTCCATTTCTGCATTTATTTCTTTTTAAAAGCTTTACTTTCTTTTCCATTTTTCTAAAAATCTTTATAAAACTGCTGATGATTTTAAAATAACTTTACTCGCTATAGGTTTTCTGAAAAGTCTTTTTCTATCCTACCTTCTCCCCTGATTTGTTTCCCCATTTAACATTTACTATGGAAACCACTTTTAGAGGAAGGAACCAAATGAGGAGATTTAAGGAATTGTCACAAAGGAACATCGGTATGACTCTGTATTATGATGAACCAACCATGGTCACCTTAGGTATTAAGGATAATGTCCTTTATCTGTTTAACCAACTGGGAAGGGAAAAAGCCCATATTAAGTCTAAGTTTGTTACATACCGCGAGCTTACCTTTGAATTTTTGAGCTCCCTAGTTCATATACCTGAGCGCGGTTTCGGAGCCAGAAAAGGATTTATAGCTTTCAGACTATTCAGTATTGAATTCGTCTATAACCATACAGAATTAGTTGACCTACTAGGATTCCCTAGCGGACCTTTTGCTTTTACTACCACCCAGGTGGAATTAATGGATTTCGAACTAGATTACTTTTGGGGAACCTTAACCGGAAACTATCACCCTGAGCCGGATAGCATGGACATAAATGAAATACACAACCCTGCTATCCGCTATTTTCATAAGATTCTAGCCCATACTGTATTCAGAAAAGAACAGAACCGTACTGCAGTGTCTAAGGATGAGATGTTTTTACTGCAATGTATGACCCATGGCCGACCTGTTAATGTTGTGCCATTCATGATGCAAACCTTTTCTTGCATTGTTCAGGACCCTAATGAACCGATCATCGTAGGAGGCCTAGTCACCATGATTGCCAATGCCCTCAGACTTAGATACCAACTGCATAAGTGTACACACTTTAGTTCGATCCGCCCTATGAATATTGATTTCTATTTTGACCTACGAATAATAGGAAATCTAGGTCCTGCACCTTTTGAATACCTGATTAGGAATGAAGTTGTCACTTTATTTACCCTTCCAAACCATGCTAAAGTGAGTGTCCACAATCGCGATAACTGGATTTATGAGCTAAACCCTCCTGACCATCCTTCAACACCTGAAACACCACAATCTTACCAAGTTACTGATGATAAGATGTCTGATGAGAGTGATCCTGAGACCCATTCTGGTTACTATGACAGTAACAACATTGCAGAGGATGCTGATGCCCCTGAAACAACCAAAGGAGAATACACTGAGAATTTGAACAAAATCTTTACCTCACTGGATGTTTATCAAACTGACATTAATGGAATCAAGGACGAATTGAAGAACATGCGTCTGGACATAATAGGCTTGACTGACATAACTGTGGAGCAATTTTATCACATAAATTCTGCTTTCGAAGATTTAAAAATGCGACTTGAATGAAGTAGCAGTGATCAGCATTTGTTTTTACTTTTCTTTCTATTTTTGTTTCTAGGTAGTTTCCCTTTCTGCAAATTTAAGATTTCATTTTAATTCTGCACAAGTTTACATTCTGCAACTTTTAAATTGCTGTTAAAAAAAAAACAAATGTTCATTTGAATGCAAATTTCAGTTTGTCTTTATTTACAAGTTTCACTAAATTTAGTGCACGCTACAGCAAAATTCAATTCACTACATATTTATTATCATTCTGCAAATTTTGTTATAAGGTGTGTTGGAATTAATCTGCATGTTTATTATGCTGAATTAATGTGTTATAAGGTGTGTTAGAATTAATCTGCTTCATTTGGAATTGCAATTATTGTAGCTGTAACGGTCGTAACACACCTATGACGATTGTAACACGCGTTTCACCGTGTTACACCCGTCAGCCTCCTGTGACGATCGTCACACGCGTCTAAAACATGTCTTCTTCTATTCCAGAAGCAGTTCTCCTTCCCACTTATCCTTTCTTTTTTTCCAAAACTGTCTGCCACCCATTCGAATTTTTTCTTTAATCACCCACTCCAACATTTAAATTCCATTACTCCACTCCACTTCCCCATTCACATTCCAACCCCTTTCACGTTTCAACCCCTTGCATGCAATGGCCAACAACCAACAACAAATCCCTAATATCATTCTCAGAGAAGGAGACCAAGGAGAAACCCAGCGAACAAAGTTTCAAAAATTCCAACGCCGCGGTCTCCAACCAACTCGGTATGTCGACCTCGACTGTCTGAGAGATTTGGATCTGCTTGACAGCGTCCGACAACTTCTACAAAATGTCGATTTATGGAATCTGTTCAGTCAACCACAACCTATCTATGAAACTCTCACTTTGGAGTTTCTGAGTTCATTTTCCTACATCACCCCTACTGGAGCCACCAACCAACTCTCTGGCGTAACCAAATTCCGCATGTTTGGCACTGAGTATCAGCTATCACAAACTGATATCGCACGGCTGCTCGGTTTCAGTTCTAATGAAGGTTCCCACCTTCGTGTGTCGAATAATTTCAGCAAGGAAGCATTCAACTTATGGCACAACATGACAAACATTCGTGCAGGCTCTTATGACCACCTCAACGCCACCCATATCCATAATCCAGCCATCCGATATTTTCACCGCATCCTTTGCAACATCATCTTCACCAGAGATGACAACCACAAGCTTAACTCCAAGGAGCTTTTCTTCATGCACTGTGCATTTACCGGCCAGAAGATCAACGCCGCTCCATTCCTATTGGCCCATATTCACTCCATCAGTGCTAGAGGCGGAAAACCCTTCTATTTCGGAGGGATTGTCACTTCTCTTGCTTTAGATTTGAATCATGGTTCCGCTCTCACTGATATGCCTTCCATGGCACCAACATTGCTTACTCTAGACCACTGCAAAGCTGCCCACCTCATCCATGAGCGGGAAGATGGCAGATTCCACCCTGTGATCCAAAACATCATTTATAATAACATTATTTTGCCTTGCAGGGACCGAATTGATCCTTAAAACAGAGCCAATTGGCTATTCGATCCTGCAGCTCCTGCGGGCCATGTTCCTATTCATGAAGAACAACCTGATGCCCCCGCGGACGAGATACAAGAAGAGTTGGACCGAGTTGCCCCCGTTCACGACATTCCGGGACCTTCATCTGCACCACCTCCTATCACTCTTAAAGAAATTCTCTGAGCCATCCACCAGCAGAATCAAATGGGTGCAGCACTTGAAAGAAAACAACAGGAGCAGTATGACTATTTATGTGCACAGAACGCTCAGATTTTGAGTGGCCAGTGGAGCATGAACGAGAGCTTAGACGAGGCCTTATCTGAATTAAACACTTTAAGGATGGACGTCAGCACTCTTGGCTTTCATGACACTGATACCGAAGCCACGCCTACCAGGCGATCACGCACCAGGAGCAGAGGACGTGGACATCAGTAGTCTTTATTAGTTTGATTTTGCTATCTTTATTTGTATTTGTAATTCCCCGCTATTATACCACAACATTGAGGACAATGTCTGATATAGTGTGGGAGAGGTACCTTTCCCTTTCCGCATTTTCCATAAAACAAGTAATTTTTATGATATTTCTAAATTTTAATTCTTCCCCGCTGTATTTGGCCATACCGAAATTTTTTGCTTTATCTTCGCATAGCCCGACATACCGACCTTAACGAAATCCTAGTTAGGAAGCCGAGAACGATTCAACAAGATCGATACAGTTATGACACCTTAGACTTCCTACTTACGCGATCCGTTTCAATAACCGTTATACCTATATCATGAGTTTTAGTTCTAAAGTAACCCCTAGTAGTTTATACTAGCAGTCAGCACCGTCTAGACACAAACCACGTGGGGAGCCGATGAATATAAGTGTTTGATGCCTAATCAATGAAATATCCTTCTTATCTTGCTGCTAAAAAGGAAAAATGTGCACCAAAATACAAGGTCGCATATAAGAAATGAGCAAATAATGAAGGAGTCCATTGTTGGTTAGTTCAGAGGTATCTGGTTTTGAACTTGGTAGGGTGTGGTACGGCTCGATCCCCCACAACCTCCGATTTGGATAATATATGTAGGGTTGCCACATTTGTGTACCAGACCCCATGCTAAAAAGGATCAAAGTCACTAACCGGTCACTCCACTACGTGCGTGCTAAGACAAAGGGCTTAATGTGATTGCGCTAGAACAAACTGGGTGAAATAGGTACAAGAGACTCTGGGTAGAATTATAACAGAATTATTGGACAGTTTGTTTAAAATGGAAGTCCACGACTTAGCTTGTTGCTTGTGTCATTAGCGTATCGCTAGTGTTTTACTTAAGTATCGGTCGAACTAACGATTGATTTCCCGTAATTGTTTTAAAAACCAAAGGTATGTTATGCATGTGCGTCTGATGAAACTTGTCCAGTCTTTTTAAATGATTATTTGCTTGAGGACAAGCAAAGGTTTAAGTATGGGGGAATTTGATAACAAGAAATCGTATCATATAATTGCCACGTTTTTAGTCCATTTTCATACTACATTAATCCATTTAACTCCTGATTGTTCCGAGTTTTTATGTCTTCTCACAGGTACAACATGTCTCAAGTCAATTTAGTGGAAAAAGATCATATGAAGAAAGTTAACATGAAAACCAGAAGAAAAGGGACAATTCTGCAAAGTTCTGCAGTTTTTGATGTTGTGACGGTCATCACACATCTATTACGACCGTAATGCCCTTATTACATGAAGAATGCTCGTCACACATCACTTACGAACGTAACATGCTGTCAAGCGTCTTACGCACGTCACCTTGGCGTTACGACTGTCACGCGCTTAAACTAATGTTATGGAGAACATGGAGACGTGGGCAACATAAAGAAAGGAGTATTCACTCCTACAATCTCTCAACCTCACCAACGCCCAGTCCTAGTTTTTATCCACAAAAGAAGTACAAAGTCCACGTTCTTATTTTTTAACTGCCAATTTCTCCTCTATAAATAGGAGAGATTTCAATGAAGAAAGGACAGAGTTTTATTTACAGAATTTCTTGCGGAAGCTCTGCCGAATTTACGAACCATTTCCCAGTTTGCATTTTTCCTACTGTTCTTGTTTTTATTTACCTTTTACCCTTTAATAGCCATTTCCAACATTAGGAAATTGCTATCTTAGTTAGAATTTGTTTTTAGCCTCAGACTTCATTTCGAGTTTCGATTCCAAAGGTTCCAATCTTGCCTACTTGTGGAAGAGGGAGCTTGAGGAATAGTATTATTATTCAGGTTTTAATCGCATTTAATTTAATTTAAAGTAAAATTTGTTTATGTTCAATTACTGTTATTTATTTATCATGAATGTTTCACTGCTTTCCAACTATATTTCCTGTGTGTCTATTTCAAGTATCATGACTAGCTAAATTTCTAGAGTCGGGATGTGATAATAGTAACTGAATGGATTAAATTGTTCCTAAGCTAAAATCCAAATTAACTTAATTTCTGGCTGTGACTTTTTATAATTAAAATCAATCTTTTTGTTACGAGAGTAAGAAAAGTAGAATAGGTTAGGATCAAGACCACGAGAGTGTGAGGTTTTAACCGGATAACTAAAGTTAGGCATTTGATTTAAATACAACGAGAGCGCTTTAAAACGAATTAGACTTTATTAAGTTTTCAAAGAGTATTTTCTAAACACTTATGGGCTAGCGAGAGCAGGCATAAGGCTTTAGGGGTACAATCTGAGATAAAACCACGAGAGTGTGAGTTGAGGGTTTTTAAACTGATAATTTCTACAGAACCATTTAAGTCAAACATCTTTATATGCTTAGGTTCGATTAAATATGCTTAGGTTCACTTTATTACATACCAACCGCTTTATTATTATTATCCCCTTAATTTGATTTAGTTTTCCTCTACTTTAACCTCTAAAAAACCAAACGTGACAACATCCGCCTTAGCTAAACTAGCAAACCTTTATAGCACTAGAGTGATTACAAAGTCCTTGTGGGTTCAACATCTTTTTATTACTAATGCGATAGGCTGTGCACTTGCAGTTAAGATACCGTTAGACACATTAGGTCGATCACACACCAGTACCCCAAAATTTGCCCTCTCATTTATCAAGAATGTTCTCACAAGATTTCCTTTGGTCCAAGACTGCACAAGGGTTGATCAGCTCAAGAAACCTCCTTAAGCACTACTGACTGAAATTAGGGTTTGAGATTGCACAAGGATAATTGAACTTTTAATGCCTCATATGACTTTCACGGATCATTATAGACCCTCAAGATTGCTCATGTCAAGTTTCAAGTCTTGGATCACATTTTTGCTCAGTCAATTAATCAGTTGACCTAAAAATCAACTGTATTGGAGAAAAAGTCAACTATGGTCAATTTAATGTCAAACTTCATAATTTTTTATTCACATCAACATTATGAACTCCTATATGTCATTTGATCAAGTTTGGACCACAATTTCTCAAGAAATTTGACCAGATCATCAAAAGGGCAAAATGGTAAAAATTAGGGTTTTGCTTGAGAAAAGGCAATTTTTGATTTTTGACCTAGAAAATGATTGATTGGTTAGAAACATGATCTCAAGGATTCAATTGCATCATTTTGAACTAATGGCATGACTCAAAACATCCCTCAAGATCAATTGATTGATAGTTGATTTTCAGTCAATTGATCAGAAGTCAACTGTACACTGAAAAAGTAAACTTTGACTTTTTGGTCAAAATCAAGTGTCAAAGATCATAATTCATCCAAACATGTCACAATATGAAACTTGTTCATCAAGAAATCAAAAAGTCAAGATTTCATTTTGAAAAGTCAAAGTTTCCAAACTTAGAAATTTTTCTAAGTGTTGAAAACTTCATATTTTTTCCCACCTTTGAGCCAATTTTTCACCATGACGCAAGATAATTTAAAGGAAACTTTCAACATGAAAGTTGTAGATCTCAATGATATTTAAAACATTGCTTTACACAACTCCTCCTATAAATGCACGGATTTCAAGTTATTAATCCATGAAATCTTGGTCATGAAACTAAACACTTGGTGAAAATTTTGCCCTAGTTTAGGCAGGATTTTGACCTAACTTCATGGCAATTTTTCACATAGTTCCAAGATGAATTTTCAAAAATGTCCAACATATAGGTTGTATAGGATGTTACAAGCTTTCCAAAATGTCTAATAACTCATTGAGATCATGTTTGAGCAAGGAGAATCGAAGGCAAGAAGTTAGGGTTTCATTCTTGAATTACAAGTCATTTCTTGATGAACACATAATGCAATTTCAATGTTAGACTGCATAATCTTGCTCTGAAGGCCTTCTAACTTGTGTATCTATCCATCATTAATGGATTACACAAACGTTTGAGCTATAATCCAAGTGGTTTAAGCTTTATCCAATTCACATTGCCATTTTGGAAAGAAAGTGAAGAATACCATTCTTGAAAAGCAAGCTTTATGCATAAAGTCAATTATTGGGCCTCTAACTTGTTCCCTTTGATCACACTCCATCTACAAAGTCAGAAGCAAGTGCGTTTAAAGCATAACCACTCTATCTTAGAAAGTACACAAGACTTTGAAACTTGGATTTATCAAAAAATCACATGTTATGCTTAAACTTGAGATTTTGAATTCTGATAAAAAACAAGCTTCCAAACTTATTTCCTATAAATAGAGGCACTATTTGTGAGCTATAACACGAGCTTAAGCACCCTGAAACACGCCCAAACTCCCTCAAGCTAGAAATTGCACAAAAAACTCCATTGATGCACAGTTCTGACCTTAAACTTATATCTCTCATTTCCCTCGTGTGTTTTCCTTCCTAATCAATCACAAAGCTCCTACACATCAAATATAACTTATCCCTGACCCCGTTTCATAACTGTAACTCCATCTTCATCAACCTCCATAACCTAAAATAGAGCTCTGCAAGTTGACTTCTCCAGACCATTTCAGCCATCCATTGCTCAAGCTAATCATTGCATTAGGTTCCTGGGAACTTGAGGAAGCTAACCTGATCATTGCAGCACCTTGAATCAAGCTCATTTGCAGTTCACGATTTCCAGTTTTGAGGTATTTTTCTTGAACTTCTATCTCATTACTTAGGCATTGTTAGGCTTGTGTTTGTGAAGATAAAATGTAGACATCATTTCCACGAAGCTGTACATATCCATAGTTTGCATTTATATGGCCTGAGCTTAGAGAATTTTAGAGTTGAAGTTTATGAAATTTTTAAGTTTTAAATTAGGGCCAGAAAAACTCTCACTCATCTTGGATTTATAGCTTTAGTTATTTATATGGTTGGATTCGTGTGAAGAAATGCCACAACTTTCATGTTTGTACTTTCCATTTTTTTGAGAGATGAAGAAGTTACATGTACTCTGACTGGACGAAGGTTAAAGACGAAGTACAGGCCTTGGAAGCATGTTACGGTTTGTATTTATCATTTCATTTAAATAAACAGATGTATAGCCACCCCAGTGGCAAGGCAGCACGCTGGTAACCAAGAGGGCGTGGGTTCAACACCCAGCGTGCTACATTTTCTCATTTCTCACATTTTTTCACTTTTCTTTGTTTCCAAACAGCACGCCTGGGCCTCCAACTTGGGCCTGATTATTTTTTTATTTTTTACTAATCCCTGACTTACTTCAGCACCCCCTGGCCCAATTTCATTATTATTTTCTTTATCTTATTTTATTTTATTCTTTTTTCCTTTATTATTCTTATTCTTATTCTTATTATTATTAATATTAATATTAATATTATTTTTATTATTATTAATAAAAATCCAAAAATATTTTATTTATTATTTTTACACTTATTTAGTTTATTTGTTTTATAAAACTAAAAGAACAAAAACATTTTCTTAATAAATTAATTTCTTTCTTAATAATTAATACTTAGGTTTAGGTTTAACTATTATATTATTTTTGTAATTAAAATTAATTTAAAATTTAGGTTTCTTTTAATTAATTAATATCCATATTATTTTTATTAATTTAAAACTTTTCATAAATAAAACCCTAAAAAATCATTTTTAACTTATTTTTCTTTGTTAATTAATTTAGGTTTTAGTTTTAGCTAATTTTAATTAACCATTTTCTTAATTAGGTTTAAGTTAAAATCCTTTCCTAAAAATCCAAACAAAATCATTTCTTTTTTCCATTTACATTCTTGCATTTTTATTTTCAATTTTGTACAATATTCAATATGGTTGTAATAGTTAATTAGACTTAACTTTCTTGCAAAATCCCCATTTGTAAATTTGTACACCCACTCCCCTATTGATGTAATAGCTTAGTATTTTTATTTTCTGCAATTTAATGATTTCTATATAAAAGCTAGCAAATTAGGGTTTGTATGGAAAGATAAAATCAATGCTTAGAAAACCCTAATTCAAAGATAAAACAATGTATGTAAATTAATACACTTGCACACTTACACCCTTAGGGTAAATCCACTTTGTTGCCTTATGAAAATGGTCATAATAGGCATGTAAGATGTATTAGCAAAAACAAACAAAATACAAGATCATAGTCCCTCGATGACGCTCCAAATGTTGCCTTAAGAATGTTCTTAGTCCCTCAAAGAAAATGCTAAGATATCTTACAACATTGCTATTCATGACTATACGATGACCCTTTCCCATCCCTTTTACATCCAAAGATAGGGTTTCTTACCAAATCAATGGCAAGATAACAATGTCAAAGGAAAGAGGAAATAAACAAGAAAGACTTTTGAGTAGGTAGAATGTTCCTAGTTGCTTGCTCATTTTTCAAACCAAAATATCCTTGCTATTTTCAAAGCAAACACTAACACTTTCAAAACACCTTTAAAACTTGAAACATTTACAAAAGATCAACACTTTGTATACATTCTTACGAACGAGAATCATTACAAATTTTGCCTAAACGATGACACCTTTTCAAAATACTTTCAAAAAACCACACAAAGTACATTTTCAAACAAAAGCAAGTGATCTAGCAAGCAACTAAGAGCCCGTAGATAACTACAGATGAGAAGGATGCTAATACCTTCCCTTTTCATAATCTACCCCCCGAACTCAAGAAAATATCTCAAAGGTCTTTCCCGTTCTTTTCAACCTTTCCTTTTGGATAAAAGAAAAGTCGGTGGCGACTCTTGCTAACCACAACATTTGCGATAAAATGCAAAATAATCAAGTCAGTTCTCCCACCGTGTTACAGATACCTTCTAACTAAGAAAGATGCCAAACCTAGACTATTAAGATGGATCCTATTACTACAAGAGTTTGATTTGGAAATCAAAGAAAAAAAGGTAACCGAAAACGTCGTAGCAGATCATCTTTCTAGACTTGAAAATCTGAAGACCGAACAAGTACCAATTAATGACGATTTCCCATATGAGAAACTTATAGCTCAGTTGGATACTAATGAGATTGAACATTATCAAGCCGAATATCCTTTAAAAATAGAGGCCTCAAGTCTTGAAACCAACAATTTGGTAAAAGCGACATTAGCTCACTCTGCTGCACCATGGTATATCGATTTTGTAAATTACTTAGCCGTCAGTGTCCTTCCACCAGACTTAACATACCAACAAAAGAAGAAGATCTTCCACGACCTTAAACACTACTACTGGGATGAACCCCTCCTCTTTAAAAGAGGTTCTGATGGGATTTTTCGTCGTTGCGTTCCCGAGGAAGAAATGGAAAGCATTATAAACCACTGCCAAACTGCACCTTATGGAGGCCATTCAAGTACATCAAAAACCTTTACGAAAATCCTACAATCTGGTTTCTTTTGGGCTAATCTATGGAAAGATCTGCACATCGTTGTTTTAAACCGTGACCATTGCCAACACACTAGCAACATCTCCAGACGTGATGAAATGCCTCAGAAAGGTATTCTAGAAGTAGAAATCTTCAACGTTTGAGGAATTGACTTCATGGGACCCTTCCCATCTTCTTTCGGTAACAAATATATACTTGTAGCTGTCGATTACGTATCCAAATGGATCGAAGCTATAGCCTCTCCAACAAATGACACACGAGTAGTAATCATGCTTTTCAAGAACATAATCTTTCCAAGATTCGGTGTGCCGAGACTCGTCATCAGTGACGGAGGCTTCCACTTCATCTCCAAAATCTTCGAGAAACTCTTAGTGAAATATGGAGTTAAACACCGTGTAGCAACACCATACCACTCATAAACGAGTGGTCAAGTAGAGGTCTCAAACAGAGAAATTAAGCAAATACTTGTGAAAACTATTGCCACATCTAGGAAAGATTTGTCTTCTAAGTTACACGAATCATTGTGGGCATATAGAACAACTTTTAAAACACCCATAGGGACCACACCTTTCAAATTAGTCTATGGTAAATCATGTCATCTACCGGTGGAACTCGAGCATAAACTTATTGGGCTATTAAAACCCTAAATTTAAATTACTCTGCCATCGGAGGAAAAAAAATCCTAGATATCAATGAATTAGAAGAGCTTAGATTAGACGCTTATGAGAATGCCAAGATCTACAAAGAGAGAACGAAAAAAGGCACGATAAACACATTTCTAGGAAAGAATTCAACAAGGAAGATGTAGTACTCCTATTTAACTCCCGACTTAAACTTTTTCCCAGAAAACTACGCTCTAGGTGGTCTGGTCCTTTCGAAGTCACTAAGGTTTTTCCAAGTGGCGCCGTAGAAATTAAGAGTAAGTCTAGTGATCCATTTATTATAAATGAGCAACGTTTGAAGCATTACAATTATATCAAAAACAAAGACTACTCCGCTAGCCTAAAGCTTCTACAGCCACTCGCTGAATCAAATGACTAATTCGTAATTGAAAATGTGTCGAGCTTGTGACATTAAACAAAGCGCTTTGTGGGAGACAATCCATATTTTTTTAAATATTTTTCTTTAACTTTTAATTTTTACTTAAAGTTTTACTTATTCCCCTTATTTCTCTTATTTCATTTTTTTCTTATCTTCATTTTCTTATTTTTCTTATCTTTTTTTTACTCTAAAGGAATTTGGCCAATGCTAATTGGATGTTTCTATAACCTACTAACTTTTCAGGCTAATAGTGACTAACTCTCGAAATGACAAGAGTAGATTATATGAGTATTACTTTCAGGGGAAAAGGTCAAATGAGGAGGTTTTCGGACTTAGTTGATAGGGAGATGAACCCCAACATATATGCTGATGACCGTGCTATGACCGCATTAGACATTAGAGAGTGTCATATACTTCCTGCATCAGATAGGTTGGGATACCTCCCCTATTCGGAGGAGGTTTAGTTCATACCGTAGGCTTACCCTAGAGTTCCTAAGTTCTTTGACTTATGTTCCTAACCATGGACTAGGATTCAATCGTGGCCTGGTCCGGTTTAGACTGTTTGGTATTAATTTACGTTATAACAATAGTGAGTTTGCTAACCTTTTAGGTTTCCCTAGTGGCCCTGATGTCTTTACTGTCGCCCGAGAAGATATTCTCTTTGACCACGAGCTTAATTACTTCTGGGGTAGCATAATTGGTAACAACCACCCTGAACCTGAAGATATGTATTCTGAAAGTATCCATAACCCTGCTAGAAGATACTTCTACAAGATCCTAGCCCACACCCTGTTTGGAAAAGAACAAAACATTTCTTCGGTGTCCCGTGATGAGCTTTTCATTATGTTTTGTGCTTCACAAAATTGTCCTGTCAATGCGGCTACCTTTATGTTAGCCAATTCTATCCGTATTATAGGGACTGCTCATGCACCTATCCTTATAGGAGACCTAGTTACAATGATTGCGAATGCTATCGGAATGAGACAAACACTTCTAGGATTAAACCCCTATGGCGGAATTCGACCTATGAATATCTGTTTCTGTTTCAACACTTACCTTATAGGAAACCTTGGACCCCATGAGTTTAACTTGCTCATTAACCATTACACTGTCCACCAATTTGTTTTGCCTAACCCTATAACGAATGTTCATAACAGAGATAACTGGCTTTTTGACCTGGATCACCCACCTACCCCACCCTCACCTGAAAGACCTCAAGCGTATGAGATCCCTGATGATTTTAATCCTCTGAATCCTCCTCATTATTATGATCTTCCTTCTCCTAATCGTTGTATAGTTTCCCCTAATGCATCTCTCGTTTCTACTGCTTCTGCTATTCCGGCTAATGATGGACCTTTGCCTCCTGATTTTACTACCGATATTGCTAATTTAGAGACAAAAATTGAAGGCTTAGCAGAGAGTTCGCCACTTTGCGTTCGGACTTTAATAGTTTTATGGATATCGTAACAAAGCAGTTTGATAATCTATATCAGCATCTCTATTCTGTTATTCCACCTCCTAGAGGCCCACATCGTGGCTAGATAGTTCCTACTATTTTTGTTGATTTTTTTCCGATCCTCCATCTTAGAGAAGTGAGGCCACTGTCTGTTTTAAGAATGGGGGAGGAAACATTATTGTTTTGTTTTCTTGTTTTCGGATATTTTGTTTCCAGTTATTTCATATTTCGGATTTTGTACCTTTCACGTTCAGTTTTCTTTATCCAGTAATATTAATTTATTTCTTATTATTCCTATTTTTATTTTCTATCTCATTTTTGGTTATTTTAAAGTTTTTATTCATGCACCTCTTATACTGATATACTATCTCCGTGAAATATCGATAATTGTTCAAATACTCGATTTTATCCTCGAATCAATTTATTTGTGCCTACACTAATTAATGTCATTGAGTATTTTATTATCTATATTTTATGCCTCTTATCGGTGTATTAAAAAAATATTTCCTATCATTTCTTAATACATGCTGACCATTAGAAATATGTATTATTATCATATATATGTTTACCATGCTTTAAAGTACAATTATTCATAATATATATGTATATGTATACGTAGCAATGGACATTGTCTGCACAACATATTCATTTGGTGCAATAGAATTGCATGTATGGTCAAGCAAGCTGTCCAAGAGACATACGCATGTGCCCATGTTTTGTCTTTATTCTGACCGGTACAACCTGTTGTACCCAAAAATTTGCCCTCTCTTTTTCATAAGAAAATCACAACCCTAGGGTTTTTCTCTGATTTTTAAGATTGGCTCAGGAATCGATCAAACAGACTTTTCTTTGGCAGTAAATCAAGAATCAGGGTTTCTCTCGCATTTCTCAGAAGAATTTGAATCCACAGAAATTCAGTTCACCGTTACATTGTTTTCTCTCCTTTTAAAGCCTGCTGAAAGATTATTGTTTGATTCTCAAAGTTAGATTATTCTGGGATAAGAGATAGGAGTTGAAACTGTTTAATCCAGATTAACCAGGTAATGTGCGTCTGTTAAAGACATATGCTTACTAATGGAATGAAATATTTGCCAGTTAATGGAAATGCTTGTTTGTTTGGAATGCACAACTCGTATGTTGATTGGAATACTGATGCAAAGAAATTGTAGAGTTTTATGGATTACTTGGATTTTAAGTTATCTGTATTGGAAATGGTGGAATGCAATTTCAGTCATTTTTAATCAGGAATGTTAAATAAAAAGTGAAGAGGCAAAGGGAAAGATTGAAAGATATTTGACAGTAGAAAATTCTTGGATAAAGACTTTTTATTCATTTTCAAATATTGCTACAAAAGAATAATTTATTATTTTTAAATATTGTAAGTTTTTACAACTTATAGTATTTTAAAGGAAATAAATATTTACAATAAATGAAAAAAAGAGCCTATCTAATCTAAGCCTAAATCTTCTAAAGCTTCAGTGCTCCCATGCTTAAGATCTTTGGTTTCTATTGCTTCCTCTATCGTCCAATTAGTACGCACCTGCAAAAGGAGAAGGAAAAGAAAATTAGCACAAGAATTTTCAAATGAAAAGAAAGAAAAGAAAATCATCATTAAAGTTTGCCGGTCGGAATCAGAATGCTATTTGTTCATCATGTTTTATTTTCCTCTTTGCAAATCACAAGAAGATTGCTTTTCTTGGTTCACAAAGAGAAAATAAAAAAATAAAATACAAGCATACAATTGGTTCAAATGCAAAAACATAGGCATTGCAAAGGCAAACCAAGGCGCCAAATTTCAAACTGTCTAAGCACAGCAAAACTGAACACCAAACTGCAGTAACTAATCATTGCAAACATTGCAGCAAATTGCAAGGCAAACATAAGCAAGTCAGCAAAGCAAACTAAGCATGCCAAACTGAATGCAAAATTGTCAAGTAAGCCAACTAGCAAAAGTACACAATACAACAGGTAATATAATGCAGAGGGAAAACTAAATTACAAGCCAAAAGGACTTGTCATAGCTATCCTCATTTTCCAGGCATATGCAACTTTTCAGAATTAAAAATAATAAGCAAAAGTGCTTATGGGAGAGAGAGAAAAAGAGAGGACCTTTAGTGAAAAGTTTGCAGTTTGGCTAAAGCGGGTTGTCAAAGACAAGAAGAGCAAAAAGATATAAAAGAAAAACTGCATAACAGTTCAGAGGGGGAGAGAAATACTTGGCCACAAAAACCTGTACAACTTGCAAATAAACCACATGCCTGTAGTTCAAACTACAAACACCCCAAATTGTAAGCCAAGCAAACCTACTTGCAAAACCTGCTAAACACCTTCACAAGCGGCTATCAAACCACAAACCTGCAATCCAAAACTTCAAATTAAACACAGCAAGCCAAACTTGCCAAACCTGCAAACAGGCCAAACCTACTAAACACCTGCACAACAAGCCAAACCCTGCATAAACCCAACAAGCCAAAACCTGCTTGCCAAACCTGTCAAAATACACACCACAAACCCGCAATTTCAAAACTGCAAAACCAAATCATCAAGCCTGCCCAACTGCAAACTTTGTTTGCCAAACTGCAAGCTAAAGCTAAGTTAGCAAAACAACTTGCAAACTAATCAAACCCTGCAACTTTGCCAGACTACAGAACCAAACTAACATCAACTAAAACCAACAAAACACTAAGCCTGCTACTAAATAAACCATCAACAAACAGAGTTTCAGAAGCTTGTAAAAAGCTTCATCATCAACCATCACAAATAAGCAACCACAAAAACCTATCTCAGAGACAATCTCATCATCAATATCAAAACCCAGAAAGGAAGAGATTCAGAAGCAAAGCATAGTTTCAGAATCAAGTTCATCATCAACAAGAAACAAAAACAAGCAAAGTTTTCAGAGATTCTTCATCATTAAACATCATATTAAAAAACAACAGAGTTTCTAAATGCTTCAACAACAAAAGTTTCAGAATTTCTGTCAACAATCAAGCAAGAAACAAGTTTTCAGAATCACTCATCATCAAAAAACATTCAAGAGAAAGAAGAAGAGAGGTTCAGAAGCGAAAAAAACAACAAGTTTCAAAATCTTCTTCATCGTCAACAAAATCAACAAAAACAACAAGTTTCAGAATCTTCTTCACCATCAACAAAATCAACGAAAACAAGTTTCAGAATCGTGTCTATCATCATCAACAAAGAGAAAGGAAGAGTTTAAAAAAAAACAGCAAGTTTTCAGAATAATCATCATCATCAACTAACAAATCAAGAGAAAGACAAAGGTACCAGAAGCGCATTCGCCATCATCTTCTTCCCCGTTGCTGAGCCACCAGGGGCACCATCTCACCCTCCATCTCTCTTCTCCAAAGAAAACTCAAGGTAAATTTCCCTCAAACCCTTACGGCATAAAACATCAAAGGTTAAGAGATTAAACTGTAAAGCAAAACATGAACATGCAAACAAATGAACGAAACTGTGAAACCCTAAAAGAACAAGAAACGAATCATACCATAACACAACCCAGGCCCTTGAATGATAGAGATAGGAGGAGAGTGAGGGCACTCCAGCGGCTGAGATAGGAGGTAGAATCAGAAGCGCATGTGGGTGGAGAAACAGAGAAGAAGAGAAAGAGCGTCGCCGCTGTTGTAAACGAGCAAACCCTAATCCTTTCAAAACTGTCAAACCCTAACAAGAAATTTTACAATTACACATTGGGCCTGACTCGCCCCAAACACATTTGCCTCAAGCCCATTTTTGTTTTACCAACGAACCCCCCCTCCCATTTCCTTACATCCTGACTTTGTTTTTTGTTCTTCTTCCATTTTTGGGCCTAACCTCCAACAAATCCCTGGCCCATCACACTTCTTAATTTCTTTAAACAAAATATTATTGTGTTAATTTCATTTAATTGAACCCTTTTTTTAATAATTATTTTCATTCTAAATAATTTGTTTTGTTAATAATAAAAAACAAATAATAGATTAAGTTTCTATTTTGATTTTCCCAATATAGTTACATTTAATAAAAATACGAAGAATAATGGAAGTTTTATTTAATTAAATTTTCTTCTTTTTTTAAACCTTTTTATTTATATAATTAATAAAACCCATTCAAATAATAATATAATTTTTAATATTTCTTTCTTTTAGAATAGATCTTTATTTGTAAATAAATACATGCATCTCATAACTTTTTGATTCTCTTTATTTTTATGTTTTGTTATAGCTTTATATTTGAATTGCGACAATTCGATTTGGTTGTAACACATAATGTTTGGACTTCATTATTCTAGTGAGACTCATACCCATTTGTAAATAATTGTACCCCCCTCCCCGGATACTCTTTTGTAATAACTTAGACTTTAAATTCCCACAATTTATTGCTTTCAATATACTGTATAGTAATTAGGCGTGTATGGCAAGATCTAAAATCAATCGCTAGATGACCTAAATACAAGACAAAATGCATGAAAATCAATACACAATTCACACTTGCACCTCTAGGGTAACCTCGCTTGTTGCTTCGGAAAATGCAATCATGTCCCTCGAATATGAGACACTCTAGCAAATGCCCCCTTCGATAAACAAAGATCATAGTCCCTCGATGACCCTCGATGTTGCCTTCGATAAAACAATCTCGTCCCTTATAAAATTGCTAGAGCGTCTCACAAGTTGCTTTCAATGATTGTATGCGATGACCCGCGCCTGTCCCGTTTAACATCCTAACACAAGGTTGTTCACCAAATACAATGGTGAAACAACACTGTTAAAAGGGTTAAAAACATAAGAAAGATCTTTTGAGTAAAATAGGGTAGATAACTCTCAGTTACTTGATCAAAAGCTTGCAAAATATCCTTGCCATTTTCAAACACACCTCACAACACAATTTCAAAATAAACTTTCAAAACATTGAAATATCTTTTCAAAAAGACACACACCTTTGTATATATTCAAACAAGAATCATTACAAAGGTTTCCTAGACAAGGCCTCTTTTTCAAAGCATTTTCAAAACCACACACAAAGCACCATTTCAAACAATTGAGAAGCAAAGGCAAGTGATCTAAAACAAGTAACTAAGAGCCCATGGATAACCATGGATGAAAAGGGTGCTTGCACCTTCCCTTTTCATAATCTACTCCCCGAACCCAAGAAAACATCTCAAAGGTCTTTCATGTGCTTTTTGACCTTTCCTTAGGATAAAATAAAAAGTCGGTGGCGACTCTTGCTAAACCGAAACATTTGCGAACACAAATGCAAAATCCCAAGTCAGTTCTCCCACCGTATCACAGAACTGGCGACTCTGCTGGGGACTATTTTGAAAGTGGGGTTACCTTAGGGTTTTAGATCACCTTTACATGCTTATCTTGCTTGATTTGTATGCTTTACTTTTTGGGTTCCTTGTTTGGGTTTGTTTTAAATCCTACACCCGGATTTGGGGACACCATTTAGGTAAGTAGCAATAAACTGTGAGGGAACTGTGCGGGGTATACTGACATGGTTGAAGCAGTAGCTACGTTAGTGCGGCATATTTATGGGTATCGGTAGCCTTTGAGTCAATAAAAGAGAATACGGGGCCACTGAGTGATGTCATTAAGCACTAATGAACTCTTAGAACCTTATTTGACCATCTTGGCCTTTTTAGGGGTAGTGAGATGACCGACTTTGGTGCAGTCCGAAGTTGGTAGATACTCGATACTACACTCATTGAGGATTGTTTTCTTGGAATATTTTGGTCGCCAGTTAAGTGGCTAAACTGAAACAATGAACACAAAATAATCCAGTGATGTTGAGCTCCTTAGAACCCGGTTACTATTTATAGGACAGGTTGAGCCAACTAACTTCAAGAGGGTACTTACCTACAAACCCCATCCAAGCCTAAACCTAAGGACTTGTAAGCTTTGTGTGAATGTGATTACTTGTATATACACTTGCTTATTTTTGCATACTTGTACATAACATCATAACATCATACCATAGAATTTTCAATAACCATTTCAAGGATCTCGAAGGTCTTTGATGCAGGGTCACGTTGAACCAGACGTCAACCAAAGGGCAAGAGGATTCATTTTCCTCTAAACAAACGCCGTTAAAGATCAAGTACAACAACTTGGATCGAGGGATATGACCCACTCGACATGGTGAGCTTGATTCTCGTGGAAAGACATCCACCGATATAATGTTCTTTGATCAAAAATATGGATCGAAGTTCAATCTCTAACATTTTCTTGTGTTTACCCCGCAAGATTCTTGAAAACATGCATCCACATATCATGAATTATATCATGACAGTTTCTCCCTTTTAGGTCTCCTTATTCTCCTACTATTTATTTCAGTAGAGATGGCTCTAGAGAGGACTGTCGAAGATATCCAGGCTCAAAACGCTCAACTTCAAGAAATGTTCTTGAATCTGTCCCAGGGGCAAGAAGAAGTGAAAGCTCTCCTCACAAGGGGCATGGTCCTAGGGAATCCAGGCGGCATCAGGAATGATCAGTTGGAAGGGCTACAGATTGAGTTAGAAACAATGAAGATCCAGATGATGGGACAACTGGTGGGCCAGATGGCTCTCATTCAAGACCTGGCTCAAAGACAAGAGGAGCTCAGGGTCCTCATCAACAAACTACTTCAAGATAACCAAGTGGGGAAAACAACTAGGGTTGAAGATCAAGTCATCATTTAACCTCCTTTGAGACAAGAAGACAAGGGAAAGGCTCCCCAACTTACTTCAGGGTCACAAGCCCAGCAACAACCTCGCCAGCGTCAACGGGGTAATCGGCGTAAGCAAAATACATCTGGAAGACATTTCACTGAGACTGACATACCATTATCTCTAATACTAGAATGCTTGTTGGAGGTCAATCTGACTGCTTTAAAGGATCCTCTTAGGAATCCCAATACCTCTGCTCCTGGCTATCACCCGACGCATTTTGTGTATACCACTCCTATAGTCCTGGACATGACACTGACAACTGTTGGGCTTTGAAAAACAAGATCCAAGATTTGATTGACAGAGGAGTGCTGAAATTCATGTCGGATGGCGAGATGGAAATCTTCCGCTGAGGGTTCTCCACCCGAAATGACAAGTTCGAACTAAGAGACTTTTGTTTCATTTGAATTTTCAAGTTGTAATTTCTTTTATTCAAACAATTATCTGTTGATGTCAAACTTTGTTTCATTAATGCATTGCATATGTTTGTCTTGAATTCTTCCATTCGTTTTCACTAGTCTTGAATTATGCTTTCTACTTTCTTTATGATATTTAACTCTTGCTAAAAGTTACAAGTCTTTAGAGGGAGGATGACGAAAACAATGCCATAATCTCATACAGTATGCTTTTGGACAGACCTTGCTGACGATGTACAAGCGTTTCTTTCAAATCCTAAACACCGGAGTTATAAGGAAGGTAATCCATAGTCAACCCCTTCGAGCCAAAGAAGTAGAATTTTTTGTTTTAAATCACAAATTGAAACCTTTAATCAAACCTGGGGCAGGGTAGTCTCTCAGTTAATTCAAAATGCGCGTTTAGTCGCAAACTCTCAGTTCATAATACAAGCGAACAACACCAAAATTTCCTTTAAAACCAAAGGACAGTGATGGTTCCTTATCTCATAGGCAGTCATTATCTCTCAAAAAGAAAAAAAGCCCACTGAGTCAAAACCTACAAAGGAGACTTAAGAAAGCTGGGGCATCCCGCTGACTGTAAATCTCAAAAATAAGAACAATCGGGCAAAAATTAGGGATAATGAATCAAAAGAACGAGGTCATTACAAATCCTCAACGACATGAAAAATGTTGCAAAAAAAAATGACTGCCTTCCAACAAATTCCACTTGTGTGAACCATCACCAAAACGTTGTTCCCGACTCATTTGGAGTTCAAGTGCGCCATTAACTGAGTTTAGGATTGAAGAACATCACGAAGAGCGGGTGGGTACAAATATACTTTGAGCTTTTATCCTTTGTTTCTTAAACCGTGAACCAAGCCATGTTACAACCCTTCAAAAGTCCTAATTGAAGCATGGGTTAGTTCGAAAGCATACTGTTACAAAAGGTATCCTGACTCCTGTAAGGCTTTGCTCTAAATCTTGTGTTGAATTTCTCTTATAAAAGTTTTCTGCTAAAAAACTCATTTTTCAAAAATTTCAAGACAAGCATGAACTTTGCATTATTTGAATGTCGTTGTTTGCACATGGTTATTTGTTTGACACCAAAGAAATTCACACAGTGAATGTTCGAATGAACGAAAGCTCTCTCAATGAATAAAATCACTTCAAGTGGGATGACTCTCCCGTTGCAAAAATCTCCTATCAACAAAAGGGGACTTGGTTTGGCATTGTCCAGTAAACCTGGGGCATTCCAGTAAAGATTTCAACAAATCTTTCAAAGCCCAGTAAACCTGGGGCAGTCCAGTCAAGATTTCAAGAAATCTCTCAAGTGCAGAATAACCAGGGGCAAATCTCCATCCCCGTCACTTGGGCCATTTAACGTCAATCCCAACAAAGGGTTGCACACAGATCAACATTTCCAGCAGAGTTTCTCCTCAGACAACGAGACAGGAATCCCCAGCGGAAACATTCTAAGAAAAGTTTAAAAGACATACTTACTCCTCAACAGCAGTCCAAGATTTATTTCCCCCGACATCTATTGAAGATTTCCCAAAGACTTTCGTCTGGTTCAATTAAATCGATTCTAAGATTTTTCTGATTCTTATCCAGTCAATGTTTATTCAAGACCTTCTCTGGCTCAGTCAGATCGACACTAAGATCTCCCTGATTCTTATTCCAGGTTAAGATATTCCAGATTTTTGTTGTTTTAGATAGATCTCTCAATGATTTACTCTGATTCACTTCCAGATTTTTTACTGATTCAGATAAAATCTCTCAACGGTTTATTCTGATTCATTCTCTGTTCAGATCCAATTCAACTTTCCGTCAACAATCACCTTTGGATGGCATCTATAAGCCCATCTCTGGAGATCCTCCTCTGTTTCTCCAAATGGCATCTTTAAGCCCATTTCCATACACAATCTTTACAGCACATCATTAAGATCCCCGGCGGAGCTAAAACCTTGAAATGCATATCCCCAGCGGAGTCATAATTTCAAACCCTTAATTCCCACCAGATTTAAACTTCAAACTCCAAATCCCTAGCCGAGCAAAAACTTTGAACTACAGACCCTCAGCAGAGATGAAACCTACTTTCCCGGTCAAATCAAATTTCTAACTATCAATCCCCAGCGGAAATCATTCAGTCTTCCCCAAAATCTCCCAGCAAGTTATCTTAAAATCTGAGAATCAACCAGATAACATGTTAGCTTTTGTTTTATTCCCAACCTAGGATAATTCCCCAGTAGATTGGCATACACCCAAGCTCCTGATATCCCCGTCAGAATGAAGATTCTCATTCTTGACCCCCAGAAGATTGGCATACACCCAAGCTCTTGATATCCCCGTCAGAATGAAGATTCTCATTCTTGACCCCCAGAAGATTGGCATACACCCAAGATCCTGATATCCCCGTCAGAATGAAGATTATCATTCTTAACCCCCAGAAGATTGGCATACTCCCAAGCTCCTGATACCGTTAACAGAATGGAGATTCTCATCCTTGAAACCTCAGAAGATTGGTATACTCCCAAGCTCCTGATACCGTTAACAGAATGAAGATTCTCATCCTTGAAACCTCAGAAGATTGGTATACTCCCAAGCTCATGATACCGTTAACAGAATGAAGATTCTCATCCTTAAAACCTCAAAATATTGGTATACTCCCAAGCTCCTGATACCGTTAACAGAATGAAGATTCTCATCCTTGAAACCTCAAAAGATTGGTATACTCTCAAGCTCCCGATACCGTTAACAGAATGAAGATTCTCATCCTTGAAACCTCAGAAGATTGGTATACTCCCAAGCTCCTGATACCGTTAACAGAATGAAGATTCTCATCCTTGAAACCTCAGAAGATTGGTATACTTCCAAGCTCCTGATACCGTTAACAGAATGAAGATTCTCATCCTTGAAACCTCAGAAGATTGGTATACTCCCAAGCTCCTGATACCGTTAACATAATGAAGATTCTCATCCTTAAAACCCCAGTAGATTGGCATACACCCAACCTTCTGACCCAAACGCCTGAATGAAGATTCTCATTCTTGCTTCCCTAGTAGATTGGCATACACCTAACCTTCTGACACAAACGCCTGAATGAAGATTCTCATCCTTGCTTACCCAGTAGATTGGTATACACCCAACCTTCTGACCCAAACGCCTGAATGAAGATTCTCATCCTTGCTTCCCCAGTAGATTGGCCTACTGCCAACCTCCTGATATTCCCGACAGAATGAAGATTCTCATTCTCAAAGTGGCATACAACTTTAACTCCTGAACTTATTCCAAACAGGAATAAGCTTTTCCCAGAGTCCTGAGTTTTACTCTCCAACATGATAGCTACTCTTCAGCAGCACAACCACTCCCCACAGAGTTCTTACTCCCTAACAAAATCAAGATTCTCATCCTTGATTCTCTAGAGCTTTCTTTACTCTCAGCATTGAATTTGTCAGAGTTTTTAATCCCCTACAGATCGAAGATTCTCGTTCTTAGCTCCTCAACACAAATTCCCCTAGCAGAATGAAGATTCTCATTCTCAATTCCTCACATAATTTCCAGACATTCACCAGCGAAGTTCCCCTCAAAACAGGAATCCCCATTAGATTGGCATACAACCCAAACTCCTGACTTTCCCCAAGCAGTATAACTTCTCCCCACAAAGGTTGTCAAAAAGCTTGAAGGCACACATACTCTTCAACAGTGGTACCAGGACTTCTCATTCTCAACGATAAAAGGATTTTAAATCCCCAGCAGCAGTCAAGGATTTATTTTCCCCGACAGCGGTCAAAGATTTTATTATCTCCAGCTATCCAGGATTTATCCTCCTCAACAAGACAGCTCATCAGCTCACATACGCATACATTGCATTCATACATCATAAACATTGATAGAAAACATATAGTGCATCACACATTTCATGCAACATAACCTTGTGTTTCAGCTAATATTTTACCCTTCACAGGATAAGATTAGCAAGCTTCAAACTCCAGTTCACTGAAAATAGTTTACAGATTCTCCAAACACGGATGTCAATCTATTGCTTATTCAGACCCCCAGCTCAGAGACATTCCAAACACGGATACCTTTTTGATACTCATTCTTGCACCTACAACATACAGTTCAACAAATATTCTTGGATGGTATCTTTAAGCCCATCTCCGACAAGATTCTGTCACACACCCAAATGGCATCTTTAAGCCCATTTCCTCAACTATGCTTTGACGAGTGCAAATTTAGAGGCACTCTAGTGTCCAATCATCTTTTACCTTCGAGTCGCGAATGGAGAACTCGCCAATCTGACTCTTCAGGTTCAAGATGATTGAACAGGGGCAACTGTTGTACCCCAAAATTTACCCTCTCTTTTTCACAAGAAAATCACAACCCTAGGGTTTTTCTCTGATTTTTAAGATTGTCTCAGGAATCGATCAAACATACTTTTCTTTGGCAGTAAATCAAGAATCAGGGTTTCTCTCGCATTTCTCAGAAGAATTTGAATCCACAGAAATTCAGTTCACCGTTACATTGTTTTCTCACCTTTTAAAGCCTGCTGAAAGATTATTTGATTCTCAAAGCTTGATTATTCTGGGATAAGAGATAGCATCTGAAACTGTTTAATCCAGATTAACCAGGTAATGTGCGTCTGTTAAAGACATCTTCTTATTAATGGAATGAAATGTTTGCCAGTTAATGGAAATGCTTGTTTGTTTGGAATGCATAACGCGTATGTTGATTGGAATACTGATGCAAAGAAATTGTAGAGTTTTATGGATTACTTGGATTTTAAGTTATCTGTATTGGAAATGGTGGAATGCAATTTCAGTCATTTTTAATCAGGAATCTTAAATAAAAAGTGAAGAGGCAAAGTGAAAGATTGAAAGATATTTGACAGTAGAAAATTCTTGGATAAAGACTTTTTATTCATTTTCAAATATTGCTACAAAAGAATAATTTATTATTTTTAAATATTGTAAGTTTTTACAACTTATAGTATTTTAAAAGAAATAAATATTTACAATAAATGGAAAAAAGAGCCTATCTAATCTAAGCCTAAATCTTCTAAAGCTTCAGTGCTCCCATGCTTAAGATCTTTGGTTTCTATTGCTTCCTCTATCGTCCAATTAGTACGCACCTGCAAAAGGAGAAGGAAAAGAAAATTAGTACAAGAATTTTCAAATGAAAAGAAAGAAAAGAAAATCATCATTAAAGTTTGTCGGCCGGAATCAGAATGTTATTTGTCCATCATGTTTTATTTTCCTCTTTGCAAATCACAAGAAGATTGCTCTTCTTGGTTCACAAAGAGAAAAGCAAAAAATAAAATACAAGCATACAATTGGTTCAAATGCAAAAACATAGGCATTGCAAAGGTAAACCAAGGTGTCAAATTTCAAACTGTCTAAGCACAGCAAAACTAAACACCAAATTGCAGTAACTAAACATTGCAAACATTGCAGCAAATTGCAAGGCAAACATAAGCAAGTCAGCAAAGCAAACTAAGCATTCCAAACTGAATGCAAAATTGTCAAGTAAGCCAACTAGCAAAAGTACACAATACAACAGGTAATATAATGCAAAGGGAAAACCAAATTACAAGCCAAAAGGACTTGTCATAGCTGTCCTCATTTTCCAGGCATAGGAAAATTTTCAGAATTAAAAATAATAAGCAAAAGTGCTTATGGGAGAGAGAGAGAAAAAGAGAGGACCTTTAGTGAAAAGTTTGCAGTTTGGCTAAAGCGGGCTGTCAAAGTTAAGAAGAGCAAAAAGATATAAAAGAAAAACTGCATAACAGTTCAGAGGGGGAGAGAAATACTTGGCCATAAAAACCTGTATAACTTGCAAACAAACCATAAGCCTGCAGTTCAAACTACAAACACTCCAAACTGTAAGCCAAGCAAACCTACTTGCCAAACCTTCTAAACACCTGCACAAGTTGCTATCAAACCACAAACCTGCAGTCCAAAACTGCAAATTAAACACAGCAAGCCAAACTTGCCAAACCTGCAAACAGGCCAAACCTGCTAAACACCTGCACAACAAGCCAAACCCTGCATAAACCCAACAAGCCAAAACCTGCTTGCCAAAACTGTCAAAATACACACCACAAACCTGCAGTTTCAAAACTGCAAAACCAAATCATCAAGCCTGCCCAACTGCAAACTGTTTTTTCCAAACTGCAAGCAACAACCAAGTTAGCAAAACAACTTGTAAACTAACCAAACCCTGCAACTTTGCTAGACTGCATAACCAAACTAACATCAACCAAAACCAACAAAACACTAAGCCTGCTACCAAATAAAGCTTCAACAAACAGAGTTTCAGAAGCTTGTAAAAAGCTTCATCATCAACCATCCCAAATAAGCAACCACAAAAATCTATCTCAGAGACACTCTCATCATCAATATCAAAACCCAGAAAGGAAGAGATTCAGAAGCAAAGCATAGTTTCAGAATCTAGTTCATCATCAACAAGAAACAAAAACAAGCAAAGTTTTCAGAGATTCTTCATCATTAAACATCATATTAAAAAACAACAGAGTTTCTAAAAGCTTCAACAACAAAAGTTTCCGAATTTCTGTCAACAATCAAGCAAGAAACAAGTTTTCAGAATCACTCACCATCAAACAACATTCAAGAGAAAAAAGAAGAGAGGTTCAGAAGCGACAAAAACAACAAGTTTCAGAATCTTCTTCATCATCAACAAAAACAACAAGTTTCAGAATCTTCTTCATCATCAACAAAATCAACGAAAACAAGTTTCATAATCGTGTTTATCATCATCAATAAAAAGAAAGGAAGATTTAAAAAAAAACAACAAGTTTTCAGAATAATCATCATCATCAACTAACAAATCAAGAGAAAGACAAATGTACCAGAAGCGCATTCGCCATCATCTTCTTCCCCATTGCTGAGCCACCAGGGGCGCCATCTCACCCTTCATCTCTCTTCTCCAAAGAAAATTCAAGGTAAATTTCCCTCAAACCCTTACTGCATAAAACATCCAAGGTTAAGAGATTAAACTGTAAAGCAAAACATGAACATGCAAACAAATGAACGAAACTGTGAAACCCTAAAAGAACAAGAAATGAATCATACCATAACACAACCCAGGCCCTTAAATGATAGAGAGAGGAGGAGAGTGAGGGCACTCCAGCGGTTGAGATAGGAGGTAGAATCAAAAGCGCATGTGGGTGAGAGAAACGGAGAAGAAGAGCAAGAGCGGCGCCGCTGTTGTAAACGAGCAAACCCTAATCCTTTCAAAACTGTCAAACCCTAACAAAAAAGTATACAATTCCACATTGGGCCTGACTCGCCCCAAACACATTTGCCTCAAGCCCATTTTTGTTTTACCCACGAACCCCCCCCCCCCCCCCCCATTTCATTACATCCTGACTTTTGTTTTTGTTCTTCTTCCATTTTTGGGCCTAACCTCCAACAAATCCCTGGCCCATCACACTTCTTAATTTCTTTAAACAAAATATTATTGTGTTAATTTCATTTAATTGAACCCTTTTTTTAATAATTATTTTCATTCTAAATAATTTGTTTTGTTAATAATAAAAAACAAACAATAGATTAAGTTTCTATTTTGATTTTCTCAATATAGTTACATTTAATAAAAATACGAAGAATAATAGAAGTTTTATTTAATTAAATTTTTCTTCTTTTTTTAAACCTTTTTATTTATATAATTAATAAAACCCATTCAAATAATAATATAATTTTTAATCTTTCTTTCTTTTAGAGTAGATCTTTATTTGTAAATAAATACATGCATCTCATAACTTTTTGATTCTCTTTATTTTTATGTTTTGTTATAGCTTTATATTTGAATTGCGACAATTCGATTTGGTTGTAACACATAATATTTGGACTTCATTATTCTTGTGAGACTCATCCCCATTTGTAAATAATTGTACCCCCATCCCCGAATACTCTTTTGTAATAACTTAGACTTTAAATTCCCGCAATTTATTGCTTTCAATATACTGCATAGTAATTAGGTGTGTATGGCAAGATCTAAAATCAATCGCTAGATGACCTAAATACAAGACAAAATGCATGAAAATCAATACACAATTCACACTTGCACCTCTAGGGTAACCTCGCTTGTTGCTTCGGAAAATGCAATCATGTCCCTCGAATATGAGACACTCTAGGAAATGCCCCCTTCGATAAACAAAGATCGTAGTCCCTCGATGACCCTCGATGTTGCCTTCGATAAAACGATCTCGTCCCTTACAAAATTGCTAGAGCGTCTCACAAGTTGCTTTCAATGATTGTATGCGATGACCCGCGCCTTTCCTGTTTAACATCCTAACACAAGGTTGTTCACCAAATACAATGGTGAAACAACACTGTCAAAAGGGTTAAAAACATAAGAATGATCTTTTGAGTAAAATAGGGTAGATAACTCTCAGTTACTTGATCAAAAGCTTGCAAAATATCCTTGCCATTTTCAAACACACCTCACAACACAATTTCAAAATAAACTTTCAAAATATTGAAATATCTTTTCAAAAAGACACACACCTTTGTATATATTCAAACAAGAATCATTACAAAGGTTGCCTAGACAAGGCCTCTTTTTCAAAGCATTTTAAAAACCACACACAAAGCACCATTTCAAACAATTGAGAAGCAAAGGCAAGTGATCTAAAACAAGTAACTAAGAGCCCATGGATAACCATGGATGAAAAGGGTGCTTGCACCTTCCCTTTTCATAATCTACTCCCCTAACCCAAGAAAACATCTCAAAGGTCTTTCCTGTGCTTTTTGACCTTTCCTTAGGATAAAATAAAAAGTCGGTGGCGACTCTTGCTAAACCGAAACATTTGCGAACACAAACGCAAAATCCCAAGTCAGTTCTCCCAGCGTATCACACAACCTAATTATCGATCGTCAGCCTCCCCATGCCGACCGTCAAGCATGCCTTAAACAACCTGCCCCTCATCAGACACATATGACTCGTTAAATTCCTTGTCTCCCACGCATTAAATTCTCTCGTGACCATATATTTTGACTTCAAACCACACTGTTTCATTTTTCTATAACTCCCATAGCTTCCATCTTCCACCATTTAAACCCCACAATTCCCATCACTCCATTATAAACCACGATTACCACTCATTCATTTCCTATAACTCCTATAACTCCCCACTTTCAAATATTCAAAACTATAAATACCATTCATTACCCACTCATAATCTCCACCTATTTAAACCCCTTCTTCCATCATTCTAATACCACTACCATTCACCACCTTCTTTTCACTACACAAACACCATTCTTTTTCATCTTTGTCAAATATACCATGGCTACTCGTAGAAATCAACCCAACAGAGGAGAACCTGATATGACACATCTCGTGTCCCGACAAGGCGAAGCTGGCAAGCTCAAACAGGAAAAATACCGAAAGTTTTATCAACGAGGATTGACATCCACACGATATGTCGACAATGACTGTTTGCACGATTTAGGGATGTTTGACAGTATGCAAGGTTTGCTAAACAAAGCATGCTTGGGATTTGTAAGCATGATGGGCTTACCCACCTACAAGGCTCTAACTTTGGAGTTCTTAAGCTCTTACTTCTACATCACTCCCGCCGACGTTGGTGCAAATCTCATTGGAACCGCCACATTTTGTATGTTCAACCAGGAATACACACTAAACTAGGATGCTTGGAGTGACATGTTTCGTTTCCCTCGTGGAGACAATGTGTAATATTGAATTCCCCCTGAATTGGATTGGAATAGAATGTCATATGAATTATGGGAGCGAATATCCAGTGAGAAAAATGTCTCCCCCAAAGCGTGATACTCCACTCACATCCATAATCCGAACATTCGCTACCTTCACCATACCCTGGCCAGCACTATTTTTGGAAGGACTAACAACAACAAGGTCAACACTAAGGAGTTGTATGCTCTCCATTGTGCCTTCGCGCTAAACCTCCATTTGAACCGCAGTACCTTCATGATGGCTCATATTCAAAATCCTGTAACGAGAGACGGGATTGTGCCTTTCTGTATTGGAGGTATCGTCAGCGCAGTAGCATTTCACCTGAACCTGGGAGGAAGAATCCTGAATCTACCCTCGCTGCCAGTCGTGTTTATGGACATTAACAACTATCGAGCTGGTCGCCTTATTAAGATGAGAGAAGCGGGAGGATATCATCTAATGGTGAGGAATAATGAAGCTCGTAGTGTCATTTTGCCAAATCCAAATACTACGAACTTAAGCATTCCAAACAACTGGCTATATGACCTCAACACACTCGAGCCTGGTGTGAATGCACAAGGTAACAAAGGTTAGGCCAATAATGCTGTGGTTGATGAAACGAAATAAGAATTAGAGCAGCAAGCACCTCAGCCTGACATTCAACCTCCCGAGGCCCAAAAACCACAAAATGCCAACCAACCAGCCACACTCGATTCCATCTATGCCGCAACATTGTAGCAGAACCTTTTGTCTAACCAGCGCTACCAAAGCATCGAGACGCGCCAAGGTGAAATGATGAATCTCGTCCAACATATGCAAAGAGATCATCATGGTTACGCTTACTGGCAAGACCAAAGTATGCTAGAGTTCACCGCAAGGATGACAGAAGACATGCGAGCTTTAACACTCTATGTTGAAGGTTTGCATGAAGTTGTTTCTTGTGGGGAGGATCAAAGATATGAAGTACAGTCTTCCAGAAGGGGCGAACAAGTGCGTAGAAGATCTAGACCAAGGACGCGTGGTGGATTCCGTGTCCAGGGCGAGGAAGAATGAGTATTTAGTTTTTCACTTTCCTTTTTCATCTTTTATCAATACGTTGAGGACAATGTATGACTTAAGTATGGGGGAGGAAGTATTTCCTCTTTTCTAGTAAATTTTTATTTTTCATTATCATTTCCCTTCTTGTTATTTCCCTTCAATAAAAATCTTTGTTTTTATCTAATTATTTATGCAACATTTGTGTTGTTTTTCTGATTCCCTCATTTTATTGAGCCCTAACAATTTTTTTTCGGTTTAATGCATAACTTGACTCACTCGACGAGTATGTAGGTTGCCACTCTTAAAACTTGTTAGAAATTTTTGCAAGATTTGACGAAATCACTACCATCTTGAAACCCTACAACCCCAGAGTATAATAGACTAGTTAAAGTACCTATTATTCCGAAACCCATAACTTTAGTTTTGAAGTAACCCTGAGTAGTTTATCTAGCAGTCAGCACCGTCTTAAACACAAACTACACAGAAAGTCGATGAATATAAGTGGATGATCTAGGTAAATCATTTAGAAAAATGTTAAATGCCTTAAGAAAATAGGAAATGCACCAATTAAATTGGGAAATCCTCACCTTATCGTTTAATCCAACGGATGCAAGCCCTACAAAGTAACATAAAATCCATTGTTAGGTGGTTCAGAAGCATCTAGTACTGAACTTGGTAGGGAAGTCTGCGGTTTGATCCCTCGCATCTTGCCATGATTAAAAATAAGGTTGCCACATTATTGTTCAAGAAACCACTATGCTAAAAAGATCATAACCACTAACCGGCTATTCTGCTATGTGCGTGTTAGGATAAAAGGCTTAATGTGATTGCGCTCGAATGAAAATGGGTGAAACAAGACGAATACTTGGTGTTGTACCCCAAAATTTTCCCTCTCAATTCTGAAGGGTTTTCTCACAAAGATTCTCAGGGTTCAAGCTTGCACAAGTGCATTGGGATTTTCCAGTACCAAAATTAAAAGGAAACTGTCAAAAAGGAAGAAAACATATAAAATTGTTTTTTAACAAAATTAAAGAAATGGCAAGCCTGCTTCGATTGGGCATATGCTGCCTGTAAGCCTGCTTCGATTGGGAACATGCTGCCTACATGCCTGCTTTGATTGGACATATGCTGCCTGCACGCCTGCTTCGATTGGGCATATGCTGCCTGCATGTTTGTTTCGTTTGGACAAGCTTCGATGGGACAAAGTAACCATCTCTATGCATCCTTCGAATCCACTTGCACCAAGGGCCTCTTGAAGACTTTGCCTCTCACAAGCTTCGTTTGAGACAAGAGATATATTCATACAAGATTTGAATAAGTTCTTGCTTCCCTTGATAGAACACCCTTCATTTCAGAAGCCAGGAACTTCCCTCATGTTAAACAGACACCAGAGAATGACTCCCTTTATGTTTGTTTCGATCCACATGCTTCGATTGGGCAATATGCTTCCTTTGAACACGAGCTTTTGATTGGGAAATGTGTTTGTTTCAATCCAAGCTTCAACTGGGCATTAGCTTCCTTCGAGTAAGCTTGTTTTGAATACAAGCTTCGATTGAGGCAAAGGCTTCCTTCGAACAAGTGTGCTTCGATCTTTTTCTTGCATTCGACTCAAGACCAAATCTCATTTTCTAGGCTATGTTGCTTCTAAATATTCACATAACCAGAGGTTTACACAAGTTTGTGAAACATTGCATATGGTTTCAAAGGTTTATTCACTGGATAATACCATTCTTGGATGAATTGGCAAAAAACTATGTACCCTTTCTTCATAAAAGGTACTTTAGTCACAAAACCAACTTTCAACCTAATTTTGATCTGAGCACAAGCAAGGCCAGAAGCATAAGTCACATCTTCTACACCCCAACTGCTAAAAGGCCCCCCACTTGTACTTTCACGTTACCTATTTTTTATTATTTCTTTGCAAAGTTGGCTACTACAACATGTCCACTTTTTCTCTATAAATAGAGGAATTCTTTGCAAAGGCTAGGGAGGATTTTTTTACCAGAGGAACGAAACCTCCAAAATCTTCTCAAACACAACAACAAAGCTCTCAAGTCCTTAAACACTTGTGAAATCAAAAAAACCAGAATCCCATTTTTCACCTCTTTCAATTCTGAAGAACAACTCCACACTTCAGTCTCCTTTGAATCCAGTGGAAAGAAGCATCACACTTGCTTTCTTTCCTCCTTCGAATCCAGTATCCAAGGCCTAACTTTAGGCCCATTCCTTCGAATCCAGGAGAAACCAGGGCCCCACTCATGGTTCAGTTCACCTTCAAGGCTGTAGCAAGGTAAGTTAATCTTATCCTTGCATCTTTCGTTTCAAACATAACATGTATATAATATTTTTCTCCTTTTCTTTTATACCCTTTTAATTTTTTTTATGGATAATCTTTTTGTTTCTTGTTTCTTGAGTTATTAAATATACTTTAAGAATTAATTTGGCCACAAGACAAATGCCAACATGGCCTTAGGCCATGTTGTTATTTAATATCCCAAACAAAAGAAACAGGGAAAAAAAGACATGAAATGAAGCCTTGGGCTTCCATGCTAACTTCCAAGGAAGAAAGGCAGAATCAGAAGGTACATTTGCGCTAAGTCCAGCCAGAATCGAAGGCTATGACTTACTGATTTCAGGCCCAATCAAAGAAGGTAACAAGGTAACAAGGAAGAACCAGAAGGCACGCGCAGCTGCTGACAAGCCCAATCGAAGGCCATGACATACTGGATGCTAGCCCCCAATCGAAGGAGGGCAACAAAAGCAGAATCGAAGAATGCTTCCCCCCCCAATCGAAGGAGCTCTTTTTTCTTCTTTTTATCTTATTTTTGGCTTTATATTTTTATGCATTTCAATATGGTTGTAATAGTGTAGGATTTATTTTTTGCACTTTTTATTACTTTTGTAAAAATGCTAGTAACTAGGTGTGTATGACAAGATAAAATTAACAAGTAGACAACCCAAAAATCAAAGACAAAATGCATGCAATCAAACACACTTTGCACACATGCACCCTTAGGGTAATTCCACTTGTTGCCTTACAAAAATGGCCATGTTATGCATGTGGGATATCTTAGCAAAAACAAACAAAAATACAAGATCATAGTCCCTCGATGACGCTACGAATGTTGCCTTACAAATGATCTTAGTCCCTCAAAGAGAAATGCTAAGATATCTTACAACACTGCTATCATGACCATACGATGACCCACTCCCGTACCTTTACATCCAAAGATAAAACTTCTTACCAAACCAATGGTAAGATAGCAATATCAAAGGAAAGGAAGAAATAAACAAAAAGACTTTTGAGTAGGTAGATTGTTCCTAGTTGCTTGCTCACTTTCAAATCAAACATCCTTGCTCATTTTCAAAACAAACACCAACACTTTCAAAACACTTTCAAAACATTTTCAAAACATTTTCCAAACATGAAATATTTTAAAAAGCTCAACACTTTGTATACGTTCTTACGAACGAGAACTATTACAAAGTTTTCCTAAACGAAATCGCCTTTTCAAAATACTTTCAAAAATGACCACAAAGCACATTTTCAAACAAAAGCAAGTGATCTAGCAAGAAACTAAGAGCCCATAGATAACTATGGATGAAAAGGGTGCTAACACCTTCCCTTTTCATAATCTACCCCCCAAACTCAAGAAATAAGATCAAAGGTCTTTCCTGTTCTTTTCAGCCTTTCCTTTTGGATAAAAGACAAGTCGGTGGCGACTCTTGCTAACCGCAACATTTGTGATAAAATGCAAAACACCCAAGTCAGTTCTCCCACCGTATCACACTTGGGGTGAGCTATAATAGCATCTGCAACTGGTTTACGTAAGATGGGATTATCTAGTGTCGTTATCGTAGTGCTGGAGAATAGATTAAGTTTTTGATTCTTTAACAAAAACACGATGCAACCACGTACAAGTTGATTTGTGTCATACATTTGCATCTGACCAATGTTTAGATAAACATCATACTGAGCACTTGCTTGAGGACAAGCAAAGATTCAAGTATGGGGGAGTTTGATAACACATAAATGTATTTCATATTTAGCTTGATTTACTTAAATTATTTTCCATTTTTATCTAAATTAAATTGATTTGTAGTTGGTATTATGCTGGTATTTGACTATTTTGCATGTATTAAATTAATTAAAGCTTTTATGAGAAGAAGAAGAAAAGGGGTACAAAGAGAAGAGCCAAAGGATGAAAGAAACAAAGAATCAGCCCAAGCCCAACAAGGAAAGAAGCGCGTGGCCCACTTGAAATCAGATTGTGACGAACGTCACACGTCTATGATGATTGGCAGGGTGCTTTACCAGGTAACGAACATCAATTGGGCCTTGACAAACGGCAGACCATGTTCTCCTATTAATTTACTCACGTAAGTCTCACTTGCTATATTCACGTTGCACTAAGTCAACTATGTAGAGATCCAACAGCCATGCACCTCCTACAATCTCTCACATGCAGTTATTCAAGACCACTATAAATATAAGGCTTCACACACTGAGCAAGGTCTCTCTGTTTTTGCCTTTCATATTCGTGCATTATTTTTCCCAGAATTATTATTTTCGAGAATTATTATTTTCCTTAGTTTTAAGCAGTATTATTTTCCCAGCCGATTTAAGCAATAAATTTATACACCGGAAATCTATTTCCCCATAGTTTGTTTCAACACCTGCAGAATTCTCGTTTAGGTTTATTATTTTATTTCTTTGCAATTGTTTCTGTTCCGGATCAAAGCAAAACCTACCAACCTGTGGAGGAGTGCTTCTAATTAGAGCCGGACGAATCGTTACAAATTTCTATTCATATTTATTTTCAGGTTTCTATTTTAATAAATTATTATTTTACTTTAATTCAATAATCATGTTTACTTTGTTGTCTGACTTGTATTATTATGTGATTGAGTTTTATAACATGCTAGGCTAGATTTCTATACCGGTATGTAAGTGTCATATAACTGAGGGAATTTAGTAATACTTTTGGTTACTTATTTGTTAAAATATTTTATGGTCTAAATTACTATTTTTAAATGATAAACCGTTTTGTTATGAGAGTAAAGTACGAATAAAAGTTAGGTTCAATAAAGCGAGAGTTTGAGGATCTTTAACTGGACAGTAGTAATTAGGCATTGGCTTTAAAAATAATGAGAGCGCTTTAAGGATAATTAAAGTTTATTTGTTTTCAAAAAATGTTTTTAACTCCGGCGGGATAGCGAGAGCATACGTTAGGACTTAACTGCATAGCCTAAATCAATAACCACGATAGTGTGAGACGAGGGTTTTAAACTAATAAATTTCTACTGAGAATTATTTGAAACTGCGAATTACCGAATAGGTTACTAATTCTCGAAGTCCGATCATTACATACTGGTTTTTTCTCCCTCTGATTATCTAATTATATTTAAACTTACTTTTAGCTCCCCTAATCTAAACCAAATATTTTTAGCCTTATATTTACACCGTAACATTAGATAACGATACATTTAACTTTTGGTCCTTTGGGTTCGATAATCTTTAAAACTACGCAATAAGATTGTGAACTTGCAGTCCAGGTTATTTAGACTACTAACGTACGCGATCAATCAACTACTTATATGACTTGATAGTCTTCTCAAAGGCTACATCTGACGAAGGGCTATTTCAGCATTTTCCTCAGAAGGTCATTCTCAAAGAGACATCTACTGGTTCAGTTTAAATCGATCAATGATTTATCCCGATGCTTTTCCAGTAGACCTTTCTCTAGTTCAGTTTAAATCACCTGAAGATTTATTCTGATTCTTATCCAGTTAAATACAATCAAGACCTTTCTCTGGTTCAATTTAAATTGGTCAAATATTTATTCTTATTCTTATCCAGTTAAAGAAAATTATAGACATCTGCTGGTTTAGTTTAAATCGACCAATGATTTATCCTGATGCTTTTCCAGTAGACCTTTCTACGGTTCAGTTTAAATCAACCAAAGATTTATTTTGATTCTTATCCAGTTGAAGACAATCAAGACCTTTCTCCAGTTCAACCTAAATCGCTCAAATATTTATTCTATATCTTATCCAGTTAAAGATAATTATAGACCTCTGCTGGTTCAATTTAAATCGACCAATGATTTATCCTGATGCTTTTCCAGTAGGCACCTTTCGATGGTTCAGTTTAAATCGACCAATGATTTATCTTGATTCTTTTCCAGTATGCACTTTCTCTAGTTCAATTTAAATAACCCAAAGATTTATTTTGATTCTTATCTAGTTAAAGATAATTATAGACCTCTGCTGGTTCAGTTTAAATCGACTAATGACTTATCCTGATGCTTTTCCAGTAGGCACCTTTCTCTGGTTCAGTTTAAATCGCTCAAAGATTTATTCTAATTCTTATCTAGTTAAAGATAATTATAGACCTCTGCTGGTTCAATTTAAATCGACCAATCATTTATCCCGATGCTTTTCCAGTAGGCACCTTTCTCTGGTTTAGTTTAAATCGACCAATAATTTATCTTGATTCTTTTCCAGTATAGACTTTCGCTGGTTCAGTTTAAATAGCCCAAAGATTTATTCTGATTCTTAGCCAGTTAAAGATAATTATAGACCTCTGCTGGTTCAGTTTAAATTGACTAATGACTTATCCTGATGCTTTTCTACTAGGCACCTTTCTCTGGTTCAGTTTAAATCTCCAAAATATTTATTCTGATTCTTATCCAGTTAAAGACAATTATAGACATCTGTTGGTTCAGTTTAAATCGACCAATGATTTATCCTGATGCTTTTCCAGTAGACCTTTATCTGGTTCAGTTTAAATTAACCAAAGATTTATTCTGATTCTTATCCAGTTCAAGACAATCAAGACCTTTCTCTGGTTTAGCTTAAATCGCTCAAAGATTTATTCTGATTCTTATCCAGTTAAAGATAATCATAGACCTCTGCTGGTTCAATTTAAATTGACCAATGATTTATCCTGATGCTTTTCCAGTATGCACCTTTCCTTGGTTCAGTTTAAATTGCCCAAATATTTATTCTGATTCTTATCCAATTAAAGAAAATTATAGACATCTGTGGGTTTAGTTTAAATTGACCAATGATTTATCCTGATTCTTTTCGAGTAGACACTTTTTATGGTTCAGTTTAAATCGCTCGAAGATTTATTCTGATTCTTATCCAGTTGAAGACAATCAAGACCTTTCTCTGGTTCAGCTTAAATTGCTCAAAGATTTATTCTGATTCTTATCTAGTTAAAGTTAAGTATAGACCTCTATTGGTTCAGGTTAAATCGACCAATAATTTATCCTAATGCTTTACCAGTAGACCTTTCTCTGGTTTAGTTTAAATCAAACAAAGATTTATTCTAATTCTTATCCAGATGAAGACAATTAATACCTTTCTCTGGTTTAGCTTAAACCGCTTAAAGATTTATTCTGATTCTTATCCAGTTAAAGTTATGTACATACATCTGTTGGTTCAGTTTAAATCGACCAATGTTTTACGCTGATGCTTTTCCAGTAGACCTTTCTCTGGTTCAGTTTAAATCAACCAAAGATTTATTCTGATACTTCTTCCAGTTGAAGTCAAAATTATTTTGGATGGCATCTATAAGCCCATCTCCAACGAATCTACGTCACCACTCCAAACGACATCTATAAGCCCATCTTTGATGAATCTCCTCCACCTCTCCAAATGGCATCTATAAGCCCATTCCCAGTATAATCAACCAACAACATCACTTCTTGCACAAGCGAGTGCAAATTTCCGGGCATTTAAGTGTTCAATCATCTTCTACCTTTAAGTCACGAATGGCAAACAAGCAAATCTAACTCTTCAGGTTTAAGAATATTGAACAGGGGAAACTATTGTACCCTAAAAGTTTCCCTCCCATTTTTCTCAAGACATGCTTTCAAAGGTTCTCAAGATACTCAAGGGTTGACCAGTCAAACCTCCTCATAAGCAAGGGGTCTACAACTAGGGTTTTGAGTTCCTCAAAGAAGTTTGAGTTGTAAAGGTCTCAAGTGGTTTCCATGGTTCATAATAGGTCCTCAATAAGGTTCATGTCAATTTTCAAGTCTTGCATCACAAGTTTGCTCAGTCAATGACTCAGATGATTGAAAATCAATTGTATTGGTCAAAAAGTCAAATGTGGTCAACATACAGTCAAACTTTATGATTTTTGTCAACATAAACATTTTGAAGTGATATTTATCATTTTATTAAGGATTGATCATGATTCCCCAACGAAAGCTCTCAAATCATCAAAATTCCAAAATTGCCAAATTAGGGTTTCCTTAAGAGAAGTCAACTGAACTTTGACCAGGCATAACTTTCACATGCTTCATCAAATTTTCCCCAACAAAAGCCCATTTTGAAGGAAATTAAATTCTCTACAAATTTTATTTCATTATCAAGTCCAAAAAAATGCTTCATTTGGAAGATATGGGCTAATACATTATAGGTCATTTTCAAAAGTCAACAAAAGACACTTTTTGTCAAGGAAACTTACATCCAGATAATGTCTCCAGATGCAAAAAATGATCAACATAGAGATTGTAGAAGACATCTTGAGCTTTCTGAAAAGTCAAATATCATCTTCAAAAGATGAAAATTGAGCAAGTTATGAGTTTCACAAGTTAGGAAATTTTGAAGAAATTCATGAAATGTAAAATGAGAAAAATTGAAGTTTTGAAATAGTGGGCCTAACTTTTAATGTTCAAACATGTTCATAAGGTGTTAGAGGACCTCTAAATCTATTCACATATTTTTTATGATTTTTATTTATTTTATTTGAATTTTTATTAATTTAAATGCAAATAAAATCAAATAAAATATGAAACAATGGTATAAAGGCTTGGGCTTTTTGTTTCAACCATCCGAAGGCCCAAGACAACTCATGACAACTCATTACAACCTTGCCAAAACGTGCAAGACTCAAAATGGCAAAGAAATAACTCAAATTAGCAAGTTTTCAAAAATTGATTCTTGTTTAAATCATGGATTCATGAGTTGATTTCATGCCTTATTTGTCAGCCCAAATACAAGCCAACAACATGTCCAGATTCGTACAAGGCATCCAAGCGACAAGAATCATGCAAAGAAGGTAAGTTTTTGATATGTTGGAATATTGATTTTATGGGCATGAATACCTTGTCCCTTTCCATACTTGTTGGCTCCTATTTCATTCTCTATATAAAGGCAAGCAAAGCCATGCCAAAGGACGACGAAATCATTGCCTAAAAAGGTCTCCAAAAGTTCTCTAAAATTCAAAGAAGTTGTGAAAATTATATCTCACATTTCCAGCAAGTTCTAATATGAACTAAGACTAGTATTCACCTCCTGAAGATCAAAGGAGTTGATCTAGATCCATACATGTACCCCTCGAGCACCAGAACACAATTTGTGCATCACGCCAGTTTTTGAAATTGGTAAAAATCAAAACTATGTTTTTTACGTTTTTAATCATTAGTAACATGTTTGATCTCCTCATATGCATCATTAAAACATGATAGGTACATTACATGTAAAGTTTGACGCAAAAATGGTGTTTTACCATTGCTAGGGCACCAAAGCCATTGATCATCGAACCACACATTGCAAGCAACCTTCTCCCCTTGCACCCCCATCTGCTTTTCACAAAGCAGGCCCATAGTCCTTTTTTTATTATTATTATTATTATTTTAATCTATTTATTTTCTTTTCTTAGTCACTTTTTTTTAATAAAATCATAAAAATCAAAAAAATTAGATATGGATTTTAATTAATTAACTTTATTTTCATAATAAAAACTAATTAATTTAATCACTTTAATTTTATTTTATTAATTAAAATATAATTATAATTAGGCTTTAATTATCATTCAATTATTTTTATAAATAAAAACACCAAAAATATTTTTCATACTTACAATTTTTTTAGATATCTTGCCCTCTTCAATCTCCGTGCATTTATTTACTTTTTCGCATTTTTTTCAATAATGTAACTGTCCAAAGTTTGTAATAGCTAATTAGGCCCCTTTTACATTTTTATACCTAATTTATGGTTTGTATTCCCCCATCCCCGGAGCGATGTAATAGCGTAGTTTAATTCCTGCACTTTTATTTTCTGCCCTTATGTATATATTTAACCGTTAGACTAATTAGGCGTGTACGACAAGACTTAAAAGCAAAATACTAGAAAACATAACGTCAAGATCAATAACTGAAACATAAAACACTTCGCACACACGCACCTCTAGGGTAACCTCCCTTGTTGCCTTAGGATAAAAAATAGTCATGTCCCTCGAACATAGGTGTTGTACCCCAAAATTTTCCCTCTCATATTTGTCAAGACATTGCAAGAAAAATCTCCAAGTGGCTCAAGATTGCTCAAGAGTTGGACAATCAAGCTATCTCCTAAGACAGTCAAACCCAAATTAGGGTTTTGTGTTTCATCAAGATCTTTGGATCCAAATGACCTCAAGTGCTCCCCAATGTCCTAATATGCTCTCAAGATCATCCATGTCAAATTTCAGGCCTTGCAGAGGAAGTTTGCTCAGTCAATGGCTCAAAAGGTCCAAAAATCGACTGTGTTAGGGCAAAAGTCAACCGTGACCTATAAACAGTCAAACTTCAAGATTTTTGTCAACATTCTCATTTTAAAGGATATTTCATCATTTTATCAAGGGTTGATCATGATTCATCAAGGATTGCTCAAAATTCATCAAGACTCAAAAGTTGCTAAATTAGGGTTTTGTGGGAAAAGTCAACTCAACTTTGACCAAGAATAACTTTCTCATACTTTATGAGAAATGACCCATCCAAATCTCATTTTAAATAGAATGAAATTTCCTACAATCCATATTCATACCCCAAGATCATAAAATGCACTCACAAGAAGTTATAAATTTGGACATTATAGGTCATTTTTGAAAGTCAATAAAAAAACCTTTTTTGCCAAAGCTTATAACTTGATCATGGAATATCAAAATGAGATTAGACCAAAAGGGTTGGTTAGAGGACATCTAATGCTTTCTAAAAAGTCAAAGAACACCTCCAAAAGTTCAAAATTGAAGAAGTTACGCATTGTTGAAGTTGGGCATTTTTGCAAAATTGCCAAAAGTCAACTATCCCCAAAACTTCAAATTTTTTCAAATGGGCCCATTCTTTTCCACTTGGTTTGAGCTTGCCACATTGCACACGTGTCCTAGCTTCAGCCTTGAGATCATATTTCTTTTTTATTATTTTATTTGATTTTTATTGAATTATTTCATTTTTAATCAAATTAAATCAAATTAAATCCAAATATTGATTACTTGGGATCTTTTTGGCTATTTCAAGTTGAGATCATCATCATTAAGAGCATCAAGATTTGTATCAAGCATATCATGTACAAAAATATGGAGATTTGATAAATTTACCAAGCTTTAAAAGATGAATCAAATAAAATCATAAGGCATTGATTTAGAGGGATTCCAACCATATTTGTTACCCTAACACTTTGTATCATATATAAGCAAGAGAGGCACACGAAATTAAGGGTTAGAGGCTGCAAGAATAATCAAAACCAAACTTGAAAAAGTGGTGAAAAGCTTGAAATTCAAAATCATAGCAAGGGGTGATCTCAGAAGCCAAGAAGGATCTCAATCAATTCCTGGAGGTTCACTGAGTTGAAACCAACCCAAAGCAAGCTCCCATCACGCCCAAACGCGCTGTAAGTATCACGTTTCTTAGCCCTGTATTCGAAATCATAGCTCTCTATTCTTGCATCATTCAGGCAAATCATTGATATATTTGTGATTCTCATGAGATTTCTAAACTTTTGGCAATACTTAATTTGATTTATATGGATTGTAACCTCATAACAGCATGGATAGGGTTACGTTTTGGATTTTAGGGATTTGTGTTTCAGGTGAAATTGATTCTTGTGATAGGCATGGTTGCACTCAGGAGAGGGAGACGAACCTAACCATGTATTTTAAGGTCGTTTTTATGGCCTGAAAGTGATTTTTGGATCGAGCTATGCATTTAGCTGTGGATCCAAATCCGCAGGAAATATTACAGTGGCTGGAGGTAGGGGACGGAGACGTGTCAATACCCCAATGGCTGATTCAAAAACACGCGCGCATTTTTTCATTTTTTCTGGCGTATAACACATTTTCTCTTATTATTATTATTGTTTAATATACTAACAAGTAAAACCAAGTGGCTTAGTGGTAAACGCGTGGATCCAAGCTCCTTCAGGACCTGGGTTCGAATCCCAGGTCCCCCATATTCTTTGTTATATTTTTCTTCAGGTAATCCGGTGTAAATCAAGCATTATAGCATACCATGCGCTTCCACATCTCCAGCAGCCAGATGGCCAAAGGCCAGATCTGGTGATCCAGATTGAGAGTCCACCATGGAGCCAAGTCAACATGCACATATGGAATCCAAAAAGTCAACCAGGGCCAGCTCGTTTGGGCCTCAGAATTGCTTCTCCAACACTCATATTCAGGCCCAAACCCCCTATCTCTCTCTATTTTATATTTTTTGTTTTAATTATTTATTGTTATTATTTTTATTATTAACTAACCAATCAATTTCTTTATAAAATTAAAACCATAAAAAATGTTTTCTTCATAAAATCAAATTTTAATTTTTATTAATAAACATTAATTTAATTAATATAGGCTTTAATTAGAAATAACTTTAATATATTTTTGTAAATAATTAAAACTAATTAGACTTAATTAGGTTTTACTAACATTAATTAATTTTTATTTCTTTCTTTAAATAACAAAAAACCCAAAAATATTTATTTTCATTAATTAATTAATTAATTTAGGATAATTTTCTTTCTTAATTCAAAAATAACAAAAAATCTTTTCTTTAATAACAAAGGGTCAAAACCCTAGAACTTTGCGCTCGATTTAATTTTCCCGTACGCGATCTATTTATTCAATATTGTACTTGTTCCCGGAATGTAATAGATAATTAGGACTATTTAAATATTTTTTATCACTTTATTTATTTTTCCGCATTTAAATTTCAAAGGGTTGCTTTTGGCGATGTAAATACCCGACGTCTTGTAATTTAATTTCCTCAATTTATTTCCCTCAAAATATAACTGTTAGGTGTTTGATAATAGGGATGCATGACAAGAATGAATGTTTAACCTAAAATCAACATAGACCACCCTTAACATGTGAAAATACAAAATAACTGAAAACGACACACCCGCACATGCGCAATCTTAGGTTACACCCCACTTGGTTGCTTTCGTACACGGTCATTGAGTATAGGTCACTTTAGAGGTCTTCCTCTTGTCCAAAGATCATATTCGCCTCGAAATGGTTGCCTCAGATATTGTTGCCTCAAAACAAATGATCTAAGACATTAGGGTTACCGCTAAGGCATCCCAACATTTCTTTGGTGACCGTAAGTCCCTAAAATCGAATTGACCCTTAAACTCCAACGACGGTGCTACCTACTCATCAATAGTGGGATAACATTGTCTAAAGGACGATAGCATAAAACAATTCCTTTTTCGAGTAGGTAGATGGTTCTTAAGTACTTGCTCTTTCAAAAAACAAAAACTTTCACACTTACACTTTTCGAACAAAGTTTTCAAAAACACTTCGTACGATCGAAGTTTTCAAATAAAAACTTTTTCAAACCCACAAAGCACAAAGAAAACAATTTTGAAAACAATTGAGCAAGTACCTAAGAGCCTGTGGATAACCATGGATAGAAAGGGTGCTAACACCTTCCCTTTCTATAATCTACCCCCCGAACCCGAGAAATATCTCGAAAAAGGAATTTTTCTGTGCTTTTTTCCTTTCCTTGTTGGATAAAATAAAATTCGGTGGAGACTCTTGCTTACCGCAACATTTTGCAAACACAAACGCAAAACACAAACCAGGATTCCAAAAAAAAAATAGTCAGTTCTTTCCCACCGTATCACAGAACTGGCGACTCTGTTGGGGAGAATAATAAGTGGGGTGTACCTTAGGATTAGATCATTGTGTTTTCAATTGTTTGCTTTGTATGCTTTATATTTGTGGGCTTGAATCAGAGTTACTATAGATCCTAACCCGGATATGGGGGATATTCTTTAGGTAAGTAGCAATAAACTGTGAGGGCACTGTACGGCGTAGACCGATACGGTTGAAGTAGTAGCTACGTTGGTGTGGGACTTTAGTATGTACCGATATCCCTTGTGGCACAACGAGGAGAATATGGGTCTGCTAAGGGGTCATTAAGCACCAACCGACCTTAGAACTTTTAAATTGACCAACTTGGCCATAGAACAGTAGCAGTATGCTGCACTCATTGAGACTAAACTCTCACGATGATTCCGGCCGCAAGAAAAGGTTGCTAAACTGGAATTATGACCGATCGAGGATAGTCAGGGATATTGAGATCCTCTAGAACCCGATTACTATTTTTAGGAAAGGTTTGAACCAACTGAACTGAAAGAGGGTAGTACCTAAGCTCCTTGCCAGCCTGAAATCTAAGGGCTCTCTATGTGACTTGTGTGCCTTTACCATTTTTGCTATTTGTGGATACTTGTGGTGTGCTTTCTATCATGACATCATGACATCATAACATTGCATGCATCTTGCATTGGATTAACCTATTTCAAAGACAGGAGGGATTCATCTTTGTTCTGTTTTGTAGGTCATAATACCCATGCGTAGGAACACCATCCGGATCAACTTTGTCCAGGTTCCCACTATGCTTAAAGAATTGGTTGCAAAGATGTCAGATATTACCTCATTTATCAAGAGACATGGTCACCTCTTGGGTTTGGTCACTTCCAAATTGTACGAGCAGATGATGAGTGTCCTGGTCCAGTTCTTTGATCCACTGTACCATTGCTTTACTTTTTAGGACTACCAGTTGGTCCCCACCTTGGAAGAGTTCTCCGATCTGCTTGGTATCTCTATTCTGGAGCAGACCCCGTTCACAGGTTGGGAGAAGATCCTTAGGCCAGAAGAGATTGCTTCAGCCCTCCATCTGACAAAAGCTGAAGTGATGTCTAATTGGGAGACTAGAAGTAGAGCAAAGGGTTTTTTGACTAAGTTTCTCGTTGGTAAGGCAAATAATTTCTGGGATAGTCTAGATTTCCAAGCATTCAAAGATATTATGGCTCTTCTGATATATAGTTTGGTATTGTTTCCTAACTCTGACTCCTTTGTTGATGTGAATGCGGTAAAAATATTCATCTCTGGTAATCCTGTACCCACTCTCTTAGGTGACATTCTTCATCAGCTTTATGCCCGTACTGCTCGAAAGCGGGGAACCTTGATGTGCTGTGCTCCATTATTGGCGAGGTGGTTTATTTCTCACCTCCCCAAATCAGTTTTAAAGAACAAAGAAGGCATGGGCTGGGCTTATAGGGTTATGTCTTTCTCTCACAATGACATTATTTGGACTATCAAGGGTATGGACGAGGTGGCTATTATTGACCGTTGTGGGGAATACCCCAATGTTCCACTGATAGGAACCAATGGAGGGATCACTTATAATCCGTGCTTGGCCTTATGTCAGTTTGGGCGAGCTAGAAGAGAAGGACCTCATGAATTGCTGATGCCTAGTATCATCTTTGATTTTCAAGGAGATAGTGACGAGAAACGCCGCAGATTCATAAGGGCTTGGGATAGAGTACACATATCTGATCCACACAAGCTGGGTCCAAAGACTTCTCTTCCGATGGAGCCATATCTCCGATGGGTTCGTATCCGTGCCAAAAAGCTGGGAATGCCGTATGAAGCCGTCTTGCCTATCATTGTTAAAGTTGCTAATGAAGAAGGGGTTCTTCCTACCATCCTCCATCCTCATATGCCCACTGACATTGGGGCACTAAAGAGATCATGGATGCATCTGAGATAAGAGCGGGATACTTACCGAGAAAAGTATCACGAGCAAGAACAAAAGATTCAGAAGTTGACTAGGCGGCTGGAGAACGAGCAGATCCTCAATGAATATGTCCACACCGATAAGAAGCGACCATGGGAGCACTGATCGTCCTTTGATTATTTCCTTTCCAGTTTTATTTACTTTTCAGTATTTCCTTTCTTGTATCGCCTTAAGGGCATCTGTTGAACAATTTGAATTTCAAGTTTATCTAATAAAAGTGTGTTTCATTTCTTGTTTACGAATTTGAATCTCTCGATGTCTGTGAAATCATATCATACACATTTCATTCCATGCACTTCATAACAAGTACCCTTACAGGTCTCTTATCTTCTTCGCTGTTTATTTCAGCATCATGTCTTCTGAACCATCAACTGAGCAAGAGATCAAGGCCCTACAGGCTCAAAATGCCCAGTTCCAAGAATTGTTCATGAATCTAGCTAAGGGTCAGCAAGATCTGAAGACCCTTATTCTGAAAGAAAAGAAGAAGAAGAAGAAGAAGAGGACAGTCCTGTTTAACACAGGTCACAGGTTTGGAAACAGGCTACAAGATGAAGTTGATTTGTCCACCTCATCTGGAGGGAAAGATAGTCAGGAAGAAAGGAGGACTCCTAGCCCTGTGGTTTCAGACAACGAGACAGACTTCGATGAAGACCAGTATCCTCCGGCCGAGGATAGATACAACTAACTGGAAGACCGTTTGAATGCGATGGAAGTTCAGAAAGTGCCTGGTATGGACTTTGGTGATCTGGGTCTATCATCCGGGGTGGTGATTCCCCACAAATTCAAAGCACCAGCCTTTGCTAAATACAACGGAGTTTCTTGCCTGAAACTGCACCTCCGGTCGTATGTAAGGAAGATTCAGCCGTACACCGCTGATAAGAACCTATGGATCCACTTCTTTCAAGACAGTCTCTCTGGGACTCAGCTTGAATGGTTTTACCAGTTAGAAGGAGCCAGTATCCACAATTGGGAAGATTTGGCTGCTGCTTTCTATAGGCAGTACCAATACAATGCCGACCTCGCTCCCACGCGTACCCAACTCCAAGGTATGTCAATGGGTGCGCGCGAAGGTTTCAAAGATTATGCTCAGAAGTGGAGGGACCACGCTGGAAGAGTGCAACCACCCTTGGCTGATAGGGAACTAGTGGACATGTTTCTAGGGACCTTGTCTGGTCCATATTTCAACCATCTGATTGGGAGTTCATCATCCGGGTTTACAGAGTTGATCATGACCGGGGAAAGGATTGAGGCTGGTATTAAATCTGGTAAAATACAGAAGGGTGCTTCATCAGGCACCGAGAAGAAGCCTTTTAAGAAGGAGGCCAATGCTGTTTACAGTTTGAAAAGCCAGAATAGACCTGAACACCGCCAAGCTGTTAATGCAGTTGTTATTTCAAGACCTGCTAGTGCTCCTCAGCGCAACAATCAGCCAAAGGCCGAGAGACCTTGAAGGCAATTCACCCAGCTCAACATGACTTTATCTCAGATTCTGCCGCAGTTATTGAAAACCAATTTAGTGACTCCAAGGGAGGCCCCGCAGAATCCCAACACTACATCACCAAAGTACGATCCGAGGTATGATACGGATGACTGCTGGGTCTTTAAGAACAAGGTACAGGATTTGATTGATGCAAAGGAGATCGAGTTTGGAGCACCAGAAAAGCCTAAACATGACGCAGGGGTGAATGCTATCGGGGATGACGATGATGAAGAATTTGATATTGACAACTGGATATACCCAACTGCCAATGGTGGATTAAGCAACTGGACAGTGAAGGATTCTATGCCCGTTTCTGTTATCACCCAGTAATGAGACTTTTTGTTTTGTGTTTGTAACAGACAATGTTTTAAACTTTATGGCCCGGTGTCTTACCCGGGGCACTGTGGCTTCATTTGTGAGGGCTTTATGTGTGTCATCTACATATATCATTAATAAAAGCATTGGACGTTTCTTGCATTTCAAATTTTGTGCTCCTTGTTTTTCTTTTATTATATATTGCAAAACAACTATTTTACACACACTCACATATACATGTTTACATCCACTCTGGATCTCACTGGTAACGATTCTGCTACTGCCAGTTATGACTTCGAAAATCCGATCAACTTAGCCGAAGACGAAGGTGAAGATGATTGCGAAGTGCTTGGTGAACTTGCTAGACTGCTACTTCAGGAAGAGAGGGTTATTCAGCCGCATGAAGAGCCCGTGGAATCAGTAAATCTGGGTGCAGAGATAGACAAGAAAGAAGTCAAGATCGGTGCAAACTTGGAGCTTAGTGTGAAACAATGTTTTATTCAGATGCTACGAGACTATGTTGAGATCTTTGCCTGGTCTTATAAAGATATGCCTGGGTTGGATACTGATATTGTGGTTCACCGCCTGCCTACCAAGGAAGACTGTCCTCTAGTAAAACAGAAAGTCCTCCGAATGCGCCCAGATATGTCCGAGAAAATCAAGGCTGAAGTTATGAAACAATTTGACACCGGTTTTCTAGCAGTTACTTCTTACCCTCAGTGGGTGGCCAACGTGGTCCCAGTACCGAAGAAGGATGGTAAGGTTCGAATGTGTGTTGACTATAGGGATCTGAACAAGGCGAGCTCCAAGGATGATTTCCCTCTACCTCATATCGACGTTATGGTTGACAACACCGTTCAGCATAAGGTATTCTCCTTTATGGATTGTTTCTCTGGTTATAATCAGATTAAAATGGCTCCCAAAGACATGGAGAAGACAACCTTTGTTACTCAATGGGGCACCTTTTGCTACAAGGTCATGCCTTTTGGATTGAAAAATGCTGGGGCAACGTATCAGCGTGCCATGGTTGCTTTGTTTCATGACATGATCCATCATGAGATTGAGGTATACGTCGACAACACGATTGCAAGATCTCAAACTGAGGAAGAACATCTGGACCACCTTCAGAAGTTGTTTGACAGGTTGAAGTTGTACAAGCTGAGGTTAAACCCGAACAAATGCACCTTCGGGGTGAGATCCAGTAAGCTGCTGGGTTTCGTCGTAAGTGACAAAGGTATTCAAGTGGATCCTGCAAAGGTGAAAGCTATACAAGAGATGCCAACTCCCCGAACATAGAAAGAAGTCATAGGCTTTCTGGGACGTTTGAATTATATTGCCCGATTCATCTCACACCTAACTGCTACTTGTGAGCCAATCTTCAAGCTACTGAAGAAAGATCAAGTGGTAAGATGGAACGATGAATTTCAGGCCGCTTTCGAAAAGATCAAATAATATCTCCAAGAGCCACCCATTCTGATGCCTCTCGTTGAAGGGAGACCTTTGATATTATACTTGACGGTACTCGATAACTCAATGGGGTGTGTGCTAGGTCAGCATGACGAGTCTGGCCGAAAAGAGCATGCTATTTATTACCTTAGCAAAAAGTTTACCGACTGCGAGACCCGATACTCGTTGCTCGAGAAAACTTGCTGCGCTTTGGCATGGGCTGCTCGCCGGCTGAGACAGTATATGCTGACTCACACCACCTTGTTGATATCAAAGATAGATCCAATCAAGTATATCTTCAAGAAGCCTGCCTTATCCGGAAGAATTGCAAGATGGCAGATGATCTTGACTGAGTATGACATCCAGTACACGACCCAAAAGGCCATTAAGGGAAGTGTGTTGGCAGACCATTTGGCGCACCAGGCAGTGGATGATTACCAGTCTATGAACTTTGAATTTCGGACGAGAATATCATGTTGGTAACTGATTATGAGACACCTGGACCGAATGAAGGACCTGAGGAAGGATCCCTATGGTCTATGTACTTTGATGGAGCTTCAAACGCTTTGGGCAATGGCATTGGTGCCGTAATCATATCTCCTAAGGGCTCTCATACTCCGTTCACCACCCGACTATGTTTCAACTGCACCAACAATATGGAGAAGTATGAAGCGTGCATTATGGGTCTTCGAGCAGCTATTGACCTAAGGATTAAGTTCTTGAGTGTCTTCGGAGATTCCGCTCTCGTGATTAGTCAGATAAAAGGCGAGTGGGATATGAAACATCCAAATCTTATTCCTTACAAGGAGTATGTGTTGACGTTGCTTCCCCATTTCTAGGAAATAACCTTTGAACACTTCCCTAGAGAGGAGAATCAGTTGGCGGACGTGGTAGCTACGATGTCTTCTATGTTCAAAGTCAATTGGGACAACGAAGCTCCCCGGATTATCATTGAAAGATTGGACGAACCTGCACATTACTATGATATTGAGACTGAAGAGGTAGCAGATAAACCCTGGTTTCATGAGGTGAAGAGGTACCTCGAGGCTCAGGAGTACCCCGAGGGTGCATCTGTTAATGACAAGAAGTTTCTGAGGAGGTTCGCGGCGAAGTTCTTCATCAGCAATGGCATTCATTACAAGCGTAACCATGATTCGACCTTACTGTGTTGTGTGGATAAGAATGAAGCAGAAAGGATCATGGCGGAGTTACATGAAAGTACTTTCGGAACTCATCCCAGTGGACACACCATGGCAAAGAAGATCCTACGGGCAGGATACTATTGGTCCATAATGGAAGCCGACTGTTATCAGCATTCTCGGACATGTCACAAGTGCCAAGTCTATGCTGATAAGGTGCACATACCTCCAGTTCCTCTGAACGTCTTGACAGCTCCATGGCCTTTCGCAATGTGGGGCATTGATATGATCGGCGAGATCAGACCTACGACATCTAACGGGCATCATTTCATCCTGGTAGCTATTGATTAGTTTACGAAGTGGGTTGAAGCAGCATCCTTTGCTACTGTAACCAAGAACGTCGTGGTACGGTTCATTCGGCACAATCTGATCTGTCGATACGGTGTACCAGAGAGGATCATTACGGACAATGGTACCAATATCAACAATAAGATGATCACTGAGCTCTGCAAGCAATTCAAGATATAGCATCACAACTCTTCTCCCTACTGGCCGAAGATGAATGGGGCTGTTGAAGCGGCTAATAAGAACATTAAGAAGATTATGCAGAAGATGATAGTGACATACAAAGACTGGCACGAGATGTTACCATTTGCTCTTCATGGGTACCGTACCTCAGCGCAGACTTCAACAGGGGCAACACCCTATTCCTTGGTAAATGGTATGGAGGCAGTCTTGCCCATTGAAGTTCAGATACCCTCTCTTCGGATTATGAAGGATGCAGGTTTGAGCGAAGATGACTGGATTCAGACCCGGCTTGATCAGCTGAACTTAATTGACAAAAAGAGACTTACTGCTATTTGTCATGGTCAGACGTATCAAAAGCGGATGATCAAGGCATTTAACAAGAAAGCTAGACGACAAGAGTATCAAGTTGGGGACTTAGTTATCAAGTGCATCATCTTACCTCAAGGTGATCCCAGGGGCAAATGGACCCCTACTTACGAAGGGCCATTTGTGGTCAAGAACATTTTCTCAGGAGGAGCTATGATTCTAACCACCATGGATGGTGATGACCTTCCTCACCCCGTCAATGCAGACATAGTGAAAAGATACTACGCATAATCAAAGACCCGCTAGGTTGATTGACCTAGGAAAAAATAAGGGCTTCTCGGCGAACCAAAAGGGTTCGGGCAAAAATAAGGGATGAAAATAAAATATGTACACCCGGCAAGTCGAAAACCTGAAAAGGCGACTTGGGCAAAAAAGGGTATCCCAGTGGACTGAAAACCCGAAAGGGCGGTCCAGGCAAAAATTAGGGATCAAAGCGTAACACTATGTCTCATTGGATCACCTTGCATCCAGACTTCGGTATCGACTATCAAGATCAGACGACACTAATCAATCTGATCTACCTTCAACCAAGTAGCAAAGTGATGAGATGCTCGAGGACATAAAGGCAATAGCCGTGTTGGAACCCAGTGGGATCCTTCACATAGCTATTTTGTTTAGCTTTTCACAAATTGTGTAAATTCTATTATTCGGCGGTGTTCTCTTACTAGGACGTCAGCCTCTTGTACAAAAACGCCTATTTACAAGCCAAACTTCAAAATCAATACAATTCATTTTCAAAGAAATTTCAAACTGTTTTCCCTTTACCCGTTTTGTTTTGCAAAGAACGTCCAATGTTCATTTTTGATATATGCATTTGACATTAATTGCTGCTCATAAATATTTACATGCGAAACAAAAGATGATTACTGGTAATATCAGAAACAGGGGCAAACGAGAATTGTCAAAACTGTACAGTTGCTCTGTCCACCAGATACAAGGTAAATTCAGTTGAAGAATATGGACAAGATACTTTCACTCCCCGCAGAGTAAGACAATAATGATAGCTCTCCCCAACTAAGGCTTGCAACTGTGAATGAGTCGGTAATATTCTCCCCAAGAAGATTTTATCTACCATCAACACTGAAAAGGCTTAATGTCCCTGGCAGTCTAAATATTCCCCAACGGAGTATAAGAATATTCCCCGGCAGAATACAAGATATCCCCAGTGGAGTTTGAAAATTTTCCCAGCGCAGTCTGAAAAAGCTTCCCCAGTGGAGTTGAAGAATCATCCCCAGTAGGCTCTGGAAGTTTGTCCCCGACGGAGTTTAAAAATAAATATCCCCAGCTGAGTTTAAAGGAAGATTGTTCCCAGCAAAGCTCAAAGGATTATCCCCACAAGAGTCTAAAAGGTTATCCCCAGTGAAGCCACAACTGAAAGATCATCCCCAACATAGTTCTTTCCTTTCACAAACAAGAATTCAATCCCCAACAGGAGTCAATATCACCAGCAACGGTAATTCATCCCCAACGGAATTTATCAGTGGAATCCTCAGCAGAGCATTTCTTCCCCACAGAGTAATCTCCTCATCAGTTTTATGCCCCAATGGAATTATACTTTCCTGCAGGTTTATTCTCGCAATCACCTTCGTTCGCCATACCCAGCGGAAATGAAGAATTCAACTCTATTCTCCAGCAACTATCCGGGATTTATTTTCCCCAGCTAAAACATTACATCTCCATACATCATGATACATGCATATACGCATCGTACAACACAATCTCATTTATTTTGAGAACATCATTTCTTGATCCATATCATGCATTGCATATGACTGACCTTTACCTTTCAGGAAGGATGCAGTTAAGTTCTCAGCTACGTCGAAGACCTGACTGGTTCTTAAATCTCAACTAAATTATCCTCGGTTGAATTTCAGATAAGGTTCTCAATCTCGACAATTTTCCTTCGTCATAGTGTGGATGAGTTCTACAATCTCAACGGTATATTACGTTGAAGACCAGACAGTTCCTAGATCTTGATGAAGATGTTTCCTCCGTCATAGTGTGGACGAGTTCTACAATCTCAACGGTATACTACGTTGAAGACCGGACAGTTCCTAGATCTTGATGTTTTCCTCCATCATAGTGTGGACGAGTTCTACAATCTCAACGGTATACTACGTTGAAGACCAGGCAGTTCCTAGATCTTAATGTTTTCCTCCATCATAGTATGGACGAGTTCTACAATCTCAACGGTATACTACGTTGAAGACCAGACAGTTCCTAGATCTTGATGAAGATGTTTCCCTCTGTCATAGTGTGGACGAGTTCTGAAATCTCAACGGTATACTACGTTGAAGACTAGACAGTTCCTAGATCTTGATGTTTTCCTCCGTCATAGTGTGGACGAGTTCTACAGTCTCAATGGTATACTATGTTGAAGACCAGACAGTTCCTAGATCTTGATGTTTTCCTCCGTCATAGTGTGGACGAGTTCTACAATCTCAACGGTATACTACGTTGAAGACCAGACAGTTCCTAGATCTTGATGAAGATGTTTCCCTCCGTCATAGTGTGGACGAGTTCTATAATCTCAACGATATACTATATTGAAGACCAGACAATTCCTAGATCTTGATGTTTTCCTACGCCATAGTGTGGACGAGTTCTACAATCTCAATGGTATACTACGTTGAAGACCAGACAGTTCCTAGATCTTGATGAAGATGTTTCCCTCTGTCATAGTGTGGATGAGTTCTACAATATCAACGGTATACTACGTTGAAGACAAGACAGTTCCTAGATCTTGATGTTTTCCTCCGTCATAGTGTGGACGAGTTCTACAATCTCAACGGTATACTATGTTGAAGACCAAACAGTTCCTAGATCTTGATGAAGATGTTTCCATGCGTCATAGTGTGGACGAGTTCTGCAATCTCAATGGTATACTACGTTGAAGACCAGACAGTTCCTAGATCTCAATGTTTTCCTCCATCATAGTGTGGTTGAGTTCTACAATCTCAACGGTATACTACGTTGAAGACCAGACAATTCCTAGATCTTGATGAATATGTTTCCCTCTGTCATAGTGTGGATGAGTTCTGCAATCTCAACGGTATACTACGTTGAAGACCAGACAGTTCCTAGATCTTGATGTTTTTCTCCGTCATAACATGGACGAGTTCTACAAACTCAACGGTATACTACGTTGAAGACCAGACAATTCCTAGATCTTGATGAAGATGTTTCCCCCAGTATAGTTACAGAAAAGTTCTTAAAACTCAGCAAGAATGTTCTCTTAGCTGAGGTACAGGCAAGTTCCTAAATCTCAATAAAAGTTAGACTTCCCCAGCGGAATCTTCTACAACAACAGGTATGCAAGTCCTCGCTAAGGAATATCTTATGCGATCGACACTCCTGCAGATAGCATCCGTAAGCCCATCCTTCTACCAACAATCTCCAAATAGAATCTGTAAGCCCATTCCCGACATCACCAGGCTGATACCACTTCATGCGAGTGCAAATTTCTGGGCACTCTAGTGTTCAATCGTCTTCCACCTTCGGATCACGAAAGGCACAAAAGCCAATCTACATCCTTAGGTTTAAGAAGATTGAACAGGGGCAGCTGTTGTACCCCAAAATTTTCCCTCTCATATTTCTCAAGACATTGCAAGAAAAATCTCCAAGTGGCTCAAAATTGCTCAAGAGTTGGACAGTCAAGCTATCTCCTAAGGCAGTCAACCCCAAATTATGGTTTTGTGTTTCATCAAGATCTTTGGATCCAAATGACCTCAAGTGCTCCCAAATGTCCTAATATGATCTCAAGATTATCCATGTCAAATTTCAAGCCCTGTAGAGGAAGTTTGCTCAGTCAATGGCTCAAAAGGTCCAAAAATCGACTATGCTAGGGCAAAAGTCAACTGTGACCTATAAACAGTCAAACTTCAAGATTTTTGTCAACATTCTCATTTTTAAGGATATTTCATCATTTGATCAAGGGTTGATCATGATTCATCAAGGATTGCTCAAAATTCATCAAGACTCAAAAGTTGCTAAATTAGGGTTTTGTAGGAAAAGTCAACTCAACTTTGAACAAGCATAACTTTCTCATACATTATGCGAAATGACCCATACAAAGCTCAGTTTTAAGAGGATGCAATTTCCTATAATCCATATTCATACCCCAAGATCATAAAATGCACTCACAAAAAGTTATAAATTTGGACATTATAGGTCATTTTTGAAAGTCAATAAAAACACCTTTTTTTCCAAAGCTTATAACTTGAGCATAGAATATCATAATGATATGAGACAAAAATGGTTGGTTAGAGAACATATCAAGCTTTCTAAAAAGTCCAAGAACACCACCAAAAGTTCAAAATTGAGGAAGTTATGCATTGTTGAAGTTAGACATTTTTGCAAAATTGCCAAAAGTCAACTATCCCCAAAACTTCAATTTTTTTCAAATGGGCCCATTCTTTTCCACTTGGTTTGAGCTTTCCATATTGCACACGTGTCCTAGCTTCATCCTTGAGATCATATTTCTTTTTTATTATTTTATTTGATTTTTTATTGAATTATTTCATTTTTAATCAAATTAAATCAAATAAAATCCAAATATTGATTACTTGGGATCTTTTTGGCTATTTCAGGTTGAGATCATCATCATTAAGAGCATCAAAATTAGTATCAAGCATATCATGTACAAAAATATGGAGATTTGATAAATTTGGCAAGCTTTAAATGATGAATCAAATCAAATCATAAGGCATTGATTTAGAGAGATTCCATCCATATTTGTTACCCTAACACTTTGTATCATACATAAGCAAGAGAGGCACACGAAATTAAGGGTTAGAGGCTGCAAGAATAATCAAAACCAAACTTGAAAAAGTGGTGAATAGCTTGAAATTCAAAATCATAGCAAGGGGCAATCTCAGAAGCCAAGAAGGATCTCAATCAATTCCTGGAGGTTCACTGAGTTGAAACTAACCCAAAGCAAGCTCCCATACACGCCCAAACGTGCTGTAAGTATCACGTTTCTTAGCCCTGTATTCGAAATCATGGCTCTCTATTCTTGCATCATTCAGGCAAATCATTGATATATTTGTGATTCTCATGAGATTTCTAAACTTTTGGCAATACTTAATTTGATTTATATGGATTGTAACCTCATAACAGCATGGCTAGGGTTACATTTTAAATTTTAGGGATTTGTGTTTTAGGTGAAATTGATTCTTGTGATAGGCATGGTTGCACTCAGGATAGGGAGACGAACCTAAACATGTCTTTGAAGGTCGTTTTTATGGCCTGAAAGTAATTTTTGGATCGAGCTACGCATTTAGCTGCGGATCCAAATCCGCAGGAAATATTACAGTGGCTGGAGGTAGGGGACGGAGACGTGTTATTGCCCCAATGGCTGATTCAAAAACACGCGCGCATTTTTTTATTTTTTCTGGCATATAACACATTTTCTCTTATTATTATTATTGTTTAATATACTAACAAGTAAAACCAAGTGGCTTAGTGGTAAACGCGTGCATCCAAACTCCTTCAGGACCTGGGTTCGAATCCCAGGTCCCCCATATTCTTTGTTATATTTTTCTTCAGGTAATCCGGTGCAAATCAAGCATTGTAGCATACCATGCGCTTCCACATATCCAGCAGCCAGATGGCCAAAGGCCAGATCTGGTGATCCAGATTGAGAGTCCACCATGGAGCCAAGTCAACATGCACGTATGGAATCCAAAAAGTCAACCAGGGCCAGCTCGTTTGGGCCTCAGAATTACTTCTCCAACACTCATATTCAGGCCCAATTCCCCATATCTCTCTCTATTTTATATTTTTTGTTTTAATTATTTATTGTTATTATTTTTATTATTAACTAACCAATCAATTCCTTTATAAAATTAAAACCATAAAAAATGTTTTCTTCATAAAATCAAATTTTAATTTTTATTAATAAACATTAATTTAATTAATTTAGGCTTTAATTAGAAATAACTTTAATATATTTTTGTAAATAATTAAAACTAATTAGACTTAATTAGGTTTTAATAACATTAATTAATTTTTATTTCTTTCTTTAAATAACAAAAAAACCAAAAATATTTATTTTCATTAATTAATTAATTAATTTAATAATTAATTTAGGATAGTTTTCTTTCTCAATTCAAAAATAACAAAAAATCTTTTCTTTAATAACAAAGGGTCAAAACCCTAGAACTTTGCGCTCAATTTAATTTTCCCGTACGCGATCTATTTATTCAATATTGTACTTGTTCTCGGAATGTAATAGATAATTAGGACTATTTAAATAATTTTTATCGCTTTATTTATTTTTCCGCATTTAAATTTCAAAGGGTTGCTTTTGGCGATTTAAATACCCGACGCCTTGTAATTTAATTTCCGCAATTTATTTCCCGCAAAATATAACTGTTAGGTGTTTGATAATAGGGATGCATGACAAGAATGAATGTTTAACCTAAAATCAACATAGACCACCCTTAACATGTGAAAAGACAAAATAACTGAAAACGACACACCCGCACATGCGCAATCTTAGGGTACACCCCACTTGGTTGCCTTCGTACACGGTCATTGAGTATAGGTCACTTTAGAGGTCGTCCTCTTGTCCAAAGATCATAGTCGCCTCAAAACGGTTGCCTCGGATATCGTTGCCTCAAAAAAAAAGATCTAAGACATTAGGGTTACCGCTAAGGCATCCCTACATTGCTTTGGTGACCGTAAGTCCCTAAAATCGAATTGACCCTTAAACTCCAATGACGGTGCTACCTACTCATCAATAGTGGGATAACATTGCCTAAAGGACGATAGCATAGAACGATTCCTTTTTCGAGTAGGTAGATGGTTCTTAAGTATTTTCTCTTTCAAAAAACAAAAACTTTCACACTTACACTTTTTGAACAAAGTTTTCAAAAACACTTCGTATGATCGAAGTTTTCAAATAAAAACTTTTTCAAACCCACAAAGCACAAATAAAACAATTTTGAAAACAATTGAGCAAGTACCTAAGAGCCCGTGGATAACCACAGATAGAAAGGGTGCTAACACCTTCCCTTTCTATAATCTACCCCCGAACCCGAGAAATATCTCGAAAAAGGAATTTTTCTGTGCTTTTTTCCTTTCCTTGTTGGATAAAATAAAAGACGGTGGCGACTCTTGCTTACTGCGACATTTTGTGAACACAAACGCAAAATGCAAACCAACATTCCAAAAAAATCAGTCAGTTCTTTCCCACCGTATCACAATAGGGATACCATTAGCAAAGACCCTCGATTAAAAATCATCATAAAGATCATAGTCCCTCGATGGCCTTTCGATTTTGCCCCAGTAAATGATCTTGGTACCTTAGGGTAATTGCTAAAATATCTTATGAGTTGCCTTCGTGACTGTACGATGACCCTCGCTTGTTCCTAAAACATCCAATGTTAGGGCTACTTACCGACTAATGGTAGGATAACACTATCTAAAGGAAGAGAGGAAAATAATAAAGATCTTTTGAGTAGGTAGACAACTTGTAGTTAGTTGCTCACAAAATAAATCATCTTCTCACACATACACTCTCTTTTTCTAAATATTTTCAAAGACAAAACACTTTGTATGCGTTCTAAATGATACAAGAATCATTACAAAGTTCGCCACACTAAGGTGTCTTTTCAAAAATGTTTTCAAATACACTTACACAAAAAAGGCATTTTCAAAGTGAGCTAGCAACTAAGAGCCCGTAGATAACTACAGTTGGAAAGGGTGCTAACACCTTCCCTTTCCATAACCTACCCCCCTTACTCAGAAAAATCCTCGAAAGGTCTTTCCTGTTCTTTTTACCCTTCCTTTTGTTGGATAAAAGAAAAGTCTGTGGCGACTCTTGCTTACCGCATCATTTGCGATAAAATGCAAAACTAGTAAAGTCAATTCTCCTACCGTATTACACAAAATTATGCCAACACCAAACCAGGAGGCATGCCAATATGGAAATGCATTGTGTTCCATCAAGACACGACATTTTCTAAAGGTAAATTGTTTTCATAACACGTGTAGCATAATAAAATTGGATCTGTTTTGCGAATAAATTATATTATAATTTATACTTAATCAAATAGGATACTAAAAATCTATATGTTGATCAATTCTTAAATCATTAAAACTTCTTCAAATTTATAAACTACATGTAACACCTTATTCCCAACTCGACAATTAATTCAATTAAGTTAAATAAATAATCATCCAAGGGTGTCACACATTCTCAAAAATGCATTTATTATTGAATTAAATGGTTTACAAAGGAAATAAGAACTTTTTGCAACATCATCACATAGTCTCTTACATAGAAAATACTCAAAATAACATGAGTGTATGACAACAACTCAATAGTCATCCAAAACATGAAATAGTGTCACATCCCTTGTGTTACAATACTAGAGTAATGCAAAGGGTACTAAAAAATGTAAAAAAAGAAGAAGGAAGCTACCGCCATTCCTCAACATCAAAAGCACTAAGCACTACATGCATTTGTAATCTAGGCACAAAGCCAGACAAAAAAATATAAAAGGAGTGAGAATAAACCTTACAAATGTTAATGGTGAAAATTAACAACAGGATAGTAAACGAAACGATAACAAATATTATTTTCACAAAACAATTATCACAATTTAATTTATAATGCAAATGCAAAATGCACTGACTTCTCCTTCAATATGCATGTGGTATCGGGGTTTGGGGAATCAAAGGTGTGTTACTTGTTTATCTTTGTCTTCAGTTCCTCTATGAACTGTGTGTGAGTGCAACTTCACCATTAGATGTTTTGTATGATGTCAAAACTAAGAAAACTTAGCATTTCTGTATATTGGACAATATCTCTGTGTCGTTTGGTGTACCCTTGCATTAGAGATCTTATGAAGCATTAAAAACAAGTTTGAAATTGGCCAAAAATATGAAAAATCATTTTCTGCACAAAAGATAACACCATGTGCCAGCACATCCGCTTTTCAGGTCAACACATGTACTGCATTATTAAAGGATGTAGCCTCTGTCTTGCATAGGTCGGCACATAACATGTTTGAAGTTGGTGCATGATGAAAAATAATAGTATGTGCCGACACATACAATTTTTAGGCCGACACATGTACTACATTATTAAAGGTTGTAGCCTGTGTCTTGCATAGGTCGGTACATAGCCTATTTGAGGTCGGCATATTATGAACATTTTTTGCTAATATATCGACACATAACTCGTATGTGTCAGCATATCTTGTAAGTTAGGTCATTTTTTAACTATTTGTTTTAATTATGAAGTTTCCCTCTTTGCCACTAAAGTTTCACAATTATAAATACATCATACATGCTTCATTTTAACTTGTGATTCCGTTGTGATTTTGCATATCCGAGTTTTCCAAAAACAATGTTCGTTTAAACGACTTTTTCAATCTAGCCTAAAAGAATCTCCCACTCAATATTGTCTTTCAAAATAAATTTTAATTACCTATTTTTGAAACTTATTTTTTTACTTGGGGATCTATTTACCCTCCTCTAGATAAGTCGTTATCGTCTAAAAAATGGTATTAGAGCCTGGTTAATTCTGTGCTTCGAAACTCTCATTAGAAAATGGCTAACAAACCCAAATAAGCATATAATAGAGCGCCAATTTTTATGCGATACAACTATGGTTATTGGAAAGTTTGTATTCAAATCCATATCAATTCATATGACAAAGGTGTGTGGCACACTATTTTAAACGGTCCAACACCAATTACTCAAATCGATGCTAATGGTGTTGTCACACCTAAGCCAGAAGCACTATGGAATGATGATGATAGGAGGAAGTGGGGACATGATTGGAAAGCACAAAATATTCTCATATCCGCTCTCGGTGTTGATGAGTTTTATCGCATTTCCCATTGTGAAACCGCTAAGGCTATGTGAGACACATTTCAAGTTTCCCATGAGGGAACCAATGGGGCCAAACAAGCTAGAATTAACACACTTAATCAAGAGTTTAAAGTCTTTCACATGAAGCATGGTCAAACCATTTCTCAAATGAAAAAGAAGTTCTCTAATCTTATTAATCGTTTGATCACAATAGGTAGTCCTATTTCTAATGCAATTGCTACTAATAAAATTTTGAGATGTCTTACTAGGAATTAGAAACCAAAGATCATGGCGGTCAAGGAAGCTAATGATCTTACAACACTTGATTTCACTACATTATTTTGAAAGCTACAAGAATATGAGAAAGAAATAACTTGCTTAGACAAACATGAAAAGAAACTTGAGAAGAAGAAGAAAAAGGAGAAAGGCACAGATAAGGAGGAAGGAACGAAGTCTCAAGATCTTAGGGCTTCTTGTTCAAGGTCCTCAAAAGGTGATCACATCGATAATGATTCTAGTTACGATGAAAATTTAACTTGTCACTATTGTTGCAAGAAAGATCATGCTATTGCAAATTTCAAATATAGGATTTTTTGGTTCCTAAAGGTGTTTTTCAATGGTTTCCCAAATGCAACTAATGTTTTACTAACCCCCAAGGATCCAATGAAGATTGAATACCTAGCTTGTCTTGTTGATTTTTCAGGAAAGTTGTCTTGATTCTATGAAGAGAATATGAGTTCTCATTTATGGTAGCTCAAGACATATGGTGGGTAACAAATCCTAATCATATTGGATATGTGGAAAGAAGGAGGATTATGTAACCTAGAAATCAAAAACAAGTATTCTTTAATTGGTAAAAGATGCATAAATTACTTTTAATGTTTGTATCCTAGAATGTTCAGAAAATGTATTTTGTTTCATGATGTAGGTGTATCTTCCAAAAACATACTCCATGAACACCAAATAAGGGATTGATCAACCTAAGGCGGTGAAACTCGAGTAGGAGCAAGATAACTATTATGAAAAGAACTAAGATAAAAGTTCAATTAAAATGAATGATCATCAAATCAATGACCTTATTGGATTCATTACAAGTTTTTTTTGGCCCTTTGTCAAGGTGCAAAGTGGTAAGATCATGGTATTCTAAAGTTTTTGTGGAATATTTTGCATTTAGTTCAACTTTTTTTCTAGAGTTCCTTGTGAAATACAAGTGCGTTCTCCGTCATATTGTACGATGAAGTAGTATCGTTTCAACTTTTGCTTTGTTAGTAAGTCCTTTATTTTACTTATTTACTTTTCTAAGTACATGACATACTTGATGTATGATATATATATATATATATATATATATATATATATATATATATATATATATATATATATATATATATATATATATATATATATATATATATATATATATATATATATTCATTTGCAAAATAATTCTTAATTGATAATTATGGTGTGTTATCAATTTATATACTTATAATGACCTCATCATATTATATTTTCATATATTCTTTTTCTTTATTCTTTATGAACACTTATGTGTACATAAGCATGTTTAGCTTCATTAAACATCAAGCATGAAACATTTAAAGTTATATGGTTCTACTAACAAGCAACTTATCAATGAGTTCTCTAAGCTTATGCAGTGCAATATCGCGTATACCTCTAAGTACTCTATTAGTTGTCAGTTGATGTTAGTTGGAGTCAATAGAGTAATTAATAGACTAAGAAAAAGTAAGTATTTATTAAGAGAGACTGATCATTATTAATTAATACCCAAAAGAGTATTTTGGTAATATTAATAATGAGTCAATTGGTCGAGTAATGTTAAATTTTAATATTAACCATACAATATAATGTATTAGTATATGTATGTGATGGTGGCAAGAAGAAGAAATATGGGTAAAGAAAGAGATAAGAAGAAAGAAAAGAAATATCATAAATAAAGAGAAGATAATATAAAAGCAGTAAGAAGAAATAGAGGAAAAGGGAGAAAAAGAGGAGAGGAAATATGAAGAAGAGGAAGAACAACGCCATGGATTCATCATCATCTTCATCACCATCACTATCTCATCATCTTCATTATCTTCATCTCTTAAGGTCATTCCTTAGATAATTTAGATTTTGGGAGAAATAATCTCATGGATTGAGATTGTAATATGGTGGGAGAACTGACTTTTTTGGTTTTATCGCAAATGTTGCGGTTAGCAAGAGTCACCACCGACTTTTCTTTTATCCAATATTTAGGAAAGGTGAAAAGAACAGGAAAGACCTTTTAAAGATTTTGAGTTCGGGGGGTAAATTATGTAAAGGGAAGGTGTTAGCACCCTTTACATCCGTAGTTATCTACGGGATCTTAGTTGCTTAGCTCACTTTAAAAAAACTTGCTTTGTGTGTGTGCATCATTTGTTTGAAAATATTTTAAAATGCCAATGTAAGGCTAACTTTGTAATAATCCTTGTGTCGGTCCTCAAGAATGTATACAATGTTTTTTTGAAAATATATTGTTTGAAAGTGTAGTGTTAAAATTTTTTGAGTTGTGAAAAAGGTTATGAGAAAGAACTCAAAAGTTCTCACCCACTAATAAGTCTTTCTTGTTATTTTCCTACTTCTTTGGAGATAAAATTATTCATACCATTAGTTGGTAGGTAATCCTATCTATTGGATATGAAGGGACATGCGTATGGTCATTGAAGGCAACATGTAAGAATACTTTAGCAATTGTATCGAAGGGACTATCATCATTTTTCTTGTAGGGTCATCGAAGGTACTAGATCATTTTGTATGCAACTCAGAGGGTCATCGAGGGATTACGATCTTTATTCTAAAGGTACCATGATGATATTGTTAAATCGAGGGTCTTTTGCTAAAGTATCCCTACTTTCGAGGGATGTGACTAATGTTTCGTAAGACAACAAGAGAGGTTATCCTAGAGGTGCAAGTGTGAAGGATGTGTATTTTCAATTATATTTATCTTGGAAATTAGGGTTGTCTAGATTTCTTTTATTAGTCTTGCCATAAAAACCCTAATTACTAACTGTTAACTATGTATAGAAAATTAAAGTGCGGAATGTAAAATCCTACGTTATCACATGGCTTTGGGGAAGATACATAATAGTAAAATGCGAGAAAAATAAATCTACGCTATTACAATTGAGAATGTGATCTATACACTTGATCTATGAATTTAAATAGCAAAAGATGAGAAAAAGAATGTTAGAAAAATGTTAAATGCCCTAAAAATTCTATATGTTAGAAAAGATATTTTTGGTGTTTTTTTGTAGAAAAATAGTTTGAGTATTAATAAATAGTAATTAAAACCTAATTCTAATTAATTTTAATATTAAGAAAAGGATAATTAACTTAATTAATTAATAAATAAAAATATGTCAAAAATTTAATTACTAACTAAAAAACCCTAATCCTAATTTGTTATGGTTTTGAAAAAAGTTTAAGGTCTGTTAATGGTTCATTAAAAAATAGATTAATTAAAAAATGGAATAAAACTAGGGTTAGTAAAATAGAAAAAAACAAAAATTCATGGGGTGGGAGTTGAACCCACGCCCTCAACCTCACATGTATGCCCTTGTATCCATTGCGCCATGGTATTGTTTGTGTTTAAGAAGGAAGACCAATCAATATATTATAAACCTACGTGTTATCCTGAAAAAAAGCAAAATTATTTGACAAGAGGAGGGATCGAACCCATGCCTCTATGGTTAACAGTCATCACGCTTACCTCCCGTTCACTTGTTGTTGCGCGTTCATAACATGATAACTAAATATTATATAGTAAACCTAAGTATTAAAATCAGAAATCAAATAAAACACAAAACGCACGTAGGAGGTGGGGTCAGGTTTTTGAATGAGCCAATGGAATGGTGACACGCCTAGGTCGCTTGAGTCATGAGAGTCAAAGCACTTTGGAGGGTGGTCAACTTCATCTTCTCCGATGAAGGGGTTTTGAAAACCTGCAAAAATGGATGAAAAGGAAAGATCTAATGACTCAGATCCACTAGTTAGCATGCTGTGAGTTTAATGTCATGATTACTTTGGCGTGAAACAACCTGCAACTGTAGATTCATAGATTTGAGAGCTTCGTGCCCTAGAAATGGTGAAATTAGATTCCCGCGATATATCTCACAAGTAATGGATCAAAACAGTTCCAAATATCATCATAAACATATATGTATGCATGAAATCATTCAATAATGCATGAATTAAGAGTTTGAGATTGATAAAATTACCAAAATCAATTATGTTGAGGGAGAGAGTTCTGAGATGCTTTGAACTTGAGTGATGATTGGTATGACTTCCTGGGAACCTCAGGAGTGTGATAGAATGCTTGGAATTGTTTGATAAAGGCTGCACACGAGGGTTTGAGTTTTCCCTAGTTTCTTAAAAATTTGAAGATTTTAGGGTTGCTTCTATGATGTAGCATGCGTGTTTGAATGGATGAAGGTGTTGTGTATTTATAGGGCATAATATTAGGTTAAAAATCTTGAAAAGGATCTTGTGCAATCATGGTCAAATCAAACAAGAATAAAACATATTTTCAAGTTTCCATATTTGAAGATTCTTGCCCTATTAGACCTCACATGGTTTGGCAAGTTGTCATGAGCTTTTTTGGGCCTCCAATTTGATCAAAACAAAAGTCCACACGCCTAAGTCCAATGCTTTCATATTTTATTTGATTTAATTTTCATTTAAATGAATAAAATCCAAATAAAAGAAATAAAAATCATAAAAATATGTGAATGGATTTAGAGGTTGTAATACGGTGGGAGAACTGGCTTGTTTTTGTGTTTTATCGCAAATGTTGTGGATAACAAGAGTTGCTATCGACTTTTATTTTATCCAATAAGGAAGGGGTGAAAAGAACAGGAAAGACCTTCAAGATTTTTGAGTTCGGGGGGTAGGTTATGAAAAGGGAAGGTGTTAGCACCCTTTTCATCCGTAGTTATCTACGGGCTCTTAATCACTAGCTCACTTTTAAAATGCTTTGTGTTCGTGTGTCTGAAAATATTTTGAAATTTTCCAATAGTTAGGAATGTGTACAAAGTGTTTGTTTGAAAATATTTTGAGAGTGTGATTGTGAGAAATGTTTTTGTTTTGCTTATGAGCAAGCGATTACGAGCTATCTACCTACTCAAAGTCATTATCATTCTTTTCCCCCTCCTTTAGATAGTGCTATCCTACCATTAGTTATTAGGAAGCCCTATTGTTGGATATGAAGGGACAGGCGTGGGTCATCATACAGTCATAAAGGAAACTCGTAGGGGAGCTTTAGCAATTTTATCGTAAGGGACTAGATCGTTTACCAAAGGTAACATTCAAAGGGTCATCGAGGGACTACGATCTTTTTAATCGAGGGACAGTGTTAAAGCATCGCCATGTTCGAGGGTCATGATGCGTTTGTTCCGAGGCAACAAGTGAGGTTACCCTAGGGTGCGCGTGTGAAGAGTGTTTTGATTTCAGTTAATTTATCTTGAAATTAGGGTTTTCTACGATTGTTTTTAATCTTCCCATACAAACCCTATTAGCTAAACAGTTATAAGAAAAGAGATAAATGCATAAAGTAAAGGCATAAATTAAAGAGTCCTACGCTCTTACAAGGCTTCGGGAATGGGGGTACAAATAGTAAAACGGGGGAAAAAGTTAAAACCCTAATTAAAATATTACAAACCGTAACTAGATACATAATTGGAAAAATGCGAAGATAATAAAAATACGCGAAGCAAAAGGAAAAAGGAAAAAGAAATTGTATTGTAATTGTTTGATAGAAAAGTATGATGGTTAACCTAATGACCAAATTGATTTTAATTAGAAAAAAAGGGATTTATCGGTTAAGTTAATCAAACCCTAAGTTGATTTTAGTCAATTAAAAACCTAAGAAGCTAATTAATTTATTAAAAAAAGAATTGATTAAATAAAATACCTAAGAATTAATTAGGGAAATTAAAAAAACCTAAAACTAAATTAGGGTTTATTAAATTAAAAAGGTTTATTTGGAAAGGTTTTGTAAAAAAGGGTTATAGGAGGAAAAGCAAAAAAATAAACCCAATGGTAGGGGTGGGTATTGAACCTACGCCCTTGGAACCTTCATCCAACACCTTCACCAATGGGCCAAGCGCGCCTTGGTGATGGTAGAAAGCTTCAACACATTTTGTATATCATTCTGTAAAACATGAAAATAATAGGAAAATAAATGGAAAAAGGTTGGATCGATCCCACGCCATTCGATACCAATGACTTAACGCGCGCACTTCAACTGTTGGGGCAGTGGTACATCAATTAACTTAAATGCAATAAAACATATAATATAAAAATGATGCCTGAACTTGAGAGACGCCAGAGAACTAGCTCCGATCGTCTTCTCCGGTTTCTTTCTTTTATCAAACCTGCAAAATAAAAAGAATTAGCAATGCAAAAACATCCTCCCCCCTAAATCGAGGGATACGAGTTTGATGGGATGATTATTTTAGGCTAAAATAACCTGGTTTAAGAGTTATGGCAAAAACGATGTAGATCGGTGTAGCTATGGTGCATCTCAATTCTGGTTGCATGGGACCTCCACGATGATCCAAACCCTCTAATCTTCTTGGGAATGAATAGGATGATTAGTTTGTGATGAAAGGCACCGTAAATAGGGTTTGAGGTTTTTAAGGTTCTTTGAAACTTTGTGAGATTTTTGACAAGTTTTGGGGCAAGCGTTTTTCGTGTCTTGCTTGTATAAATGAAGAAGAATATATAGTGCTTGATTAGGTCAAAGATAGGATGGACTTGGACTCTTGTAAGGTGATATGATTTTATCTTATTTTATTTTGACTTTAAATTAATAAAAGATAAAAAATAAATAAAATAAAAAACCAAGGAGTGTATGAATGATTTATGAGGTGTATAAGGAGTATAAATATTGTTTGGACTTTAAAACAATGGCCCATTCGCCTAAAAATTAAGTTTTCTCAATTTGAACTTCATGCATTTGTTCAAAATTTCCCAACTTGTATTGGTCATAACTCTCTCAATTTTCATCCTTTAAAAGCGATCTATGATGTTTTGGAAATCCCAAGCTGTCCTCTACAATCTTTATGTTGATCAGTTTTGCTTTTGAAGAATTTATCTTGATGTAAGTTGTCTTGACAAAAAGTATCTTTTTGTTGACTTTTGAAATTACCTGTAATGTATTGGCCCATACCTCTCAAATGAAGCATTTTTTGGACTTGAGCTTAGAGAGTCAAAGTGGTAGATAATTGAATTTCCTTCAAAATGAGCCTCGGTTGAGGAAAAATTGATGAAGCATGTGAAAGTTATGCATGATCAAAGTTCAGTTGACTTCTCTTAAGGAAAGACTAATTTGGCAACTTTTGACTTTTGATGATTTGATGGCTTTTCTTGAGGAATAATGATCAACCCTTGATCAAATGATGAATATGACTTCAAAATTTTGATGTTTACCAAAAATCTTGAAGTTTGACTGTATGTTGACCACAATTTACTTTTTACCCAATATAGTTGATTTTCAGTCATCTGAGCAATTGACTGAGCAAACTTGTGATGCAAGGCTTGAAACATGGTATGAGAATTCTTGTAGACATATAAGAGACCATGAATTCTATTTAAGACCTTTGAAACCCAAAATTCCTTGTGAAAAGTGAAACCCTAGTTGTGGATCTATTGCTTAGGAGGAGAATTTGTCTGATCAATTCTTGAGCAACCTTGAGCATTTGGAAACCCTAGGAGAATGTCTTGAATAAAACTGAGAGGGAAAATTTAGGGGTACAATAGCTTCCCCTGTTCAATCTTCTTAAACGTTAAGAGCTAGATTGGCATGTTCGCCATTCGTGATATGAAGGTAGAAAATGATTGAACACTTAAGTGCCTAGAAATTTGCACTCGCCTATGCAAAAAGTAACATTGTTGATTGATTGTATTGTTTGATGGGCTTAAATATTCCATTCAGATAAGTGATGGAATTTCATCGGAGATGGGCTTATAGATGCCATCCAAAGTACTGTTAATGGGAGTATTAGAATGAGTCTACGCTCGACTGTGTCTGAAGAATGCTTTCTAGAATGAACCCCCGGGGAAGGTGATTGAGTAGCTGCTTGTCAGATTTAGTATATGAGGGAAATATGCTTGTCATGTAGATAGTTGCCCCATCTTGTTTCGGGAATTGATCTACAGTCTGTTTTTGTTGGTAAACCCATCCTGTTTCGGGAATTTATACCACCTGGTGATAAAGATAATCTCCCCGTCCTGTTTTGAGAATTGATCTTTACCCGGTCATAAAGATAGAAAGATAGTTTCCCCGTCCTATTTCGAGAGTTAATCTTGGTCATATAGATAGTTCCCTCGTCTTGTTTTGTGAGTTAATATTCGACCTGTTCATGTAGATAGTCGCCACGTCCTGTTTCAGGAATTGATCTACAATTTATTTTCACAGATAGATGGCATGTCTTGTTTTAGGAATTGATTTGTGTCTGGTCATATAGATAGTTGCCCCGTCTTGTTTCGGGAATTAATCTGCGACCTGTTTGAGAATAATTAAGCATATTCACCTGTTTGTATACTTTACCTAAAAAGACGAGGTTAGTCTTTATGCAATGTCATGATGTATGTACTGCATTGCGTAATAATGTTCTTAAAATAAATGAGAATGATATATGCTTTTTGTATGCATATGTTATGATACTTGTAAATGTTGTATGAATGTGACATGTCATTTGAAGCATATTGGCATCTTTGCATAACATCTTTGACTGGGGAAAGTAAACCCATGATGGTCACTGAGGATGAAGAATAGGTGTAATATTCAATCTTTCCTGGAATATTTCCGCTGGGGATTCCCGCTTGTTGTTTGAGGAAACTCTGTTGGGGGATGTTGACTTCTGCTTGGGGAGAAAAGTTTAAGAATATTGGTTGTTCATTGCTATACTAGGGAATTTTAATTCTTATATACCCTGATTGTGGATAAAAGAGATGGATAACCTTTCGAGGTGCTGTCTGACCGAGTTTTCGATATAGATGCCGACTTGTCTGGGGAGGATAGAGTTAAACGATATCTGGTCCGGTTTCAGATTTCATAGTAACTCTCTGGGGATAGTTGTCTGGACTGTCCTTCACTAGAGAGAAGAATTTTTCTGCTTATTTGTAGTAGTTAGAGGGATAGACTCAAGCTAGGGAGATTGTATTCTGTTGGGGAAATAAACCCCGTAGGAGAAATATTATGCTGAGGAAATAAGTTCTGCTAGAGAAGAGAATTCTACATGGGATTTATAGTTGGAGAAATAAACTTAGCTAGAGAAGAGAATTTCTATGAACTATGCTGATGGCATAATCTCTGATGAGGATCGGGACTCCATAGGTTGGTGACATTGTCGGGGAAAAGATCATACTCCTTTATCTGTTAAGGGATCTGTTGAGGAGTATGATTAGGTTAATTGCTGGAAATGCCCCAATTCCTGTCGTGAAAGCATATTGGACTTACAGGGAATGTATCTTTGTCAGGAATGAACTTGTGAAGATAGCTTTGTGGGAATTTTTCTATGGAGATTTATGGATGACTTGGGCGCTATCCCAACTCCTAGAGTTTTAAGCAAATGCTTATTCCTGTTTTTATGCATATATTTGTTAACAGTAATCATATTCATATGCATATGTTCATTCAATTTATTCATTGGACATTTTTCCAAACAAAATAGAAAAAGTTAAACAAAAATTTGAATTTTGAAGTGGTAATCGTATTGATAATTTGCCTATAAACAAGCGGTTTTATACAAAGAGACATAGATCCTTGTGAATGGACATTTTCGTAAAATGAAAAGAGTACTAAATAAAAACAAAACACATAGCTATATGGAAATAATCTCGTCGAGTTTCAACTCTGCTATTTCCCCTATGTCTTCGAGCATCTCATCGCTTGTTGTCAGAAGAAGTTGACTGGATTGGTCTGTACCATTTGAACTTGACGTTGGTAATGAAGCTTGCTATAAGTGATCCCACTGGACATAGTCGTACGCTTTAATCCCGAACTTTTTCCTGGACTTCCCTTTCGGGTTTTCAGTCCACCGGGATACTCTTTTTTGCCCAAGCCGCCTTTTTAGGTTTTCGACTTGCCGATGTATAATCTTTATATATATCCCTAATTTTTGCCCAAAACCTTTTGGTTCGCCGGGATGACCTTATTTTTTCCTAGGCTAGTCAACCTAGCAGTTCACTTTTATGTGTAGTATCTTTTGACTATGTTCGCGTTTACAGGGTGCGAAAAATCTTCACCGTCCATGGTGGTCAGTATCAGAGCACCGCCAAAATATATCTTCTTGATTACAAATGGCCCTTCGTAGGTGGGTGTCCATTTTCCCATGGGATCACCTTGTGATAGAATGATGCGCTTTATTACCAAGTCACCAGCCTGATATATACGATGCTTGACTTTATGGTTAAAGGATTTGATCATGCGCTTTGGATACATCTGACTGTGGCAGATAACCTCCAATATTTTCTCGTCAATTAAATTCAGCTGGTCCATCCTAGTCCGAATCCATTCATCTTCGTCTAAATCTGCATCTTTCATGATCCTTAGAGAAGGAATTTGAACTTCGACATGTAGGACAACTTCCATACCATAAACCAGAGAGAATGGGGTTTCCCCAGTTGATGTCTGAGCTGAAGTGCGATAGCCATGAAGAGCGAATGGTAACATCTCGTTCCAATCTTTATATGTCACTGTCATCTTCTGTATAATCTTCTTAATGTTCTTGTTGGCATCTTCCATTGTGCCATTCATATTCAGTCGATACAGAGAAGAGTTATGGTGCTTAATCTTTAATTACATGCAGAGTTCCGTGATCATAGTATTGTTAAGATTAGTACCATTATCCGTGATAATTCTCTCGGGGATGCCATATCGACAAATAAGGTTATGCTTAATGAACCGAGCAACAACATTCTTAGTAACAGAGGCGAACGAGGCTGCTTTAACCCATTTCATAAAGTAATCAATGGCGACGCGTATGAATCAGTGTTCGTTAGAAGCTGTAGGCTTGATTTCTCCAATCATATCGATTCCCGACATTGCAAATGGCTAAGGAGTAATCAAGATATTCAGAGGTACTGGAGGAACATGTAATTTGTCCGCATAGATTTGACACTTGTGACAAGTTCTTGAGTGGTGATGGCAGTCAGTTTCCATAGTCGACCAATAGTATCCCGCTCTCAGAATCTTCTTAGCCATAGTATGTCCACTGGAGTGAGTACTGAAGATACCTTTGTGCATATCTTCCATAATTTTCTCCACTTCCTTCTTGTCTACACAGTGAAGTAGAGTCGAATCATGATTGTGTTTGTACAGAACCCCGTTACTTAGGAAGAACTTGGCTGAGAAGCTCCATAGAAATTTCCTGCCGTTGATAGATTCGTCCTCGGGGTACTCTTGAGCCTCAAGGTATCTTTTCACTTCATGAAACAAAGGCTTCTCTGCTACTCCGTCAGTGTCAACTTCATAGCAATGTGTCGGTTCGTCTAGCCTCTTAATGGTAATTCTAGGAGCCTCGTTGTCTCATCTTAATTTAAACATAGATGACATGGTTGCTAATACGTCTGCCAATTGATTCCCTTCTCGTGGGATATGCTCAAAAGTGATTTCCTCAAAGTACAGGATTAAGGTAAGCACATGTTCTCTATAAGGAATGATATTCGGGTGCTTATTATCCCATTCTCTCTTGATTTGAATGATTACCAGAGTTGAGTCCCCATATATATTCAAGAACTTAATCCTCAAGTCAATAGCAGCTATGATGCCCATGATGCACACTTCGTATTCGGCCATGTTGTTGGTATAGTCAAAGAAAATTCTGATAGTAAAGGGTGTATGGAAACCATGGGGAGAGATAATTACAACACCAATTTTGTTGCCAAGTGCGTTAGAAGCTCCTTCGAAAACCATAGTTCATCGGGATCCTAGCTCAGGTCCTTCATACGGTCTAGGTTCTTCACAATCCGTTACTAGCATAACATTCCCGTCCGGGAACTCGAAATTCATAGACTGGTAGTCGTCTACAGCTTGATGGGCCAAATAGTCTGCCAGTACACTTCCTTTGATTACCTTCTGAGTGGTGTACTGAATGTCGTATTATGTTAAGACCATTTGCCATTTAGCTATTCTTCCGGATAGAGCTGGCTTCTTGAATATGTATTTGATGGGATCCATTTTAGAGATCAACAAAGTGGTATAGGTCAACATATATTGTCTTAGTCGATGAGCAGCCCATGCTAAAGCGCAACAAGTTTTCTCGAGCAGTGAGTATCTTGTTTCATAGTCAGTAAACTTTTTTCTAAGGTAGTATATTGCATGCTATTTTCGACTAAACTCGTCATGTTGGCCCAGTAAACACCCTATTGAGTTCTCTAACACTGTTAGGTACATAATTAGAGGTCTTCCTTCAACTGGTGGCATCATAATTGGAGGTTCTTGTAGGTACGCCTTGATCTTGTCAAAGGCTGTCTGACAGTCGTCGTTCCAATTTACTACTTGATCTTTTTTCAAGAGCTTAAAGATTGGCTCGCAAGTAGCAGTCAAATGAGAAATAAATCGAGCAATGTAATTCAGTTGTCCCAAGAAACATTTGACTTCCTTCTCGGTACAGTGAGGTGCACTTGTTCGGATTTAAACTCAGCTTGTACTTCTTCAGTCTCTCAAACAACTTGTGTAGATGGTCAATATGCTCTTATTTAGCCTGAGATCTGGGTATCATATCATTGATGTAGACCTCTATCTCGTGATGGATCATGTCATGGAATAAAGCTACCATGGCACGCTGATATGTTGCACCAACGTTCTTTAACCGAAAAGACATAACTTTGTAGCAGAAAGTGCCCCAGTGTATGACAAAGGTAGTTTTCTCCATGTCTTCAGGTGCCATTTTGGTCTGATTATAATCCGAGAAACCGTCCATGAAGGAGAATACCTTGTGTTGAGCGATTTTGTCAACCAGAACATCAATATATGGAAGTGGGAAGTCATCTTTGGGGCTCGCCCTATTCATATCCCTGTAGTCTACACACATATGTACCTTGTCGTCTTTCTTTGGTACCATAAAAACATTTTCAACCCATTGAGGATACGATGTAACAGCCAAGAAACCTATGTTAAATTGTTTCATAACCTCGGCCTTGATCTTCTCTAACATCTCAGCACGCATGCGATGAACCTTCTGCTTTATTGGAGAACAATCCTCTTTCATCGACATAAGGTGAACCACAATATCAGTATCGAGCCCTGGAATGTCTTCGTATGACCAAGCAAAGATCTCAACATATTCATGCAACATCTGTATTAACCTATTCTTGACAATGTCCTCTAAGTTGGCGCCTATCTTAACTTCTTTTCTGTCTTCTTCAGTACCCAAGTTTACAATTTCAATTAGCTCTTCATGTGGTTGAATAACCTTTTCCTCTTGTATTAACAGTATGGAATGTTCTCCAGGTATTTCACAATCTTCCTCACCTTCGTCATCAGCTTGGTAGATCAGATTTTCAAAGTCATAAGTGGCAATAGCAGAGTCGTTATCAACAGGATCCAGAGTGGATGTGGATCTTCAATTTTTTGTATGGGTGTGCATAAGAACACATAGCTATTTGAAAATGATAAAAGTAAATAGAAAGACAGCGAGAACAAAATTTGAATGCAAAACATCCAATGCTTTATTAAATGAAAATATGTTTATGAAATGACAACCCTTAATAAACGAACCATTGTGCCCCAGGTAAGGAACAAGGTTTAAAGTCATTATTTAAATATTACATAGCCAAACTTTGAAAGCAATAAAAATAGTGTTAGAACATAGTTTGATTCTACAACCCTCAATTAGAGTTTTGATGATAACAAAATACCGTGTCAGTACAAGATCCAGCGTCAGAAAAACACAATGGCAGGACCACATCAAAACATCAGCAATGACAACAATGAAGAAAGAGACAAATTCAGTGGCAAACCTCCAGTCTTTGATGGAGAGAACTTTGACTACTGGAAAGACAGAATTGAAAGCTTCTTTCTGGCCCATGATGTTGATCTGTGGGACATGGTGACTGATGGATACACGCACCCAGTGGATGGAAGTGGTCAGAAGATTGACAGGAAAGCATTGTCTGATCAGCAAAAGCGTGATTTCAGAAATCATCACAAGGCCAGAACAATTCTTCTCAGCGCCATCTCTTATTCTGAATATGAAAAGATATCAAATAGAGACACTACAAAGAATATGTTTGACTCTATGAGAATGACGCATGAAGGCAACATTCAAGTCAAAGAAACCAAAGCTCTTGCGCTCATTCAGAAGTATGAGGCATTCAAGATGGAAGAAAGTGAATAAATAGAAACGATGTTCTCAAGATTTCAAATTCTGGTTACTGGTCTCAAAGTTCTTGACAAAGGGTATTCTACTGTTGATCATGTTAAGAAGATCATCAGAAGCTTGCCAAAACAGTGGAGGCCAATGGTCACAGCGCTTAAGCTAGCCAAGGATCTCAACAAAATATCTCTGGAGGAACTTGTCAGCTCCCTCAGAAGCCACGAGATAGAGCTAGAAGCAGATGAACCTCAAAATTAAGGTAAGCCATTAGCTTTAAAATCTAACAGAAAATCTGACTCCAAGGTTTTGCAGGCTGTAGAAGAAACCTCTGATGGGTCCTCATCAGAAGAAGATGAGCTATCTCTACTCTCCAGAAGGGTGAACCAATTATGGAAGCAGAGGAAAAGGAAGTTCAGGAATCCCAGAAGATCAGAGAATCAGAATGAATCTTTGTCCAGATACAGAAGGTCAGAATCCTCCTCTGGACACAGAAGATTTGAAGGTTCTTTAGGAAACAGAAAGCCAAACAACAAAGACATCATCTGCTATGAATGTAACGAGCAAGGGCACTACAAAAGTGATTGCCCAAAGCTTCAGAAGGAAAAGCCCAAAAAGAAGTTTGGCAAGGAAAAGAAGAAAAGTCTCATGGCTACATGGGATAATTCTGACACATCTGAAGCTGACTCAGAATCAGATGATGAAAGAGCAAACATAGCTCTCATGGAAAACATAACAGAAGACAGTGAAGCTTCTGAGTCAGACTCTGAATCAGATACAAAAGAGGTATTCCCTGACTTTGCTATAAACTTTACTAAGGCTGAACTAGCTGAAAGCCTTAATGAAATTCTGGAAAGATATCAGCAGATCAGAGTCAAATTCAGAAACCTGAAAAGGAATCTTGCTTCTGACTCTAATAAGACTGAGAGTCTCAAATTGGAGAATTCTGAATTAAAAGATAAAATTTCAAAATTAGAAAATCTATTGCAAAACTCTCAGAAGGAAACAATCCCTGAAACTCCCAACAGTGCTGATGAGATCATCAAGGAGTATGATCACAACTTTCAGAAGTTTCTAGCTAAAAACATAGATAGAAGCAAAATGGCTTCAATGATCTATGGAGTTAGCAGAAATGGCAGAAAAGGAATAGTATACCAAGGTAAGGTACCTACACCAAAGAATGCCATGGATTTAGTTATAAAACGCACTTCACTTGATTCACACTTTGTATATGGGCACACACATGACATCAAATATACAAGTAGTAATTATTCTGTCAAACCAAAATTCAACCAGAGTTTTGGTAAAACTAACAAATCAGGACCCAAGAAAATATGGGTACCTAAGGATAAAATAATACATGTGGCAGATATCTTTAGCAGCAAAGCAGAAACACCAGTCATGGTACCTAAACTCTGGCTGCTCACGACACATGACGGGAAGAAGGCATATGTTCCAAAGCCTGGAACTTAAGCCTGGAGGCCACGTAGGTTTTGGAGGCAATCAGAGAGGAAAGATCATTGGCTCTGGAACTGTAGGTAATGGAAATCTTCCCTCTATAAGTAATGTTTTATTAGTAGATGGATTAATGCATAACCTGTTATCCATAAGTCAATTAAGTGATAACGGTTATGATATAATCTTTAATCAAAATTCATGCAAAGCTGTTAGTCAGAAAGATGGGACTATCCTATTTAATGGAAAGAGGAGAAACAACATTTATAAAATAAAACTTTCTGAACTAAAAAGTTAGAATGTAAAGTGTCTTCTGTCTGTTAACAACGAGCAATGGATCTGGCACAGAAGATTGGGACATGGTATGAGAAGAATATCTCAGATTAACAAACTCAATCTGGTCAGAGGACTTCCTAACCTGAAGTTCAATTCAGATGCTCTGTGTGAAGCATGTCAGAAAGGCAAGTTTGCAAAACCAGCTTTCAAATCCAAAAACGTTGTTTCCACCTCTAAGCCATTAGAACTTCTGCACATTGACCTATTTGGACTAGTTAAAACTGCTTCAGTCAGTGGCAAGAAGTATGGGTTAGTAATCGTAGATGACTATAGCAGATGGACATGGGTAAAGTTCTTAAGACACAAGGACGAGTCACACTCTGTGTTTGTCACCTTCTACAACCAAGTTCAGAATGAAAAGGATCTTAGAATCGTCAAAGTCATAAGTGATCATGGTGGAGAGTTTGAAAACAAAGATTTTGAGTCATTCTTTAATGACAAAGGCATTCTGCATGATTTCTCTTGTCCTAGAACTCCCCAGCAAAATGGAGTTGTAGAACGAAAGAACAGAACATTGCAAGAAATGGCCAGAACCATGATCAACGAGACTAACGTTGCTAAGATCTTCTGGGCAGAGGCAATAAACACAGCGTGTTACATTCAAAATAGAATCTCCATAAGACCTATTCTGGAAAGGACTCCATATGAATTGTGGAAGAACAGAAAGCCCAACATTTCCTATTTTCATCCATTTGGATGTACTTGTTTTATTTTGAATACAAAAAATTATTTGAACAAGTTTGACTGTAAAGCACAAAAGTGTATTATGTTAGGATACTATGAACGCTCAAGAGGGTACAAAGTATACATTATAGAAACACAGATTGTGGAAGAGTCAATCAGTGTTCGTTTTGATGATAAGCTTAACTCTCAAAAGTCAAAGCAGAATGAATTACTTGTAGGTATGGAAGTTGAATTCACAGGTACTGAAGACAAGTCATCAGAAGCTCTTAACAGAGACACTCCCTCAACATCAGAAAGAGGCACTGCAAGAAATCCAGCACCTTCTGTTGATCAACTCCAGAAAATACCATCCAGAAGCAGCATGGATCACCCAGAAGAAACAATCCTAGGAAGAAAGGAAGATCCAGTCAGAACAAGAGCTAGCTTCAGAAACTATGAAGAATCCCTCATGGGACTTGTTTCTCTAATTGAACCATCAACAATTGATGAAGCACTTTTGGACAATGACTGGATTCTAGCAATGCAAGAGGAGCTAAATCAATTCACAAGAAATGACGTATGGGATCTAGTTCCCAAACCAAAAGGATTCAATGTCATTGGAACAAAATGGGTGTTCAGAAACAAACTGAATGAACAAGGTGAAGTCATCAGAAACAAAGCATGATTGGTAGCACAAGGTTATAGTCAATAAGAGGGGATAGACTATACAGAAACCTTTGCTCCAGTCGCCAAGTTAGAATCTATCAGACTCTTAATTTCATTTGCTGTTAATAAAGGCATCACTTTGTATTAGATGGATGTTAAGAGTGCATTCTTAAATGGCTATATAGAAGAAGAGGTATATGTGAACCAACCCCCTAGTTTTGAAAGTTCCAAAAATCCAGAATATGTTTTCAAACTAAAGAAGTCATTGTATGGTCTGAAACAAGCTCCCAGAGCTTGGTATGAAAGACTAAGTAACTTCCAGTTGGAAAAGGAATTCACCAGAGGGAAAGTGGACACAACCTTATTCTGTAAGACAGTTAAGAATTAAATTTTAGTATGTCAGATTTATGTTGATGATATCATATTTGGATCTACTAAACCTTCTCTGGGAAGAAAGTTTGCTAAGTGTATGCAGGCAGAATTTGAGATGAGCCTAATGGGGGAACTGAAATTCTTTCTGGGCATTCAGATCAATCAAACCCCAGAAGGAACTTACATTCATCAGAGCAAATATGTCAGAGAACTTCTGAAGAAATTTGATCTCTCAGAATGTAAGCCATCAAAGATTCCAATGCATCCCACGTGCATTCTGGAAAGAGAAGAGGTAAGTAAAAAGGTAGAACAGAAAGTCTACAGAGGTATGATTGGTTCTCTTCTATATCTGACTGCTTCAAGGCCTGACATTTTATTCAGTGTATGCATTTGTGCAAGATTCCAATCAGATCCTAGAGAATCTCACTGAACAGCAGTTAAGCGAATTTTCAAGTATCTGAAAGGTACTACTAATCTGGGTTTGTTTTATAGAAAATCAAGTGATTACATCTTAGTAGGATACTGTGATGCTGATTTTGATGGAGACAGAGTATAACGTAAAAGAACTTCTGGAAGCTGCCAGTTTCTGGGAGAAAATCTGATCTCATGGTCCAGCAAAAGACAATCCACAATTGCTCTATCAACAGCAGAAGCTGAATACATAGCAGCAGCTGGATACAGCACACAAATGCTCTGGATGAAAAGTCAACTTTAGGACTTCCAGATATTTGAGAGTAACATTCCTATCCTCTGTGACAATACTTATGCTATTTGTCTCAACAAAAATCCAATTTTACATTCTAGGGCTAAGCATATAGAAATAAAACATCATTTTATTAGGGACTATATTCAGAAAGGGATTTTAAATTTAAAATTTATTAACACAGACCATCAATGGGCTGATATTTTTACAAAACCTCTTTTTGAAGATAGGTTCAACTTCATTCTGAAACATCTCAGCATGAAGCTCTGCCCAGAATAAAATTGTTTTGATTCCATATCTTAACCTTCAGAACTTTGTTTATTTTTCTGTGAACTACTGATCAATCTTCCTTCAGATCTTTAGAAGTGTAGATTGTATCAGAATCTATCCATGAAGATCTGAGCGCTTCATTTCCAGGATAGAGATGTGTTGTTCACTCAAGAAAACAAGTGTCATCCAATCATCAGCTACTTTCTGAGGCTGAACGCACGTTCACATTTCTGAAAAGGCAAAAGCGCTGATTGGATGCATTGAGACACATGTCATGGGTAACCGTTCCAAATATCTTTCTGAATCCCCTAAAATCAGCTATCATTAAATGCTAATAATCATTATTAATTTCTCTCTCTTAACTTTTATGTTTTCAAAACCTTTTTAGAAATCTATTTAAACACATTTCACACCATTTACACGCTTTACCTTCACTTTCATTTTTCTCTCAAACTTACTGATTTCAGTGTTCTTACTTTTTCAAAAACCTTCCAATCTTTTTCACAAAAACCTTGTGTGAACATGGCTTCTTCCAGCATTCCTACTGCAGGTTCCCAGAAAACTGTTTCATCTGAACAATATGAAGTACCCTTCAGAACGCTTCTAACACCAGTCAAAAACCTAGAGGTTCTGTCAGAATTAATCGTGGATTTCAACAGCCTTAAGGATAATGGGTTTGATCTATCTGAAGAGGTTAAAGCTCAAGGCTGGGAAAAGTATTTTGACAGACTGGTGGGTCCAACATTTCCTATTCTGGTAAAGGAATTTTGGATTCACGCTTCTTCTTCAAATCATCAAGTTACGTCTTATATTATGGGAAAGAAGATTGTTATTACTGAAGACCTGATTGCAAGACTCATAGGCTACAATGGTGGTGGTGTTCGTTGCATTGATATGGCAGAAAGGTGTGCTGATGCTGCCCTAATTGCAAGGGAAATCTTCACTCTGGGGCTTCCCTCCAGCAAGATAAGGGATTTGAAAGACAAACACAGAATTTGGGCCAAGATCATTCTGGGTTGCTTCAATCACAGGAAGCCTACCAGCTCTCCTGATTACATTAATATTGATCAGCAGTTTCTGATCAATTTCATCTCTCAGAAGGTCAAGATAAATTTGGCTCATCTTCTGTTCAACCATCTCAGAACAATTGTTAAGGAAATAAGAGAAGAGGAGAGAACAAAAAGGGATTGGATACCCTTGGGAAGACTGATATCAGATATTATTACAGAAAATAGGCTGGTTGATCATCTGACAGAGGCTCAAGAAATCAGCACTCTGGAAGCTTCTGTTGGCAAGCAGCTGAATGCCAAAAATTTGAAGAAAATGAAGTTGATAGAGAACATCAAGAAGGAGCCCAGCGTCACTCCTTTTGATGCAATCTCCAGCAGAAGAGTCCCTCTGGAAAACTTCCCTATGTTCTCAGAAATTGACTCTAAACCTGAAATCATTCTGAGATATCTGGATGCTTGCAAGGCTGATGGTACAACACCAAATCTGAATATTCAAGACCTTCAGCAGAAGGCTCCAGAGGTTGTTCTGAAGAAGACAAAGAAAAGGAAAGCTGTAACAGAAGGATCATCTCAGCAGACTCCTAAGAAGAGAGGTAATCCTTCTTCTGTAACTGTTTTAGATTCAACTGCTGTATCAACATCTATCCCTATACCCACTCCATCTGAAAACCCAACACCTCAAACTTTTGATGATTTTGACCTTGACTTTGACCCTTCTGAATCCTTAACCCTCAGAAGATCTCGCTCCCAACCACAAAATCCAAATACTGAAGCCATACCAGAATAAGAACTTGCAAAAGTTCTTTCTGATATAGACCAACACACTTCTGTTCCCATACCAGATAATCCAAATCTTGAAACCCACACAGAAGCACAACCAGAAATTCCCCTCTCACCAATACCAGAAATTCCACTCTCTCCAGAACCAGAAATCCCACTACCTTCATCTACTCAACCAGAAATTAATCCACCCTCTCCTCAACCTGAACAATCTCCACAACCTGAGACTCAAACCTCTGAGGCTCAACCCTCTGAATCCCCTGAACCAGTACCTCTGGCCATTCAATTGCCCTTTGACACCATTGTGAATATTCCTCAACTTCCCTCTTCACCAAAATTAACTCCACCAAATTCCCCATCTAGTCCAATCATAATTCGTGACTCTCCCACTCCCTCACCAAAAGACAATTCAGACGACCACAGCAAGACTATCATTGATTTAACAGTCCTTGAACGCCTTGCTGCAATAAACCACAAAACTGCTATCCCTAAACCAAAACATCCAGATGTTGGTTCCAGCATATTGAACTTTGAAACAGAAATACAGAAGTGGATCACTTCTCTGAAACAAGCAAGTCTGAAACTGGTTGATCCTATTGCTTCTGACTACCTTTGGACAAAGTTCAGAAGATGGGTATGCTATGAAACCTTTAAGCTGCAAGAACAGAGCTATGGACAAGCTCAACAGAACTTCAGCAATCTGCTGAAAGAAATTGAAGGTCCAGTTTTGAGCAAGCTGCTTAAGGAAGAAGTTCTCCATCTGGACATTGCTCCTTGGTCTGACCATCGTCCAGCTTCCAAAGATCAACCAGAGTCAGAAGAACAGATGATTCTAGCTGAAGACTTGGGTCAAGAAGAAGATATTGCTGAAAGCTCTGAGAAGCAACTTGTTTCTGAAGATCCTCAAGCTTCCTCCCTTGACAGGCAGACTCTTGAAGACTTGAAAAGATCTGATATGCGGATGAATGAAAGAATGGATAAGCAGGACACCAAAATGGATGCAATAGTGAACATGTTAACTCAGCAACAGGAAACCAACACCCAAATCAAGAGCATGTTGGAGGCTTTTTTCACACGAATTCCTCCCCCTTCTTAGAAATTTCCCTGTTGTTTTTTTTATGACTTGTTTATCTGTAATATTTTTACATGTTCTGAACTTATCATTGCTTCTGTTTTTAATAAATGCATTTTTAGCTCTGATTATTTTAACTCTGATTATTTGTGCTTTTTGATAACTGACAAAAAGGGGGAGAAAGAATGATATTTTTCAATAACGGATTACTGAGACATAAGTCTCAAACATTATGACATTCTGATCTATTTGAATTTCTTTCTTCTGAAAAGCTTGAACATGTACAAAAATCTGACGAAAGAAACAGTAAAGTACAGTAAAGTCCTGATGCTCAAAGTCTCATGGAATTAAAGGGAAGTAATCAACTCAGGGGGAGTTTTTTTTTCTCTTCGTTGCTCTGATACCTTTTATTCTTTATTTTTTAATATCTGATACCTTTTATTCTTTATTTTTAATTGAAAAAAAAATATGGTTTTTGTCATCATCAAAAAGGGGGAGATTGTTAGAACATAGTTTGATTCTACAACCCTCAATTAGAGTTTTGATGATAACAAAATTCAAGAATAAATAAATTGTAAGATTTATATATAAGACATATATGCTACTTAAAATTATGTTTTGTATTTACATAAGTTCTGATGGAATCAGCATCAGAAGATCAATATCAACATCAGCATCAGAAGATATGTCAGCATCAGAAGATCAATATTATGTGCCACACGCTGAAGTTACCAGATCATACGCTGAAGCCTGATGACCAGAATCTACGCATAAAATACTCTGACTCTGATCAAGATCCTTACTAAGTCATCAGCACTCAGAGGCGTCAACATCAGTTAAAGCAAAGAACACTCTGATTATCATTAGCAGAACACTCTGAAGCGTTACTAAGCATTCAAGACAGATTAATTACCAACGGCTTTATCCAAGACAAGATCTTCTCAAAAAGGAAAGAACGTTAGTGTCATTGAAAGTGATTTATGGACAACAACGTATCTTTACCTTGGCTATATAAACAAGTCAGTGTGAGAAAAGAAAAGGCTAATAATCTACGCATATACACGCCTACGAAAACGAACGCACTCATACAATTTGCTAAGCTCTCAAATTACGCCTACTCAAAAGCACTAGAAACCCAGTTTTTATTCCAAGCTTAATATTGTGTATTATCACAGTTGTGATATATAGTTTTGTTAGAAAACATTAACACACTTTTTGTTCAATTATCTGTAAGAGAATTTCCTTGAGATAAACCGGTATGGGGTTAGACTCAAGAAGGCTTTAAAATTTGTTAAAGTAGTTGTTGTAATCCTATTGAATATAGTGGATTAAGACCTCGTTGGAGAGAGGCGAAATCACCTTGACGGGTGGACTGGAGTAGTTTGAGATCAAACGAACCAGAATAAAAATACAGTGTTGTCTACACATTTGATTTAAGTTTTACAATTCAACCCCCCTTCTTGTGTTTTTCACATCTTCAAATAGAAATGTAGCTATTACTCCAGACTAAAGGAGATAGAGATAATGTCTCGAGTCTCCCAGTTGTTGGGTTTGTTGCTGATGGTAGGAAAGATCCAGCTGTCAAGATCATAATCACTGTCAGCATCTTCTATTACGTTGACTCTATTGTTGCTGTCACGGAATATTGGTCTTTCAACACGAGCACGAAGAACATCCCTCTGACCCTCTACAGTGAAAACCAAACCAAATTTGTCAGATTTATATGGAATGTCAGGAAGCTAACCCCAAATAGTACAACCACCTTCTTCCATAGAAGCTTTAGCATCCTTTAAAGAAGCCATTATGCGTGAAATCCTGGAAACCTTGGGAATGGCAGAAACATCTTCAGTAATGACTGGAGGGATAATTTCAAAAGTCTGATAGGGAGTCTCAATGAATTCTCCGTCCATCTCTACATACCAGAATTAATTCAAGTGACTAGCCATATACTCCTCTTCACCGCAAACAATAATAACCTTTCCGTTCACAGGATATTTTAACTTTTGTTGTAGAGTCGAGGTAACAACGCCGGCCCCATGGATCCAAGGGTGTCAGAGTAAACAAGAATACGCTGGCCAGATATCCATCACATAGAAGGTAGATTCAAAGACTTGCAAACTTACCTTGATCAGAAGATTCACTTATCCGTGTACCATCCTCTTCGAACCGTCAAAGGATCTTACCTCAATATCATTAGGTTTCAATATAACCCCTTCGCAATCAAGTCTATCAAGAGCACCCTTTGGTAGAACATTTAACGAGGAACCAATGTCAACCAACACATGAGCCAAAGTAGTTCCCATGCATTCAATGGAGACATACAGGGCCTTGTTGTGATTTCTTCCCTTCAGAGTCAGGTCAGCATCAGAAAAACCTAATCCATTGTCGGTCGTTAAACTAGAAACATAGTTCTCAAATTGATCACCAGGAATCTCTTGTGGCACATGAGCAGACATCAAGAATTTCACCAAAGCTTGTGCATGAGCTTCAGAACACAGTAACAGGGACACCGTAGAGATTTTAGAGGGGGTCTACCCCAGCTATTCAACAATCTTGTAATCTCTTTTACAAATGATCTTCAGAACCTCTTCCAACTCTTTCCTAGAGGTGTCTTCAGCTTCAACTTCTTTAGGTGCCTCTGTCTGGGAAGGCTCAGTTATTTTCTCTTTGCTCCGAGTCTCGGTAGTTGACTCGGTAACAGAAACTCTAACAAGTATAGCAACAGGCTTCTGAGAGATTTCCGGAGAGAAAACCCTTCCACTTCTAGTAACCTTAGTGGTCCCAACAATATTGTCAATGTTGGAATCAGTAGCTTTGATACTTTCATCTTTAGTAGTTGGTAGTTCTTGCTTGAAGCCATGGTAGTAGACGTCATATCCATAATTCCATGGGATAGCTTTGTCTGAAGAGTATGGAATAGGTTCAGATGTGGTGATTATCAGAGGAGCAACTTTTGTATTGGCAGTAATCCTTACAGGACCTTTGGAGGTGATCTTGACAGGAGCGTCAAATCTTACAGATAAGTCTTGAAACAAATTCTCAACAGACAGAATCTTCTCAACCAGAATTATGTGATTGTCCATTATGAGTTTCATGCCTTATTTTAGTAACTTGCAGTGATTGGGTTAGGCTGCACAGCAGTAACATCTTTCAATACATCCTGGAAATAAATCGGCCTGCAACAAATTCTCTTTGATAATTGGGAGGGGTCTAACCAGTTCACTTACAGAAGCAACATAAATAACATCATCAATATCACTTACGCCTTTTTCATGATTGTACATTGGTGCAGTAATTACATTCGAAGTCTCCGAAGGATCAAACTCAATCTCTTTATTGTCAATCATATCCTGAATCTTGTTTTTCAGGGTCCAATAGTTGTTGGTGTCGTGCCCATGACTGTTGGAATGATAGACACACTTCACTTTTGGATTGTAGTGGGGAGAGGAGGTGTTGGGATTCTGAGGAGGCTCCCTTAAGGTTATCAGCTCCGCTTTCAGTAAATGTTGTAATGCATGAGACAGTGGCATGCTGATCTTCGTAAACTATCTTCTCATTGTGTCTGTCCTACGCTGATTTCTATGTCATTGTTGTTGAACATGCATAGGATTATAAATTAACACTGCTCCTAAAGATTTTTTGCAATCACTTTTAACATGGCCCTTTTGTCCATAAACAACGTTAGCTTCTTTCTTTCCTCTAAATGTCTTATTTACAGCACCCGAAGATGAAGCCACTTGAATTTTTCTACTCTTGATACCACTTTCGACATGTTCCCCAGTTAGGATCAGCTCAGTAAAACCAGGCGAGTAGCTTCTGATAAGGTGATTAAAGAAAGGCCCTGTCAGAGTGCCCATGAACATATCCACCAGATCCCTGTCAGACAAAGGAGGTTGTACTCTTTTGGCTAGATCTCTCCACTTTTGGGCATATTCTTTGAACCCTTCATTCGAGCCCATGGACATATTTTATAATTTCCCATGAGTTGGTGCAAGGTCAGCATTGTATTGATACTTCTTTTAAAAATCAGTAGCCAGGACTTAGCAAGTACAAATGTTGGTTCCTTCTAGATGATATAACCGTTCAAGTTGTGTACCAGACAAACTTTCTTGAAAGAAGTGAACCCATAACTTTCTGTCAGCAGTATGGGGTTGGATCTTCTGAACATAATACCGCAGATGGGGCTTTGGATAGGACACACCATCATATTTGAAAAAGGTAGGAACCTTGAACTTGTAAGGGATAAAACCCCCCTAGATAAGACCCAACTCTTCAAAGTCCAACCCAGGCACTTTCTGTATTTCCATAGCATTACGTCGATCTTCCAACTGCTTGTATCTATCATCAACAAGAGGATACTTCTCATCAGAATAGTCTTCATCCTCAAGAATTTTACCAGAACCATAGTTGCTTCCGCCTTCAATTTTAATACTTCTATCGTCTTCCTCCTGATTGTCATCTTCATCAGAGAAAATAACACATTTCTGAGCTTGCTTGGGGAGGTTTTTAAACCTTCTTCCCATGTTAAGGATGAATGGTTTCTGAGTCTTCTTCTTTTTGGCGATGAGCGCCATCATCTCTTTCTGCCCCTAGGCTAAGTTCAAGAGCGTTTCCTGAAACTGGGCATTCCGTGCTTGGAGTTCCTTTACAGTCTGTTCTAGAGCCATCTTTTACTGAATAAACAGCAAGAAGATGAGAAAACCTACTTAGAGAGTACATGTCATGTGATGATATGCATGATGTGCAAATGCAAGTGAAATGTTTTCAAGGACCTTTGCGGGATTTAAATTTGTTTAAACAAAAGGAAACAAAAGAAATTTTAGTAACAAGATCAAATTATAATTGCTTTCAATAAAAAGAGTTACAAAACAGCAAAATGTTAATTCAAGTCTCCCATGGGTGCTTCCTCTTTGTATTTCCATATGCATTAAGGTTTTGTTCTTCGTGGAGTCGTTTTGTCAGCTCCAGTACTTTCTTCTCACAAGCATATAATTGAGCCTCAAAGGTATCTCTTTCCTCCTTGAGCTGAATCCAGGACTTCTGCAGTTCTTTGAAGTCAGTAGGCATTTCAGGATGAATAACTGTATGAGAAACATCCCCTTCAAGAACAGGCTCTATGACCACTGGTAGGATAGCAGAATATGGAATTTTAAGATTTTGAGCACGAGACCGCACCCATATGAGGTAAGGATCTAGAGGAATGGAATTCTTGTGTCCTAAAGTTTTGCTTTCAATCTTTTTGACCGTGCCCCAAGCACGTATAAACCTTTGATAGTAATTTTGAGGATTGCTCTCATAGTCGAACATAATACTCTGGATGAGAAAATCACGAGGACCGTCCCTTCGAGCATAACCAAACTGGTGCAGATCTAGAGATAGGTTGTAAGTGATGCCCCATATTATACCAAGGAGTGGTACATTAGGTAATTCCCCACAACGATCAATAATAGTGACATTTTCCTGAGATCAAGAACACTAATAAATATCTGCATGAGTGAGTGACATCAACCTTTGAGACCACCTCAATCCTTGTTCGTTCTTTATCACTGAATGGGGCAGGTGTGAAATAAACCACCTGGATAGTAGAGGTATGCAACATATAAGAGTTCCTCGCTTCTCCATAGTACGAGTGTGGAGGGAATGCAGGACATCTCCAAGCAAAGTAGGTACCAGATTATGGGTGAGGAATATTTTGATGGCATTCACATCTATAAATTGGTCCGGATTAGGGAACAGTACCAAACCATAGATTAGCAAAGCCAAAATATCCTCAAAAGCACGAAAAATGCATGGCATCTAGAAACCTCTGAGCCTTCTATATCAAAAATTTAAGAGAAAAACCCTTGACTCCATTCCATGTTTCCTAATTAGATACAATGTCCGATCGTTTAAAATATAAGGCTACTGCAATGTCTTCAGGTTTCAAAACTTTCTCTAAATTGGTGAAAGGTATCTGATCAAGAATAGGCACTCCGAGTAATTTAGAAAATTCTTCCATTGTGGGCACCAACTGATAATCCGGGAAGGTAAAACAGTGATGCTTAGGATCAAAGAACAATAAAAGAACACTCATCATGTATTCTTGGAAACCAGTAGTAACCAGACTAAGTAGATGACCATGTCTCTTAGTGAATTGAGAATTGTCAGGAACCTTTGAGACTAATTCCTCAAGCTTGGAAGGTATCCATACGAAGTTGATCTTGATGGTATTCCTACGACTGGAAGCCATGACCCTACAACACTGAACAAAGATAAATCCTCTAGATCCTTGAAATGGTTAATCATGATATGATGTTATGATGTCATGTTTAAATAAATAATCAAACACAAGAAAAGCATACAAAGGCCTTAGGTTTGTAGCTTGCATGGGGTTCGTAGGTAAGTACCCTCTTGAAATTTAGTCTGCTCAACCTGTCCTAAAGAAGTAACTGGGGTCTAGGGATCTCAATATCATTGATTTTTCCCACGAATTTTGTCTAGCATGGCAATTGACTTGCCACCAAATAAAACCTGAGAGTCGAATCTCAATGAGCGTAGCATCGAGTATCAACCAACTTCGGACGGCACCAAAGTCGACTATCTCACTACCTTCTAATGGCTAAGTTGGGTCAATTAAGGTTACAAAGGTCAGTTAGTGCTTATGACACCATGCGGCAGCCTAATATTCTCCCTGACTGACTCGAGGGACACTAGTACAAACCAATGTGTCGCACTAACATAGCCATCACTTCAACCATATCGGTATACGCCGTATAGTTTCCATTATCTATTGCTACTTACCTAAAATGCCCCCAGATCTGGGTGTAGGATCTTTGCAAGAAAATAAACCCAAACAAACCCCGAATTGTAAAGCAATCAAGTCAAACAAGTAAAGCATTTAAAGTGATCAAACTCTAAAGGTAACCCGCTTTTTTAGTTATCCCCAGAAGAGTCGCCAATTCTCTAATACGATGGGAGAACTGACTTTTTTTTGCGTTTTATCACAAGTGTTGCAGATATCAAGATTCGCCACTGAATTTTCTTTTATCCAATAAGGAAAGGGTGAAAAGAACAAGAAAGACCTTCAATATTTTTAGGTTATGAAAAGGGAAGGTGTTAGCACCATTTTCATCCATAGTTATCTACGGACTCTTAATCGCTAGCTCACTTTGAAAATGCTTTGTGCTCGTGTGTTTGAAAATCTTTTGAAATTTTCCAATAGTTAGGTAACTTTGTAATGATTCTTGTATTTGTTAAGATTGCGTACAAAGTGTTTGTTTGAAAATATTTTGAGAGTGTGATTGTGAGAAATGTTTTTGTTTTTATTATGAGAAAGCGATTACGAGCTATCTACCTACTCAAAGTCATTATCATTCTTTTCCTTCTCCTTTAGATAGTCATATCCTACCATTAGTTAGTAGGAAACCCTATCGTTGGATGTGAAGGGGCAAGTATGGGTCATCGTACAATCATAAAGGCAACTCGTAGGGGCGCTTTAGCAATTTTATCGTTAGGGACTAGATCGTTTACCAAAGGCAACATTTGAAGGGCCATCGAAGGACTACGATCTTTTTAATCGAGGGATAGTGCTAAAGCGTCCCCATGTTCGAGGGACATGATTGTGTTTGTTTTGAGGCAACAAGTGAGGATACCCTAGAGGTGCGCGTGTGAAGAGTGTTTTAATTTTAGTTGATTTATCTTGAAATTAGGGTTTTCTACGATTGTTTTTAATCTTGCCATACAAACCCTATTAGCTAAACAGTTATAAGAAAAGCGATAAATGGAGAAAGTAAATGCAGAAATTAAAGAGTCTTATGCTATTACAAGGCTTCGGGAATCGGGGTACAAATAGTAAAATGGGAAAAAAAGGTAAAACCCTAATTAAACTATTACAAACTGTAAACAGATACATAATTGGAAAAATGCGAAGATAATAAAAATAGGTGAAGCAAAAGGAAAAAAGGAAAAAGAAATCATCTTGTGATTGTTTGATAAAAAAGTTTGATGGTTAACCTAATGACCAAGTTGATTTTAATTAAAAAAAAGGGATCGATCGATTAAGTTAATCAAACCCTAAGTTGATTTTAGTCAATTAAAAACCTAAAAACCTAATTAATTTATTAAAAAAATAATTGATTAAATAAAAACCTAAGAACTAATTAGGGTTAATTAAAAAAACCTAAAACAAAATTAGGGTATATTAAATTAAAAAGGTTTATTTGGAAAGGTTTTGTAAAAAAGGGTTTTAGGAGGAAAAGAAAAAAAATAAACCAAATGGTAGGGGTGGGTATTGAACCCACGCCCTTGGAACCTTTAGCCAACACCTTCACCACTGGGACAAGCACGCCTTGGTGATGGTGTACAGCCTGAGCATATTTTGTTTATCATTCTACAAAAAACTTGAAAATATTAGAAAAATAAATGGCAAAAGGCTAGATCGAACCCACGCCCTTTGATACCAATGACTTAACGTGCGCGCTTCAACTGGTAGAGTGGTGATACATCCATTAACTTAAATTCAATAAAAAATATATAATATATAAACGATGCCCGAACTGGAGAGACGCCAGAGCCCTATCTCCGGTCGTCTTCTCTGATTGCCTTCTTTTATCAAACCTACAAAATAAACAGAATTAACAATGCAAAAACATCCTTCCCCTCTAAATAGAGGGCTGCGAGTTTGATGGGATAATTAATTTGGGCTAAAATAGCCTTGTTTAAGAGCTATAGAGAAAACGATGTAGATCGGTGTAGCTATGGTGTATCTCAATTCTGGTTGCACGGGACCTCCACGATGATCCAAACCCTCTATTCTTCTGGTAATGAATAAGATGATTAGTTTGTGATGAAAGGCACCATAAATAGGGTTTGAGGTTTTTAGGGTTCTTTGAAATTTTGTAAGATTTTTGACAAGTTTTGGGGAAAGAGTTTTTTGTGTCTTGTTTGTATGAATGAAGAACAATATATAGTGCTTAATTAGGTCAAAGATAGGATGAGCTTGGACTCTTGTAAGAAGATATGATTTTATCTTATTTTATTTTGACTTTAAATTAATAAAATAATAAATAAATAAAATAAAAAACTAAGGAGTGTATTAACGAGTTATGAGGTGTATAAGGAGTATAAGGCACGTTTAGACTTTAAAACAATGGCCCATTAGCCCAAAAATCAAGTTTGCTCAATTTGAACTTCATGCATTTGTTCAAAATTTCCCAACTTGAATTGGTCATAACTCTCTAAATTTTCATATTTTGAAAGTGATCTATGAATTTTTGGAAATCCCAAGGTGTCCTCTACAATCTCTATGTTAATCATTTTTGCGTTTGAAGACGTTATCTTGATGTAAGTTGTCTTGACAAAAAGTGTCTTTTTGTTGACTTTTGAAATGACCAGTAATGTATTGGCCCATACCTCTCAAATGAAGCATTTTTTTGGACTTGAGTTTAGAGAGAAAACTTGGTAGAGAATTGATTTTCCTTCAAAATGATTCTTGGTTAAGGAAAAACCGATGAAGCATGTGAAAGTTATGCTTGGTCAAAGTTCAGTTGACTTCTCATAAGGAAAGACTAATTTGGCAAGTTTTGACTTTTGATGATTTGAGGGCTTTTCTTGAGGAATCATGATCAACCCTTGATCAAATGATGAATATGACTTCAAAATTTTGATGTTTACCAAAAATATTGAAGGTTGACTGTATGTTGACTACAATTGACTTTTTACCTAATACAGTTGATTTTCAATCATCTGAGCAATTGACTGAGCAAACTTGTGATGCAAGGCTTGAAACATGGTATGATAATTCTTGGAGACATATAAGAGACCATGAATTCTATTTAAGACCTTTGAAACCCAATCTTCCTTGTGAAAAGTGAAACCCTAGTTGTGGATCCATTGCTTAGGAGGAGAATTAGTCTGATCAATTCTTGAGCAACCATGAGCATTTGGGAAAACTAGAAGAATGTCTTGAATAAAACTGAGAGGGAAACTTTTGGGGTACAAAATAGGTCTAATATGTGGTCATGAACATATTTAGACCTTAAAAGATAGGTCCACTAGTCCAAAATTTCAAGTTTTCTCAATTTCGACTTCATGCATTTTCTTAAAAATTGCTCAAATTGCATAACTCATAACTTTCTCAATTTTTGTCATATGAAGGTAATCTTTGACTTTTGAAAACCTCAAGATGTATCCTGCAACTTTCATGTTGGTCATTTATTTATTTGAATTTTTAACTTGATGTAAATTTCTTTGACAAAAAATGTCTTTTTGTTGACTTTCAAAATGACCTATAAAGTTTTGGCTGATATCTCTCAAATGAAGCATTTTTGGACTTAGGCTTAGAGAGACAAAGTTGTAGAGAATCAAATTTCATTAAATATGAGCATTGGTTAAGGAATTTCTGATGAAGTATGTGAAAGTTATGCTTGGTCAAAGTTCAGTTGACTTCTCCTTAAGAAAACTCTAATTTAGTAACTTTGACTTTTGATGAATCTTGATTTTTCTTGATGAATCATGATCAAACCTTGATCAAATGATGAATGTGACTTCAAAATATTGATTTTGACCAAAAATCTTGAAGTTTGACTGTGGATTGATCAAAGTTGACTTTTTGTTCAATATAGTTGATTTTTAATCATCTGATCAGTTGAATGAGCAAACTTGTAAGGCTTGAAACTAGGTATGAGGGTACCTTGATAAATATGAGAAACCATGGAATCAACTTGAGGCATCAGAAGTCCAATTTACTTTGAGAAAAGTAAAACCTTAGTTGTAGGTCAATTGCTTAGAAGGAGAGTCCATATGATCAATCCTTGATGAATCTTGAGTGTTTGAGACCTTCATGAGCATGCAGAGGTATCTTGAACCATTTTGTCTTAAGAACGAGAGGGTAAATTTTAGGTTACAACAGTTTCCCCTATTCAATCTTTTTAAACTTGAAGAGTTATATTGGCATGCATGCCTTTCGTGATCTGAAGGTGGAAGAGGATTGAATACTTATAAGTGCCCAGAAATTTGCACCCGCGGATGCACGAAGTAAAGTTGCAGGTTAATTGTATCTGGAATGGGCTTAAAGATTCCATTGGGAAAAGGTGACGGGATACCGTCAGAGATGGGCTTATAGATGCCATCCAAAGTAACCGTGTTCTTGGATAACTGTTGACAAGAGTATCAGAATGAGTCTATGCCCAATTGTATCTGAAAATGTATTAGAATGAGTCTACGCCTGACTGTATCTAAAGGTGGATCAGAATGAGTCTTCAACCGAATGTATTTGAAAAATGTATTGGAATGAGTCTATGTCCGACTGTATCCAGAAGTGAATCAGAATTAGTCTTCACCCGACTGTATCTGAAGAACGTATTAGAATGAGTCTATGTCCGGCTATATCTAGAAATGGATCAGAATGAGTCTTCGCCTGAATGTATCTGAACAATATATTGGAATGAGTTTACGCTCGACTGTATCCAGAAGTGGATCAGAATGTGTCTTTTCCCGACTGTATATGAGAAATATACTAGAATGAGTCTACGCCAGACTGTATCTAGAAGTGGATCAGAATGAATATTTGCCCGATTTTATCTGAATGATGTGTTTATCAGAATGAATCATTGTCTGATTGTATCTGAAAGACGATAAACTGTTGACAATATCTATCTGTTCGGGAACTAACCTGAAAAGACAAAGTTAGTTTTATGCAATGTCATGATGCGTGAAATGTACTTTGTAGTGATACTCTCAAAATAAATGAGAATAGTATATGCGCTTTGTATGCATATGTTTGTGTGATATGGTGGGAGAATTGACTTGGGTGTTTTGCGTTTTATCGCAAATGTTGCGGATAACAAGAGTCGCCACCGAATTTTCAAGGGTGAAAAGAACATGAAAGACCTTTTGAGATTTTTTCTTGGGTTCGGGGTGTAGGTTATGAAAAGGGAAGGTGTTAGCACCCTTTTCATCTGTAGTTATCTACGGGATCTTAATTTCTTAATCTCTTTAAAATGCTTTGTGTTTGTGTAAGTTTAAAAATATTTTGAAAATACCTTCGTACGACAAACTTTGCAATGATTCTTGCATCGTTGAGAATGTATATAAAGTGTTGGTTTTGAAAATACCAATGTAAGGCCATTTTGTAGTGACTCTCGTATTGTTATGAATGTATACAAAATGTTTGTTTTGGAAAGTATTTTGAAATGTGAGGTATGGAAATGGTTTTGTTTGTGAGCAAGCAATTGCAAGTAATCTACCTACTCAAAAAGTCTTTGTTCTTTTCCTCATTCTTTAGATAATGCTTGCCTACCATTGTTTGGTAGATATCCTTATCATTGGATGTGAGGGACATGCGTGGGTCATCGTATAGTCATAGAAGGAAACTTGTAAAATGTTTTATCAATTTTCGTAAGGGACTAAGATCATTTACTGAAGGAAACATTGAAGTGTCATCGAGGGACTATGATCTTTTAATCGAGGGTCTTTTGCTAAAACATCTCACACTCGAGGGACATGACTGTTTATATCCAAGGAAACAAGTGTGGGTTACCCTAGAGGTGCATGTGTGCAAGGTGTTTTGTTTTCAAGTATATTGTCTTTGAATTAGAGTTTTCTATGGTTTGATTTTAATTTTGTCATGCAAACCCTAATTACTAGCAATAATAAGGAAAGCGATAAATTGCGGAATTTAAATATCCTGCACTATTACATCGCTTTGAAAATGGAGGGTACAAGTTTGTAAATGATGGGAGGAAAGCAATAAATCCCTAATTACTATTACAAATTATTGAATATGAATTACAATAATAGAATGTAAAAAAGTGCAAAGATTGGAGAGGAAAAAGGAATTGTTTTTTTAGGGTTTTTGATGAAAAGGTTTAGAGATTAACCTAGTTGACTAATTACTTTTATTTACAAAAGAAGTTAATTAATTATTTAATCAAAACCTAAATCTAATTTAGTTTGTTTAGAAAATAATTTTTTGTTAATGTTAATTTAGAAAGGTATTTTAAAGTATGGAAGATAAGCAAAATTTAGTTATAAATATTAGCAAAAAAATAAAACAAGTGTTTAAATTAAGATAGTTTTAATTTAATAATTTTAAGAAAATATATTTTTATGTTTTTGAGTTAAACAAATAAATAAATAAATGAAATATAGAAGATGAAAAAGAAAATGGGCTGGGGTGTCAAAAGGGAAAAGGTGGGTTAAAAAGAAAAATGGGGCGCTGGGCCCATAAACAGTTTTTGTTTGATGCTGAAAAACACAAAAAAATGTATGTTGGGCCTATGTTGAAAAAGCATAAAGGGGGTGAGAAGAAGTAAAAACAAAAACAGAAAAAGGCCTAAATTCTGGAAGCACAACGTTGTTGGTGATCCCATGTGGCTGACTTTTTGAAGTGCATCATAGGCTAGCGTTGGAATATGTTGGATCTATCTTCATAATTATCTGATGGTGATAAGATGAGGACATATCATATACGCGCGTAGCTTGTAAGCATGGAACCTGAAATAAGAAAATATGAAAAAGCAAAAGGGTACCACTGGGGCTCGATCCCAGATCCCTATAGTTCAATTCCTTATGCGCGCTCTCTCTACCACTGGGGTGGTTGTTTCTTCCGTTTATAGAAAAAAAACTAATAAATATATTACAAACTCATTTCTAAATGTAACTTCATCTTCTTCCTTGTGCCATCATCCCCATTGTTACATTTTTGAATTTCTGAACTCACTCATTTCTCAACCATTTGCAAAAGTATAAACATGAAACTTGCTCCATTTTTCAATACGAATTCAACCATATAAATTTCATGAGCTATAAATCAAAGATGAATGAGAGTTTTACTAGTACCAAATAAAAACCTAATTTTTTTAGAAAGTTAATCTTCAAAATTCGCATTACTCATGCAACATAAATGAAGTCTAAGGGCATGGTTAGCTTCAGGGCTATGATGTCTACATTTTTTATTCACAAAGTAACCATTAATGGTGCTTGTAGAGAGAGTTCAAAGTTGAGAAAAATTACCTCAAAACTAGAAATCGTGTATGGACTTTGAGAAACCTTGGAAGTGTGGTGATGATCTGGATAGCTTCACTGGACTACTAGGATGCTAATGCAACTCTTACTTTATGTTGAAAGTGCCTGAATCATGATGGAGAAGTCAATGTGCAGAGTTATGTTTTTGATTTTGTAAGATGACGAAGATGATGTTACAGTTGTGAAACAGGGATTGGGATGAGTTATATTTGATGTAAGGAAGCTTTGAGAATGATTTATAGGGAAAACGCACGAGTGGATTGTGAGTTTGGAGTTTTTGGCCAGGAATTGCAACAATGGATCTTTTGGTGCAAGTTATGAGTTTCAGGGAGTTTGAGGGTGCTTCAAGGCTTGTAAATTCGTGCCTTAGGTTGCAAATGAGTTGTCTATATATAGGAAAGAGGTTTGGAAGCTTGAAGGGATTAGAAACAAGAGGTCACATGTTTTGGTATTGAAACTTGTTTTTGAAGCAAAGTTGAAACTCATGGTTTTAATGGGAAGTACAAGGGCTTGTAGGGTGGTTAATAGGTTGTAGATATGTTGCTTCTTGCTTTGAAATGTTTTGGAGTCAGAAGCAATAATGTATGGGCTCAAGGAGAGTTGACATTGTGATTAAAGTCACTTTTCCAAAATGGAAGTGTAAACTTTGTTACTTAAATGGAATAACCATTTGGACAATGGCTTAATCATTTGTGTAAAAAATTAATTATGGAGTGATTTGCAAGTTAGAATCCCGCAAAGTAATATTTATGCAGCATGGCTTGAGAATTGTTCAAGTGTTCTTCATGAAAATGACTTATAATTCAAGAATGGATGCCCAACTTCTTCTCTTCGAAACTCCTAGCTCAAAAATGATCTCTTCAAGTTATTAATCATTTTGGAAAGCTTGAAACATTATCTAAAACCTTAATGTTTACAACTTTGGCTAAATCATCTTGGAACTAGGTGAAAACTGTTCAAGAAGTTAGGTCAAAAATCTGCCTAAACTTGCTAAAATTTTCACTAAGTGTTTTATGAAAAATGTCATGACTTTATGGGTTTATATATTCAAATCTAAGCACTTTTTGGACATGAACCCTAAGGAACAAAGTTGTAGAATTCATCAAGATCTACAACTTTCATGTTTAAATTTTCCTTGAATCATTTTGCATCTGTGAAAATTTGTCATAAAGTAGTGAAATAATCAAGGTTAAAAACACTTAGAATTTTTCTAAGTATTAGAAATCTTGACTTTTTTTGTTGACTTTTTAAATTTCTTGATTCTTGATGATAAAATTTGATATTTTTAAAGATCTTGATGAATCTTGATCTTTGAAATTCAATGTTGACCCAAAAGTTAAAGTTTGACTTTTTGTGTATTAGTTGACTTTTCATCAGTTGATCAAATTTCAACTATCAATCCAATGATCTTTGAGAAATGATTTGAGCCATGAAATTAGGTCAACATGTTTTGTTTGAATCCTTGAGATTATGCTTCAAGTCATTAGGTCATGTACTAGGTCAAGAATCACTAATCAGTTATTCTCAGTTAAAACCCTAATTTGGTCAATTTTTCCCCTTTGATGATTTAAGTGCTTTTCTTGAGGCATTATGATCAACCCTTGATCAATTGATGAATATAACCTCAAAATGTTTATGTTGGCCAAAAACCATGGAGTTTGACTTTATATTGACCATGGTTTGACTTTTTACCTTAAATAGTTAATTTTCAGTCATTTGAGTAATTGACTGAGTAAATTTGTGGTGAAAAGATTGAAACTTGGTATGAGAAATCTTGAAGACCTATAATGGACCATGAAAGTCGCTTGAGGAATCAAAAGTCCAATTGTCCTTGAGAAAACCAAAACCCTAATTTGTAGGCTCAGTGTTCAGGAGGTGAGCTTGTCCGATCAAACCCTTGAGAACCCTTAAGCATTTAAGATCTTTGGTGAGAAATGTCTTTAGAAAAGAGGGAAAATTTTGGGGTACAACAACTTCCCCTGTTCAATCTTCTTAAACCTGGAGAGTTAGATTGGCGCAACCACCATTTGCAACTTGAAGGTAGAAGATGATTGAACACTTAAGTGCCCAGAAATTTGCATTCACTTGTGCACGAAGTAAAAATATTTGTTGATTATATTGGGAATGGGCTTAAATATTCCATTTGGAGAGATGATGGAGAGTTGTCGAAGATGGGCTTAAATATGCCATCCAGAGGTGATTGTTGATAGGAGTCAGACTAAGTCTATGCTGGACTTTGACTGGGAGAAGTATCAGAATGAATCTTTGGTCGACTTAATCTGAGCCAGAAGATGTCTACGTCTGTCTTTAACTGGAAAAGAATGATAATAAATCTTTAGTCGATTTAAACTGAACCAGAAAAAGTATCTATTGGAAAGGTATCAGAATAAATCTCTTCTCGATTTATACTGAACCAGAAAAAGCGTCTACTGGAAAAGTATTAGAATAAATCTTGGGTCGATTTAAACTGAACCAGCAGATGTATGTGTTGTCTTTAAATGGAAGAGAATCAGAATAAAACTTTAGTAAATTTAAACTGAACCAGAAAAAGTGTCTTCTAGAAAAGTATCAGAATAAATCTTTGGTCGATCTAAACTGAACCAATAGATGTCTTGTGTCGTCTTTAACTGGAAAAGAATCAGAATAAATCTTTGGTCAATTTAAACTGAACCAGAAAAAGTTTCTACTAGAGAAAGTATCAGAAATAAATCTTTGGTTGATTTAAACTGAACTAGCAGATGTCTTGTGTCGTTTTTAACTGGAAAAGAATCAGAATAAATATTTGGTCAATTTAAACTGAACTAGAAAACGTGTCTACTTGAAAAAGTATCAAAAATAAATCTTTGGTCAATTTAAACTGAACCAACAGATGTCTTGTGTTGTCTTTAATTGGAAAAGAATCAGAATAAATCTTTAGTCGATTTAAACTGAACCAGAAAAAGTATGTACTGGAAAAAGTATCAGAAATAAATCTTTGGTTGATTTAAACTGAACCAGCGGATGTCTTGTGTTGTCTTTTAACTGGAAAAGAATCAGAATAAATCTTCAGTCGATTTAAACTGAACTAGAAAAGTGTCTACCGGAAAAAGTATCAGAAATTAATCTTTGGTTAATTTAAACTGAACCAGCAGAGGTCTAAAGGTAGTGTTTGTCATGTAGATAGTCGCCATGTCCTATTTCGGGAATTAATCTATAACTATTTGAGAATTGTTGATGATATTCGTCTATTGATTGATCTTTCCTGAAAAGGTAAATAGTTAGTTGTATGCAATGTCATGATGCATGAAATGCATTATGTATTTATGTTCTCAAAATAAATGAGATTGTGCTATGTATGTGTCGTATGCATATGTTTTGATGAATGAATGTGGAATGTTGTTGAAGTGTACTTATCTTGGGAAATAAATCCCTGACTATTCTGGGGATGAAGAGTGTGTGTATATTTAATCTTGTCTAGAATGCTTCTGCCGGGGATTCCTGCTTACTTGTTTGAGGAAACTTCGTTGGGGATGTATTGATTTCTGTTTGAGGAGAAGAGTTTAGGTACATTGGTCGTTCGTTGCTCTATTGGTGAATTTATTTCTTATATACCCTTACTGGGGATAAAAGAGATGGTTAAACTTCCTACTCTTTTGAGGAAGATAATTCTTATATACCCTGACTGGGGATAAAATAGATGGACAATCTTCCGAATTGTCTGGGGGGAGGGGGGGGGGGAAGTTAACTGGTATCTGGTCGGATTCCAAGCTTTGCAGCAAATTTCTGGGGATAGTGGCAATTTTACTGGGGATAAGAATTTTGTCAATTATTTATAGTGATCTAAGTAATAGACTCGAGCTAGGGAATTTTTGGTCTGTTGGGGAAATAAACCCTTGTTGATGGAGAAGTGCTCTGCTGAAGAAACTAACTCTCTTGGGGAAATTGAATTTTCTAAAGAGAAGAAACACTGCGGGATCTCTTTCTTCAGTTTTGGGGGAACAAACTCAGTCGGGGAAGAGAATTTCCATGAATTGTACTGATTGGGACTCCATGGGGAGATTTAACGGGGAGGGATTATACTCCTTTATTTGTTGGAGTGATCTGCCCGGGAGATTGTGGGGAATGTACCCTTATTTGTGAAAACTATTCTATGAAGATAATCTTATAGAGGTGGCTCTGGCGACTTCACGGGGGATAACCTTATGAAAGGAATTTTATGGGGATTTATGGACAACTTTGAGTTTCATCCCATCTCCTAGAGTTTTGAGTAAATGTTTATTCATGTTCTTATGTATATATTTGTTAACAGTTAATCATGTTCATATGCATATGCTTATTCAATTTTAGTCATTGGATGTTTTTGCAAGAAAAACAAAAAACAACAAGTTTGGACTTTAAAGTATATTCGTATTGATAGTTTGCCTATAAACAGGCGAGTTTGTACAAAGAGATGGAAATCCTTGTAAGAGGAAGTCATCGTGAAATGAAAGAGCACAAAGTGATAACAAATATATATATATATATATATATATATATATATATATATATATATATATATATATATATATATATATATATATAGCCATGTGAAAAATGACCTCATTGGGTTCCAACTCCGCTATTGCCCCTATGTCTTTGAACATCTCGTCCTTTGCCATCGGAAGAAGTTGATTGAACCATTTGAACTTTTGACCTTGGTAATATAGCTTGCATGTAGGTGATCCAACGAGATATAGTCGTACTCTTTGAATACTTGATTTTTTCCTGGACCACCCTTTTGGGTTTTCAGTCCACCAGGATACCCTTTTTTGCCCAAGCCGCCCTTTCAGGTTTTCGACTTGCCGGGTGTACAATCTTTTGCATATATCCCTTATTTTTGCCCGAACCCTTTTGGTTCGCCGGGATGCCCTTATTTTTTCCTAGGTATGTCAACCTAGCTGGTCATTCTTATGTGTATTATTTTTTGACTATATCCGTTGTGATACGGTGGCAGAACTAACTGTTTTTTGTTACTACTGGTTTTGCATTTTTTGTTCGCAAATGTACGGTAAGCAAGATTCGCCACCATCTTTTATTTTATCCAACAAAGGAAATGGAAAAAAGAACAGAAAAAACCTTTTTCGAGATGTTTATGAGTACGGGGGTAGATTATAGAAAGGGAAGGTGTTAGCACCCTTTCTATCCATAGTTTTCCACAGGCTCTTAGGTAGTTTCTCATTTTTAAATTTCTTTTATGTGTGTTTTGAGAATTTTGAAAATGCCTTAGTGAGGTGTTTCACTTTATGGTAACCCTTGTATCAGTCCTCAAGGGTATGATAAAGTGTTTTTGAAAACTTTAGTTGAAAAGAGTGTGAAAGTGTAGGGTGTAAAAAGTTGTTAATTTGAGCAAGTAATTAAGAGTTTCTACCTACTCGAAAAAGACTGTTTGTTTTCTTATTTCCTTTAGATAGTGCTATCCTACTATTAAGGAGTAGGTAGCTCCATCGTTGGAGTTTAAGGGGACAATCGAAAGGGACGATTATGGTCACTTAAGGCAACAGGGCAAAATCTTTTAGTAATTGTCCTAAAACTCTAAAATCACTTTTTTACCGAGGCAACGTCTAAAGGGTCATCGAGGGACTAGTGATCTTTCGAATTAGAGGATATCCACTAAAAATTCTCACGTTTCGAGAATAGTGACAGTTTTCCGAAGGCAACCGAAGTGGGGAAAACCTCTAGGAGTGAGCATGTGCAAGTGTTTGATTTCAGTTTATTATATTTGCACAGTTAGGGTTTTCTACTGCTTTAAGCATTGGTTTATCTTTGGCATACAATCCTATTATCAATCGTCTAACAGTTTAAATAATAACAGAAAATAAAGTGCGAGAAATTTAAACCTAGCTATTACAAGGCTTTGGGGAGGGGGATTACGTAACCAAAAACTTTGGGGATTTGAACAGTAGAACAGGAAAGGGCAGTAAATAACCTACATAACTATTACAAACCTCGAAACAATTACATTAATTGGAAAAAAATAATCGTACGACAAAAGTAATTACACGCGAGAATAAAAACTTGGAAAAAAGTTCAAAACCCTAAAAAATCTAATTTTGCTCATTGAAAAATATTTTTTTTTGATTTTTTTGTGAAAAAGATTTGAATTTAACCTAATTTTTCTAATCAATTTTAATTAATTTCAAGTTAATGGAAATAATTAATTTGGAAAAATTAATTTATTAAAAAAAAACTAAGTCCTATTTATTTTTGTGATTTTGATTTTATGATTTTATGAAAAAATTGATTTAAAATAAATAAAACAAGTGGAATAATTAAATAAAAAAGAATTAAATAAAGAAAGAAAGAGATGGGCCTGAGCGGGTGCAAACCCAAATTGAAGGGTTGCATGCAGAAATTCTGTCCAAAAAAAGCCCAATCCAATAGCCCAGCACAACGCTGGATTCAGTGTGATTATGCCAGGAATGTCCATCATGAGCTGCAACCTGGAAGCGTTAGATCTGGGCAAGGATGATCTAATTGTGATGGATCTTGAGGCCTATGTTGTACGCGCTTGGAGAGAGACCATTGAATCTGCAGATAAAGGTTAAGAAAAATATTATGTAGGAGGCAGGGATCGAACCCCTGACCTCCTACACGCGCGTGCCCTGAAACCCTTCGCTTGTACCACTGAGCCAAATTTCTATTCGTTGATACAAACAAAAAACATATAATATATTTAATAATGAGTCAGTGTTATAAGAAAAAAATACGCGAGATTCAAACTGCCCAACCAGGCTTGGACACGCCACCGTCTTTCTCGCAGAATCGTCGTTTTAGATATTGGACTTATACCTATGGACAAAGTCCATAGCTATATACTATGACATTTCCAAAATGCAGCATAGGCATGATAAATCCCAACCAAGGGAATGGGTCGATTGGAAATTAACCACTGAACCTGAATATACCCTTGGTATGGCCTAATTTAACCTATATCAAAAAGCCCTAAAACATGCTTTGAAACTCTAAGAATGGTGTTTCACGATTCCTGCACGTAAACTCAAATCAAATCATCCAAACATATTGCAAACATGATAATAAGCATAAATAAATGATTAAAACATGTTGATAATGCCAGAATTAAGGAAAATGATATTTCAAAAAAAGAGCAAACCGTGACTGCTATTATGCTTGATTCTTGATGCTTTGAGGCTTGGGAATGAGTGGGATAGCTTCAGTGAATGTCCAGGAGTGTTGTTGTATCCTTGGAATTGCTTGAAACGACCTATGGAGGGATATGTGATCAACACTTTTTGACAAAAAGTTTGAACTTTGCTCTTGCTTTGTGGGAGGCACGTTGCGCATAAAAATCTGTCCTTAGGGTTGCAAATGCTTTGTTATATGTAGTAGAATCAATCTAGGTCATTAGAATTAGAAATAATCCAAGATATAATGGTCATGAATTTTGATTCCAATCTTTCCACATTTTAAGATTTCCTCTTGTTTTGAGCTTGCATGATTTTGTTCTTTATTTGACAGCTCATGAGATGTTCAATCAATGCCAAAAACAAATCTTATCCCATTTATTTGATTTATGTTTGATTTTATTTGATTTTATTTGATTTTATTTGAATTTTAAATAAATAAAATCAAAATAAATTAAATAAATAAGTGAATAAGGCATGGAGGGTCCCATAGGTCGTGTACCATGCTAGGACTGAGATTCAATCTTGAAAAGATGGGCCCATGTGGAAAAAAATACAATTTTGGGCATTGTTGACTGTGCAAATTTCCAAAAATTGCCAATTTTGACAATGCATATCTCTCTCAATTTTGACCCTAATAGGGTGTTCCGGGACTTTTTAGAAATCTTAGGATGTCCTCTAAACAACCCTTTTGGTTTCATATCCATTTGATCTTCCATGTTCATGTAAGAAGCTTTTACCCATAAGGTGTTTTTGTTGACTTTTTGAAATGACCTATAATGTATGAACTTGTATCTTTTGATTGAGGCATTTCTTGACCTTGAGGGATGAAGATGAGTTGTAGGGAATTGGATTCTCTTCAAAATGAGCCTTGGATGATAAATTTCTGATAAAGTATGAGAATGTTATGCCTGGTCAAAGTTTGGTTGACTTTTCCTATAGGAACCCTAATTTAGCAACTTTTGAGTTTTGATGAATTAGGAGTATTCCTTGAGGAATCATGATCAACCCTTGATCAAATGATGGATATCACTTCAAAATGTTGATGTTGACCAAAAATTTTGAAGTTTGACTGTATGTGGGTCACAGTTGACTTTTGACCTAGTATAATTGATTTTCAGGTATTTGAGCAGTTGACTGAGCAAACTTCTTGTGCAAGGCATGAAACTTGGCATGGATGATCTTGAGGACATATTAGGGCAATGGAAACCATTTAGGACCCTTGGAACTCAAACATATTGATGAGGAGTGAAACCTTAGTTTGAGGTTCATTGTCTTAGGAGGAGGATTTGTCTAGCCAATCCTTAGTCAACTTGAGCAATTGAGGACCTCTAGGAGTATGTTTTGAGTAAAATGAGAGAGAAAATTTTGTGGTGCAATAGCTGCCCCTATTCAATCTTCTTAAACCTGAGGATTTAGATTGGCTTGTCTTCCTTTCGTGATCTGAGGGTGGAAGATGATTGAACACTAGAGTGCCCAGAAATTTGCACTCACATGAAGTAATACTGATGGTTGATGACGTCAGAATGGGCTTACAAATTCCATTTGTAGAAGATGACGGAATATCGTCAGAGATGGGCTTAAAGATGAAATCCAGAAAAGATACTGGTCGCATAAGAGACTCCTTTGTGAGAATCCCTGTACCTTCCTTTGAGGAGGACTTCGCCAGGGAATGTTGATTAATGTACTGGGAAATAGAGTATGGGAGCTTCGATTGTCCATTACTCTACTGGGGAATTAACTCTTGATTGATGATACAAAAGTGCGTTGTTATCTGGTCGAGTCTGGGTTTCAGTGACTGGTTGAGGATGATAAGGCTGACTGCTATCTGGTCGTAGTCCAGGCTTCATAGCAACTTACTGGGGAATATGAAATCGACCGTATCTGGTCAGGTCCAGGGTTTACAGTGTTGTAAATTGTTGTCCGGAGATAAAAGAGAAGGAACCTGTATAGGGCTTTCTCGGGATAAGTCCATGTAAAACTGCGTCAGGTGATTCATAAAGAGGAGCCTGGATAGTAGGGCTATGAGAAGGAACCTGGGTAGTAGGGTTACTTCGAAATAAAGCCTGGTTAGTAGGGATGTGAGAAGGAACCTGGGTAGTAGGGTTACTTTGAAATAAAAGCCTGGGTAGTAGGGCTATGAGAAGCAACCTGGGTAGTAGGGTTACTTTGACATAAAAGCCTGGGTAGTAGAGATATGAGAAGGAACTTGGGTAGTAGGGTTACTTCGAAATAAAGCCAGGGTAGTAGGGCTATGAGAAGGAACCTGGGTAGTAGGGTTACTTCAGAATAAAGCTTGGGTAGTAGGGCTGCTTCGGAATAAAAATTGGGTAGTAGGGTTGTGAGAAGCAACCTGGGTAGTAAGGTTACTTCGACATAAAACCTGGGTGGTAGGGCTGTGAGAAGGAACCTGGGTAGTGGGGTTGCTTCGAAATAAAAGCCTAGGTGGTAGGGCTGTGAGAAGGAACCTGGGTAATGGGGTTGCTACGAAATAAAATCCTGGGTAGTAGAGCTGCTTTATTTGATCACGTAGATTAGTTGACCCGTTTGGTTTTAGGAATTGATTTTCCATTATTTGTCTGCAGATATGACATGTATAGCTTCACGGATTTAATCTTGAACTACTGGAATTGTTGATGATAACCATCTTTCCTGAAAAGGTACACGATTAATTATATGTGATGCATGAAATGCATTCTGTGATGATGTTCTCAAAATAAATGAGATTATGATGTATGCAATATGTGTGCGCACGTCATGATGTATGAACATGAAATTCTATTGTGACATATCCGAGTATGGGAAAATATATCCCTAACTGCTGCTGGAGAGTACTGGAAATTGAATTCCTGACCGTTGTAGGAAAAGTGGTTCTTCTACTTCCGCTGGGGATGGTGAACGGAGATGACTATGCCGTGGATTTACTCCTTTCTGTTTGTGAATATTCTACCGGGGGAGACTCTACTTTAGAATAACTCTACGAGGGAATAACTCTGTTTGAGAGATGAGATGCTTTTGGGAAGATTTTGCCGATTCGGAGAAATAAACTCCGCTGCGGGATGAACTTTCGTAGCTGGAGGAATAAACACTGTTGGGGATTGAGCTTATGTATTCAGAGAAATAAACTTTGCTCGGGAGAAAATTTTATGAACCGCTTGCGATTATAAAATTCGGATGGGGAATATAGACGTCGGCTTTCTGAAGGAACTTGGCTGGGGAAAGTAACTCCTGTTTGGGGAAGTCAATGTAAAAGCTTTGGTTGCCTCTACTCTGTGGAAGGTGTAGATGTCACAGGGTTGCCTGTAATGGTGACTTCGTTTCAAAGTTGTCCCTGCCCCTATTTCTTAAGTTATAAGCAACTGTCTTTCTGTTTCTTATGATAATATTTGTGAATAACAATCATATTCAAATGCATATGTCAAGAATAAATCATTGGACGTTTTTGCAAAACAAAACAGAAAAAGAAAACAAATTGTTTTGTAAAAATGACTTGTATTAATTTCTGAAGTTGGCCTATAATAGGCATTTTTGTACATGGGAGCTGACGTTCTAGTAAGAGAATGCCGCCGTTAAAATGAAAGATATACAATATTTTGTACAAAGAGAAGAAAACAGCTATGGCTAATAATCTCATTGAGTTTCAATTCTTCTATTGCCGCTATGTCTTCGAGCGTCTCATCACTTTGATGCTTGTCTGAAGCTGACTAGATTGATTGGTGTCGTTTGAGCTTGATAGTTGATGCTGAAGTCTGGTCGCAAGGTGATCCAATGGGACATAGTTATACGCTTTAAATCCCTAACTTTTTCCTGGACCTCCCTTTCGAGTTTTCAGTCCACCGGGACACCCTTTTTTTCCCAAGCCGCCTTTTCAGGTTTTCGACTTGCCGGGTGTACAGATTTTTTTTGTTTTCATCCCTAATTTTTTCCCGAACCCTTTTGGTTCTCCGGGAAGCCCTTGTTTTTTCCTAGGCCAGTCAATATAGAGGGTCTTATCTATATGTAGTCTCTTTTCACTATGTCCGCATTGACAGGGTGAGGAAGGTCGTCACCGTCCATGGTGGTCAGAATCATGGCTCCACCAGAAAATATACTTTTGATCACAAATGGCCCTTCGTATGTGGGAGTCCATTTTCCCCTGGGATCACCTTGTGGAAGTATGATGCACTTGATCACTAGATCCCCGACTTGATATTCTTGGCGCCTGACCTTTTTGTTGAAAGCCTTGATCATCAGTTTTTGATACATTTGACCATGATAAACAACCGCAAGTCTCTTCTCAACAATCAGATTCAGTTGATCAAGTCGAGTCTGGATCCAACCATCTTTGTTCAAACCCGCATCCTTCATAATCCTTAGAGAAGGGATCTGGACCTCAATAGGCAGTACAACCTCCATGCCATATACCAAAGAGTAGGGTGTTTCCCATGTCGATGTTCATGCGGAGGTGCGGTACCCATGAAGAGAAAATGGTAACATCTCATGCCAGTCTTTGTATGTCACCGTCATCTTCTGTATGATCTTCTTAATGTTCTTATTAGCAGCTTCAACAGAGCCATTTATCTTCGGCCGGTAAGGGGAAGAATTATGGTACTGTATTTTGAATTGCTTATAGAGTTCGGTGATCACCATGTTGTTGAGATTCGTACCATTGTCAGTGATGATTCTCTCTGGTATATTGTACCGATAGATCAAGTTATGCTTGATAAACCGCGCCACAATGTTCTTGGTAACCGTAGCATAAGAGGCAGCCTCAACCCACTTTATGAAGTAATCAATGGCCACCAGGATGAAGCGATGCCCATTGCAAGAGGTAGGTCTAATCTCCCTGATCATGTCAATGCCCCACATTGAAAAGGGCCAAGGATCCGTCAATACATTCAAGGGATTCAGAGGTACATGTAATTTATCAGCATAGGTTTGACACTTGTGACACGTTCGGGAATGCTGATAGTAGTCTGCTTCCATAGTGGACCAATAGTATCCTACCTGTAGGATCTTTTTAGCCATGGTATGTCCACTTGAATGGGTTCCAAAGGTACCTTCGTGTAAATCTATCATAATCCTCTCCGCTTCGCTCTTGTCTATGCACCGAAGTAAAGTAGAGTCGTGGTTGCAATTGTAGACGATTCCATTACTAAGGAATAATTTTGCGGCGAACCTTCTCAGAAACTTTTTGCCGTTGACAGATTCCCCCTCGGGATACTCTTGAGCTTCGAGATATCTCTTTACTTCATAGAACCAAGGTTTGTCTGCTACCTCTTCAGTATCAACCTCACAACAGTATGCTGGTTCATCCAACCTCTCAATGGTGATTTGGGGAGCTTCGTTGTCCCACCTGACTTTGAACATAAAAGATATGGTAGCTAGCGCGTCTGCTAACTGATTCTCCTCTCGTGGGAAATGTTCAAAGGTTACCTTCTCAAAGTGTGGAAGCAATGTCAGAACATGCTCTTTATACGGGATGAGATTCGGGTGCTTTGTATCCCATTCTCCTTTAATCTGACTTATAACCAAGGCTGAATCCCTGAAAATGCTCAAGAATTTGATCCTCAGGTCAATAGAAGCTTTGAGACCCATGATGCATGCTTCATACTCCGCCATGTTGTTGGTATAGTTGAAGCATAGTCGGGAAGTGAAAGGAGTATGAAAACTCTCGGGGGATATGATTATAGCACCAATGCCATTATCGAGTGCGTTCGAGGCCCCATCAAAAACCATGGTCCATTGATCCTTCTTCAGGTCCTTCATCCGGTCCAGGTTCTTCATAGTCAGTCACTAGCATAATATTCTCATCCGGGAACTCTAAATTCATGGACTGGTAGTCATCCATTGCCAAATGAGTCAATTGATCAGCCAATACACTTCCCTTGATTGCTTTCTGGGTTGTATATTGGATATCGTATTGAGTTAAGATCATCTGCCATCTTGCTATTCTTCAGAAGAGAGCGGGCTTCTCGAAGATGTACTTGATCGGATCCATCTTAGATATCAACAAAGTTGTGTGGGTCAACATATACTATCTTAGTCAGCGAGCAGCCCATGCCAAAGCGCAACAAGTTTTCTCGAGCAATAAGTATCGTGTTTCACAGTCGGTAAACTTTTTTCTAAGGTAGTATATTGAATTCTCTTTTCGACCACACTCGTCATGCTGCCCCACAAAAAACCCCATTGAATTGTCTAATACTGTTAAGTACATTATCAAAGGTCTTCCTTCAATCGGAGGCATCAAAATCCGTGGTTCTTGAAGGTATTCCTTGATTCTTTCGAAAGCAGTCTGGCATTCGTTATTCCACTTTACCACTTGATCTTTCTTAAGGAGTTTAAAGACCGACTCACAAGTAGCAGTCAGATGTGAAATGAAACAGGCGATATAATTTAGGCGTCCTAAGAAACCTCTAACTTCCTTCTCAGTACGGGGAACTGACATCTCTTGTATAGCCTTTACTTTTTCAGGGTCCACCTGAATGCCCTTGTCACTAACAATGAAACCTAGCAGCTTACCAGACCTTACCCCGAAGGTGCACTTGTTCGGATTCAACCTCAGCTTGTATGTCTTCAACCTTTCAAACAGATTTTGTAGATGATCAAGGTGTTCTTCCTCGGTTTGAGACTTGGCTATCATGTCATCAACATAAACCTTTATCTCATGGTGAATCATATCATGGAACAAAGATACCATGGCTCGTTGATAAGTTTCCCCAGGATTATTCAACCCAAAAGGCATCACCTTGTAATAGAAAGTTCCCCACTGTGTGACGAAGGTTGTCTTCTTCATGTCTTCGGGTGCCATCTTGATCTGGTTGTAGCCAGAGAAACCATCCATGAAGGAAAAGATCTTGTGTTGTGCCGTGTTGTCAACCAGAACATCGATGTGCGGAAGCGGGAAGTCATCCTTGGGGCTTGCCCTATTTAGATCTCTATAGTCCACACACATCCGTACTTTACCGTCTTTTTTAGGCACCGACACCGCATTGGCAACCCATTGGGGGTAACAAGTGACAACTAAGAACCCATTGTTGAATTGCTTCATAACCTCTGCTTTGATCTCCTCTGACATTTCAGGGTGCATGCGGCGGACCTTCTGGTTTACCGGAGGTCAATCTTCTTTAGTCGGCATACAATGAACCACCATATCTTTGTCTAGTCCCGGCATGTCTTCATATGAACAGGCGAAGATCTCAACATAATCGTGAAACATCTATACCAACCGCTGTTTGACACTAAACTCCAGATTTGCGCCAATCTTGAATTCTTCTCTGTCTACCTTTGTTCCCAATTTTATTGTCTCAAATGGCTCTTCATGAGGTTGTATAGCCCTCTCTTCCTGCTGTAACAGTCTAGCAAGTTCTCCAGGTACCTCACAATCTTCCTCACCTTCGTCCTCGGCTTGGTTGATCGGATTTTTGAAGTTATAACTGGCAATAGCAGAACTGTTATTAATGGGATCCAAAGTGGATATGGATCTGCAGTTTGATATGTGAGTGTGTGTAAGAGCATAGCTGTATTGATAAAGTGAATAGTAGAAAAAGAAAAACAGAGAGCGCAAAATTTGTATGCAAAAACGTCCGATGTTTTATTGATGACATATGATAATGACATTAATAACCCTCACAAATAAACCATTGTGCCTCGGGTAAGACACAATGCCATAGAGTTTATATTTTTTATTACACATCCGAAAAACAAGTAAGACAATTACTGCTGAACAAAAGTAATAGACCCAAAATCTTTGGTCGTCCAATTACTAGGTCCACCGTTGGTAGTAGGGTAGATCCAGCTGTCAATATCAGAATCCTCATTATTGTCTTCTATAGCATTGACCCCACAATTGCTGATGCGTAGGGGAGGTCCTCCAGCCCGAGCATGTCGAATAACCCTTTGAGCTCCTGAAGTAAAGCCCAAACCAAATTTGTCAATTTTGTATGGAAAATTAGGGAGCTGTCCCCAAATGGTACACCCACCTTCTTCAACTACTGCTCTGGCGTCCTTGACAAAAGCCATGTTCAAAGGAGGTTTGGTGATCTTTGGCACACTGGTAATAGTCTCGGTTGATGCCATAGTCTGGGGAACCTCTTCAAAATTTTAACAAGGGCTCTCTATGAACTTACCGTCCATCTCCACATACTTGAAAGAGTTCAGATGGCTTACCATGTACTCCTCTTCACCATGCATGGTGACAATCTTCGCCTTCACTGGATACTTCAGCATTTGGTGCAACGTAGAAGTAACGGCTCCAACTTCATGGATCCAAGGACGACCCAACAAACAAGAATAAGATGGCCTGATATCCATCACGTAGAAGGTGGATTCAAAGGTTTTGGAACCCACTTTGACAGGGATGTCCACCTCCTCGTGCACCATTCTTTTTGAACCGTCGAAAGCCCTCACCACAATGTTACTGAGCTTTAAGGCCAAGCCTTCACAATCTAGCATATCAAGAGCCTTCATGGGCAGAATATTCAGTCACGATCCAGTGTCCAATAGCACATGGGCCATAGTATTGCCCCTGCATTGGATCGAGACATGTACAACATTATTATGCTTTCTCCCCTTGGGTGTCAAATCAGCATCAGAAAAACCTAACCCATTATCAACAGTCAAACTTGCCACACAGTCCTTGAATTGGTCGGCAGAGGTTTCTTGCGGCACATGTGCAGTCTTGAGAAATGTAATCAAAGCCGTTGCATGGGCCTCGGAACACAATAGCAGAGCCAACATTGATATCTTCGAAGGGGTTTGCCCCAACTGTTCGACCATATTGTAGTCTCTCTTCTTGATTATCTTTAAAATCTCCTCCATTTCTTGTTTAGAGGATTCCAAAATAACTTTTCTAGGTGCCTCCGTCCGGGCAGGCTCACCTACAGCTTCTTTTCCCCGAGTCCCAGATGACTCATCGACAGGGGTAACAACTGGAGTAAGGATGGGAGTAGTAGCAGAAGTACTAGCTGGAACAACAAATGGAATAACAACAGGCTTAGCAACAGTCATCGGGGAGATCTCGGGAGAGAAAACCCTTCCACTTTGTGTAATTTTGCTGGTCCCAACAATGTTACTGATATCGGGATCAACCTCTTCAGCTTTTCTGTCTTTAATGGTTAACAAATCCTGCTTGACGCCATGGTAGTAAACGTCAACACTATAATTACAAGGAATATCTTTGTCCTAGGAGTATGGTACAGGGCCAGGAAAAGTGATTATTAATGGAGAAATTCTTGGAGCAGGTGTAATCCTAACAGGTCTTTTGGAGGAGACCTTGGAAGGATTGGCGGAAATGGTTATGATAGCAACATCTTCATGTAGAACAGTTGGAACCAGAGTTTTTTCGAACAAAATCTCTCTATTATCCATCAGGCGTTAAAAACCTGCTTTCAACAAATAACAACCAGAAGGCAGAGATAAACACATGTGGCAACCTCCACCACATCTCGGAAATAAACCGACTAGCAACAAATTCTTCTTGACAGTCATGAGAGAAGTGGAAACTTCATCAACAGAAGTAACAAATAGGTCAGTATCAACGACATTAACACCACAGTTATGCTTGGGCATGGGAGAAGTTATGACATTAGGCATTTCGGGAGAATCAAACTCAATCTCCTTGGCTTCGATCAGATCCTGTGTCTTATTCTTTAGAGCCCAACAATCGTTTGTATCTTGGCCTGGACTCTCAGAATGGTAAGCATACCGAGCGTTTGGATTGTAACGAGGAGATGTGGTGTTGGGTTTCTTGGGAGCCTCCTTTAAGTTTTCCAAGTTACATTTTAAAAGACGGGGTAAGACCTTAGACAATGTCATATTGATCTGGGTGAACTGCCTTTGAGGTCTTTCTACCCTTGGCTGATTGTTTCGTTGTTAAGTAGCCATAGGGCTAGGTATCATCATAACCCCTACCGTTGAACGATGCTCGGTTCTATTATGACTTCTTGGATTGTAAATAGCATGGAACTCCTTCTTACCCATGAATGGCTTTTTCACTGTACTTGAAGAGGTGTCTTTCTGGATCTTGCCACTTCGGATCCCAGCTTCTACCCTTTCTCCAGTCAATATCAACTCAGTAAAACCAGATGAGGAGCTACGAATCAAGTGATTAAAGAATGGACCAGATAGCATACCAAGAAACATGTCCACCAACTCCCTATCAGACAAAGGGGGTTGGACTCTCCCTGTCAAATCTCTCCACTTCTGAGCGTAGTCCTTAAAACCTTCGCTTGCACCCACAGACATACTCTAAAGTTGAGTACGGGTAGGAGCACGGTCAGCATTATATTGATACTGCTTATAAAAATCAGCAGCCATATCTTCCCAGTTGCGGACATTGATTCCCTCCAGCTGATAGACCCACTCAAGTTGAGTCCCAGACAGACAGTCTTGAAAGAAATGGACCCATAAGTTCCTATCAGCAGTTTGAGGCTAGATCTTCCTCACATAAGAACGGAGATGAAGCTTGGGACAAGAAACCCTATCATACTTTGCAAATACCGGAACCTTGAACTTCTGTGGGATGACAACCCCAAATACCAAACCCAGCTCTTCAAAATCCATCCCTGTTACTCTTTGGATCTCTATTGCATTCAGACGATCCTCTAACTGTTTGTATCTATCCTCAGTGGGAGGATACTATTCATCACTGTAATCAGATTCATCCTCAGAAACCCTTGGACTAGGGTCTTCCTCCCTTGTTTCACCCTCTTGGTTCTCCCCTTCTTTGGATGAAGAGGTCAGATCAACCGTTTGCTTCAACGGTCCCCTGAATCTTCTGCCCAAATTTAGGACACCAGCGGTCTTCTTCGCCTTCTTCTTTCTATCTTTCAGAATAAGGGCCTTTCAGATCTTCCTTCCCTTTAGCCAAAGCTATGAACATTTGCTGAAATTGGGCATTTTGTGCCTGGAGATCCTTGATACTTTGTTCAGAAGTCATTATTGCTGAAATAAACAGCAAAGAAGATTAGAAACCTATTATGAAACCTGTTTATGCAATGTCATGGATGATATGCGTATGCAATGATTTCAAGGATTCTTAAAGGCTCAAATTTGCTTAACCAAAAGAAACACACGTTAATTGTATTAATAAGTTCGAATTGTTACAAAGAGTGCCTTCTAGGCTTACAATCAAACAAAATAAAACTTAAAAAAGAAAATTAGGTTTCCCATAAGCGCATCCTCTTTATTGCAATGTAGGCGTTTATATTCCTCTCTTCATGAAGTAGCCTAGTGAGTTCCAGGACTTTCTTCTTGCTGGCGTAGAATTGAGCTTCAAACTTATCCCGTTCCTCCTTAAGTTGAACCCAGGATTTTTGTAACTCCTCATGACCAGTTGGCATGTAAGGATGAAGAACAAGATAAGGAGTGTCTCCTTCAGCAACCGGTTCAATAATCATAGGTAGTGTTGTACCCCAATTTTTGACCTAAGATCCCATTTTTATTTTTGCATTTTTTTTTAAAGATAACTCAAGGTCACGAAATACGGTCGGTTTTAATGTCTCACCTTCGAGCTTTGACTATGCGAAGATTGTCAAGTGTTTTGAACATTTTTAGCATATGTATCACTAATTTCTAATCGCATACAAAGGTGTATGTTCATGTCTTCTTTTGTGTCATGTGCAGAGACAGGTATGAATCAAGAACATCAGGTGTCGCGCCTCAATTAAGGTTTTGAGTCTCCCAAGCCAAGAGTACGGTTGATTATGGATTCTCGAAGACTGATTCATCAAGGCACAACTGTTCCACCCTAAATTTCGCCCCTAATGTGTTTTAGTCGCACTTTCATATCATATTTTTGTTATTTAGTCACAATCATTAGTAAATATCTTCATTCATCATATTTTGCATCATTAGTCGTATTTAAGTTGACCAGAAAAGTCAGTTTAAATCAAAGTTTGCATCGTCTTTTAGTTAAAAAAATACCTGACATTTCACTTCATGCATTTTTATCTCTTTACTCGTTTCTTGCATTGCTCCAAGTTGTTTATATGTCGATAATAAAAATATTTCGGTTTTATAGACATACTGTTAAAAGCGATTCGACACTATGCGGGAAATTAGCGAGAAAATATTTCAAGTTTTCACCTTTTACCGATCATTTTATGAATCTGCGTTTCGCGTAGATTATAACGGTATGCTTGCTTTATTTTTCAGTACAGTTCAAAGTCTCGTTTTTAACCTTAAATGTTTGTTTAGTCTGATATTTTATTTTATTTTTGATTTTTGACTTCTTGAATATTTTTTCTTTAATCTTTGTCACATGTAGATTATTTTAATGTGTTCATATTAATTTTTCGGATAAATTTTCGTCTGTTTTTTATCATTTTCGGTCATTTTTGGGTCTTTATTTTTTATTCATAAAATATTCAAAAAAATCATTTTAAATTGAGTTAATTTTAATACATTTAGTTTTTTGGTTATTTTTATCATTTAAGGGCTATTTGGTCACAAAAAAATATTATTTACACTGTGTTTGATTCCTATTGGTTACTAACAAAAGTTACGGATCAGTAAGTTAAATTTATTTTGGACGGATCAGATTAAATCTGAAAACAATATTCCTTTTCATTTTCTCTATTTAAGAATCTTCATGTTCTTTGTAACAAAAAGGGGGGGGGGGGGGGGGGGGGAAACAAAAAAAGAAAAAAGCAATACAGTAATACTTCATCGTCTCATTTTCTTCCTCTCAGCAGTCCCCTCGCACTCTCTTCAACCCTCTAACACTTCTTCATACACTCTCTCTCTCACACCCTTTTTCCTTCAAAAGTTCTCTCTATTACTCATCAAAGTTTTTTTTCAACAACATCAACCACGTGTGTTCTTCAATATCATTCACACCAGATTCATCACTTCATGTTATTTCAAAATTATTAATCAACATCAACTCCATGGGTTGATCTACAAAGTGAAGTAATAAAGTAGCATCAATATATTTATACTAAAAAAAAAGGCAATGGCAACGTACTTTCATGGTAATTCTGAGATTCAATCGAGTGGCGGCGGCGGCGGTGCTGACGGATTACAAACACTTGTTCTCATGAATCCAGGCTATATTCAATACTCAGACGCCACACAGCAGCAACAACAACAGCCTCAGCCGCCATCTCACGCCGCATCGGGTAACTATGTTTTTCTCAACTCGACGACAGCTGAAAACAACTCCTTCTCATCTCACGCGCCACCTTCCAATACACAACAATTTGTCGGCATCCCACTCATTCACCAAACATCAACAATGGTAACAATCATGCTAAGATCCTTCCTCCTCCACCTCAGATTCATAACCCTTTACCGTCTTCCAAAACCCTCTCTTATTATTCCTCGTCTTTTCTCGGATTTTTCAAGAACGCTGTTAACAAGGTTCAAACTGCTCATTCAAGTTTGGATGAGCATTTGGCTCATTGGTTTGGGTTGAATCAGTCAAAGTATCAATGGGATCTTGATGATTGTTATGAGACCAACGGAACGGCAAAAGGAGATGTAAAAGTGAAAGAAGTATCAAGCAAAGTACAGAGTGTTTGAGCTGCCTAGTGCTGATGGATTTAATCAAAAGTGAGATGCAAAGACTCTTGCTTTGAGTATATTTATACCTTGGTATTTACACGTGGAATAGACAAACAAAAATTCTTCTAATATGTTCAAGAGTTATTTGATCTACAACCACTGATCTTCTGGGTCAACTCCCCCTCTACCACAAAACTCTCGCCAACCACCCTACCTCACCGGAAAAACCGTCGGCAGTACTCCCTACGTCTGCACACTACAACCCCCTCGTCGGCACATCTCCCCTCCGTTTGTGCACTACATCCCCCTCGCCGGCACGTACTCCCTCCATTTGCGTCCTACAGCTCTAGCCTCCGGCGATACTCCCTCTGTTGGCGTCCTACAGCTCCGGCCTCCTTCAACCTCTTCAATTCTCCAATTCTCTAATTCTCCAATTCTTGAGGTAAGGTTTTATATCCTCTTCTCCTACAAGTTGTTATGTTGAATATTGATCAAGAATTGTTGAATTGAAGTACACATTTAGTTGTTCATATGGTGTAATATGTTGTTTTTGATTCAAGATTAGTATTACTAATTATTAGGATTTGGTATATTTACATAGAGATTTAGTATGTAGAACTTATAATATAATTTGAACTTTAGGTGTTTGTGATAATGCATAGGTGAATTGGCATGGATTTCAACACTAGATCCTGAACTATAACATTAACACCCTAGGTTTTTGTTAAAATTCTCCTTAGAATTAACATAGGCTAGAATCTTGTAAATTGACATGCTAATCGTGCTTTAAATTTGTTGTTTCTTGAAATGAAAATGTTAAGGTTTGGTATAGGTTGATATTTGATGTTAATTTGGTAGAGATTGCAGCATTCTAATGCTTGTTGTTTGATACTCGACGTTGACACGTTACTTGAATTTTGCCTTTGTGCATAAAAGTGTGATGTAATTCAGTTTGTGTTCTTTAGTGTGCATTAATATATTAACACTCTTGTGTTTGAGTTGGTTTTGTTGTTAGTTTGATTCAGATAGGTACACTAACACAACACTAAACCAATGACACTAGCTTGTATTTGCAATTTTCAACTCACGTGCATTCATACAATTTCATTTCATTTCTTTATTTTGTGATTTCTAACAAAGTTTTTAATTGTTGCGATTTCATTCATTTTAATTTTTATACCGCTTATGCTACTAACGAGTTTGCTTATTGTGAAGGTTTTCGAAAATCGTTTCAAGTATCCATTCTCACATAGCACATTAATAACTCTTACACTTCTCCCTTTTACCTTTTTATTTTATTTTACTATTCTGATTTAATATTTGGTACTGTAAATATATACTTGTACATAATATTTTGACTGTATATTTTACTTGTAAATAAATTCAGGTTTCTTAAAAATATTATTTTCATCGCATTGTGATTTTATTTTAATTCCAACTAACTTCTGAAAATTGTGCGGACGCGCATAAGTTTCCCTGTGCTGTTAGATTTGTCAATATATATCTTGTGATGCAGGGATTCTTATCTGACACCGTGAGCTTTATCCACCGCCTTTGTGCTTTATCTGATGCTTGGAGTAATATCTTACATCTGGTTTTTTGATGCTGTCGGCTAGTGATTTATTTTCACCTAAGGTTTGGTATACTCTTAGCTTATTTATCTGTCTGTGGTTTTAACTCCAAGGGAAAGATTTAAATTTGTTGACTTCACGTCATCAAATACATCTCTTCTGATCGTGCGAATACCCTTTTTTTTTCATTTTCTTTGTTTGTTTACTATTTTGCTAAACTCAAGATAATTTTCCCAAAAGACTCCATTTTCAAACTCACACCTTTTAAGTCAAAACTTCGACACTAGGTCGTCGTATCCTCAAAATCTCTCCAACATCGATTTTTAGCCAAACGAACCATTTTAATTAAACAAAAAATTTAAACCAAAAACAGATATTTCAAAAGGTTCCTGCGGAGTACCGCAGATGCATTAGGTGCTAATACCTTCCTATTGTATAACCAACCCCCGAACTCTCGATCTCTTTCAAAAACGCATTGTATTTTTATTACTTTTAAGTATTATTTTACATTGCATATTTTAGGGTTTTATTTTGCTCTTTTCCCTTTTCCCTTGGAAATAATAAAGCGCGGTGGCGACTCTTGCTTCTGTGAGTCAAGTTAATTAATAGCTTGATCTCCGATTTTCACCGCTACAAAATTGGCGACTCTGCTGGGGAAAGATTGACCTCTTGCTGGTCCATCCCTAAGTGGGTTAAGCCTAATTTGTTTTATCTGTTTTATCATTATTTGATTGTTTGATTATATGTATATATTATGATTATTTGGGTGTTGATAATATTTACAAAGGACAAGTCCTATACCCGGACTAAGTTACACTTAGGAATAGGATGGGCGGTATAGTCATGTTAACTTTGAGGGAGTAATCCCGAAGAAGGAGGCGTGAGATCCCCCACTCAGTGGAAGGCCCTCTTGAACGTAATATTTGTTTACCGAGTAATCGGGAAGACATTATTATTTTCGACCTGGGAGGCAGAGAAGCTGGGAACCGTAGAACCCTAACCCATCTTGGCCTTTTAGGTGTAGCGCGGAGATTATAATGGAGTAATCCGGAAGTAATTGTTACGCGATGCTACGCTCGGATGAGTTTCTCTTGAGAATATTGCTGATTATTGACTAATCAAGACGTTGGTAATATCTGAAGGAGGAATGTAGACTCCGAGAACTCTTAGAACCTTGTTCTACAGGCGTTATTAAACCGTTAGTACATACCTTGGGGGTGTTCCTTACCTTGACTCCATGCTCGTGACGTTGAACCTTTTGACTTTATTTGTGACCTTGCTTGTGGTTATTGCATAACCATGCATTCCTGCATCCATAAAACCTTTTTCACTTGACTTTGAAGGAAGTTGGAGGTCTTTCTTTGTAAACATCACAAGTTTCGTCAAGCTCAATGGATCTTGGGTGTTGATAGGGCGAAAACCCTAATCCACCAAAATGGATGATTGATCTTGATGATAACTTGATCAATGTTCGGAGCCAATTTAAAATTCATCTTCTATCTTCATACTTTGATGTTTACAACTTAATATCTTGAGTTCCTTGAAAATCAAATAAAAACTCTCTTTTGCATATCATACATCATTCTACATTTTTTTGTTTCACTTTCAAAGGTCTTTTTCCGAGTCTTATTTTTCCTTTGGTCTCACCAGTACAACACTCGCGCTAAGAGAACAATGGAGAATATCAAGCAAGAAGTTTCTGAACTCCGTAGAGAGATGACTAATTTGAAAGCTAGTGTGGAGCACTTAACTGGTTTGGTCGAAATTTTGGTTGCCGCCCAAGTCAATCCTTCTAGGAAGGAGGAAGCGATGATAAAAGTCTTCACTGAAACTCTAAAATCATTCTCTCATGAGAAGGTGTTGGTTAATGCACCTAATGACTTTCCTGACAAAGTGAATATGGGAGTGCGTCTAGAAGAAGATGTCGGAAAGGCATGTTCATATGAAGATGGTAGCCCAGCTAATGGTGTGAAGAAGTCTGATAATAACTTTTCCAAGAAGAGAACCATAGGAAGAAATATTCACCGTCAAAATCATCACGTTTCTCATATTCATCAACAGAATCAGCAGGTCCCTAATCAGAGGAAAACTCAGTTTAATCCAATTCCAATTACCTATACAGAGTTGTTCCCTATCCTGATGCAGAGGAATTTGGTTCAGACCCGACCTCCACCGAAGGTTCCTGAGAAGATATATTGGTACTACAAAGCTGATTTGGCTTGTACCTTTCATCGAGGTGCTCCTGGGCATGACTTGGAGGGTTGCTTTTCTTTGAAGATCGAGGTTCAGAAGTTGGTCAGAAGTGGTACCTTGTCATTCAAGGACGTTGGTTTTGAAGTTCAAATCAAGCATGTGCCGAAGAGTAAACATGATTGATGGTCACTTTGAGTTTTGAATGATGTTTTCGGTAATTCAAGTCCAGATGGAAAGCCTTCCTAGATTATTAACTTATTCATGCTTTTTGTAATTTTTCTTGTTTATCAAAACATTGTTTGCATGTAAGAACTTGTTTGCACCTGAATGATTATCTTAATACGATGAGTATGTTTGTCTTGAAGAAATTCATTCGTTTCACTCATATTTGTTTTCAAATTTTAAATTTCTTTTTGCATTATGATACTAACTTGTTGCCCATTCTCTTGCTCAGGCAGAGATTGAAGGGAGGATGATGATCTAAAGAACACAAAATCTCTGGTTGCGTGCTTTTTGAATAAAATCTTGCTGATGATGTACATGCATTGTTTCAAATCCCTAAATACCGGAGATATAAGGAAGATAATCCCTTGCTAACCCCTTTTGAGCCTTTGAAGAAGAAGTTTCTTTTCTATACGAAAAAACCTTGAATTTTAACCTGGGGCAGGGTAGTTTTTAGTTAATCTGACTGAGTGTTCAAAATTCATAAGGAAGATGTTTTTTGAAGAGAAATTACGAGGGCTATCCTTCATGTATAATGAATCTAGAGGATGTGGAACCACAATGTTATCCCTCATTCATCAAGAAACGAGGCAATCACAATCCTCTCAACAAGCAAAGACAAGCTAATGTCGCACATTTTGTTCAAAAAGTCAAAAATCAAGAAAAAGAAAAAGCCTGCTAAGTCAAAAACATGAAAACTTACGACTTAGGCAAAAACTAAGGCATCCCGCTGGACTATCAATTCAAAAAAATTTAGTTCAGGCAAAAATTAGGGAAAATAAAAATTGCAAAGAAAGGACTACAAAGAAAAGTCCTCAGCAAAGAACAAATTGGTGACTACAAACACGAAGACATGAGGGTGGTTTCTACTCCAAAAACCGCGTCGCTTCCTTAACCGTCACAAAATCCTTTTGAAAGATGAACGCTCATGTTGAATTAACTGAACATAGGATTGGAGAACATCATGAAGTGGGTGGGCACCAAATATTTTGAGCCTTAAAATCTTTTTTTCTAAAAAAACCATGAACCAGACCACGTTACAACCTTCAAAAGTCCTAATTGAAGCAAGGTTATTTTGAAAGCATACTTCAATGAGATAGTGTTCCTGACTCCCATGAATGTTCTAAATAGTTATGTTGGTATCATATGTTTTTCCTATACAAAAATAAATGGTGCTTTAACTCGCAAAATTTGTGCGATATCTTTCAAAATCTTCAAGACTTACATAACTGTTGCATTAGAATTTTCATTCTCATTGTAAATTTTTTCTAACTGCAAAACATTTGTTTGATATCAAGGAAGCTCACATAAGCACCAGTGATGAGTTTATTCTTTTAAGGCCTGAAACTATGTTGAGTAATTGGCGGATCACGTCAAGAAAAAAATCATATCCATGGGCATGTCACCTGAAGACCGTAAGCATGAACATGTTGTTTCTCCCAGTTAATGCTTTTCCCAACTTGTTTGCTCGTTTGGGGCAAAAATTCGAAGACTTTGTTGTGCCAACTACAGTCAATCCGCGGCAATCACGTCGAGATTTGATGAATTCCTCTAAGAGTTTGAAGACACCAGAGCATGGTGAATGTCAGGTCTTTTGTAAAATCCTCTTGAGACGATTTCTCCTCATCAACCAGATAGCTTGTGGCATGTTAGAAGTGAAGCTATTCGCAAGAATTGTCGTGCAACATGCAGCTCATCAGCAGTAAACTTGGGGCATCCAAAATTAGTCCCAGGGGGCAATCCAGATTTGTTAAGATATGTGATATGTTTTGCACACATTATCAGAGGGTGATATTCCCAGTATCTCCAGCTAAGCAAGACTTCTTTCCAGCTGAAACTTTGTTTGTGTTGTTATACTTTCAATGGATTGTTTGCAATAGAAGACTGGACTTTGGGTTTTCTACCTGAAAATATCTTCCTCTCCAGAGATATTTAAGCCTTGTAAAAGGACCTTGCCCCAATGATGGCCTGTGTTTTATCTCTAGTAATGTTCCCATCCTGTTGAGATTAGCCGAGTGTTGGGTGGTGCTATGATGTCTTATCATTTTCTGTCCATCTCCCCTGTCTGTTTTGTCAGCATATACATGACATTCATTTATTCCTTCACACTGGCATCATGCACGCACAGTTGTATTTGTCGATGTCATTGAGTTCGTATACCTTGGTTATGTCTATTCAAATAACATATTTGATCTTTCCAAATAGAGTGTCGACTTAAGCATAAAGTGTGCCTTCTTTCTAATTCCCCACTGAGTTAACTCTCGTGGAAGAATCTTGCTTTAGCTTTCTTTTTCCATCTCTGGATAGGATAAATCACCATTTGAGTTATTTCCTCATTGGGTGGAGTCTTGTTTGACTGTTTTCTCTCCAGTTCATTCCTGGATTGAGCTTTGTCTCTTGTGAACGATACCCTGTGAATATCTCTAGGCTGTGAAACCTAGATGGAGAGTGCATTTATTTCGCAATGTAAATACTTGGTCTCCTCAAGAAGGATTTATTCATGGTTCCCCATTGAAGATGAACTTTATTCCCCAGCAGTTTTATCACAACCTTCTTCTAGAATATCGACATGACAACAAGCGACTGACTCTTTATTTGAGCAGTTTTATTATTTCTGCTTTATCTCCGACAAATGGCGGTCTCTTCATGATCAGTTTGTCCATTCTCGATGAAATTATTGATTCTCACCTCCAGCAATATCTTCACGATATTTTATGGGTATCTTTTTGGGAAACAGCAAGCGGCAGTCTCTTCATGAGAAACTTGTGTGTTATGGATACTCTTGACAAACAGCAAGCGGCAGTCTCTTCATGAGGCAACTTGTATGTTATCAACACTTTCAAAAACAGCAAGCGGCAGTCTCTTCATGGACAACTTGTATGTTATCAACATTTAAAAAAAAAAAAACAGCAAGCGGCGGTCTCTTCATGAGCAACTTGTATTGTTATTGCTACATTTGAAAAAATGGCAAGTGGCGGTCTCTTCATGAGCAGCTTGTACGGAAAACGGCAAGTGGCAGCTTCTTCATGAGCAGCTTGTACGTTAGTATTTTTTGGAAGACAGCAAGTGGCAGCTTACCTATTTGAGCAACTTATGTGTTATTGTTCCCTTGAAGACAACAAGTGGCAGCTTCTTCATGAGCAGCTTGTGGGTTATTGGCAACAAGTGGCAGACTCTTCATGAGCAGCTTGTGTGCTTTGATATTCTTTGAAGACAGCAAGTGGCAGCTTCTTTATGAGCAGCTTGTGGTTTTTTGGCAACAAGTGGCGGACTCTTCATGAGCAGCTTGTGGGTTATTGACAACAAGTGGCAGACTCTTCATGAGCAGCTTGTGTGCTTTGATATTCTTTGAAGACAGCAAGTGGCAGCTTCTTTATGAGCAGCTTGTGGTTTTTTGGCAACAAGTGGCGGACTCTTCATGAGCAGCTTGTGTGCTTTAATATTCTTTGAAGACAGCAAGTGGCGGTCTCTTCATGAGCAGCTTGTATGTTATTGACACCTTTGAAGACAGCAAGTGGCGGTCTCTTCATGAGCAGCTTGTATGTTTTTGACACCTTTGAAAGGAAGCAAGTGGCGGCCTCTTTATTTGAGTAGCTTGTGTATCCCCAACAATAATGTTTACTCAGCAAATGGCATCCCTTCGGAAAAGTCCCGTGGGGAAGTTTGTTATTTTATCCTTTTCAAGCGATATCTTGGTTAAAGAAGAAATGTGTTACCGTTCTTGGTAAAATTCAGAAATCAGAGATGTTTATCTCCAGCCACAGTGCTAATGTCAATCATTTTGTTTTCCAGCCATAATGCTGATGTCAATCATTTTGTTTTCCAGCCACAGTGCTGATGTCAATCATTTTCCAGTCTCAGTACTGATGTCAATCATTTTGTTTCCCAGTCACAGTACTGATGTCAATCATATGCTTTTCCAGTCTCAGTACTGATGTAAATCATTTCTTTTCTAGTATCAACACTGATGTAAATCATTCAAGAGTCTCTCATTTGAAGTCTATGACTCTGTTTCCCCAGTGGAGTTACAACCTCTTCCTCTGTGGGATTACTGTATAATGTGCTTGGTTTCTCCAGCATAGTCTGTCTCATATGGCGCCATTCCCCATAAAATTCAAAACATCACATTCATATCATATCGTAAACATAATCGCGGTATCTTAAGGCCATAAATTGTGTATTCTATATTTAAGTCCCTTCAATCTCGTCGAAATGAATATCCCAATCTTCATATCTCCAGATAGAAGAAACTTAAATAGGGGCAGCTGTTGTACCCCAATTTTTGACCTAAGATCCCATTTTTATTTTTGCATTTTTTTTAAAGATAAGTCAAGGTCACGAAATACGGTCGGTTTTAACGTCTCACCTTCGAGCTTTGACTATGCGAAGATTGTCAAGTGTTTTGAACATTTTTAGCATATGTATCACTAATTTCTAATCGCATACAAAGGTGTATGTTCATGTCTTCTTTTGTGTCATGTGCAGAGACAGGTATGAATCAAGAGCATCAGGTGTCGCGCCTCAATTAAGGTTTTGAGTCTCCCAAGCCAAGAGTACGGTTGATTATGGATTCTCGAAGACTGATTCATCAAGGCACAACTGTTGCACCCCAAATTTCGCACCTAATGTGTTTTAGTCGCACTTTCATATCATATTTTTGTTATTTAATCACAATCATTAGTAAATATCTTCATTCATCATATTTTGCATCATTAGTCGTATTTAAGTTGACCAGAAAAGTCAGTTTAAATCAAAGTTTGCATCGTCTTTTAGTTAAAAAAATACCTGACATTTCACTTCATGCATTTTTATCTCTTTACTCGTTTCTTGCATTGCTCCAAGTTGTTTATATGTCGATAAAAAAATATTTCGGTTTTATAGACAGACTGTTAAAAGCGATTCGACACTATGCGGGAAATTAGCGAGAAAATATTTCAAGTTTTCACCTTTTACCGATCATTTTATGAATCTGCATTTCGCGTAGATTATGACGGTATGCTCGCTTTATTTTTCGGTACAGTTCGAAGTCTCGTTTTTAACCTTAAACGTCTGTTTAGTCTGATATTTTATTTTATTTTTGATTTTTGACTTCTTGAATATTTTTTCTTTAATCTTTGTGACATGTAGATTATTTTAATGTGTTCATATTAATTTTTCGGATAAATTTTCGTCCGTTTTTTATCATTTTCGGTCATTTTTGGGTCTTTATTTTTTATTCATAAAATATTCAAAAAAATCATTTTAAATTGAGTTAATTTTAATACATTTAGTTTTTTGGTTATTTTTATCATTTAAGGGCTATTTGGTCACAAAAAAATATTATTTACACTGTGCTTGATTTCTATTGGTTACTAACAAAAGTTACGGATCAGTAAGTTGAATTTATTTTGGACGGATCAGATTAAATCTGAAAACAATATTCCTTTTCATTTTCTCTATTTAAGAATCTTCATGTTCTTTGTAACAAAAAGGGGGGGGGGGGGAACAAAAAAAGAAAAAAGCAATACAGTAATACTTCATCGTCTCATTTTCTTCCTCTCAGCAGTCCCCTCGCACTCTCTTCAACCCTCTAACACTTCTTCATACACTCTCTCTCTCACACTCTTTTTCCTTCAAAAGTTCTCTCTATTACTCATCAAAGTTTTTTTCAACAACATCAACCACGTGTGTTCTTCAATATCATTCACACTAGATTCATCACTTCATGTTATTTCAAAATTATTAATCAACATCAACTCCATGGGTTGATCTACAAAGTGAAGTAATAAAGTAGCATCAATATATTTATACTAAAAAAAAAAGGCAATGGCAACGTACTTTTATGGTAATTCTGAGATTCAATCGAGTGGCGGCGGCGGCGGTGCTGACGGATTACAAACACTTGTTCTCATGAATCCAGGCTATATTCAATACTCAGACGCCACACAACAACAACAACAACAGCCTCAGCCGCCATCTCACGCCGCATCGGGTAACTATGTTTTTCTCAACTCGACGACAGCTGAAAACAACTCCTTCTCATCTCACGCGCCACCTTCCAATACACAACAATTTGTCGGCATCCCACTCATTCACCAAACATCAACAATGGTAACAATCATGCTAAGATCCTTCCTCCTCCACCTCAGATTCATAACCCTTTACCGTCTTCCAAAACCCTCTCTTATGATTCCTCGTCTTTTATCGGATTTTTCAAGAACGCTGTTAACAAGGTTCAAACTGCTCATTCAAGTTTGGATGAGCATTTGGCTCGTTGGTTTGGGTTGAATCAGTCAAAGTATCAATGGGCTCTTGATGATTATTATGAGACCAATGGAACGGCAAAAGGAGATGTAAAAGTGAAAGAAGTATCAAGCAAAGTACAGAGTGTTTGAGCTGCCTAGTGCTGAAGGATTTAATCAAAAGTGAGATGCAAAGACTCTTGCTTTGAGTATATTTATACCTTGGTATTTACACGTGGAATAGACAAACAAAAATTATTCTAATATGTTCAAGAGTTATTTGATCTTCAACCACTGATCTTCTGGGTCAACTCCCCCTCTACCACAAAACTCTCGCCAACCACCCTACCTCACCGGAAAAACCGTCGGCAGTACTCCCTACGTCTGCACACTACAACCCCCTCGTCGGCACATCTCCCCTCCGTTTGTGCACTACAACCCCCTCGCCGGCACGTACTCCCTCCATTTGCGTCCTACAGCTCTAGCCTCCGGCGATACTCCCTCTGTTGGCGTCCTACAACTCCGGCCTCCTTCAACCTCTTCAATTCTCCAATTCTCTAATTCTCCAATTCTTGAGGTAAGGTTTTATATCCTCTTCTCCTACAAGTTGTTATGTTGAATATTGATCAAGAATTGTTGAATTGAAGTACACATTTAGTTGTTCATATGGTGTAATATGTTGTTTTTGATTCAAGATTAGTATTACTAATTATTAGGATTTGGTATATTTACATAGAGATTTAGTATGTAGAACTTATAATATAATTTGAACTTTAGGTGTTTGTGATAATGCATAGGTGAATTGGCATGGATTTCAACACTAGATCCTGAACTATAACATTAACACCCTAGGTTTTTGTTAAAATTCTCCTTAGAATTAACATAGGCTAGAATCTTGTAAATTGACATGCTAATCGTGCTTTAAATTTGTTGTTTCTTGAAATGAAAATGTTAAGGTTTGGTATAGGTTGATATTTGATGTTAATTTGGTAGAGATTGCAGCATTCTAATGCTTGTTGTTTGATACTCGACGTTGACACGTTACTTGAATTTTGCCTTTGTGCATAAAAGTGTGATGTAATTCAGTTTGTGTTCTTTAGTGTGCATTAATATATTAACACTCTTGTGTTTGAGTTGGTTTTGTTGTTAGTTTGATTCAGATAGGTACACTAACACAACACTAAACCAATGACACTAGCTTGTATTTGCAATTTTCAACTCATGTGCATTCATACAATTTCATTTCATTTCTTTATTTTGTGATTTCTAACAAAGTTTTTAATTGTTGCGATTTCATTCATTTTAATTTTTATACCGCTTATGCTACTAACGAGTTTGCTTATTGTGAAGGTTTTCGAAAATTGTTTCAAGTATCCATTCTCACATAGCGCATTAATAACTCTTACACTTCTCCCTTTTACCTTTTTATTTTATTTTACTATTCTGATTTAATATTTGGTACTGTAAATATATACTTGTACATAATATTTTGACTGTATATTTTACTTGTAAATAAATTCAGGTTTCTTAAAAATATTATTTTCATCGCATTGTGATTTTATTTTAATTCCAACTAACTTCTGAAAATTGTGTGGATGCGCATAAGTTTCCCTGTGCTGTTAGATTTGTCGATATATATCTTGTGATGCAGGGATTCTTATCTGACACCGTGAGCTTTATCCACCGCCTTTGCGCTTTATCTGATGCTTGGAGTAATATCTTACATCTGGTTTTTTGATGCTGTCGGCTAGTGATTTATTTTCACCTAAGGTTTGGTATACTCTTAGCTTATTTATATGTCTGTGGTTTTAACTCCAAGGGAAAGATTTAAATTTGTTGACTTCACGTCATCAAATACATCTCATCCGATCGTGCGAATACCCTTTTTTTTCATTTTCTTTGTTTGTTTACTATTTTGCTAAACTCAAGATAATTTTCCCAAAAGACTCCATTTTCAAACTCACAACTTTTAAGTCAAAACTTCGACACTAGGTCGTCGTATCCTCAAAATCTCTCCAACATCGATTTTTAGCCAAACGAACCATTTTAATTAAACAAACAATTTTAACCAAAAACAGATATTTCAAAAGGTTCCTGCGGAGTACCGTAGATGCATTGGGTGCTAATACCTTCCCATTGTATAACCAACCACCGAACTCTCGATCTCTTTCAAAAACGCATTGTATTTTTATTACTTTTAAGTATTATTTTACATTGCATATTTTAGGGTTTTATTTCGCTCTTTTCCCTTTACCCTTGGAAATAATAAAGCGCGGTGGCGACTCTTGCTTTTGTGAGTCAAGTTAATTAATAGCTTGATCTCCGATTTTCACCGCTACAGGTAGGATGGCGGGGTAAGGCATCATAAGACTTTGAGCATAGGCTCGTATCCATTTGAGATAAGGCTCAAGAGGGATTGAATTCTTGTGCCCCAATGTCTTGCTATCAACTCTATGTACCATGCCCCAAGCTCGCATGAACCTTTTACGGTAACCCTGAGCATCATTCTCATAGTCGAAGGAAATTCCTTGGATATGTGTATCACGAGGACCATCCCTTCTTGCATATCCAAACTATCATAGTGCCAAACAAGGATTGTAAGTGATTCCTCCCCTAATGCCTAAGAGAGGGACATTAGGGAATTCTCCGCATCAATCAATGATGGTAACATTCTTCGAGGATCGAGGACACCAATGAATACCTGAATGTGTAAGAGTCATTAGCCTATGAGACCATCTCAAACCCTGTTCATTCTTCAAGATGGATCAGGGTAGGTGCAAAATAAACCACCTATACAAAAGAGGAGTGCAACACAGAAGGGTTCCTATTTTCTTTATAGTGTGAGTATGCAGAGAATGTAGGATATCTCCAAGCAGAGTAGGTACCGAATTGCGTGATAGGAAAACCTTAACCGCATTCACGTCTATGAGCTGGTCCGGATTAGGAAACATTACCAACCCATAGATGAGAAGGGCTAATACCTCTTCAAAACCTTGTAAGTCCAGGGTATCCCAAAAATGATGAGCTTTCTCAAACAAGAACTTAGCCAAAAACCCTTGACACCTCTCCTGGTTTCCCAATTTTTTACTACGTCAGACCGTTGTAAGGACATAGATTTAGAAATATCTTCAGGTTTAAGGTCTCTTTCCATACCATTTAAAGGTACCTTGTTAAAGATAGGAACCCCCAGTAACAGAGAAACCTCCTCCATAGTAGGCACTAACTGGTAATCTGGAAAAGTGAAGCAGTGATGTAGAGGGTCAAAGAACTGAAAGAGAACTTTTAACATTTCTTCATCAGGGTTTGAGGTGACCAAGCTGAGAAGTCGACCATGTCTTTCAGTGAAGGGAGAGATTTCAGGAACCCTTGATACCAATTTCCTTAAGCTGAGGAGGTACCTTTACCAGACTGACTTGGATTGAGAATCTACGGGCGAGGGCCATGTCCTACAAAACATGAAAAAAGTAAACCCTAAGAATCCTTGAAATGATTAGTATGATATTCTATGTTATGATGTCATGATTATGCTCATATATAGCAGATATAGCAAACACAAGAAAATCACACAGAGACCTTAGGTTTAAGGCTTGCATGGATTTTAAGGTAATACCCTCTTGAAGTTGGGTTGGTTCAACCTATCCTAAATATAGTAACCAAGTTCTAAGGGATCTCAATATCACCGGTCTTTCCCTCAAATTTCGTTCCGATAGACAATTGACTTGCCACCAAACAAAACTCAAAAGTCAAACCTCAATGAGTGTAGCATCGAGTATCAACCGACTTTGGGTTTACACCAAAGACGGCTATCTCACTACGTCCTAAAAAGCTAAGTTGGTCAATTAAGGTGCTAAGGCCAGTTGACGCTTTATAATACCATGCAACAACCCCGTATTCTCCTTGATTACTCAAGGGCTACCAGTACACACCAAAGTATCGCATCAACGCAGCTACTGTTTCAACCGTGTCGGTATACCCTGCACAGCCCCCTCACAATTTATTGCTACTTACCTAAAAGGAATTTTCCCGATCCGGGTTTAGGATCCAAACAAACCAAAAATATACCCTTAAAAGTAAATCAAATAAGACAAGCCAAAGAAGCAATTAAAATGACCTAGATCCTAAGGTAAACCCCACAGAGTCCCCAGCTGAGTCGCCAGTTCTATGATACAGTGGCAGAATTGATTGTTTTTTGTTACTACTGGTTTTGCATTTTTTGTTTGCAAATGTAAGGTAAGCAAGAGTCTCCACCGTATTTCATTTTATCCAACAAAGGAAAAGGGAAAAAGAACAGAAAAAACCTTTTTCGATATGTTTCTGAGTACAAAGGGTAGATTATAGTAAGGGAAGGTGTTAGCACCCGTTCTATCCGTGGTTTTCCACGGGCTCTTAGGTACTTGCTCATTTTTAAATTACTTTTGTGTGTATTCTGAAGAACTTTAAAAATGCCTTAGTGCGACGTTTCACTTTATGGTAACCCTTGTATCAGTCCTCAAGGGTATGATAAAGTGTTTTTGAAAACTTTAGTTGAAAAGAGTGTGAAAGTGTATGGTGTAAAAAGTTATTGTTTTGAACAAGTACTTAAGAGTTTCTACCTACTCGAAAAAGACTGTTCATTTTCATATTTCCTTTAGACAGTGATATCCTACTATTAAGGAGTAGGTAGCTCCATCGTTGGAGTTTAAGGGGACAATCGAAAGGGACGATTACCGTCACTTAAGGCAACAAGGCAAGATCTTTTAGTAATTATCCTAAAACTCTAAAATCACTTTTTTACCGAGGCAACGTCGAAAGGGTCATCGAGGGACTAGTGATCTCTCAAATTAGAGGACAGCCACTAAAGATTCCGATGTTTCGAGAATAGTGATCGTTTTCCGAAGGAAATCGAAGTGGGGAAAAACCCTAGGAGTGAGCATGTGCAAGTGTCTGATTTCAGTTTATTATCTTTGCACAATTAGGGTTTTCTACTGCTTTAAAAATTGATTTATATTTCTCATACAATCCTATTATCAATCATCTAACAGTTTAATTAATAGAAGAAAATAAAGTGCGAGAAATTTAAACCTAACTATTAGAAGGCTTTAGGGAGGGGGATTACATAACAAAAAACATTGGGGATTTGAACAATAGAACAGGAAAGGGAAGTAAATAACCTACTTAACTATTACAAACCTCAGAGCAATTACATTAATTGGAAAAAAATAATCGTACGGTAAAAGTAGTTACGCGCGAGAATAAAAACTTGGAAAGAAGTTCAAAACCCTAAAAAGTCTAATTTTGCTCATTGAAATTTTTTTTATTTTTTTTTTGTGAAAAGGAGTTGAATTTAACCTAATTTTTCTAATAAATTTAAATTAATGAAGAATAAATTCAAGTTAATGGAAATAATTAATTTGCAAAAATTAATTTATTAAAAAAAGAACTTAGTCCTATTTTTTATTTATTTTGATTTTCTGATTTTTATGAAAAAAATTGATTTAAAATAAATAAAACAAGTGGAATAATTAAATAAAAAAAGAATTAAATAAATAAAGAAAGAGATGGACCTGAGGGGGTGCAAACCCAAATTGAAGGGTTACATGCTGAAATTCTGTCCAAAAAAAGCGCAATCTAATAGCCCAGCACAACACTGGATTCAGTGTGATTATGCCAGGAATGTCCATCATGAGCTGCAGTCTGGAAGCGTTAGATCTGGGCAAGGATGATCCAATGGTGATGGATCTTAAGGACTATGGTTTACGCGCTTGGAGAGAGACCATTGAATCTGCAGATAAAGGTTAAGAAAAATATTATGTAGAAGGCAGGGATCGAACCCTGACCTCTTATACACGCGCACCCTGAAACCCTTCGCTTGTACCACTGAACCGGCTTGCTATTCCTTGATACAAACAAACAAAATATAATATATTTAATAATGAGTCAGTGTTATAAGAAAAAACACGCGAGATTCAAACTGCCCAACCAGGCTTGGACACGCCACCGTCTTCCTCGCAGAACCGTCATTTTAGGTATTGGACTTATACCTATGGACAAAGTCCATAGCTATAACCTGTGAAATTTCCAAAATGCAGCATAGGAATGATAAATCCCAACCAAGGGCATGGGTCGATTGGAAATTAACCACTAAACCCGAATATACCCTTGGTTTGGCCTAATTTAACCTATATCAAAAATCCCTAAAACATGCTTTGAAACCCTAAGAATGGCGTTTCACGATTACTGCGTGTAAACTCAAATCAAATCATCCAAACATATTGCAAACATGATAATAAACATGAATAAATGATTAAAACATATTGATAATTCCAGAATTAAGGAAAACGATTTCTCAAAAAAAGAGCAAACTGTGACTGTTATTATGCTTGATTCTTGATGCTTTGAGGCTTGGGAATGAGTGGGATAGCTTCAGTGAATGTCTAGGAGTTTTGTTGTGTCCTTGGAATTGCTTGAAACGGCCTATGGAGGGATATGTGATCAACACTTTTTGACAAAAAGTTTGAACTTTGTTCTTGCTTTGTGGGAGGCAGGCTGCACATAAAAATATGTCCTTAGGGTTGCAAATGCTTTATTATATGTAGTAGAATTAATCTAGGTCATTAGAATTAGAAAGAATCCAAGATATAATGATCATGAATTTTGATTCCAATCTTTCCACATTTGAATATTTCCTCTTGTTTTGAGCTTGCACGATTTTGTCTTTATTTGAAAGCTCATGAGATATTGAATCAATGCCAAAACAAATCTTATCCCATTTATTTGATATATTTTTTATTTTATTTGAATTTTAAATAAATTAAATCAAAATAAATTAAATAAATAAGTGAATAAGGCATGGAGGGTCCCATAGGTTGTGGACCATGCTAGGACTGAGATTCAATCTTGAAAAGATGGGCCCATGTGGAAAAACAAATACAATTTTGGGCATTGTTGACTTTGTGCAAACTTCCAAAAATGACCAATTTTGAAAATGCATATATCTCTCAATTTTGATCCTAAGAGGGTTTTCTATGACTTTTTAGAAAGCTTAGGATGTCCTCTAAACAACCCTTTTGGTTTCATCTCCATTGGATCTTCCATGTTCATGTACGAAGCTTTGACCCACAAGGTGTTTTTGTTGACTTTTTGAAATGACCTATAATGTATGAACTTGTATCTTTTGATTGAGGCATTTAATGACCTTGAGGGATGAATAGGAGTTGTGGGTAATTGAATTCTCTTCAAAATGAGCCTTGGATGAGAAATTTATGATAAAGTATGAGAAAGTTATGCCTGGTCAAAGTTTGGTTGACTTTTCCTATAGGAACCATAATTTAGCAACTTTTGAGTTTTGAGGAATTAGGAGAATTCCTTGAGGAATCATGATCAATACTTGATCAAATGATGGATATCACTTCAAAATGTTTATGTTGACCAAAAATCTTGAAGTTTGACTATATGTGGGTCACAATTGATTTTTGACCTAGTATAGTTGATTTTCAGGCATTTGAGCAGTTGACTGAGAAAACTTCTTGTGCAAGGCATGAAACTTGGCATGGATGATCTTGATGACATATTAGGTCAATGGATACCCTTTAGGACCCTTGTAACTAAAACATATTGATGATGAGTGAAACCTTAGTTTGAGGTTCATTGTCTTAGGAGGAGGATTTGTCTGGTTAATCCTTAGTCAACTTGAGCAATTGAGGGCCTCTAGGAGTATGTTTTGAGTAAAATGAGAGGGAAAATTTTGGGGTGCAACATCCGTGTTTACAGGATGCGGGAAATCTTCACCATCCATGATGGTTAACATCATAGCACCTCCTGAGAATACTTTCTTAACAATAAATGGCCCTTCGTAGGTGGTAGTCCATTTGCCCCTGGGAGGGCATTGTGGTAGAATGATGCACTTTATTACCAAATCGCCAGCATGGTATAACCGATGTTTGATATTTTTGTTGATAGCTTTGATCATATGCTTCTGGTACATCTGACCATGACAGACAGCAGCCAGCCTCTTCACATCAATCAAATTCAACTGATCCAACCTTGTCTGTATCCATTCATCTTCATCTAAGTCTGCTTCTTTCATAATCCTTAGAGAAGGAATCTAGACTTTAACAGGCAGGACAACTTCCATGCCATAAACCAAAGAGAAAGGGGTTTCCCCAGTTGAAGTTTGTGCCGAAGTACGATAGCCATGAAGAGAAAATGGTAGCATTTCATGCCAATCTTTGTAGTTCACAACCATCTTTTGCATAATCTTCTTTATATTATTGTTAGCAGCTTCCACTACGCCATTCATCTTAGGTCTGTATGGAGAAGAGTTTTGATGCTTGATCTTGAACTACGTGCAGAGTTCAGTGAACATGGCATTGTTAAGGCTGGTGCCATTGTCAGTGATGATCCTCTCAGGGATACCATACTAACAGATGATGTTATGCTTGATGAAATGGGCCACGACGTTCTTGGTAATTGAGGCAAATGAAGTTGCTTCAACCCACTTGGTAAAGTAGTCAGTGGCAACAAGAATGAAATGGTGTCCATTAGAAGCAATAGGTTTAATTTCCCCGATCATATCAATGCCCCACATTGCAAAAGGCCAAGGAGCAGTCATGACATTTAGGGGAACTGGAGGAACATGAACCTTATTAGCATAAATTTGGCACATATGGCAAGTCCTCGAGTGGTGATAACAATCGGTTTCCATGGCCGACCAATAGTAACCAACTCTCAGAATCTTCTTGGCCATAGCATGTCCTCTAGAATGAGTACCAAAGATACCTTCATGCATATCCTCCATGATCTTCTCTGCTTCCTTCTTGTCCATATAACAGAGCATAATTGAATCATGGTTGCACTTGTATAAGATCCCATTACTCAGGAATAACTTGGATGAGAACCGCCGCATGAATTTCTTGCCGTTAACTGACGCCCCTTCAGGATACTCTTGAGCTTCGAGATATCTTTTCACCTCATAAAACCAAGGCTTCTCCTCTACACCATTAGTGTCAATCTCATAGCAGTGCACTGGTTCATCAAATGTTTCGTCAGTAATTTGGGGAGCTTCGTTGTCCCATCTGACCTTTAACATAAAATACATGGTATCTAAAGCATCTTCGAACAGATTTTCTTCCCTTGGGATATGTTAAAAGGTAACTTCTTCAAAGTATGGGATCAAGGTGAGCACAAGTTCTTTGTAGGGGATAAGATTTGGAGGTTTTGTATCCCACTCTCTTTTAACTTGACTGATGACCAAAGCTGAGTCTTCATATCCACTTAAGAATTTTATTCTTAAGTCAACAGAAGCTTTAAGACCCAGGATGCATCCTTCATACTCGTCCATATTGTTGGTACAATCGAAGCAAAGTCTGGTAGTGAAAAGCATATGGCAACCTTCGAGGGAGATGGTCACAACACCAATTCTGTTACCCAGTGTGTTGGAAGCTCCATCAAAAACCATAGTCCATAGGGATCCTTGCTCAGGTCCTTCATACAGTCCAGGCTTTTAACAATCTGCAATCAGCGTGATATTCTCGTCCGAGAATTCAAACTTCATAGATTGGTAGTCATCTACAGCTTGATGCGCTAAATGATCTGCCAATACACTCCCTTTGATTGCTTTTTATGTAGTGTACTGGATATTGTATTCAGTTAAAATCATTTTCCATTGAGCTATCCTTCCGGAGAGAGCTGGCTTCTCGAAGATGTACTTGATGGGATCCATCTTAGAGATTAATAGAGTAGTATGGGTTAACATATACTGTCTTAGTCGGCGAGCATCCCATGCCAAAGATCAGCAAGTTTTCTCGAGCAGTGAATATCTTGTTTCACAGTCGGTAACCTTTTTGCTAAGGTAGTATATTGCATGCTCTTTTCGACCAGACTCGTCAGGTTGCCCAACACACACCCTATTGAGTTATCTAACACGATTAAGTACATGATCAAAGGTCTTCCTTCAACTGGTGGCATCAGGATTGGTGGTTCTTGCAAGTACTCTTTGATCTTGTCAAAAGCTATTTGGAAGTCGTCATTCCATCTTACCACTTGATCTTTCTTCAGCAGCTTGAAGAGTGGTTCACAAGTAGCAATCAGGTGAGATATGAATTGGGAAATGCAGTTTAGTCGTCCTAAGAAACCTCTGACCTCCTTCTCAGTGCGAGGATCTAGAATTACTTAGATAGCTTTGACTTTGGAAAGATCAACTTCAATTCCTTTGCCACTGACGACGAAGCCTAGGAGCTTTCCAGACCTTACCCCGAAGATGCATTTGTTGGGATTCAACCTCAGCTTGTATTTCTTAAACCTCTCAAACAAATTGTGCATATGATCAAGGTGCTCTTCCTCAGTTTGGGATCATGCTATCATGTCATCAACATAAACTTCTATCCCATGATTAATCATGTCATGAAATAGAGCCACCATAGACCGTTGATAAGTTGCGCCTGCGTTCTTCAGTCCAAAAGGCATGACCTTATAACAAAATGTTCCCCATTGTGTGATAAAGGTAGTTTTCTCCATGTCCCTAGGCGCCATTTTGATTTGGTTGTACCTGGAGAAGCCATCCACGAAGGAGAACACCTAGGTGCCATAAAGATCTTACTGTCTTTCTTTGGCACTGGAACCACATTTGCAACCCATTGGTGATACGACATCACTGCCAAGAAACCTACATTTAACTTTTCCATTACCCCTGCCTTGATTTTCTCTGACATATTAGGGAACATGCAACATACCTTTTGTTTGATTGGTTAACAACCCTCATTCATTAGTAGACGATGAACCACAATATCAGTATCGAGTCCTGGCATGTCTTCATATGACCAAGAGAATACCTCAACATATTCGTGCAACATCCGAACCGATCTGCTCTTGACATTGTCTTTCAGGTTGGCGTCAATCTTGACTTCTTTCTTATCCTCCTTAGTACCAAAGTTTATCACTTTTACCGACTCTTCGTGCGGCTGGATATCATTTTCCTCTTGTATCAGGAGTCTGGCGAGTTCTTCAGGTATCTCACAATCTTCTTCACCTTCGTCTTTGGCTTGATAGATTGGATTTTCAAAGTCATATATGGCAATAGCAGAGTTATTGTCAATGAGATCCAGAGTGGATGTGGATCTGCAAATGTGTGTGTGTGCATGTAAGGTCACACGGCTATTTGAAAATGCAGTAAAGTAAAAAGAAAGACAAGGAGCACAAAATTTGAATGCAAAATCGTCCAATTTTTTATATTAAATGAGCATATTATATAAGAAATGAAAACCCTTAACAAATGGACCATTGTGCCCCAGGCAAGGCACATGGTTTAAAGTCATTATTTTAACAGAAATTATAAACAAATATTTCTTAAACCAATAAAAATAGGAAATAACAATTACTCCTGGTTGAAGGAGATTGAGATGAAGTATTTGTCCTTCCTGTTGTTGAGTCCACCGTCAGTAGTTGGGAATATCCAGTCATCCAAGTCACCATCACTATCAGTGTCTTCCAGGGCACTAACTTTATTGTTGCTAATATGCATAGGCGGTCCACTAGCACGAGCACGTCAAACCTCTTTCTGAGCCTTTAAAATAAAACCCAGTCCAAATTTGTCGGATTTGTAGGGGATATCAGAAAGTTGTCCCCAGATAGTGCATCCTCCATATTCTACAACAGCCCTAGCATCTTTCAGAGAGGTTATTCTTGGTGTGCCCTTAGATATTTTAGGATTAGCAGGAGCAGCAACAACAATCATTGGAGGAGTTACCTCAAATGTCTGACAAGGGATTTCAATGAATTCTCCATCCATTTCAAGATATTTGAAAGAATTCAAATGACTGACCATATATTCTTCCTCTCCACAGACTGTGACAACCTTCCCTCTCACTGGGTACTTCATCATTTGATGTAATGTAGAAGTAACCGCACCTGCCCCATGAATCCATGGGCGTCCGAGAAAGCATGAATAGGCCGAGCGAATATCCATTATATAAAAAATTGAATTGAAAAATTGAGATCCCATTGTAATACGGTGGCAGAATTGACTTGGTTGTTTTGCGTTTTATTGCAATTGTTGCGAATAGCAAGAGTCTCCACTAACTTTTCTTTTATCCAATAAAGGAAAGGTTGAAAAGAACAGGAAAGACCTTTGAGAATTTTTTGAGTAAGGGGGGTAGGTTATGAAAAGGGAAGGTGTTAGCACCCCTTGCATCCGTAGTTATCTACGGGCTCTTAGTTGCTTGATCAATTTGAAAATGCTTTGTTTGAAATGTGTTTGTGATTGGTGTAAGTTTGAAAATATTTTGAAAAACACCTTTATTTTGTCAAACTTTGTAATGATTCTCGTCTCTACAAGAATTTATACAAAGTGTTTGTTTTGAAAATAGTTCAAAGAGATGTTTGTTTTTGAAGATGTTTTAAAAGTGTGAGTGTGGAGATGGTTTGAGTTTGTGAGCAAGCAATTACGAGCGTCCTACCTAATCAAAAGGATCTTTGTTCTTTTCTTCCTCCTTTAGATGTTGCTATCTTACCATTGATTGGTAAAAATCCCTATCTTTGGATGTGAAGGGACGGGCGTGGGTCGTCGTATAGTCATAGAAGGCAACTTATGAGACGCTTTAGCAATTTTCGTAGGGACTAAGATCATTTTATCGAAGGCAAAATCAAAGGGTCATCTAGGGACTACGATCTTTTTATCGTGTGTCTTTGCTAAAATGTCCCATATTTGAGGGACATGACTATTTTCCGATGCAACAAGCGGGATTACCTTAAAGGTGTGTGTGTGTGAATTATGTTTTGATTGCATACATTTTTGTCTTTGAGATTAGGGTTTTCTAATGGTTGATTTTATCTTGCCATACACACCCTAATTACTAACAATTATATTAAAGCGATAAATTTCGAGAATTAAAGTCCTAAGCTATTACATCACTTGGGGGATGGGGGTACAATTTACAAATGGGGATGAAATAAGCTTAATTATTACAACCATATTGAATAGCAATGAAGAAAATATATATAAAATATAAAAATAGTGTAAAGAAAGGAAAAAAATATTTTTTAACCATTATGTGTCGACACATGCATCTATGCATCGACACATAACCCTTCTTGTTCCTGTAAAACCAAAATCAACTCAGTATGAGTCAATACATACTGGTATATGTCGACTAATTTCTTGTTTATGTTGACAAATTCATGTTTTGTGTTGACTCATGCGCCTTTTGTCTTTCTGTTTTGGGTCTGGATAGCAGTATGTATCAATGCATAAGGCCTTGTATCGACTCATACCCTGTTCTATCACTAAAGTGAGTCGATTCATGTAAGTATGCATCGACTCATGTTGCAGTTTTTTAGCTCTAACATTGTTCTATTATTTGTACAGGTAAGTTCTCAACATAGTATTGACAAAAATGAAAAGCAAGTAAATGGTTAGCTTCAAAAGGAAATGATTACTACATTTATCTTCAACAATGAACCACTAATGATGTTTGAAATGAAAAGCTCAAAGTTAAGAAGACTCACCTTGAGACTGCAATTTGTTTTGAATCTGAACCTCTAAACAAGATGTTATGGTGGCTTCAGTGAACCTCTAGGGAGCTTCTCTAGTCCTTCCTTTGTATTAGAAGCTACTGAACTAACTCCAACCCAGTCAAGTTATACAATATTGTCTTTTATTTGTGTTTGAAAGGTGATGATAATGGCATTACAGAGACTGTTCTTGTGTTTGGACAATCTCTATGTGATATGAAGTGTTTAGATGTCTGATTTATGGGAGAGCTTGCAAGGTGGAATAATGGATTAGGGTTTTGTTTTTATGAATGAAGATAGAGCTGAAGATGATAAGAATTTATAAGAAAAGTTATGTTAGATTTTTTTTAAAACTCTTTATTCTCTCTCTAAAAGCCAACCCTTTGTGTGTTCTGAAAACAATTTATTTGTAGATGAAGTTTGGCTGAGATTTGAGGGAGAAACAAATAAGTTTCTTTGAACTTTTTGGGTATGTTGTTTCATAGCTTTTGAGATGCAGCTCTTATGTGCTAATTTGGTGCAAATATGGGGACTGATATAGTGAAGGCTTGGACAACATAGCAGGTTTTGGGAGCAGGCGGTGACAATGTTTAGAGGCAGCATAGCAGGATTGGTTTTGCATAGACCATTTTGTGTAGGAACAACAGGTTTTTGAATGATATGCTTGGACTGGTTGGTGCAAACTTTGGGCTTTATTCAGTTGTAAATTGGACAACATTGTTTGTAGCATGATACAAGTTTGGTTTTGTGGACAACATAGTAGCAAGGTTTGAAGATTGAGTCAAATGGAAAAGTTCAAACAAGACAAAGCATAGGATTTGTAACTTTCAAAAATGAAACCTTGTTATTTACTTGAAAGCTTGTAATAATTTGAATTGTCTTGAATTGTGGTGAAAAGATGTCATGAAGAAATGAAATTAACATGTATAGAAAATACTTAGAAAATTTTTCTAAGTCTTGCAAAGTTTGATTTTTGGCTTTCTTGATTTTTGATGATCAAATTCCATATTTTGAATGTCTTGATGATATGTGATTTTTGAAACTCAAATTTGACCAACAAGTCAAAGTTTGACTTTTCAATATACAGTTGACTTTTTCATCGGTGGACCAAATTTCATTTATCAACCCACTGATCTCGGGAGATGAACTGAAATATGCGATTAATCCAAAATGATGCACTTGAACCCTTGAGATCATGTTTCGAACCAATAAGTCATGTACTAGGTCAAAAGTCAAAGATTGGTCATTCTCAATCAAAACCCTAATTTGGAGTCCCAGTGCTTCGGAGATGATTTTTTCTAATCAATTCCTTGAGAATCCTTGAGAATTAGAGATCATTTGTGAGGAATGTCTTGAAAAAGAGAGGGAAATTTTTTGGGTACAATAACTGTCCCTGTTCAATCTTCTTAAACCTGAAGAGTTAGATTGGCGGGTCCACCATTTGTGACTTGAAGATGGAAGATTATTGAACACTAGAGTGCCCAAAATTTTTCACTTGATGATGGGTTGGTTGATTGTGTCGGAAATGGGCTTAAAGATGCCATATGGAGAGGTGATAGAGAGTTTGTCGGAGATGGGTATACAGATGCCATCCAGAGTGATAGAAAAGGTTTATTGTTTGGCGACTTCACTGGGGAAATAATCTTAACCAGAAGAAGTCTGTCGATTGCTTGTCATTAAATGGAAGAAGTAAATCTAACCAGAAGAGGTCTTTGTTTGATTGGTTGAATTTTCCTGCAAGGAAAAGGGTTAGTTGCATGCAGATGTATGTGTTGTACCCCAGAATTTTCCCTCTCATGTTTTCCAAGATTTTTTCTTAGATGGGTGGACGTAAACATTTGTTTAAAGAAAAAATAATAATTTTTTTTGAAGATCAACAAGCATTCTTCGATTGGCATTTTGACAGAATCCTTCGATTTGCATTTTGAATGGCTAACCTCCTCCAAGCTTGCCTCAAATTTCAAAGCTTCGATTGAAGCCTTGGCCTTTTACTCGTCTGTTGTATACAAGCTTCGACTGAGCATATTTTTCCTTTGAAACAGCCTCCTTCGATCCAAAGGGGAAAGGCTTCTTGTTAGTGATCCTTCAATTGCACCATTGTCTTTGCATGCTGGCTTGACTCACAAATACAACGGCTACCTGCATGCAAGATGGATCCCTGCTTCGATTGGGCATTTGTTTTCCTTGGAGCAAGCTTGTTTCCTGCTTCTACTAGGAAAATTATCCCTCTGGGCATGCCTTCGGAGCCCAAAGCAATAACTTCTTCAAACTGGCCTTCGATCAACAAAGCTCCCACTGGGAAAAGACCCCTCTGTGTGTCACCAGCGCATGTATTCCTCTTCAGCTTGCCTTCAGCACACAACTCCAAGACTCCTTCAGGGTTGCCTTCGATCCACCAGGCAAAAAGCTTCTTTCGATGCACCAGGCCAAAAATTTGCCTTCGACCACAAGGCATTGGCCACCTTTGTGCCAACTTCTCCTAGGCAATGACCTCTTTTACGCCTGCCTTGACTTGCTTCATGCTAGCACCCACAAGGCATAGGCTGCCTTTGTGCCACTTTCGACTGGGCGTTGACCCCCATGAGAAATAATTGTACACACTTCAACATACCAAAGGCCCATTGAAGGCTACACCAAAAGGACCATCTAAAGACCCATTCGAAAGAAGTAATACTAGAGCCAGTCGAAGGGTACACAAGAAGTACATTTGAAGAAGCATGTAGAAGGCCCAATCGAAGCCTACCAAGAGGCCTAGTCGAAAGATGCAACTTGAGGCCAGTCGAAGAGCAACACTAGAGGGCATTCGAAGGAGCCAAAACATGTCTAGGTTCATTCAAATTCAAAAAGGGACAAGTTTCCATGACTTTTGCAATGTTACAAAACATCAATCATGGATTTGAAAACATTTTTTTATGGTTGTTTAAGTCTTTGTTCTCTTGTCCTCTACATCCCCTTTATATAAAGAAGACACTAGCAAACTCCAAAGGAGGGATAAACATAACCAGGAAGGGAGTCATACGAAATTGCAAACACATTCACGGAGGTCTCAAAAAGTTGTTCCAATCATCACCAGCCCCTAAGCAAGCACACATCCAGAAGTGCCAAATCGAATTAACCATTAAACAAAGGCACCCACGTCCAGAAGCCAAATCGAAATAATCCTCAAACAAGGGTACCTACACCCATCATCACAGATTCATCCATCAACCATTGGTAAGAATTGGTAAAAAGGCAAGTGGGCACAAAATCTAAGGACCTGGGCTTGACACCCAGGTCATGCTTTTCGTTTTTGCTAACATGCCTTTGCAGATTCAGTGCCCTTTTTTGGGTCGAAGGACAAACATCCATCCTTGGATCGAAGGCTACCCTTTTTTCCTCTGGATTGAAGGCAACTTTCTTCCTCTGAATCGAAGCCATGATTCTCTCTGGATCGAAGGGTCCCCTGACTCCTTCATATTTTATTTTTGTTCTTTTTTTGTTATTTCTTTATTGATCCTTTTTATTTAAATTAATCTTAAATAAAAAAAATCACGAAAAATATTAGGATAGTTTTTATTAATCAAATTAATTTATAAATAAATAAATAAATTATTTTAATCTCTTTCTTGAAATTAAAGCTAAATAGACTTAGGTTATATTTTCTCAAAATAAAAACAAAACAAAAAGATTTTTCACCTTAGGATTTTTCATACATATTTTCTACTTCGCGCGCATTTACTTATTTTCATATTTTTCCATATTATTGTATTTGTCTACTGGATGTAATAGATTAAAACTAGGACATTTACTGCTTTGTCCCCCTCATTCTTGTATAGTGTAAATCCCCTCCCCAAATAATTGTAATAGCGTAGATTTAAATTTCTGCACTTTAATATTCTGCAATATATATTAACTGCTAGTAATTAGGCGTGTATGATAAGACTAAGAATCAAACGCTAGCAAACTTAACAAAAAGACAAAAATAACTGAATTAAATCAATTGCACATATACACGTCTAGGGTATCCCACTTTGGTTGCCTTTAGAAATAAAACAGTCATGAGGCACGATAGCTTTAGAAAAGACCCATAAATCAAAAGATAATAGTCCCTCGATGACCCTATAGTTGCCTTTTAGGTAAATGATCTAGTCCCTAAACAAAATTGCTAAAGTGTCTCCACAAGTTTCTTTCGTGACTATAAACGTCCCTTCTACATCCAACGATAGGGCTACCTACTCACTAATATTAGGATAGCACTATCTAAAGGATAGGAGGAAAAGAACAACCCTTTTCGAGTATAAAAGTAGATAGCTGTTAGAAGTTTGCTCAAAAACATTTTGCACTTACACAAATACTACTTTTCAAAAGCAATTTTCAAAACATTTGCTTTGTTAACACTCTTGAGGACTTATATAAGAGTTAACACAAAGCAGATCGCCGCACTAAGGAATTTTCCAAACATTTTCAAAACACACCGAGCACAAAAGTATTTAAAAATGAGAAAACCTCTAAGAGCCTGTAGAAAACGACAGATGGAAAGGGTGCTAACACCTTCCCTTTCCATAATCTACCCCCTTACTCAGAAAAATCTCGAAAAGGTATTTTTTCTGTTCTTTTCACCCTTTCTTAATTTGGATGAAAGAAAAGTCGGTGGCGACTCTTGCTTACCGCAACATTTGCGAACACAAAGGTAAAACCAGTATTAATCGTCGGTTCTGCCACCGTATCACATAACTGGAGACTCTGCTGGGGAAAAACTAAAAAAAAGTGGGGTTACCTTAGAGTTAGTTCATTATTTAACTACTTTTGTATGGTTTGTATGCTTTGTCTACTTTATCTTTTGGTATTGTTTGGATTGTTTCTATAGATCCTACACCCGGATCTGGGGCACCTTTTAGGTAAGTAGCAATAGATCATGGAAACTTTGTGGGGTATACCGACACGGTCAAAGCCATAACTATCTTGATGTGAAACGTTGGTTGGTACTAGTAACCCTTGAGTAGTCAAGGAGAATACAGGGCCGCTGCATGGTGTCATGAAGCATCAACTGACCTTAGAACCTTTAATTGACCAATTTGGCCATTAGGAAGTAGTGAGATAGCCGTCTTTAGTGTAGCCCGAAGTCGGTTGATACTCGATACTACACTCATTGAGATTTGACTCTCGAGTTTTGTTTGGTGGCAAGTTAGTTGCCTATCAGAATGAAACTTGTGGGAAAGATCAGTGATATTGAGATCCCTTAAAACCCGGTTACTATTGATAGGACAGATTGAGCCAACTAAACTTCAAGAGGGTACTTACCTGAAAACCCATGCAAGCCTTAAACCTAAGGTATTTATATGATTTGCTTGTGCTTGCTATACTTGTGTTTTCTTAGCATGATATCATAACATCATAACATGGTGTGATCGGTGGATCTGGAACTGACTATTTAACGCTGGTTCGCGAAATGTCGCGGAAGCAAGAGTCGCCACCGTCTTTTATTTTCTCCAACATGGAAAGGACAAAAGCACAGCAAAATTCCTTATGAGATTAGTTTCTCGGTTCGGGAGGTAGATTTATAGAAAGGGAAGGTGTTAGCACCCTTTCTATCCATGGTTATCCATGGGCTCTTAGATACTTGCTCATTTGTGTTTTCAAAATGTTTGTTTGCTTTTCAATTGTGAGTGAGTTTGAAAAAGTTTCGTTTAAATATTTCAGTTCGACTCTTGTATCAGTCCTCAAGAGTGTTTGAAAAATTGTTTAGAAAGCTTTTTTGAAAGTGTCGGTGTGAAAAGAGTTTTGTTTGTTTTTGAATAGAGCAAGTATCTATGAGTCATCTACCTACCCTAAGGAATTAGGCTGTGTAAATGTCCTTAAGGTAGTGCCATCCCACCATTGAGAGGTAGGTAGCACCACCGTTGGAGGTGTTCGGGTCAATTCGTTTGTAGGGACAATGTGATCACCGAGCAACAGTAAGACACCTTAGAAGCTACCCTTATGCCATTGATATTTTTTTATTCCGAGGCAACCGTTTCGAGGCAACCTGTTTCGAGGCAACTAGATCAATGGACATAAGGACTCACTAAGACGTCCTATACTCGACGACCACGTTTCGAGGGGCAAGGCAACAGTGTGGTCACCAGAGCAACGGTAGGGCACCTTAGAAGCTACCCTTATGCCATGGGTCATGGACATAAGGACTTACTAACACGTCCTATACTCGACGACCACGTTTCGAGGGGCAAGGCAACAGTGAGGCGTACCCTAGAAGTGGTGTGTGAATTGTGTGTCATTTTCAGTTATGTTTTATCTTGATCATGCATTGGGTGAGCTACGCTTTGATTTTATTTGGGCCATTCATTCTTTCATGCAAAATTTAGCAGTTAAAGGGTGCGGAAATTAAAATGCGGAAAATAAAGGTCCTACGCTATTACAAGGCGCGGGTCTATACATCGCCAAATTAACAAAGACCCGTTTTTTAATAAAATGCAGAAAATAAATAAATTTCCTAATTACTATTACAAGGCTTTGGCAATTACATAATATTTAAAATGAAACATAAAAACAAACGCGCGAAAAGAAATTAGAATCGAATGTTCGAGGGCGTTGGACCCATTAAAGAAATTAAATGAAATTAAGAATAAATTAATGATTAAATAAAGAAAAGAAGTTATTTTTTATGTTTTTTGTATTTAATGGAAATAAAGAGAATTAATTAAAAGAAACCCTAATTCTAAATATTTTTTAATTATTAAAGAAAAAGATTAAAGTTTTAACCTAATTTATTCTAATTAATTAAGGACATGTTTATTTACAAAATTAATTAATAGTTAATAATAATGATAATAAGAAAAATTGTTTATTAAAAAAGGATAAAAAATGTTAAAAACCTAATTTCTATATATTTTAGTTTATTAAGAAAAGATTAAAATAAAACCTAATTTTACTAAATTAATTATTAAGAATTTATTTACAAAAATAAATAATGAATTAAATAATAATAACAATGAACATGTTTTTGATTTTTTTCTGTATTTTGTGTTATGAAAATTAAATTTGTGAATTAAATAAAACAAAAAAAGCAATTAAAATAAAAAGAAGAAAAGAAAAAGGAATTAAGAAATAAAATGCAAACCATGGGGTGTCTGACCCAATCTGGGAGGTTTGTTGAAGCAATTAGGCCCATTGGAAATCTGGCCCTTTTGGACTTTTTGGAATTGTGTATGGAGTGTTTGACCAGCGTGCATGGTGGACTCCAGGTTCTGGCCTTTGGATTGGGGCTTCTGGGCGCGTGGCAAGCCAAGACGTTGGGCGTATGGTGTACTACTGGGAAGAACCAGCACCTGAACATGTTATGATCAAAATTAATGAGAAATATGGGGGACCTGGGAATCGAACCCAGGTCCCAATACCTGCATGCCAACACAACAGCCAACCCAACCAACGCGTTACTTTGTATAGTTAGTGGACAATGATTATTATATGTGAAAAACAAACGTTATTGGCAGACACAAAAATCACGCGCGAAGATTCAAACTATCCAGTCATGCTGAGACACGTCCACCTTCTTCTTCGTTTGCCTGAAAATACAGAATAGATAGCGGGGGTTTTAAACCCCCACTAAACTCAAACAAGAAAAATAACGATTAGCTCCTGGGCAAATAGAAATTGGGCGCGATGTGTGAGTTCAATTCGTCCTGATGCCCTGATTTCAATGGTACTGGTTTTATTGTCCAATTTTTCCGGATGCGTAAAACCCCAAAATTGGAGCTCTGAAACCCTAAGAGACATTCATGGCAACTTTTGATACAGGCAGTATTAATTCAATTAGAGGACACCAATAGCTTCAGAATGTTCATGTTAGTGTAAATCAAACATTAAAACGTATGGAAAATGCATGTAAACTCAAATACGAATGTGAAAAATTTCATGAACAGGGCGATGTCATTCTACCACTTCTGGATGTATGGAGACTTGTCTTTGATTGTAAAAGCTTCCTGGGTGTCTTGGCAAGCTTGTGGAATGCTTTTTAGGCCTTGAAACCAGCTCTATGTATGAAAACAGTTTCTCACTTTTTGTCAAAAAAATGCAAGTTTTTTCTTTAGGTTTATGCGCAGCTTCTTGTTCTAATGCATTAGGTTTTTGTTCTATATGTATCTGAGCATGATTAGGTTAAGAAAAACAAGCCTATAATCCATGCATTGATGACTTTGAATATTTTATTTTCCATGATCTTTTTTCAATCTTTTTCATGCTAATTATGCCAAATCATGGAAGATTCTTTCCTTTTAGAATGTGCACGAAATCTTGAGCTCATAATGGACATATTAGTTGCATAAAAATATTCAAAACACATGCTTTAGTATTTTTCTCATAATTAATTTTAATTAAATGAATTAATAGGATTAAAAAATTCAATTAATTAATTAAAAATAAGAAAATAACTCCCTTTTAGCTTAATGGGTCGTGCATGGCCTTTGGGTGATGATTCATGGAAGAAATTGAGGCCCATTAGCAATTTTGAGGCATTTGAAGCAAAGTTGACTTTTCAAAATTCCCAAAAATTTCCCAACTTCCACAAGGCATATCTTGCTCAATTTTTAAGCTTTGATCATGTTCTTGGACATTTTGGAAAGGTCTTGAAGTCCTCTAACCAATGCCGTTGGTCCCATGTCATTTTTATTTACCAATCTCAAGTTATGGGCTTTGACTTAAAGTGCCTTTTTGTTGGCTTTTGAAAATGACCTATAATGTTGAAATGGATAACTTTTTGTGAGAGAATTTCTTGGACTTGAAGTGTGAAGATGAGTTGTAGGAAATGTCATTCTATTAAAAATGAGCTTTTGATGGAATTTTTCTGATAAACCATATGGAAGTTATGCCCTGGTCAATTTGCAGTTGACTTTTTCAACTGTCCAAAAATAGAAACTTTTGCATCTTGAGACTTTTTGAGCCATGATTTTAGAATCATGATCAAGAATTGATCAAGTGATATTTGTGGCTTCAAAATATGATGTTGACCAAAAATTTTGACTTTTGACTGTCAAATGACCATTTTACCCCTGCAGTTGACTGTGAAGCATTTAAGGTTTTTGACTGTGCAATTTGATGCTGTGAGTCTTGAAACTTGGAATAGGGATGCTTGACAATGTTTATAGGCATGTGGGACTTGATTGGACCCTTCGAAACCTCAACTTCTTTGCCAGAACCAAAACCCTAATTTTTGACTGTTAGGAGGCCATTGGACTGCGCAACCCTTGGGAGATTTTGAACCTTGACCTTGGTAAGTCTTGAAGAATATGGGAGGGAAAATTTTGGGGTACAAAAGTTGCCCCTGTTCAATCTTCTTAAACCTGAGGATGTAGATTGGCTGGCGTGCCTTTCGTAATCCGAAGGTGGAAGATGATTGAACACTAGAGTGCCCAGAAATTTGCGCTCACATAGTGAAGCATCAGCAATGTGATGACGGGAATGGGCTTACAGATGCCATTTGGAGATTGATGGATAGGAGGATGGGCTTACAGATGCCATGTTGAGAGGTGATGGATAGGTGGATGGGCTTATAGATGCCATGTTGAGAGGTGATGGATAGATGGATAGGCTTATAGATGCCATCTGGGTGTCGATCGCGTAAGAGTTTCCTTAACGAGAACTTGCGTGCCTGAAAAAGAAAGATAATTACCTGGCCTGTTACAGGAGTTGATCTTCAAACTTTTTACGTAGATGTGCCCTGGCTGGTTACAGGAATCGGGACTGGTAATGTTAGTCGTCAACAGATACACCCTGGCAAGATACAGGAATCGAATCCTCAAACTCTTCAGACACACCCTGGCAAGATTCAAGAATCGGGACTGGTAATGTTAGTCGTCAACAGATACACCCTGGCAAGATACAGGAATCAGATCCTCAAACTCTTCAGACACACCCTGGCAAGATACAGGAATCGGGACTGGTAATGTTAGTCGTCAACAGATACACCCTGGCAAGATACAAGAATCGAATCCTAAAACTCTTCAGACACACCCTGGCAAGATACAGGAATCGGGACTGGTAATGTTAGTCGTCAACAGATACACCCTGGCAAGATACAGGAATCGGATCCTAAAACTCTTCAGACACACCCTGGCAAGATACAAGAATCGGGACTGGTAATGTTAGTCGTCAACAGATACACCCTGGCAAGATATAGGAATCGGATCCTCAAACTCTTCAGACACACCCTGGCAAGATACAAGAATCGGGTCTGGTAATGCTAGTCGTCAACAGATACACCCTGGCAGGATACAGGAATCGGATCCTCAAACTCTTCAGACGCACCCTGGCAAGATACAAGAATCGGGTCTGGTAATGCTAGTCGTCAACAGATACACCCTGGCAAGATACAGGAATCAGATCCTCAAACTCTTCAGACGCACCCTGGCAAGATTCAGGAATCGGGACTGGTAATATTAGTCTTCAACAAATACACCCTGGCAAGATACAGGAATCGGATCCTCAAACTCTTCAGACACACCCTGGCAAGATACAAGAATCGGGTCTGGTAATGCTAGTCGTCAACAGATACACCTTGGCAGGATACAGGTATCGGATCCTCAAACTCTTCAGACGCACCCTGGCAAGATACAAGAATTGGGTCTGGTAATGCTAGTCGTCAACAGATACACCCTGGCAAGATACATGAATCGGATCCTCAAACTCTTCAGACGCACCCTGGCAAGATTCAGGAATCGGGACTGGTAATATTAGTCTTCAACAAATACACCCTGGCAAGATATAGGAATCAGATCCTCAAACTCTTCAGACACACCCTGGCAAGATTCAGGAATCGGGACTGGTAATGTTAGTCGTCAACAGATACACCCTGGCGAGATACAGGAATCGGATCCTCGAACTCTTCAGACGCACCCTGGCAAGATACAGGAATCGGATCTGGTAATGATAGTCGTCAACGGATACACCCTGGCAAGATACAGGAATCGGATCCTCAAACTCTTCAGACGCACCCTGGCAAGATACAGGAATCGGGTCTGGTAATGCTAGTCGTCAATAGATACACCCTGGTAAGATACAAGAATCGGATCCTCAAACTCTTCAGACGCACCCTGGCAAGATACAGGAATCGGGTCTGGTAATGTTAGTCGTCAACGGATACACCCTGGCAAGATACAAGAATCAGATCCTCAAACTCTTCAGACGCACCCTGGCAAGATACAGGAATCGGGTCTGGAATCAGTCGTCAACAGATACACCCTGGCAAGATACAGGAATCAGATCTTTAGTTGCGACCGTTGATGGTAATCATCTTGGTATTAACCTTTGTCCTGAAAAGACAAAACGTTAGTTGTATGCGCTGTCATGATGTATGACCTGCGGGATGTTCTCAGAATGAATGAGATTGTATGTTCATGATGCGTATATGCATGCTATGTATGTATGAAAATGTGTTGTTTATGTATGTTTTCGTCTTAGGAAAATAAATCCTTGACGGGTGCCGGGAAGTTAAATCCTGGGCTAATGTTGAAGAATAGAGCTTCGTTGTTTCCGCTGGGGAGTGATGATTGCAAGAATACCGGTGGGAGAAGATGACTCCATTGGGGAATAAACTTGGATATTACTCTGTGGGGAGTGATTACTCTAGCGACCTTGCTGGGGAACAATACTCTGTGGGAAGAGAGGTACTCTGTTGAGATGTTGATGATAACTCCACTGGGGATAAGAAGACTTCGCCAAGGACGATCTTTCCGTGGCTTTTGGCTGAGGATAACCCAGTTATATCCTGGTAGGGAAATAGCCTTTGAATAAAGCCGGGAGACGCGTTCGTGCTATGCAGGGGATAAGCTTCAAGAATCTACTGGGGATAAGCTTCCTGCTGGGGAGATGGATTCCACTTTCCTGGGGAAGTCTTCAGGATTGACTCTCCTGGGGAAAATTTTGAGATTTATTGGGAGGTGGCTCCGCTGAATGTCTGATATACCGCCGGGGAACAATCTTAGGTCAGGATTGTCGGGGATGCTTGTTAAGAATGTCTGTATATTGTGCTGGGGGATGTTGAGATCTGCTGGAGGATACCCAACTTCCTTAAGGCTGACTGAGTAGGCTAACTCTTCTTGGGGAGAGTATGTTGACTTGCCGGCTCATTCTCTGGGGAATTAAGATATCTTGGTTGCATTCTTCAGCCGAACTTACCTTGGTACCTTGGTTGACAGAGCAACTAAATTGCTTGGACAACTCATTATTGCCCATGTTTCTGATGTGAGAGAAGAAGATACATTGTGGAGGTAATTGAGATGCCGGGACATAGTCGTACGCCTTAATCCCTAACTTTTGCCTGGACCGCCCTTTCGGGTTTTCAGTCCACCGGGATACCCATTTTTGCCCAAGCCGCCTTTTCAGGTTTTCGACTTGCCGGGTGTACAAATTTTTTCATTTTATCCCTTATTTTTCCCGAACCCTTTTGGTTCGCCGGGAAGCCCTTATTTTTTCCTAGGTATGTCAACCTAGCGGGTCTTTGATTATGCGCAGTATTTTTTTCGACTATGTCTACACCCTCAGGATGTAGGGAGATTCCCCTGTTATTGATATTGTGTTATCATGCTGCCAGAAGATCTTCGTTTGATCGTTCAATGCCCCAAGTGACCCGGATGGAGATTTGCCCCAAGCTGGTTGGCCTTTTGCGAGATTCTCCGAATCTTGACTGGACTGCCCCAGATGATGGACACTGATCATGCCATGCCCCTTGATTGGAGATACTCTTGTTCATTAGACTTTCGTCATGCGAATTTCTCTGCTGTTCGAACAACTAGTCATATGCAAGCAATGTTATATTAGAAATGCAAAGCTTATGTCTGTCTTGAAGTTTTTTTTTTAAAATGCATTTTTTAGTTAAAACAAGTGAATTTTGTAAACTGCGATGTCAACTCGTTATTTTACCGCAAGCCTTAAGTAGTCAGGATACCTTTTGTAACAGTATGCTTTCGAACTAACCCATGCTTCAGCTAGGACTTTTTAAGGGTTATAACGTGGCCTGGTTCACGGTTCAAGAAACAAAGGATAAAGGCTCAAATTATTTGTACCCACCCGCTCTTCGTGATGTTCTTCAATCCTAAACTCAGTTGATCGTGCGTTAGACCTTGTTAAGTCTTTGCTTTGATATACCAGTGATGGTTCGGATACTGACAGTTTATTTTGACCAGGAAGTCATTTCTTTTTTTGTTGAGGATTTGTTGGACCTCTTTCTTTTTTATTATTATTATCCCTGTTTTTGCCTGACTGTTTCTTTTGGAATTACAGTCAGCGGGATGCCCCAGTTTTGTAAGTCCCCTTCATAGGTTTTGAATTTTTGGGCTTTTCATTTATCTTTTGATAATGACTGCCTGTCCTTATGATTATTCGGAATCATCACTGTCTTCCTTTTTTTTTGTAAGGACCTCTTTGGTGCCATTTGTTATGCACTTGGATCAACTGAGAGAACTACCCTGCCCCAGGTTATGATAAAGGGTTTTAATTTTCGAAAAGAAAAACTCCTACTTCTTTGGCTCAGAGGGGTTGACGAGGGATTATCTTCCTTATAACTCCAGTGTTTAGGGATTGAAACAATGCCTGTACCTCATCAGCGGGGTTTGTTCAAAAGCATACTGTAAGGATCGTGGTATCATTTTCGTCATCCTCCCTCAAGAGGCTTAGAATTATCAATCGAGAGTTGATTATCACAGAATATGAAAACAGTTTGAATATAGCGAATGCGAATATATTGATTCAAAACAGACATATGCGATGCATTGATAAAGTAATAAAGTTTGCTATGACAATAATTGTTTGAACAATCAAAAGAAAATTACAACTTGAAAAATTCTAATGAACAAAAATCCTCTAGTTTGAACTAGTCATTTCTCAGCGGAAGATTTTCATCTCGCCATCTGGCATGAACTCCAGCACCCCTTCGTCAATCAAGTCCTGGATTTTGTTCTTCAAGGTCCAACAGTCGTCTGTAGCATGCCCCAGGCTGTCTGAATGATAAGCGCAACGGGTGTTGGGGTTATACCTTGAAGGTGTCATATTCGGATTCTTAGGAGGGTCCTTTAGAGTGATCAGATTGACCTCCAACAAGCGCTTCAGTATAAAGGATGATGGTATATCAGTCTACGAGAAATGTCTTCCAGGCGTATATCGTTTACGCTGACTTCCCCGTTGAGGCTGGGCACGTGACCCTGAAGCAAGCTGAGGAGATTTTCCTTTGTCTTCTTGCCCCGCATGTGGTTGAATGATGACTGGAACTTCAACCTCGGTTGTTTGCCCCACTTGATTATTTTGAAGCAGCTTGGTGACGAGGGCCCGGAGCTCCTCTTGTTTTTGAGCTAAGTCCTGAATGAGAGTCGTTTGGCCCATCAACTGCCCCATCATTTGGATCTTCATGGTTTCCAACTCAATTTGTAGTCCTTCCAGCTGATCGTTCCTGATACCCCCTGCATTCCCTAGGATCAAGTTCCTTGTGAGGAGAGCCTTTATTTCTTCTTGGGATAGGTTCAAGAACATTTCTTGCAGTTGGGCGTTCTGAGCCCGGAGATCTTGGTTGTCCGGTTGGAAAGCCATTGCTGAAATAAACAGCGAAGATGGTGAGTGACCTGTAACAAGGATACCTGTAATGCAATGATGTATATGATATGCATGCAATGTTTTCAAGGACCTCGCGGGGTAAACAAGAAGATTGTTAGAATTGGAAACCGGTAGCTTGATTGAAGGAACTGCATGTTATTGAGAGTCCTTCTTCAAGGGTCAAAGGCTCACCATATCCAGTGGGTCATAGCCCCTGGCAACCTTGGCTAGAGGAAAATAAATCCCCTTTGCCCCTTTCCAGACATGTTGGTTCATCATGACCTGCATCACAAGCCCTTGAGATCCTTGAAATGGGTTAGTCCTTATGCGGGATGCATGCAATGGTATGATGTTATGCTATGCATGGGGTAATGTAGGTAAACCCTGTTATGAGTCCCAATTAAGGACTATAAACAAAACCTGCAAGAAACTCAAGTGTCAGATAACAAGCATGCAAGTAGTCAAGTATGAAAGCACACAAGTCACACCACAACCCTTAGAGTTTAGGCCAGCATGGGGTCTGGGTATTACCCTCTTGAAGCTGGTGGGATCAAACCTGTCCTATCAAAGTAACCGGGTTCTAAGGGTCCCAATATCATTGGAATGCTTTCATTGTTCATCGTTTCGATTTAGCCACTGAACTGGCGACCGAAATATTCCAAGAAAACAACCCTCAATTGAGTGTAGTATCGAGTATCAACCAACCTCGGACTGCACCAAAGTCAGTTATCTCACTACCCTAAAGAGGCCAAGATGGTTCAATTAAGGTTCCTGAGGTCAGTTGATGCTTCACGACACCACGCAGAGGCCCCGTACTCTCCTTGACTGAACTCAAGGGTTACCGGTACACACCAAAGTGCCACATCAATGTAGCAGACTGCTTCAACCATGTCGGTATACCCCGCACAGTTCCCTCACAGCCTTGTTGCTACTTTCTAAGAAGGTATCCCCCAGATCCGGGTTAGGATCTATAGAACTCCCGAGACAATCCCACAATAATAAAGCAAACAAGCACAACAATTGAAAACACAAGTGATCTTAGCCCTAAGGTACACCTCACTTTAAAAGATATCCCCAGCAGAGTCGCCAGTTCTGTGATCGGTGGATCTGGAACTGACTGTTTAACGCTGGTTCGCGAAATGTCGCGGAAGCAAGAGTCGCCACCGTCTTTTATTTTCTCCAACATGGAAAGGATAAAAGCACAGCAAAATTCCTTATGAGATTAGTTTCTCGGTTCGGGAGGTAGATTTATAGAAAGGGAAGGTGTTAGCACCCTTTCTATCCATGGTTATCCATGGGCTCTTAGATACTTGCTCATTTGTGTTTTCAAAATGTTTGTTTGCTTTTCAATTGTGAGTGAGTTTGAAAAAGTTTCGTTTAAAGATTTCAGTTCGACTCTTGTATCAGTCCTCAAGAGTGTTTGAAAAATTGTTTTGAAAGCTTTTTTGAAAGTGTCGGTGTGAAAAGAGTTTTGTTTGTTTTTGAATAGAGCAAGTATCTATGAGTCATCTACCTACCCTAAGGAATTAGGCTGTGTAAATGTCCTTAAGGTAGTGCCATCCCACCATTGAGAGGTAGGTAGCACCACCGTTGGAGGTGTTCGGGTCAATTCGTTTGTAGGGACAGTGTGATCACCGAGCAACAGTAAGACACCTTAGAAGCTACCCTTATGCCATTGATCTTTTTTTATTCCGAGGCAACCATTTCGAGGCAACTTGTTCCGAGGCAACCTGTTTCGAGGCAACTAGATCAATGGACATAAGGACTCACTAAGACGTCCTATACTCGACGACCACGTTTCGAGGGGCAAGGAAACAGTGTGGTCACCAGAGCAACGGTAGGACACCTTAGAAGCTACCCTTATGCCATGGGTCATGGACATAAGGACTTACTAACACGTACTATACTCGACGACCACGTTTCGAGGGGCAAGGCAACAATGAGGCGTACCCTAGAAGTGGTGTGTGAATTGTGTGTCATTTTCAGTTATGTTTTATCTTGATCATGCATTGGGTGAGCTACGCTTTGATTTTATTTGGGCCATTCATTCTTTCATGCAAAATTTAGCAGTTAAAGGGTGCGGAAATTAAAATGCGGAAAATAAAGGTCCTACGCTATTACAAGGCGCGGGTCTATACATCGCCAAATTAATAAAGACCCGTTTTTTAATAAAATGCAGAAAATAAATAAATTTCCTAATTACTATTACAAGGCTTTGGCAATTACATAATATTTAAAATGAAACATAAAAACAAACGCGCGAAAAGAAATTAGAATCGAATGTTCGAGGGCGTTGGACCCATTAAAGAAATTAAATGAAATTAAGAATTAATTAATGATTAAATAAAGAAAAGAAGTTATTTTTTATGTTTTTTGTATTTAATGGAAATAAAGAGAATTAATTAAAAGAAACCCTAATTCTAAATATTTTTTAATTATTAAAGAAAAAGATTAAAGTTTTAACCTAATTTATTCTAATTAATTAAGGACATGTTTATTTACAAAATTAATTAATAGTTAATAATAATGATAATAAGAAAAATTGTTTATTAAAAAGGATAAAAAATGTTAAAAACCTAATTTCTATATATTTTAGTTTATTAAGAAAAGATTAAAATAAAACCTAATTTTACTAAATTAATTATTAAGAATTTATTTACAAAAATAAATAATGAATTAAATAATAATAACAATGAACATGTTTTTGATTTTTTTCTGTATTTTGTGTTATGAAAATTAAATTTGTGAATTAAATAAAACAAAAAAAGCAAATAAAATAAAAAGAAGAAAAGAAAAAGGAATTAAGAAATAAAATGCAAACCATGGGGTGTCTGACCCAATCTGGGAGGTTTGTTGAAGTAATTAGGCCCATTGGAAATTTGGCCCTTTTGGACTTTTTGGAATTGTGTATGGAGTGTTTGACCAGCGTGCATGGTGGACTCCAGGTTCTGGCCTTTGGATTGGGGCTTCTGGGCGCGTGGCAAGCCAAGGCGTTGGGCGTATGGTGTACTACTGGGAAGAACCAACACCTGAACATGTTATGATCAAAATTAATGAGAAATATGGGGGACCTGGGAATCGAACCCAGGTCCCAATACCTGCATGCCAACACAACAGCCAACCCAACCAACGCGTTACTTTGTATAGTTAGTGGACAATGATTATTATATGTGAAAAACAAACGTTATTGGCAGACACAAAAATCACGCGCGAAGATTCAAACTATCCAGTCATGCTGAGACACGTCCACCTTCTTCTTCGTTTGCCTGAAAATACAGAATAGATAGCGGGGGTTTTAAACCCCCACTAAACTCAAACAAGAAAAATAGCGATTAGCTCCTGGGCAAATAGAAATTGGGCGCGATGTGTGAGTTCAATTCGTCCTGATGCCCTGATTTCAATGGTACTGGTTTTATTGTCCAATTTTTCCGGATGCGTAAAACCCCAAAATTGGAGCTCTAAAACCCTAAGAAACATTCATGGCAACTTTTGATACAGGCAGTATTAATTCAATTAGAGGACACCAATAGCTTCAGAATGTTCATGTTAGTGTAAATCAAACATTAAAACGTATGGAAAATGCATGTAAACTCAAATACGAATGTGAAAAATTTCATGAACAGGGCGATGTCATTCTACCACTTCTGGATGTATGGAGACTTGTCTTTGATTGGAAAAGCTTCCTGGGTGTCTTGGCAAGCTTGTGGAATGCTTTTTAGGCCTTGAAACCAGCTCTATGTATGAAAACAGTTTCTCATTTTTTGTCAAAAAATGCAAGTTTTTTCTTTAGGTTTCTGCGCAGCTTCTTGTTCTAATGCATTAGGTTTTTGTTCTATCTGTATCTGAGCATGATTAGGTTAAGAAAAACAAGCCCATAATCCATGCATTGATGACTTTGAATATTTGATTTTCCATGATCTTTTTTTTAATCTTTTTCATGCTAATTATGCCAAATCATGGAAGATTCTTTCCTTTTAGAATGTGCACGAAATCTTGAGCTCATAATGGACATATTAGCTGCATAAAAATATTCAAAACACATGCTTTAGTATTTTTCTCATAATTAATTTTAATTAAATGAATTAATAGGATTAAAAAATTCAATTAATTAATTAAAAATAAGAAAATAACTCCCTTTTAGCTTAATGGGTCGTGCATGGCCTTTGGGTGATGATTCATGGATGAAATTGAGACCCATTAGCAATTTTGAGGCATTTGAAGCAAAGTTGACTTTTCAAAATTCCCAAAAATTTCCCAACTTCCACAAGGCATATCTTGCTCAATTTTTAAGTTTTGATCATGTTCTTGGATATTTTGGAAAGGTATTGAAGTCCTCTAACCAATTCCTTTGGTCCCATGTCATTTTGATTTACCAATCTCAAGTTATTGTCTTTGACTTAAAGTGCCTTTTTGTTGACTTTTGAAAATGACCTATAATGTTGAAATGGATAACTTTTTGTGAGAGCATTTATTGGACTTGAAGTGTGAAGATGAGTTGTAGGAAATGTCATTCTCTTCAAAATGAGCTTTGTATGGAATTTTTCTGATAAACCATGTGGAAGTTATGCCCTGGTCAATTTGCAGTTGACTTTTTCAACTGTCCAAAAATAGAAACTTTTGCATCTTGAGACTTTTTGAGCCATGCTTTGAGAATTATGATCCAGAATTGATCAAATGATGTTTGTGGCTTCAAAATAAGATGTTGACCAAATTTTTTGACTTTTGACTGTCAAATGACCATTTTACCCCTATAGTTGACTATGAAGCATTTAGGGTTTTTGACTGTGCAATTTGATGTTGTGAGTCTTGAAACTTGGCATAGGGATGCTTGACAATGTTTATAGGCATGTGGGACTTGATTGGACCCTTGGAAACCTCAACTTCTTTGCCAGAACCAAAACCCTAATTTTTGACTGTTAGGAGGCCATTGGACTGTGCAACCCTTGGGAGATTTTGAACCTTGACCTTGGCAAGTCTTGAAGAATATGGGAGGGCAAATTTTGGGGTACCACACATGGCATATCATACTAACCATTTCAAGGATTTTTAGGACTTATCTTTGTGTTGTTTTGTAGGACATGACATCCACTCGTAGGAATACTAATTAGTGCCCTCAAGCTCAAGGAATTAACATCAAGGGTTCCTGAGAGCTCTCCATTCACTGAAAGACATGGTCGACTTCTCAATCTGGTCACCTCAAGCCCTAATGTAGAAATGTTGAAGGTGCTCTTTCAATTCTTTGACCCTTTATATCACTACTTCACCTTTCCTGATTACCAATTAGTGCCCACTAAGGAGGAGTTTTCTCAGTTATTGGGGGTGCCCATTCTTGATTAGTTACCCTTCAATTGTATGGAAAAAGACTAAAACCAGAAGAGATTGCTCATGCTCTGTCTTTACAACGGTATGGTGTAGTGGCAAATTGGGAAACTAGAAGAGGCGTCAAAGGGTTTTTAGCTAAGTTTCTTTTTGAGAAGGCTCATCATTTTTGGGATACCCTGGATTTACAAGCCTTTGAAGAAATGTTATCCCTCCACATCTATGGGATGGTACTATTTCCTAATCCAGACCAACTCATAGATCTGAATGTCTTCAAGGTTTTTCTGTCTCATAATATGGTGCCCACTTTACTTGGAGACATCCTACACTCTCTGCATACCCGCACTGTAAAGAGAAGAGGGAACCTGCTGTGTTGCACTCCTCTGTTGGCTAGGTGGTTTATTTCGCACCTACCTCGATCTGTGTTGAAGAATGAGCAAGGCTTGAGATGGTCTAATAGGTTGATGTCCCTCACACATTCCAGCATTCATTAGTGTCCTCGATCCTTGGAGAATGTTACCATCATTGACCGTTATGGGGAATCCCCTAATGTCCCTCTCATAGGCATTAGGGGAGGAATCACTTATAATCCTTGTTTGGATTTGCGACAGTTTGGCTAGGCTATGAGGGATGGTCCTCATGATACACTTGTCGAAGTAATCGTATTCGAATATGAGAGTGATGTTCAGGGTTATCACCAGAGGTTCATAAGATCTTGGGGCATGGTGAACAAAGTTGATAGCAAGACACTGGGGCATAAGAACTCCATCCCTTTGCATCCTTATCTTAAGTGGGTACGAGCCTGTGCTCAAAGTCACAGGATGCCTTATGAGGCCACTCTACCCATCATCATGGAACCCGTTGCTGAGGGAGACACTCCTTACATTGTTCTTCATCCTGACATGAAAACTAATTTTGAGGAGTTACAAAAATCCTGGATTCAACTCAAAGAGGAACGAGATACTTTGAAACCCAATTCTACGCCAGTGAGAAGAAGGTTTTAGAACTCACCAGGCTCCTTCACGAAGAAAGGAGTACAAATGCCTACGTTGCACCAAATAGGACGCGCCCGTGGGAAGCTTGAGTCCCTTTTGCTTTAAGATATCATTTATGCTTTATTGCTTCCCTTGTAAGCCCAAGAGGCATCATTGTAACAACTTAAACTTTTTAATGCAATTAACGTTTGTTTTCCCTTTAGCTAAGCAAGTTTAAGTCTTAGAAATCCTTGAAAATAGTGCATACATATATCATACATATCATTGCATAAACAGGTTTCAAGACAGGTTTCTTATCTTCTTCGCTGTTTATTTCAGCAATGGCTCTTGAACAAACAATCAAGGAACTTCGGGCAAAGAATGCTCAATTCCAAGATATGTTCCTGAATTTGGCTAAGGGACAAGAAGATTTGAAAGCTCTGATTCTCTAGGACAAGAAGAAGAAAAAGAGGCCGGTGGGTGTTCTAAATTTGGGAAGAAGGTTCAAAGGACCAGTGAAGCCTGTTTCAGAGCTTGCAACTCCGTTAAGAAAGAGAGACAATCAGGATGGAGAGCCAAGAGAAGAGGACCACATCACGAGGGAGTCTGAAGAAGATGAACCTAACTATTCTGAGGAGCAGTATCTTCCTGCTAATGATAAATACAAATAGTTAGAGGATTAGCTCAATGCCATGTAGATCCAAAGGGTACCCGGGTTGGATTTTGAAGAGCTAGGACTGGTCTCAGGGGTGGTCATCCCCCGGATGTTCAAGGAAAGTTTGGCAGGAACTCAATTGGAATGGTTCTATCAACTAGAAAGAACCTATGTGCATAATTGGGAGGATCTGGATGCTGCTTTCTATAAGCAGTACCAATATAATGCTGACATTTCCCCGACTCATACACAGTTGCAAAACATGTCTATAGGTTCCGACGAGGGCTTTAAGGACTATGCCCAAAAATGGAGAGACCTTGCTGGAAGAGTCCAGCCTCCATTTTCTGACATGGAACTGGTTGATATGTTCTTGGGCACATTGTTCGGGCCGTTCTTTAACCATTTGATTGGAAGTTCTTCTGCTGGGTTCACGAAATTGATCTTGACGGGTGAATGCGTAGAGGCTGGCATTAGAAGTGGTAAGATACAGGGGGATGCATCCTCCAACACTCTAAAGAAACCATTCACAGGGAAGAAGGAGGTCAGTGTTTCTTATGGCCAAAGAAATCTTAACAAAACTGAGCGTCGTCCGACGATAGGGGCTGTTATGATTTCCAATTCTGCATCAAACCAGCAATAGAATAATCAGTCCAAAATAGATAAGCCAAGGAGACAGTTTACCCGGATCAACATGACCCTATCTCAGGTTTTACCACACATGCTGAAGTCCAATTTGGTTACCCTGAAAGAGGCTCCCAAGAATCCCAACACTACATCTCCTCACTACAATGCAAATGCTCGGTGTGCTTACCATTCTGAAAGTCCAAGCCATGATATAAACGAATGTTGGGCTTTGAAGAATAAAGTGCAGAATTTGATTGAAGCAAAGGATATTGAATTTGACGCTCCTGAGACTCCTAATGTTATTACTGCCCCTATGCCCAAGCACGAGTGTGGTGTTAATATTGTTGACGATGACATGTTTGTTGCTTCTATTGATGAACTAGCTACCCCACTCTTGACTATTAAGAAGAATCTCTTGCAAGCCAGTTTATTTCCGGGTTATGGCGAAGGTTGCCATTCGTGTTTGTCCTTACCTAACGATTGCCATTTGTTGAAGGAAGGTGTTTAGTGCCTGATAGATGATAAAGAAATCATGTTTGAGAAGATTCCAGTTACAAGTACTCCATGTGAAGATGTTTCTATCATTACCATTTCCGCCAATCTTCCCAAGGTCTCCTCCAAAAGACATGTTAGGATTACATCTGTTTCGAAAGTTGCTCCATTGATAATTACTTTCCTTGGACCTATACCATATTCCTCGGATAAAGCTGTTCCCTGGAACTATGGGGATAACGTCTATTACCATGGCGTCAAGCAAGATTTGCTGGTCATTAAGGATAAAGATGCTGAAGACTTTGATCCTGACATTAGTAATATTTTCGGGACTAGTAAGATTGTTAGAACAAAGTTTGAATCTACTACCCTATATTTAAGTTTTGATGATAACAAAGTGAAAAGATATATTATTTATATGATTCATGTATGAACTATCTGCTACCTAAAGTATTACGTTCTGATTTGCAGATACTCTGATTTGTATAAGCAAGATAACACCTAATCAGCATCAGAATTTGGTTCTTGACATCAACATCAGAAGTTGCCATATCAGAATATCAGAATCAGATGATCAACTCACGTATATGCTGAAGTCTGATGAACAGAACTGCGCTCAACAATCTGATAAAGAAACACAACAGTTCATCAGCAGCTAAGCAGAGTCAGAATGAGCCAAGCCAGAACTTGCATTAAGTAAGCAACGGTACTGTGCATTGAAAGCAAATTAATACCAACGGCCTCATTCCAGACAAGATCTGCTCGATAAGGAAAGTTTGTTAATAGCATTGAATCAATAATATTGCTCCAACGTTCAACATCTCAGTGCTATATAAACAAGACTTTGAAGATTGAATTGGCTAATGCTCTCAAAATCTTTACACGCATAAAAAGCTGATCAAAATCTTCTTTCTCTCAGTTTTGCTAAACACTACACATTCTCTTATTCTATCATTGTTTAGCAATCTAGTTTCTAAGCTTTAAGTTGTGTATACATCACAGTTGTGATACAGTTTTGTAGAAAACATTCACACACTTAGATTTATCTTCTTTGTAAGAAAGTGTTTCCTTTACAAACCAGGTTGTGGTTTGTATCAAGAAGGCTTTAGCAGTTGTTAAAGCAGTCTATAATATTCAGTTGAATATAGTGGATTAAGACCTCGTTGGAGAGAGGCGAAATCACCTTGACGGGTGGACTGGAGTAGTTTGAGATCAAACGAACCAGGATAAAAATATCTTGTTCATTGCATTGATTTTCAGTTTTACAATTCAACCCCCCCTTCTTGTGTTTTTCACTACTTCAATTGGCATCAGAGCGCCTGGTTCTGAGCTAAAACACTTAACCGTGTCAGTACAAGATCCAGCGTCAGAAAAACACAATGGCAGGAAACGTTTCTCACACCAGCAATGACAACAATGAGGACAGAGACAGATTCAGCGGTAAACCTCCAGTCTTTGATGGAGAAAACTTTGATTACTGGAAAGACAGAATTGAAAGCTTCTTTCTGGCACATGATGCTGATCTGTGGGATATGGTGACAGATGGATACACGCACCCTGTGAATGCAAGCTGTCAGAAGATTGATATAAAAACAATGTCTGACCAACAAAAGCGTGACTTCAAGAATCACCACAAGGCCAGAACCATCCTCCTCAGCGCCATCTCCTATACTGAATATGAAAAGATCTCCAATAGAGACACATCAAAGAATATTTTTGACTCACTCAGAATGACGCATGAGGGCAACGTTCAGGTCAAAGAAACCAAAGCTCTGGCGCTCATTCAGAAGTATGAGGCGTTCAAAATGGAAGAATCTGAATCCATTGAAACAATGTTCTCAAGATTCCAGATTCTGGTAGCTGGTCTCAAGGTTCTGGACAAAGGATACTCTACTGCTGACCATGTCAAGAAAATCATCAGAAGTTTACCCAAGCAGTGGAGACCAATGGTTACAGCTCTGAAGCTAGCTAAAGATCTCAACAAAATCACTCTGGAGGAACTTATCAGCTCCCTCAGAAGTCATGAGATAGAGCTAGAAGCTGACGAACCTCAGAAGCAAGGTAAGCCTTTAGCATTAAAATCTAACAAAAAATTTGAGTCTAAAGTTTTGCAGGCAGTTGAAGAAACATCTGATGGATCCTCATCAGAAGAAGACGAACTCTCCCTCCTTTCCAGAAGAGTAAATCAATTGTGGAAGCAAAGACAAAGGAAGTTCAGGAATCCCAGAAGATCTGATCAGAACGAGTCTTCTTCCAGATACAGAAGGACAGATTCTTCCTCTGGATACAGAAGATCTGAAGGCTCCTCCAGTAGCAAAAAGCCAAACACCAAGGACATCATCTGCTATGAGTGCAATGAGAAAGGACACTATAAGAGTGACTGCCCAAAGCTTCAGAGGGAAAAGCCCAAAAAGAAGTTTGGAAGAGAGAAGAAGAAAAGTCTCATGGCTACATGGGATGACTCTGACTCGTTTGAAGCTGACTTAGAATCAGATGATGAGAGGGAAAACATAGCTCTCATGGCTAACATCTCAGAAGATAGTGAAGCTTCTGAATCAGACTCAGAATCAGATACTGAAGAGGTATTTCCTAACTTTGCTGTTAACTTTACAAAGGCTGAACTTGCTGAAAGCCTTAATGAGATTATGGAACGGTATCAGCAAATTAGAGTTAAATTCAGAGACCTGAAAAGGAATCTTGAATCTGACTCTGATAAGACTGAGAGTCTCAAATTGGAGAATTCTGAGCGAAGAAATAAGATTTCAAAATTAGAAAACACTTTACAAAACTCTCAGAAGGAACCAATTTCTGAAACTCCCAACAACGCTGATGAGATCATCAAGGAGTATGATCACAGTTTCTAGAAGTTCCTCGCTAAAAGCATAGATAGAAGCAAAATGGCTTCAATGATCTATGGAGTTAGCAGAAACGGCAGGAAAGGAATAGGATACCAAGGTAAGGTTCCTACACCAAAGAATGTCATGGACTTAACCATTAAACACACTCCTCTGAATTCACATTTTGTGTATGGTCACACACATGATATTAAATACACTAGCAGTAAGCACTCTGTGAAACCAAAATTCAACCAGAGTTTTGGTAAAACTAACAAATCAGGACCCAAGAAAATATGGGTACCTAAGGATAAAATAATACATGTTGCAGATATCTTTAGCAGCAAGTCAGAAACACCAGTCATGGTACCTGGACTCTGGCTGCTCACGACACATGACGGGAAGAAGGCATATGTTCCAAAGCCTGGAACTTAAGCCTGGAGGCCACGTTGGCTTTGGAGGCAATCAGAGGGGAAAGATAATTGGCTCTGGAACTGTAGGTAATGGAAATCTTCCCTCTATTAATAATGTTCTGCTAGTAGATGGATTGATGCATAATCTGTTATCCATAAGTCAATTAAGTGATAACGGTTATGATATAATCTTTAATCAAAAATCATGTAAAGCTGTTAGTCAGAAAGATGGGACTATCCTGTTTAATGGTAAGAGGAAAAACAACATTTACAAAATCAAACTTTCTGAACTAAAGAGTCAGAATGTAAAATGTCTTCTGTCTGTTAACAACGAGCAGTGGATCTGGAACAGAAGATTGGGGCATGTTAGTATGAGAAGAATATCTCAGATTAACAAACTCAATCTGGTCAGAGGACTTCCTAATTTGAAGTTCAATTCAGATGCTCTGTGTGAAGCATGTCAGAAAGGCAAGTTTGCAAAACCTTCCTTTAAATCCAAAAATGTTGTTTCTACCTCTAAGCCATTAGAACTTCTGCACATTGACTTATTTGGACCAGTTAAAACTGCTTCAGTCAGGGGCAAGAAGTATGGGTTAGTAATCGTAGATGACTATAGCAGATGGACATGGGTAAAGTTCTTAAGACACAAGGACGAGTCACACTCTGTGTTTGTTACCTTCTGTAACCAAGTTCAGAATGAAAAGGATCTTAGAATCGTTAAAGTCAGAAGTGATCATGGTGGAGAATTTGAAAACAAAGATTTTGAGTCATTCTGCATGATTTCTCTTGTCCTAGAACTCCCCAACAAAATGGAGTTGTAGAACGAAAGAACAGAACATTGCAAGAAATGGCCAGAACCATGATCAATGAGACAAACGTTGCTAAGACCTTCTGGGCAGAGGCAATAAACACAGCGTGCTACATTCAGAATAGAATCTCAATAAGACCTATTCTAGAAAAGACTCCATATGAATTGTGGAAGAACAGAAAGCCCAACATTTCATATTTTCATCCATTTGGATGTACTTGCTTTATATTAAATACAAAGAATTATTTGAACAAGTTTGACTCTAAAGCACATAAGTGTATCATGTTAGGATACTCTGAACGCTCAAGAGGGTACAGAGTATACAATACAGAAACAAAGATTGTGGAAGAATCAATCAGTGTTCGTTTTGATGATAAGCTTGACTCTGAAAAGTCAAAGTAGAATGAATTTTTGCAGGTATGGAAATTGAATTTACAAGTTCTGAAGACAAGTCATCAGAAGCTCTCAATACAGACACTCCTTCAACGTCTGAAAGGAGCACTGCTAGCAATCCTACAACAGCTGCTGATCAACCTCAGAAGAGATTACCCAGAAGCAGCTTGGATCACCCAGAAGAGACTATCTTAGGAAGAAACGAAGATCCAATCAGAACAAGAGCAAGCTTCAGAAACTCTGAAGAAACTCTCATGGGACTTGTGTCTCTGATTGAACCTTCTTCTATTGATGAAGCACTTCTGGATAATGACTGGATTCTGGCAATGCAAGAAGAGCTGAATCAATTCACCAGAAACGACGTATGGGATCTCGTTCCCAGACCAAAAGGTTTCAACGACATTGGAACAAGATGGGTGTTCAGAAACAAGCTAAATGAACAAGGTGAAGTCATCAGAAACAAGGCACGACTGGTTGCACAAGGTTATAGTCAGCAAGAGGGGATAGACTATACAGAAACCTTTGCCCCAGTCGCCAGGTTAGAATCTATCAGACTTTTAATTTCATTTGCTGTTAATAGAGGCATCACTCTGTATTAGATGGATGTCAAAAGTGCATTCTTAAATGGTTATATAGAAGAAGAAGTCTATGTACACCAACCCCCTGGTTTTGAAAATACAAAACATCCAGAACATGTTTTCAAACTAAAGAAGTCACTATATGGTCTGAAACAAGCTCCCAGAGCTTGGTATGAAAGGCTAAGTAACTTTCTGTTAGAAAATGAATTCACCAGAGGGAAAGTGGACACTACTCTATTCTGTAAATCAGTTAAGAATGACATCTTATTCTGTCAAATTTATGTTGATGATATTATCTTTGGTTCTACTAATCCTTCTCTTGGAAGAAAATTTGCTAAGTGTATGCAGGCAGAATTTGAGATGAGCCTCATGGGGGAACTGAAATTCTTTCTAGGAATTCAGATCAATCAAACTCCAGAGGGAACTTACATTCATCAGAGCAAATACATCAGAGATCTTCTGAAGAAATTTGACCTCTCAGAATGTAAGCCATCAAAGATTCCAATGCATCCCACGTGCATTCTGGAAAGAGAAGAGGTAAGCAAAAATGTAGAACAGAAAGTCTACAGAGGTATGATTGGTTATCTCCTCTATCTGACTGCTTCAAGACCTGACATATTATTCAGTGTGTGTATCTGTGCTAGATTCCAATCAGATCCTAGAGAATCTCACTTAACAGCTGTTAAGCGAATTTTCAAGTATCTGAAAGGTACTACTAATCTGGGTTTGTTTTATAGAAAATCTAGTGATTACAGCTTAGTAGGCTACTGCGATGCTGATTTTGCTGGAGACAGAGTGGAACGAAAAAGTACTTCTGGAAGCTGCCAGTTTCTGGGAGAAAATCTAATCTCTTGGTCCAGCAAAAGGCAATCAACAATTGCGCTATCAACAACAGAAGCTGAGTACATAGCAGCAGCAGGATGTAGCACACAAATGCTCTGGATGAAAAGTCCACTATGGATCCCATTGATAATGGTTCTGCTATTGCTCATTATGGTTTTGAAAATCCGATCAACTAAGTCGAAGATGAAGGTGACGAAGATTATAAGGTACCAGAAGAGCTTACCAGACTATTACAACAGGAAGAAATGGAAATACAGCCTCATGAGGAACCAGTTGAGACAGTGGATTTGGGTACTGAAGAGGACAAAAAAGAAGTCAAGATAGGTTCTAACTTGAAGCCCAATATCAAACAGCGGTTAATACAGATGCTACATGATTATGTTGATGTTTTTTCCTGGTCATAGAAAGCCATGCCAGGACTTGACACCGATATTGTGGTTCATCGCCTACCTAAAAAAGAGGACTGTTCTCCAGTGAAACAAAAGGTTTATCATATGCGGCCGAATATGTCAGAAAAGATCAAGGCTGAAGTCATGAAACAATTCAATGTCAGTTTCTTAGCTGTCACGTCTTATCCCCAATGGATCTCTAATGTTGTTCCAGTGCCTAAAAAGGACGGTAAGGTACATATGTGTGTGGATTACCGAGACCTGAACAGGGCAAGCCCCAAGGATGATTTTCCGCTTCCCCACATTGATGTTCTTGTTGACAACACCGCACCAAATAAGGTATTCTCTTTCATGGATGGTTTATCCAGGTATAATTAGATCAAGATGGCACATGAGGACATGGAGAAGATAACTTTCGTCATGCAGTGGGGCACTTTCTGTTACAAGGTTATGCCATTTGGGTTGAAGAACGCTGGGGCAACCTATCAACGGGCCATGGTAGCTTTGTTACATGATATGATCCATCACGAGATAAAGGTCTACGTGGATGGTATGATAGCCAGGTCTCAGACTGAAGAGGAACACCTTGATCACCTACAAAAGCTATTTGACAGGCTGGTGAAATACAAACTGAGGCTGAACCCGAATAAGTGCACTTTCAGAGTAAGGTCAGGTAAGCTCCTATGCTTTGTTGTCAGAGGCAAAGGCATTGAAGTGGATCCTGTAAAAGTCAAAGCTATACAAGAAATGGCAACTCCTTGCACTGAGAAGGAAGTTAGAGGGTTCTTGGGACGCTTAAACTACATAGCCAGATTCATTTCACATCTGACCGCTACTTGTGAGCCAATATTCAAATTACTGAAGAAAGATCAAGCAGTGAAGTGGAATGACGATTGCTAGAACGCCTTTGACAAAATCAAGGAATAACTTCAAGAGCCTCTAATTATGATACCTCCAGTTGAAGGAAGACCTTTGATCATGTACTTAACGATATTAGAGAACTCAACGGGGTGTGTGATGGGGCAGCATGACGAGTCTAGTCGAAAAGAGCATGAAATATACTACCTTAGCAAAAAGTTTACTGACTGTGAAACAAGATGCTCACTGATTGAGAAAACTTGTTGTGCTTTGGCATGGGCTGCTCGCCGACTAAGATATATGCTTACCCACACTACCTTGTTGATATCTAAGATGTATCCTATCAAGTACATCTTTGAGAAGCCCACTCTCTCCGGATGAATAGCAAGATGGAAAATGATCCTGACCGAATACGACATTCAATACACAACCCAAAAAGAAATTAAGGGAAATGTACAAGCTGATCATTTGGCTCATCAAGCTGTGGATGACTACCAATCCATGAATTTTGAGTTCCTGAATGAGAACATCACGTTGGTAACTGATTGTAAAGAACCTGGACCGGATGAAGGACTTGAAAAAGGATCTCGATGGACTATGGTTTTTTATTGAGCTTCCAACGCTCTTGGCAATGGCATCAATGCTGTGATCATATCTCCTGAAGGCTTTCATACTCATTTCACTACCATGCTATGTTTCAACTGTACCAACAATATGGCTGAGTATGAAGCATGTATCATGGGTCTCCACGCTGCAATCGATTTAAGGATTAGGTTCTTTAGTGTGTTTGGAGACTCGGCTTTGGTAATTAGCCAGATCAAAGGAGAATGGGATACGAAGCATCCTAATCTCATCCCGTACAAAGAACATGTGTTGACATTAATCACATACTTTGAAGAAATTAATTTTGAGCATTTTCCACGAGAGGAAAATCAACTAGCGGACGCGCTAGCTACGATGTCATCCATGTTCAAGGTCAGGTGGGATAATGAGGCTCCTCAGATCACCATTGAGAGGATGGACGAACCAACATACTGTCATGAGATTGGTATTGAAGGAGTAGTGGATAAACCTTGGTTCCATGAAGTCAAAAGATATCTCGAAGCCCAAGGAGTATCCTGAGGGAGCTTTAGTCAATGACAAGAAGTTCTTAAGAAGATTCTCTGCCAAGTTCTTCCTCAGTAACGGGATCCTCTACAAGCGCAATCATGACTCTACCTTGCTTCGGTGTGTAGACAAGTGTGAAGCAGAAAGGATTATGGATGACTTACATGAAGGTACCTTTGACACTCATTCCAGCGAACATTCAATGGCTAAAAAGATACTACTGGTCCACCATGGAGGCAGACTGTTATCATCATTCACGGACTTGTCACAAATGTCAGATCTATGCTGATAAGGTACATGTGCCTCCGGTTCCTTTAAACGTCTTGACTGCTCCTTGGCCATTCGCAATGTGGGGCATCGACATGATTGGAGAAATCAGACCTAAGACTTCTAACAGACACCGCTTCATCCTGGTTTCCATTGATTACTTCATGAAGTGGGTTGAGGCAGCTTCATTCACTTCCGTTACCAAGAACGTTGTGGCCCGATTCATCAAACATAATATCATCTGTCGGTACGGTACCCCCGAGAGAATCATTACAGATAATGGTACCAATCTCAATAACACTATGATCACTGAGTTTTACACGCAATTCAAGATTCATCATCATAACTCTTCTCCTTATCAGTCAGAGATGAATGGCGCTATTGAAACTGCTAACAAAAATATCAAGAGAATCATACAAAACATGACAGTGACATATAACGATTGGCATGAGATGTTACCATTTTCTCTTCATGGTTACCGCATCATAATGCGCAAATCAACAGGGGAAACTCCTTTCTCTTTGGTATACGGTATGGAAGTTGTCCCGCCGATTCAAGTCCAGATCCATTCCTTGAGAATTATTAAGGATGCAAGGCTGAGTGAAGACGAATGGGTCCAGACTCGACTTGACCATTTAAACCTAATTGACGAGAAGAGGCCCGCGATTGTCTTCCATGGTCAGATGTACCAAAAACGTATGATCAAATCTTTTAACAAGAAGGTCAGATGTCAGTTATATCAGGCTGGTGACCTGGTAATCAAGCGCATCATACTGCCGCAAGGTGATCCAAGGGGAAAATGGACTCCCACATACGAAGGTCCATTTGTAATCAAGAACATATTCTCTGGTGGAGCCATGATCCTAACCACTATGGACGGTGACGACCTTCCACACCCGGTAAATGCAAACATAGTTAAAAGATACTACACATAAACAACGACCTGCTAGGTCGACTGACCTAGGAAAAAAATTAGGGCATCTCGGCGAACCAAAAGGGTTCGGGAAAAAATTAGGGATATACATGAAAAAAAAGTTTGTACACCCGGCAAGTCGAAAACCTGAAAAGGCGGCTTGGGCAGAAAAGGGTATCCCGGTGGACTGAAAACCCGAAAGGGCAGTCTAGGAAAATGTTAGGGATTTAAAGTATATAACTATGTCCCGTTGGATCACCTTACAACCAATCTTCAGTATAAACTATCAAGCTCAAGTGGTACTAAGAAATCCAACCAGCTTCGAACAAGCAGCGAAAGGGATGAGACGCTCAAGGACATAAAGGCTATAGTAGAATAGGAACCCAATGGGATTATTTCACATAGCTGTCTTCTTTGTATATTATTTTTGTATAATTTCCATTTTTACGACGACATTATCTTACTAGGATGTCTGTCTCCTTGCACAAAAACGCTTAATTCAAATGAATACAAAACTATTTCTTTGAAAGTTGCAAATTTCTGTTTTTATTTTTCTATTTTTGTATGCAAAAACGTCCAGTGATTATTTTTGAACATATGCATTTGAATATGATTACTGCTTACAAATATATGTCTAAAAACAGAAAGGAAATTGCTAATGACTTTAAGAAACGGGACAATATCTAAGGGCCATCCACAAGATCCCCGCAGATGTCTTCCCCGATAGATACCTTCTCCAATGGGTACAAAGCCAGGGGAATTCTACTACAAGGTCACTGTGATACGATGGCAGAACTGACTATTTTTACTTTTTTTCATTTTTTGTTCGCAAATGTGCGATAAGCAAGAGTCGCACCGACTTTTATTTCATCCAACAAAGGAAAAGGGAAAAGAATAGAAAAAACCTTTTTCGAGATGTTTCTGAGTACGGGGGGGGGGGGGGGGGGGTAGATTATAGAAAGGGAAGGTGTTAGCACCCTTTATATCCATGGTTTTCCATGGGCTCTTAGGTACTTGCTCATTTTGAAATTGGTTGTGTGTGTTTTGAAATTTTTTTGTTTAACTTCATGGTAACCCTTGTATCTGTCCTCAAGAGTGTGACGAAGTTGTTTTTGAAAATTATTTTGAAAGTGTTTGTGTGAAAGAGTTTTTGTTGTTTTGAGCAAGTACTTAAGAGTTTCTACCTACTCGAAAAAGACTGTTCATTTTCTCGTTTCCTTTAGACAGCGCTATCCTACTATTAAGGAGTAGGTAGCCCCATCGTTGGAGTTAAAGGGACATTCGAAGGGACACCTACGGTCACTAAAGCAATGGTTTGGAAACCTTAGTAATTACCCTAGAGTCCTAAAGATCTTTCTGAGGCAACATTCGAATGGGTCATTTTTTATCTTTTGGGACTAGAGGGAAACCACTAAAGCTCCCTATACTTCATGACCATTTACCGAAGGCAACCGGAGTGGGGAAAACCCTAGGAGTGAACATGTGCATGTGTTTGATTTCAGTTGATTATCTTGGCACAATTAGGGTTTTCTACTATTTTCAAAGTTATTCTTTCCATAGAAGCCTATTAGTCTAAGCAGTTCATAATAGTGGAAAGTAAAAGCGGAAAGTAAATATACGCTATTACAAAGCTTTGAGGAGGGGGTTACATAACCAAAAACTAGGGATGAAACAGTAAATAATAAGCGGTAAACCCTAATTAAAAACTATTACAAACTCGACGCAAATACAATAGTTGGAATTAAAAAATAAAGTATTGCGCGCGTGACGATTTAAATGCGAGATTCACAGTCTAAATTCAAAGGGAATCAAAGAAAATATTTTTGTTATTTTTTTATTGAGAAATTTAACTATTTGCAAATTAACTCTAATTTTCTAATTGATTTTAATCATGTAAAAAATAATTTAAATTTCCCTAATTAAATTAATCTAATTAATTAATGAAATAAAATATTTTCATGAAAAAAAATTGATTTTAATGTTTGTGATTTTTTGATTTAATAAAAAAAATGATTTTTTTTCTTCTGTAAAATGATTAAAAAAATAATTAAAATAAATAAAAGAAATTAAAAAGAAAAATTAGACTGGGCCTGGTGTGAAGTAGTAATCTGGGAGGTGCATTGTTTGAAAATTCCAGGCCTAGCATAGCTGGCCCAAAGTTGACGTTTGCTCTAGTGAGACGCTGGCCAAGAAGGTCCACCACGCACATGCATGCTTGAGGCATTAGATCTGGGATGGAGATGATCCAATGATGAGGTATTGTGGTGTATGGTAGGCACGCTTGGTAGGATAACATTAGATTTTCAATCAAATATTAGAAAAAATAATAGAAGCACACACCTAGGATCGAACCCAGGACATTTGCTTCACAGGCACACTCCTCAACCATTTGCGCTAGTTGGACGGCTTGTACATATAATAAAACAAATAACACATAATGGAAACAAAGTGCATTATGCCCAGAAAACGCGCCAAGATTCAATCCGGCCAGTGGGAGTCAGCCACATGATCATCTTCCTCCTCAGAACTATCATTTTAGGTATTAGCTTTTACCTACGGACATGTCTGTTGCTAAAAGACCTACAAATCTCCAAAATTCACACCAAGCAATATAAATGCAATTTAAAGCCATGGATCAACTGGGTTTGATCCCTTGAGCATGATGGCATACATTATTAGGTCTAATTTTCCCTGCATCTCAAAGCCCTAAAACGGAGGTTAAAACCCTAACAATAGCAGTTTGGCATCTATGCATCAAGAGTGGAAATTAAGTATTCAAATACATTCCAAATGCTCAAACAAACAATAATGCATAATCAAAACCTATTTCCAATGTGTGTACAATCAAAATCGAATTCAAAATGTGAAGGGAAAACCTTGATGATATAGATGGCGATTATGGATGCAGTGACGCGTGCAAATGATGTTGTTAGCTTCAGGTGGTTGCCAGGAATGGATTGCTGGCCTTAAAACACTTTGAATCGTCCTTCATAATGAAATCCGGTTCTCACTTTTTTGTCCAAAAATTGAGTTTTTGTTCTTGCAGTTTACATTACCAACCCTTGTTCTTTTGCTTTGGATATGTTGTGTATATATGATATAATGATTTATGTCAACAAAAATTGGTCATATCTTTGCAAATTATGGAGATTTGATTTCATTCTTTGCCTTGTATGATTTGTTTTTAAAATAGACCAAATTATGATCTTTTCCAATCAATTAGCTCTTGTGAAATTTGGATGATTTTCTAGTTGTTTATTGACTCATAATATACTCATAAAATCAAATCTTGGATTTTATTTCATTATTCTACTATTTAAATTGATTTATTTTGATTTAAATGGATAAAAAATCAAAATAAATAATAAAAATAATAAAATAATCGGTGGATAAGCTCAGGGGTCGTGGGCCATCTTAAGAACAAGTTTCAAACAAGAAAACATGGGCCCATTTGGAAAAACAGTCATTTTGATCAATGTTGACTTCATGCACATTTCCAAATATTGGTCAACTTTGACAATACATATCTCCCTCAATTTTAAGCCTAAGATGGTGTTCTTCGACTTTTTAGATAGCTTAGGATGTCCTCTAAGTAGCCTCTTTGGTTTCATCTCAATTGGATCTTCCATGTTCATGTAAGAAGCTTTGACCCAAAAGGTGTTTTTGTTGACTTTTTGAAATGACCTATAATGTCTGAATTTATATCTTTTCAGGAGTGCATTTTTTGAACTTGAGGGATGAAGATGAGTTGTAGGGAATTGAATTCTATTAAAAATGAGCCTTGGGTGAGAAATTTCCGATAAATTATGAGAAAGTTATGCCTGGGCAAAGTTTAGTTAACTTTTCCTTTAGAAACCCTAATTTAGCATTTTTTTACTTTTGATGAGTTAGGTGCATTTCTTGAGGAAACATGATCAAACCTTGTGAAAGGCATGAAACACTGCATGGATGATCTTGAGAACATATTAGGGCAATGGAAATCATTTGCTACCCTTGGAACTCAAACATCTTGATGAAAATGTAAACCCTAGTTTGAGGCTCATAGTCTTAGGAGGAGGATATGTCTGGTCAATCCTTAGGCATCCTTGGGCAAGTTGAGGACCTCTAGGAGTATGTTTTGAGTAAAAATGGGAGGGAAAATTTTGGGGTGCAACAGCTGCACTTGTTCAATCTTCTTGTACCTGAGGATGTAGATTGGCTTGTCTGCCTTTCGTGATCTGAGGGTGGAAGATGATTGAACACTAGAGTGCCCAGAAATTTGCACTCGCATGAAGTGAATATTGATCGATAATATCGGGAATGGGCTTACAGGTGCCATTTGGAAGGTGACAGAGAATCGTCGAAGATGGGCTTAAAGACGCCATCCAAAAAAAGATATTGGTTGCGCAAGAGATTCCTTTACGAGAATTCCTATACCTGACATTGAGGAGGACTTCACCTGGGAATGTTGATTTATGTCTTGGGAAATAGCGGCTAGGAGCTTCGGTTGCCCATTACTCTACTGGGAAATATGAAATTGATCGTATCTGGTCAGGTCTAGGTTTTAACAGTGTTGTAAACTGTTGTCTGGAGATAAAGAGAAGGAACCTGGATAGTAGGGTTACTTCGTAATGAAAGGCTGGATAGTAGGGATATGAGAGGGTACCTGGGTAAGGTTGCTTCGTGAGGAGTTTGGGTGAAACTGCATCTGAACCGAGAAGTAACCTGGGTAAGGTTGCTTCGTGAGGAGTTTTGGTAAAACTACATCTGAATCCAGAAGGAACCTGGGTAAGGTTGCTTCATGAGGAGTTTGGGTAAAACTGCATATGAACTGAGAAGGAACCTGGGTAAGGTTGCTTCGTGAGGAGTTTGGGTAAAACTGCATATGAACCAAAAAGGAACCTGGGTAAGGTTGCTTCGTGAGGAGTTTGGGTAAAACTATATCTGAACCGAGCGGGAACCTGGGTAAGGTTACTTCGTGATGAGTTTGGGTAAAACTGCATCTGAACCGAGAGGGAACCTGGGTAAGGTTGCTTCGTGATGAGTTTAGGTAAAACTGCATCTGAACCAAAAAGGAACCTGGGTAAGGTTGCTTCGTGATGAGTTTGGGTTAAACTGCATTTGAACCGAGAAGGAACCTGGGTAAGGTTACTTCGAGCTAAGTTTGTGTAAAACTTCGGGAGGAACCTGGGTAAGGTTATTTCGGGATAAGTCCAGGTAAAACTTCAGAAGGAACTCGATTAAGGTTAGTTCGGGATAAATTCGTGTAAAAATACAGAAGGGACCTGGGTAAGGTTACTTCGGGATAAGCTTGTGTAAAACTTTATTTGGAAATGTATGAGAAGGAGCCTGTATGAGATTTTTCAAGATAGGCTCGTGTGAAGTTGCATTTAGGGGAAACTCGTGTAAGATTGCTTCGTGACGAACCCGTGTAAAGTTGTATTTGGTTGCGCAGGTAATTATTCTGTTTAGTTTCAGGAGCTAATCTTGGACCCGCTAGAAATTGTTGATGATAACCATCTTTCCTGAAAAAGGTACTTGATTAATTATATGTGATACATGAAATGCATTGTGCGATGATGTTCTCAAAATAAATGAGATTATGCTGTATGCAATATGTATGCGCATGTCATGATGTATGAACATGAAATGCTATTATGACATATCTGAGTCTGGGAAAATAATTTCCTGACCGCTGCTGGAGAGTACTGGAAATTGACTTCCTGACCGTCATAGAAAAAGTGGTTCTTCTTCTTCCGCTGGGGATGGTGAATATTCTATCGGGGAGAGACTTAGCTTGAGAATAATTCTGCAAGGGAATATCTCTGTTTGAAGGTGAGCTTCCAAAGCTGAAGTGCTAAGCTTTGTTGGGGATTGGGCTTCTGTATTCAGAGAAATAAACTCTGCTTGGGAGAAAACTATATGAGTCGCTTGCAATTACAAAATTTGGCTGGGGAACATAGATGTCGGTTTTCTGAAGGTGCTTTGCTGGGGAAAGTAGCTCCTGTTTGGGGAAGCCGATTTCAAAGCTTTGGTTGCTTCTACTCTGCGGGGAGTGTAGATGTTACTGCGGTGCATGCTAAGGATACGACAATGACTTTGCATCAGGACTTTTCTGCCCCTGTACCTGCTGGAGAAAGTACCTGTGGAGGCTTTGTGGATAGCTCGAGTGTAATCCCAACTCTTGGGGTGCTTGGTAATTGTCGATCAGAATGATAAGTCTTCTACTGATAGGCAAGTGTCAAGATGACGGGACATAGTCGTACGCTTTAATCCCTAACTTTTTCCCGGACCGCCCTTTCGGGTTTTCAGACCATCGGGATACCCTTTTTTGCCCAAGCCGCCTTTTCAGGTTTTCGACTTGCCGGGTGTACATATATTTTTTGTTTTCATCCCTCATTTTTGCCCGAATCATTTTGGTTCTCCGGGATTCCCTTATTTTTGCTTAGGCCAGTCAACCTAGCCGGTCTTTGTTCATGCGTAGTATTTTCCGACTATGTCCATGCTCTCAGGATGTAGGGAGTTGTTACTATCCATAGTGGTAAGTGTTGCCACACTGCCAGAAGATGTTTGTTTGATCGTACAAGGTTCGTTGCTGGAATCCATGTTCAATGCCCCAAGTGATTCAGATGGAGATTTGCCCATAGTTATTTGGCACCTTTGGAGAGACTACCCCAGGTGTGTTAGACATTATGTTATGCCCCATGCTTATGGAAGTCCTATTATTGGGAGTGTATTTCCCGCTGAGGTGATTCTGTCCATTGAGAGGATGTCTGTTCATTGAATATCCATTGTGCAGATTTCTCTACTGTCAAACAATTAGTCATATGCAAACAATGTCATTTAAAGAATGCAAAACTCATGTCTGTCTTGAATTTTTTTTTTTGAAAAATGTGTTTTGTGTAGTAAAACAAAATTTGCAAGAATGTGATATCAACTCGGGATTCGTAACAAGTCCTACAGGAGTCAGGATACCTTTGTAACAATATGCTCTCAAACTAACCCATGCTTCAGCTAGGACTTTTAAGGGTTATAACGTGGCCTGGTTCACCGTTTAAGAAACAAAGGATAAAGGCTCAAAATTTATTTGTATCCAACCGTTCTTCGTGATGTCCTTCAGTCCTATGCTCAGTTAATTGCGCATTTAGAACCCCGGTTGAGTCCTTGATGTTCTGGTGATGGTTCGGATACTGAAAGTTGATTTTGAATAGGCAGTCATTTTTGTAATTTGATTTCTGTTGAGGATTTGTAGGACCTCTTTCTTTTTTGATTTTGTTATCCCTTCTTTTTCCTGAACTGTTTCTTTTTGTAATTACAGTCAGCGTGATGCCCCAGTTTTTTTCTTAATTCTCCTTCACTAGTTTTGACTTAACGGGCTTTTCTTTTGCAAAATAATGACTGTATGCTTTGACGTTTATGCGGCACCATCACCGTCTTTTAATTTGGAAGGATGTCTTTGATGCAATTCATTGTGTACGAAGTGGAAGATTGTGACTGAATGCGCCTCTGAATTAACTGAGAAAACTAACCTGCCCCAGGTTATGATTAAGGGTTTTAATTTGTGTGAAAGAAAAACTCCTACTTCTTTCGCTCAAAGGGGTTGACTAGGGATTATCTTCCTTATAACTCCACTGTTTGGGATTTGAAATAATGCCTGTACATCGTCAGCGGGGTCTGTTCAAAAGCATATTGTAGAGATTGTGGTATCATTTTCGTCATCCTCCCTCTAAAGGCTTAGAGCTTTTAATCGAGAGGAACATCATGAAAAGGAAGTATAAAGCAGTTTAAGCATAGTGAAAACAAGTTAATTCAAGACAAACATGTGTAATGCATTAATGAAATAACAAAGTTTTAACATGACAATAATTGTTCGAATAAGCAAAGAAAATACAACTTGGGGATTCAAATGAACAAAAATGCTTTCAATCCTAACCATGTTTTGGCAGGGGAGAAGTAATCACATTGGGAGTCTTAGGAGGGTCAAATTCAATCTCCTTGGAATCAATCATATTCTGAATCTTGTATTTCAGCGCCCAACATTCGTTAGTATCGTGCCCCGGGCTTCCAGAATGATAAGCACACCTTGCATCAGAATTATAGTTATGAGAAGAAGTCTTAGGGTTCGGATGAGTGTTTATCACCGTAATCAGATTCATCTTCAACATATGTTGCAATGCTTGTGACAATGGCATGTTGATTTGGGTGAACTGCCTTTGAGGTCTTTCTACCCTTGGCTGATTGTTTCGTTGTTGAGTATCTGTAGGCCTAGGTATCATCACAGCCCCTACCGTTGGACGACGCTTAACTCTGTTCTAACCTCTTGAGTTATAAATGGCATTGACCTCCTTCTTACCCATGAATGGATTCTTCAATACACTTGACGTGGTGTCTTTCTGGATATTGCCACTCCAGATCCCAGCTTCTACCCTTTCTCCAATCAATATCAGCTCGGTGAAACCAGCTGAGGAGCTACCAATCAAGTGATTGAAGAACGGACCAGACAGTGTACCAAGAAACATATCCACCAACTCCCTATCAGACAAAAGGGGTTGGACTCTCCCTGCCAGATCTCTCTACTTCTGCGCATAGAACTTGAAACCTTCGCTTGCACCCACGAATATACTTTGGAGTTGAGTATGCGTAGGGGCAAGGTCAGCGTTATATTGATACTGCTTGTAAAAAGCAGCAGCCAGATCTTCCCAGTTGCAGATATTGGTTCCCTCCAGCTGATCAAACCACTCAAGTTGAGTCCTGGACAAACTGTCCTAAAAGAAATGGACCCATAAGTTCCTATCAGTAGTGTGAGGCTGAATCTTCCTCATGTAAGAACGGAGATGAAGCTTGGGACAAGACACCCCATCGTACTTCATAAATACCGGAGCCTTGAACTTCTGTGGGATGACTACCCCATATAATAAACCCAACTCTTCAAAATCCAGCCCTGGTATTCTTTGGATCTCCATTGCGCTCAGATGATGCTCTAACTGTTTGTACCTATCCTCAGCTGGAGGATACTATTCATCATTGTAATAAGATTCATCCTCAAAAACTCTTGGACTAGGGTCTTCCTCCCTTATCTCACCCTCTTGATTCTCCCCTTCTTTCGACAAGGAGGTCAGATCAACCGGTTGCTTCAACGGTCCCTTGAATTTTCTTCCCATATTCAGGATACCAACGATCTTCTTTTTCTTCTTCTTCTTCTTCTCTTTCAGAATAAGGGCCTTCAGATCTTCCTTCCCTCTAGCCAAAGCTACGAACATCTGCTGAAATTGGGCATTTTGTGCCTGGAGATCCTTGATACTTTGTTTAGAAGTCATTATTGCTGAAATAAACAGCGAAGACGATGAGAAACCTGTTACAGAACCTGTTTATGCAATGTCATGGATGATATGCGTATGCAATGATTTCAAGGACTTTGGGAAATTTAAATTTTCGAACCAAAATGAAACAAAGATTTTATTAGTAGAATTCAAAATACAATTTCCTTTTAGGCGTTACAATTGAAAATTCTAAAAACTAAAAGAAATGAAGTTTCCCATGGATGCCTCCTCTTCGTGTCGAGATAGACATTAAGGCTTCTTTCCTCATGAATCTGCTTTGTGAGCTCTAAACCTTTCTTCTCCTAGGCATAGAACTCATCCCTATATGTATCCCACTCCTTCTTCAACTTAATCCAGGCCCTCTATAGTTCTTCAAGATCGGTGGGCATATCAGGATGAAGAACCGTGTAGGGAATATCCCCTTCAGTAATGGGCTCCACAATCACTGGTAAGACGGCTACGCAGGGCATCATAAGTTTCCGAGAACGAGCTCATACCCATTAGAGATAAGGTTCCATAGGAATGGACGCCTTCGGTCCCAAAGTCTTGACGTCAGATCTGTTTATTATGCCCCAGGCTTATATGAACCTTTGGCAATATCCCTGAACATCATCCTCATAGTTGAACACAATGCCCTGGATAAGCATCTCTTGAGGACCGTCCCTTCGAGCATAACCAAATTATCGCAGAGCCAAAGAAGGATTATAAGTTATACCTCCCATAATGCCAGGTAGTGGGACATTACGGAATTCCCTGCAGCAGTCAATAATATAAATATCTCCCATAGATCGGGAATACCAGAGGATATCCGCGTGAGAAAGTGACATTATCCTTTTCGACCAACCCGAGCCTTCTTCATTCTTCAGCACTGACTTAGGGAGGTGAGAAATAAACCACCTCGATAGTAATGGCATGCAACACATAAGAATCCCTCTTCTCTTCATGGTACGAGTATGGAGAGTGTTGTACCCCAAAATTTTCCCTCCTATATTTCTCAAACACATGGCAAGTGAGGCCCCCAAATGGCTCAAGGAAGTTCAAAAGTTGACCAAATAAACTCTCTCCTAAGGTAGACTACTTCAAATTAGGTTTTCATTTTGCATCAATATGTTTGAGTCTAAAGAATCCAAAATGATCACAATTGTCCTAATATGTTCTCAAGATCATCCATGTCAAGTTTCAAGCCTTGCAGAGGAAGTCAAAAGTCAATTGTGGCCCATATATAGTCAAACTTCAATATTTTTGGTCAACATCCTCATTTTGAAGTATCATTCATCATTTGATCAAGGGTTGATCATCATTCACCAAGGATTTCTCACAATTCATCAAAACCCAAAAGTTGCTAAATTAGGGTTTTGTAGAAAAAGTCAACTCAAATTTGACCAAGCATAATTTTCTCATACTTTATCAGAAATGACCCATCAAAAGCTCATTTTGAATAGGATGCAATTCCCTAGAATTCATCTTCAGCTCAAAATTTTAAAATATGCACTCACAAGAAGATATGAATTTTGACATTATAGGTCATTTTGGAAAGTCAACTAAAACACATTTTGGGTCAAAGCTTCATACATGAGAATGGAAGACTCAATTGAGATGAGACCAAAAGGGTTGTTTAGATGACATCCTAAGATTTCTAAAAAGTCCAATAACACCTCTCTAGGGTCAAAATTGAGAGATTTATGCATTGGCCAAGTTGACCTTTTTTACAAAATTGCCAAAAGTCAAATGTGCTCAAATTTGCATTTTTTTCTAAATGGGCCCAACTTTTTATGCTTGCACTTCAATGATAAAATAGTACACGACCTATGGGACTATCCATGCTTTATTTATTCATTTATTTAATTTATTTTGATTTTTATTCATTTAAAAATTCAAATAAAATAAAATAAATCTAAATAAATCATATATTGTGTTTTAGGGATGATTTTTGCATTGAAGGAAGATCTTATATGCTGTTAATTGAGAATCAATTCGTGCAAGGCTGATTTGGGTGGAAAAAGATTGAATTTGAGCAAATTTGTAAAGATATCATATGCCATGAAAGACCAAATCAAATCTTCATAATGGGCAAGACTGATTTCGTTTTTGTTGACCTATCATGTTGTATTACATATAGAGAAGCAAGGCAAGGCAAGAGAAGAGGTTGGAGCAATCGTATAGAGCTAGAACAAAACTCAAAAAATTCAAGAAAAAGTGGTGATCCAATTTCCATACTAGAGGCCAATTCGTGTCATTCTCACATTGCCAACAGATTGCTGGACATCCCAGGAACATATCCCAATCAATTGCAAGCCTTTTCACGCCTAGAATTGCAAGTTACAAGTATCTTGATTTTCTTCCAAACTCAAATTCGACTTCATTGATTTACGCATCCTATGCATGCTTTGATTATATATTCGTGTTCATCATTGAGTTTGCAAACTATTGGTACCATTTAATTGCATTTCTAACACCTGTACAAGATATTTCCATAGCTAGGCTTTTACGTTCTTGTTTAGGGCTTTGCAGGATAGGTAAAATTGGACGAGTTGATTGGTACCAGCCATGGTCATTTATATTGCATATGGACAATATTTGAAACACACAGGGTTGTAGCTACAGCGCAATGTTTGTAGGTAAAAACATCCTAGGCTAATACGACGGATGGGAGGAAGAAGATGAGGCGTGGCGCCCCCTAGTTGGGCAATTTAAATTTAGCGTGTTTTTTTTCATTAATCATTGTTTTCCATATATTATCTATTGTTTTCATTATATGTACAAATAACAAATGCAGCACAAATGGCAAGCGTGCCTTGGAAATATGCATAAGGACCTGGGTTCGATCCCCAGGTCCCAACCTTTCTTCATATTTTTCTTCAACAGGAAATCTAGCACATTACACATCAGGAGGTTCACCATATACCATCAGGATCTGGCCATCCAATTCATCAACGCTCCAGATCCAATGCCTTTCCCTTGGAGGACTACCATGCGCCCAGTCAACGTGCACACTGGATTGGGAAAAGTCAAGCAGGCCTTAGCCATTTGGGCCCAAAAATTCAATTCAAACCTCCCTTTTCAGCAAACACCACTAGGCCCATTTAATAACTTTTCTTTATTTTATTTCTTTTTCTTTATTTTTTATTCTTTGAATTTTCTTTATTTATTTTAATTCACAAATTAATTATTCTTTTCACAAAAACCACAAAATCAATAATTCACCAAAATTAGGATTAGTTTTTATTTTATCAAAATTAATTTAATTTAGTTTAAATTAGGGAAATTGTAATTTGTTTTCAAAAATAAAATCAAATATAAATTAGGTTAAACTTTTGATTTTATTTTATTTTTCTCTTTTTCTCAAATAAATAAAAATACATAAAATAGGCTTTTAGATGAATTGATTTATTTTTCTTAGTTTAAAATTAATAAAACTTAGGATTTTCCTTTAATTTAACGATTCCATTATTTTCCTAAAAACTAACAAAAACGTTTTTTTAATAAATCGCAATTAGGTTTAGGCAAGGGTCAAAACCCTAGTTATCTCGTATTCGATTCATCGCGTGCGTATTATTTATTTTTCACGATATTGTTGTAACTGTTCATGGTTTGGAATAGTTTAATCTAGGGCTTTCATTTATGGCTTTTTCCCGGGGTTTTTTGGCTATGTAATTAATCCCTCTCCCCGAAGCCTTGTAATAGAGTAAATTTACTTTCTCGCATTTTAATTCTCGCAAATATTTGACTGCTTAGATGTATGCTAATAGGATTGTATGACAAGAATGAATGACAAATTAATCCAGTTAGAAAACCCTAATGTGCAAAGACTAAATAATTGAAAACAGATCACTCGCACATATCACTCTCAGGGTATACTCACACTTCGGTTGCCTTCGATAAACGATCATTAAGTATAGGATGTCTTAGTGGTTGCCCTCCTGTCTAACAAAGATCAAATGTCCCATTCGAATGTTGCCTCAAAAATGTTGCCTCGAATATGATCTTAAGACTTTAGGATTATTACTAAGTCATCCTAACATTGCTTTAGTGATCGCATGTCCCTTTCAAATTGACACTTACAACTCCAATGACAGTGCTACCTATTTCTCAATAGTAGGATAACGTTGTCTAAAGGAACGAGAATAGAAACGATCTTTTTTCGAGTAGGTAGATGCTAGTAGGTACTTGCTCAAATAAATCTTTTCACACTTACATTTTTCAAACAAACTTTCAAAAACAAACATCGTCACACCTTTGAGGACTGATACAAGGTTTATCACGAAGTCAAACTTTTCAAAACAAAGCACATACACAAGCAATTTTTAAAAGATGAGCAAGTGCCTAAGAGCCCATGGAAAACCATGGATAGAAAGGGTGCTAACACCTTCCCTTTCTATAATCTACCCCCTGTACTCAGAATATCTCGAAAAAGGATTTTTTCTATACTTTTTTCCTTTCCGGTTGGATGAAATAAAAGTCGGTGGAAACTCTTTCTTACCGTGACATTTTGCGAACAAAAAATACAAAACGTAAACCAGCATTAAAATAGTCGATTCTGCCACCGTATCACAGAACTGGAGACTCTGCTGGGGAATTAATAAGTGGGGTATACCTTAGGATCTAGTTCATTATAATTGCATCTCTTGATTGCTTTGATTGCTTTACTTTTAAGGGTTTTGTTTGGGAGTTACTATAGATCCTAACCCAGATCTGGGGATACCTTTTAGGTAAGTAGAAATAGATTGTGAGGGAACTGTACGACATAGACCGATACGGTTGAAGCAGTAGCTACATTGATGTGGTACATTGGTTGGTACCAGTATCCCTTGTGGAGAAACGAGGAGAATTCAGGGCCGCTGCATGGTGTTGTTAAGCATCACTTGACCTTAGAACCTTTAATCACCCAACTTAGCCATTAGAAAGTAGTGAGATAGTCGGCCTCGGTGTAAAGCTGAGAACTGGTTGATACACGATGCTACACTCATTGAGAGCATACTCTCGAGATAGTTCTGGCCGCAATAAAATAATGCGTGAGCTGAAATCATGACCGATGGAGGATGGTCAGTGATATTGAGATCCTCTAGAACCCGATTACTTTTTCTAGGACAGGTTAAAACCAACTTAACTTCAAGAGGGTACTACCTTTGACCTCATGTAAGCCTTAAACCTGAGGACTTTGTGTGATTTGACTGTGTTTGCAATATCTGTGTTTGCTATACCTGTGGTTTACCATGACATCATGCATCATAACATGGCATTCATGCTTCATTACACTAACCATTTCAAATACCAAGGGAATTTATCTTTGTTCTGTTTTGCAGATTATGGCTTCCGTGCGCAGAAATACCATCCGAGTCAACTTTGTGCAAATACCTGCCCAACATAAAGAGCTAGCCTCAAGAGTTTCTGAGACTTCTATGTTCATTAAGAGACACGATCAACTTCTCAGCCTGGTAACTTTAAATCTTGATGAGCAGATGATGAGCGTACTATTTCAGTTCTTTGATCCCATGCATCATTGCTTCACTTTTCCAGATTACCAGCTGGTACCCACCTTGGAAGAGTTCTATCATCTATTGGGCACATCCATCCTTGAACATGTACCCTTCACAGGTATGGGAGAAATTCCTAGACCAGAAGACATTGCCTCAGCTCTGCATTTGAAACGGGCTGACGTAGTATCCAATTGGGAAACACGAAGTGGTGTTGAAGGTCTTCTAGCCAAATTTCTGATAGATCAGGCTCAGCTATTCTGGGATGATTTGGATTTTAAAGATTTTGAAGATGTCTTGGCTCTCCTTGTCTATGGTTTGGTTCTCTTTCCGAATCCGGATTCCTTTGTAGATGTGAATGCTGTCAAGATTTTCCTTTCTCGCAATCCAGTGCCTACCTTGCTAGGTGATATCTTACATGCTCTCCACACCCGTACTATGAGGAGAAGAGGAACTCTTATGTGTTGCATGTCGTTGCTGTCAAGGTAGTTTATTTCTCACCTCCCTAAGTCCGTGCTGAAGAACGAAGAAGGTTTGGGTTGGTCCTACAGAATAATGTCACTTGCTCATACAAATATTCTTTGGTGTTCCCGGGCTATGGAAGACACTGATATTATTGACCGTTGTGGGGGATACCCTAATGTCCCATTGCTTGGAATCAGAGGAGGTATAACTTACAATCCTTGCCTGGCTTTGCGACAATTTGGTCGTGCTCGGAGAGATGGTCCCTATGAGTTACTTCTTAAGGACATTGTATTCAACTATAAGGAGGATGTTAAGGAGCATCGCTGAAGGTTCATACGAGCTTGGGCCATGGTGAACAGATCTGACCCCCAAGAGTTGGGACCAAAGATTTCCCTTCCTATGCAGCCTTACCTCCAATGGGTCTGAGCTTGAGCCCAAAAGCTTGGGATGCCCTATGAGGCCGTATTACTAGTGATTGTGGTGCCCACTAACAAAGAAGGCATCCCTTACACGGTTCTATATCCTTACATGCCCACTAATCCTGGGGAGTTACAGAGGTCTTGGATTCAGCTGAAGAATGAGCGGGACACTTACCAGGAGCAGTTCCATGAGCAAGAAAGGAAGGTTTTAAAGCTCACCAGGCAGCCCGAGGAAGAAAGAGTGATCAATGACTACATCAGCATAAAGAGGAAGCGACCATGGGACTTTTGATTTTGATTTTTCTAGTTTTAGATTTTGTTTTATTTACTTCTTTGTAATGCCTTAAAGGCATTATTGAAACTTTCAAAAGTTAAGCTAATAAAGTTTTGTTTATTTTTTGGGTTTACAAATTTAAATCTCCCAAAGTCTTTGAAATCATTAAATACGCATCCCATTATCATGCACACCATTACAGGTACCATTACAGGTTTCTCATCTTCTTCGCTGTTTATTTCAGCAGAAATGTCTTCTGATCAAGCCATCAAAGATCTTCAGGCACAAAACGCCCAGTTCCAACAGATGTTCATAAGTCTGGCTAAAGGGAAAGAGGATCTGAAGACCCTTATTCTGAAAGAGAAGAAGAAGAAGAAGAAGGTAGGTATTCTGAACATGGGTAGAAGATTCGGAGAAAGGTTGAGACAACCAATTGATCTGACCTCCTCATCAAAGGACAGGAAGAACCAAGAAAGAGCAAAGGACCCTAGTCCTGTAGTTTCTAATAACGATACAGATTACGATGCTGAGAAATATCCTCCTACTGAGGATAGGTACAAGCAGCTAGAAGACCGTCTGAGTGCTATGGAGATTCAGAAAATACCTGGTTTGGACTTCGGAGAATTAGGGCTGGTATCAGGAGTGGTCATCCCTCATAAGTTCAAAGCTCCAGTTTTCGCCAAGTACGATGGAGTATCCTGTCCAAAACTTCATCTCCTCTCGTATGTCAAGAAAATCCAACCCCACACTGCTGATAGAAATTTGTGGGTGCACTTCTTTCAAGATAGTGTGTTAGGGACTCAGCTTGAATGGTTTTATCAGTTGGAAGGAGCTAGCGTCCAAAACTGGGAAGACCTTGCTGCTGATTTTTACAAGCAGTATCAGTATAACGCCGACCTTGCTCCCACTCGTACTCAGCTCCAGGTTATGTCCATGGGTGCAGGTTAAGGTTTTAAGGACTATGCTCAAAAGTGGAGAGACTTGGCTGGAAGGTTCCAACCCCCTTTGTCTGATAGGGAGTTGGTTGACATGTTTCTAGGGACGCTATCTGGTCCATTTTTCAATCACTTGATCGGTAGCTCGTCATCTGGGTTTACTGAGTTGATTTTGACTGGAGAAAGAGTAGAAGCCGGCATTCGAAGTGGTAAAATACAGAAGGACGCCTCTCCGAGTTCGGTAAAGAAGACATTCACCGGTAAGAGGGAAGCTAGTGCAGTCTATGGCCCGAGGGGCCAAAACAGATCTGAACATCGTCAAACGGTAAATGCTGTAGTGATACCAAGACCCGCAGTTGCTCCATAATGCAACAATCAAAAAAGGGTGGAAAGACCGCAATGACAATTTACCCGCATCAATATAACTTTGGCTGAAGTTCTACCTCATCTGGTGAAATCCAACTTGGAAACATTGAGAGAGGCTCCCAAGAATCCAAACACTGCTTCTCCCAGATACAATCCCAACGTGCAGTGTGCCTACCATTCTGAGAGTCCTGGCCACGATACAAACGATTGTTGGGCTCTGAGAAACAAGGTGCAAGATTTGCTCGAAGCTAAGGAGATAGAGTTTGATGCTCTGGAAAAGCCAAATGTTATAACTGCTCCCATGCCCAAACATGGTAGTGGATTCAATGCGGTGGACACCGATTCGTTTGTAACCTCTATGGAAGAAATCTCTACTCCTCTGATGACGGTTAAGAAGAATTTGCCGTTGGCCAGTTTATTTCCGGGATATGGTGAAGGTTGCCACATGTGTTCAATTCTTCCTTCCGATTGTTGTTTATTGAAATCAGGTGTTCAGCACCTGATGGATAATAAAGAGATTTTGTTTGAGAAGACTATGATTCTGTTTGTTCCAAATGAAGACGTTGCCATCATAACCATTTCCACCAATCCTTCCAAGGTTTCCTCAAGAAAACCTATTAGGATTACACCTGTTCCGAGAATTTCCCCGCTAATAATCACCGCTCCGGGTCCAATCCCATATACCTCAGATAAGACTATCCCATGGAATTATGATGTTGATGTATATTACAATGGTGTTAAGCAAGATCTGAGGACTGAAGAAGATGATACTGATATCATTAATATTGTCGGGACCAGTAAGATCACCAGAAGTGGAGGAATCTTTTCTCCCAAGATTTCCCCTCCGACTGTCCACAAACCTGGTATCATTTTGTCTGCTAGTACATCAACTATTGTCCCAGGTCCTACTCCAGTTATCACCCCTGTCGCCGAGCCATCTGGGACTTGGGGTAAAGAAATCATAGGTGAGCCTGCCCGGACAGAGGCACCTAAGAAAATCATCGTGGAAACGTCTAAACAAGAAATAGAGGAAATATTGAAAATTATCAAGAAGAGCGACTACAACGTAGTCGAGCAGCTGGGGCAGACCCCGTCAAAGATCTCCATGTTGTCCCTGTTACTGTGTTCTGAAGCCCATGCGAAGGATTTGATTGCATTTCTCAAGAATGCGCATGTGCCGCAGGAAACTTCAGCAGATCAGTTCAAAGATTGTGTGGCCAGCCTGACTGCTGACAACGGACTAGGTTTTTCAGATGCAGACCTAACCCCTAAGGGGAGAAATCATAATGATGCTCTGCACGTCTCGATCGAGTGCAGGGGCACCACTATGGCCCATGTGCTGGTAGATATCGGGTCCTCATTGAATGTTCTGCCAAAGAAAGTGTTATACCATCTGGATTGTGATGGTTTGATTCTAAAGCCGAGTAACATTGTGGTAAGGGATTTTGATGGACCAAAAAGAATGGTGCACGGGGAGGTGGACATCCCTGTCAAAGTGGGTTCTCAGACCTTTGGGTCCACCTTCTACGTAATGGATATCAAGCCATCGTATTCTTGCTTGCTGGGTCGTCCTTGGATCCATAAGGATGGGGAAGTTACATCCATACTCCATCAAATGCTGAAATATCCGGTGAGGGGGAAGATCGTCACGGTGCAAGGTGAGGAAGAGTATATGGTGAGCCATCTCAATTCCTTTCGTTACGTAGAGATGGACAGAGAATTTATAGAAATTCCTTGTCAGAATTTAGAAGAGGTCCCTCAGACTTTGGCGTCAACTGAAGGTACTACCAACAAATCTCTAATGAAGATGGCTTCTCTCAAGGATGCCAGAGCTGCAGTTGAAGAAGATGGGTGTACCAATTGGGGTCAGCTCCCTGATTTCACTCACAAAACTGACAAATTTGGCTTGGGCTTTACTACAGGGGCTCAAAGGGTTGTTAGGCGTGCACGGATTGGAAGCCCTCCTCTATACATCAATAATCGGGGAATTAACGCAATTGAGGATAATGAAGAAGATTCAGACATCGACAGCTGGATCTACCCAACAACCAACGGTGGACTGAATAACTGGACGGCGAAGGACTTCATACCTGTTTCTTTTATTCCGCAGTAATTGACTTTTGTTTTAAGATTTGTAATAAACAGTTAGAAACTTTATGGCCCTGTGCCTTGCCCGAGGCACCTTGGCTTTTCTTGTGAGGGCTTATTATTTGTCATTAAATATATCATTTATAAAGCATTAGACATTTCTTGCATTTCAAATTTTGTGCTCCTTGTTTTTCTTTCCTGTCTCTCACTTTATCAAAACAGCTATTCTCATACACACACTCATGTATCATACTGCAGATCCATATCCACTCTGGATCCCGTTGATAACAACTCTGCTACTGCCACTTATGAATTCAAAAATCCGATCAACCAAGCCAAGGAAGAAGGTGAGGATGATTGTGAGGTGCCTGGAGAACATGCTAGATTGTTACTGCAGGAAGAAAGGGCCATACAGCCTCATGAAGAGCCAGTTGAGTCAGTAAATTTGGATAAAGAGGAAGACAAGAAAGAGGTTAAGATAGGTGCAAATCTAGAGCCTAGTGTCAAACAACGGTTAATACAAATGCTACGCGACTATGTTGAGATCTCCACCTGGTCCTATGAAGACATGCCTGGTTTGGACACTGATATTGTGGTACACCACCTGCCGACTAAAGAAGACTTCCCTTCGCTAAAGCAGAAGGTCCGCTGTATGTGCCCTGAAATGTCAGAAAAAATCAAAGCAGAAGTCATGAAACAGTTTGACGCAGGGTTCTTAGCAGTCACTTCTTATCCGCAGTGGGTTGCCAATGTCGTTCTGGTACCTAAGAAGGATGGTAAGGTACATATGTGTGTGGAATATAGATATCTTAATAGGGCGAGCCCCAAGGATGACTTCCCACTTCCTCACATTGATGTTCTAGTCGATAACACTGCACAACACAAGATCTTCTCCTTCATGGATGGTTTTTCTGGCTACAACCAGATCAAGATGGCTCCTGAGGACATGGAGAAGAAAACCTTCATTACACAGTGGGGCACCTTCTGTTACAAGGTAATGCCTTTCGGGTTGAAGAATGCTGGGGCAACTTATCAGCGCGCCATGGTCGCTTTGTTCCATGATATGATTAATCACGAGATTAAGGTTTATGTTGATGACATGATATCCAGGTCCCAGACTGAGGAAGAGCACCTTGACCATCTCCAGAAACTATTTGACAGGTTGAAGACGTACAAGCTGAGGTTGAATCCAAACAAGTGTACCTTCGGGGTAAGGTCTGGTAAGCTTATGGGTTTTGTTGTCAGTGATAAAGGTATTCAGGTGGACCCTACAAAGGTAAAAGCCATACAAGAGATGCCGACTCCCCGCACAGAAAAAGAAGTCAGCGGTTTCTTGGGACGTCTAAATTACATCGCCAAGTTCATTTTGCATATGATTGCTACTTGTGAGCCAATCTTCAAGCTGCTGAAGAAATATCAAGTGGTAAAATGGAATGATGAGTGCCAGACCGCTTTCGAAAGAATCAAGGAATACCTTCAAGAACCACCAATTCTGATGCCTACAATTGAAGGAAGACCTTTGATATTATACCTGACAGTGCTAGACTTTTCAATGGGGTGTGTGTTGGGGCAGCATGACGAGTCTGGTCGAAAAGAGCACACCATTTATTACCTTAGCAAAAAGTTTACCGACTGTGAGACCCGATACTCATTGCTCGAGAAAACTTGTTGCGCTTTGGCATGGGCTGCTCGCCGGCTGAGACAATATATGCTGACTCACACTACCTTATTAATATCAAAGATGGATTCGATCAAGTATATTTTCGAGAAGCCCTCTCTTTCCGGAAGGATAGCAAGATGGAAGATGATCTTAACTGAGTACGACATCCAATACATAACCCAAAAAGCAATCAAGGGGAGTGTATTGGCGGATCAGGTTGTGGATGACTACCAGTCCATTAATTTCTAGTCCCCGGATGAGAATATCATGTTAGTGATTGACTGCGAAGAACCTGGACTGGATGAAGGACCCGAGGAGGGATCTCAATGGTCTATGTATTTTGATGGAGCCTCGAACGCATTGGGTAATGGAATTGGCATTGTAATTATATCTCCTGAGGGCTGTCATACTCTGTTCACCGCCCGATTATGTTTTAACTGCACCAACAATATGGCAGAGTATGAAGCGTGTATCATGGGTCTTCGAGCTGCTATTGACCTGAGGATTAAGTTCTTGAGTGTATTTGGAGATTCGGCTATGGTGATAAGTCAGATCAAAGGCGAGTGGGATACGAAGCACCCAAATCTTATTCCTTACAAATAGTATGTGTTGACATTACACCCACACTTTGAGGAGATAGCATTTGAACACTTCCAAAGATAGGAGAATCAGTTGGCGAACGTGCTAGCTACCATGTCTTCTATGTTCAAAGTTAGGTGGGACAATGAAGCTCCCCAGATTACCATTGAGAGGTTGGACGAACCCGCGCATTGTTGTGACATTGAGACTGAAGAGGTAGCAGATAAACCCTGGTTTCACGAGGTAAAAAGGTATCTCGAAGTTCAGGAATACCCCGTGGGGGAATCTGTTAATGATAAGAAGTTTCTGAGAAGGTTTGATGCGAAGTTCTTCATCAGTAATGGAATCCTCTATAAGCGTAACCATGATTCAACCTTACTGCGGTGTGTAGACAAGAGCGAGGCAGAAAGGATCATGACAAAGTTACATGAAGGCACCTTCGGAACTCATTCTAGTGGACATACCATGGCGAAGAAAATCCTACGGGCAGGATATTACTGGTCCATTATGGAAGCCGATTGCCATCAGCACTCTCGAACCTGTCATAAGTGCCAAGTCTATGCTGATAAGGTGCATGTACCTCCGGTTCCCATGAATGTTTTGACAACTCCTTGGCCCTTTGCAATGTAGGGAATCAACATGATTGGCGAGATCAGACCTACTATGTCTAACGGACATCGCTTCATTCTGGTAGAAATTGATTACTTTACGAAGTGGGTGGAGGCAGCTTCCTTTGCTACGGTATCCAAGAATGTCGTGGCGTGGTTCATTCGAAACAATCTGATCTGTCAATATGGTGTACCAGAGAGGATTATTACTGACAATGGTACAAATCTCAATAACACAATGATCACTGAGCTCTGCAAACAGTTCAAGATTCAGCATCATAACTCATCTCCCTACCGGCCAAAGATGAATGGCGTTGTCGAAGCATCTAACAAGAACATCAAGAAGATTGTGTAGAAGATGACAGTGACATATAAAGACTGGCACGAGATGTTACCATTCGCTCTTCATGAGTACCGTACCTCAGCACGAACATCAACAGGGGCAACACCCTACTCTTTGGTGTATGGCATGGAGGAAGTCCTACCCATCGAGGTTCAGATACCCTCTCTCAAGATTATGAAGGATGCGAGTTTGAACGAAGATGACTGGATCCAAACCCAACTTGATCAGTTAAATCTAATCGATGAAAAGAGACTTATTGCTATATGTCATGGTCAGGCGTATCAAAAGCCAATGATCAAGTCCTTTAACAAGAAAGTCAGACGTCAAGAATATCAAGTCGGGGATCTAGTGATCAAATGCATCATACTACCGCAAGGTAATCCCAGGGGAAAATGGACCCCCACACACGAAGGGCCATTTGTGGTTAAGAACATTTTCTCAGGAGGAGCTATGATTCTAACCACCAGGGATGGTGACGACCTTCCTCACCCCGTCAATGCAGACATAGTGAAAAGATACTACACATAATCAAAGAACCGCTAGGTTGACTGGCCTAGGAAAAAATAAGGGCTTCCCGGTGAATCAAAAGGATTCGGGCAAAAGTAAGGGATGAAAATGAAAAAAACTGTACACCCGACAGGTCGAAAACCTGAAAATGAGACTTGGGCAAAAAAGGGTATCCTAGTGGACTGAAAACCCAAGAGGGTGGTCCAAGAAAAAATTAGGGATTGAAGCGTAACACTATGTCTCATTTGATCATCTTGTAACCAGACTTCGGTATCGACTATCAAGCTCGGACGACGCCAATCAATCTGCTCCACCTTTGACCAAGCAGCAAAGTGATGAGACGCTTGAAGATATAAAGGCAATAGCAGAGTTGGAACCCAATGGGATTGTTTCACATAGCTGATTTTCTTTCTTTTACACAAATTGTAATTCCTATCTTTCAGCGGCGTTCTCTTACTGAAACGTCAGCCTCTTTGTACAAATGTCTGTTATAGGCCAACTTCAAAAATCAATGCAATTCATGTTCACAAGAAATTCCAAATTGTTTTTCCTTTTCTATTTTGTTTTGCAAGAACATCCAAGGATTCATTTTTTATATATGCATTTGGAAATAATTGTCGCTCATAAACATTTACATGAGAAACAAAATAAAATTACTCGTAATTCCAGGAACAGGGAAGAAGTGCCCCAAAACCTACAGTTACTCTGCCCATCAGGTACAGGGATAGAGCCCGCTTGAGAACATGAGTAGTGGTACATACACTCCCCACATAGTAAAAGGTATCCAAAGACAGTGATGTTAGCTTTCCCGAGCAGGACATAACTCTCCCTTACTGAAGTTCGCAATCGCGCGGGATTCAGTAAATTTTTCCTCAAGCAGAGTTCATTTCTCTCACCAACAGAATTCACCGGCAACGAAAATTCATCCCCAACTGAGTTATATCTCTAAGTAAGCAGATCTATCAATAGATTATCTCCTCTCTAACAGAGTTATTCCCCGCAGAGTTATCCTCAGACAGGGTCTCGTCCAGCAGAATATTTACCAGCCAAGGGGAAAATCCCCAGCACAGTCATATTTGTTCACCATCCCCAACAGAAGTAGAGGAACTGTGGTTTTTATAGCAATCGGGGATTTATTTTCCCAGATTCAGATTATTACGTCAGCATTTCATGTTGATACATCAAGACATATGCATACATCGCATATAACATAGTCTCGTTTATTTCGAGAAACGTCATACAATGCATCTCATGCATCACATATAACTAACCCTGTATTTCTTTCAGGAAAGACATTATTATCAACAATTTCCAGCAAGTCCATGATCAACACTCGAAGCTAAATAGAGTAATCATCGGCGCGACAAGAACAACCTTACCCAGGTTCCCGCTGCAGTTTTACCCAAACTCATTTCGAAGCAGCCCTACTATCCTGGCTTTTATATCAAAGAAGAAACCCTACTATCCAGGTTCCTTCTCACATCCCTACTACCCAGGCTTCCATATCAAAGAAACCCTATTATCCAGGTTCCTTCTCACGGCCCTACTATCCAGGCTTTCATATGAAGGTAACCCTACTATCCAGGTTCCTTCTCACATCCCTACTACCCAGGCTTTCATCTCGAAGTAACCCTACTATCCAGGTTCCTTCTCGCAGCCCTACTACCCAGGCTTTCATATTGAAGCGACCCTACTATCCAGTTTCCTTCTCACAACCCTACTATCGAGACTTTCATATCAAGGTAACCCTACTACCCAGGTTCCTTCTCATAACCCTACTATCCAAGCTTTTATATCGAAGTAACCCTACTACCCAGGTTCTTTCTCGCAGCCCTACTACCCAGGTTTTCATATCGAAGCAACCCTACTATCCAGGTTCCTTCTCACAGCCCTACTATCCAGGCTTTCATATCAAGGTAACCCTACTACCAAGGTTCCTTCTCACAGCCCTACTATCCAGGCTTTCATATCGAAGTAACCCAACTACCCAGGTTCTTTCTTGCAACCCTACTACCCAAGATTTCATATCGAAGTAACCATACTATCCAAGTTCCTTCTCACAACCCTACTATACAGGATTTCATCTCGAAGTAACCCTAATATCCAGGTTCCTTCTCATAACCTTGCCATCCAGGGTCTTCCTCTCTTATCCCCAGACAGTAGTCCATAACACTGAAAGACCGAGACCCAATCAAACACAACGGATTCCATATTTCCCCAACAAGTCGCGGTGAAACATATACCCCGACCAAACACGCAGTACACTTCCGCTTCCAAAACCGGAATTATTCCCCCAGTAGAGTAACAAACAACTGAAGCTCCTAAAAACTCTATTTCTCTCAAGACAGAGGCCAGCATTCCCCAACGAAGTCCTCCTCAACAACGTGTATACGGGTTCTTGCAAAGGAATCTCTTATGAGATCGATACTTCTTCGGATGGCATCTTTAAGCCCATCTCCGACAATTCTCTAGCAACTACCACATGGCATCTATAATCCCATTCCCGATATCACAAGTCAAGCATCACTTTATGCGAGTGCAAATTTCTGGGCACTCTAGTGTTCAATCATCTTCCACCTTCAGATCACGAAAGGCATACGAGCGAATCAACATCCTCAGGTTTAAGAAGATTGAACAGGGGTAGCTGTTGTACCCCAAAATTTTCCCTCCTATATTTCTCAAACACATGGCAAGTGAGGCCTCCAAATGGCTCAAGGAAGTTCAAAAGTTGACCAAACAAACTCTCTCATAAGGCAGTCTACTTCAAATTAGGGTTTCATTTTACATCAAGATGCTTTAGTCCCAAGGATCCCAAATGATCACCATTATCCTAATATGTTCTCAAGATCATCCATGTCAAGTTTCAAGCCTTACAAAGGAAGTTTGCTCAGTCAATTGCTCAGAGACCTGAAAATCGACTATGTTAGGTCAAAAGTCAACTATGGCCCATATATAGTCAAACTTCAAGATTTTTGGTCAAAATCCTCATTTTGAAGTATCATTCATCATTTGATCAAGGGTTGATCATGATTAACCAAGGATTGCTCACAATTCATCAAAACCCAAAAGTTGCTAAATTAGGGTTTTGTAGGAAAAGTCAACTCAACTTTGACCAAGCATAACTTTCTCATACTTTATCTAAAATGACCCATTCAAAGCTCATTTTTAAGAAGATGAAATTACCTACAATTAATATTCATCTCCAAAGTTAAAAATATGCACTCACAAGAAGATATGAATATGCTATGAAAGACCAAATCAAATCTTTATAATGGGCAAGATTGATTTCGTTTTTGTTGACCTAACATGTTGTATTACATATAGAGAAGCACGGCAAGGCAAGAGAACAGGTTGGAGAAGTCGTACAGAGCTAGAAAAAAACTCAAAAAATTCAAGAAAAGTGGTGATCCAATTTCCATACTAGAGGCAAATTCGTGCAATTCTCAAATTGCCAACAGATTGCTGGACATCCCAGAAACATATCCCAATCAATTGCAAGCCTTTTCACGCATGGAATTATAAGTTACAGGTATCACGATTTGCTTCCAAACTCAAATTCGATTTCATTGATTTACTCATCCTTAGCATTCTTTGATTATATATTCATGTTCATCATTGAGTTTGCAAACTATTGGTACCATTTAATTGCATTTATAACGCCTATACAGGATATTGCCATAGCTAGGGTTTTACGTTCTTGTTTAGGGCTTTGCAGGATAGGTAAAATTGGACATTGACTCTGGTACCATGAGACTCGTGAGGATGAGACAAGTTGATTGGTACCAGCCATGGTCATTTATATTGCATATGGACAATTTTTGAAACACATAGGCTAATACGACGGATGGAAGGAAGAATATGAGGCGTGGCGCCCCCTGGTTGGGCAATTTGAATTTAGCGCGTTTTTTTTCATTAATCATTGTTTTCCATATATTATCGGTTGTTTTCATTATATGTGCAAATAAAAAATGCAGCACAAATGGCAAACGTGCCTTGGAAAAATGCCTAAGGACCTGGGTTCGATCCCCAGGTCTCAACCTTTCTTCATATTTTTCTTCAACAGGAAATCTAGCACAATACACATCAAGAGGTTCACCATATACCATCAGGATCTGGCCATCCAATTCATCAACGCTCCAGATCCAATGCCTTTCCCTTGGAGGACTAGCATGCGCCCTAGTCAACATGCACAATGGATTGGGCAAAGTCAAGCAGGCCTTAGCCATTTTGGCCCAGAAATTCAATTCCAACCCCCCTTTTCAGCAAACACCGCCAGGCCCATTTACTAACTTTTCTTTATTTTATTTCTTTTTCTTTATTTTTTATTCTTTGAATTTTCTTTATTTATTTTAATTCACAAATTAATTATTCTTTTCACAAAAATCACAAAATCAATAATTCACAAAAATTAGGATTAGTTTTTATTTTATCAAAATTAATTTAATTTAGTTTAAATTAGGGAAATTGTAATTTGTTTTCCAAAATGAAATCAAATAGAAATGAGGTTAAACTTTTGATTTTATTTTATTTTGCTCTTTTTCTCAAATAAATAAAAATACAAAAAATAGGCTTTTAGATGAATTAATTTATTTTTCTTAGTTTAAAATTAATTAAACTTAGGATTTTCCTTTAATTTAAAGATTCCATTATTTTCCTAAAAACTAACAAAAACGTTTTTTTTAATCAATCGCAATTAGGTTTAGGCAAGGGTCAAAACCCTAGTTGTCTCGTATTCGATTCATCGCGTGCGTATTATTTATTTTTTACGATATTGTTGTAACTGTTCATGGTTTGTAATAGTTTAATCTAGGGCTTTCATTTATGTCTTTTTCCCGGGTTTTTTTGGCAATGTAATTAATCCCTCTCCCCTAAGCCTTGTAATAGCGTAGATTTACTTTCTCGCATTTTAATTCTCGCAAATATTTGACTGTTTAGATGTATGCTAATAGGATTGTATGACAAGAATGCATGACAAATTAATCCAGTTAGAAAACCCTAATGTGCAAAGACTAAATAATTGAAAACAGAATACTCGCACATATCACTCTTAGGGTATACTCACACTTCGGTTTCCTTCGATAAACGATTATTAAGTATAGTATGTCTTAGTGGTTGCCCTTCTATCTAACAAAGATCAAATGTCCCATTCGAATGTTGCCTCGGAAATGTTGCCTCGGAAATGTTGCCTCGAATATGATCTTAAGACTTTAGGGTTATTACTAAGTCGTCCTAACATTGCTTTAGTGATCGTATGTCCCTTTCGAATTGACCCTTACAACTCCAATGAAGGGGCTACCTATTTCTCAATAGTAGGATAGCGTTGTCTAAAGGAATGAGAATAGCAACGATCTTTTTTCGAGTAGGTAGATGCTAGTAGGTACTTGCTCAAACAAATCTTTTCACACTTACACTTTTCAAACAAACTTCGTCACACCTTTGAGGACTGGTACAAGGTATATCACGAAGTCAAACTTTTCAAAACAAAGCACATAAACAAGCAATTTTTAAAAGATGAGCAAGTTCCTAAGATCCCGTGGAAAACCATAGATAGAAAGGGTGCTAACACCTTCCCTTTCTATAATCTACCCCCCGTACTCAGAATATCTCGAAAAAGGATTTTTTCTGTACTTTTTTCCTTTTCGGTTAGATGAAATAAAAGTCGGTGGCGACTCTTGCTTACCGCGACATTTTGCAAACAAAAAACACAAAATGCAAACCAGCATCAAAACAGTCGGTTCTACCACCGTATCACAGAGAGCATGCAAGATATCTTTGAGCAAAGTAGGCATAGGGTTGCGAGAGAGGAAGATCTTGATAGCATTTACATCTATGAGTAAGTCTGGATTAGGGAATAATACTAACCCATAGATTAGAAGGGCCAAGACCTCCTCAAAAGCCTGAAAGTCTAAATCGTCCCAAAACAGCTGGGCCTTCTCTATTAGGAACTTGGCTAGAAAACCCTTGATTCCGCTTCTTGTTTCTCAATTGGATACCACATTGGCTCGTTTCAGATGCAAAACTGAGGCAATGACTTCTGGCTTAGGAACCTCTTCTAAATCTGTGAAAGGCACCTGGTCAAGAATAGGTAGATTCAATAATTGAGAGAACTCTTCCATGCTAGGCACCAACTGATAGTCTGAAAAGGTGAAGCAGTGGTGCTTGAGATCAAAGAACCGAAAGAGTACCCCCATCATCTTTTCATCAAAGCTCGAAGTAACCAGGTTGAGAAGCCGACCATGTCTCTTAGTGAACGAAGAAGTTTCAGGAACCCTTGACACTAGTTCCTTGAGTTGGGAAGGTATTCTCACAAAGCTAATTCAGATAGTGTTTCTACGAGCGGAAGCCATGATCTATAAAACAGAACAAAGATAAATTCCCTCGGCCTTTGAAATGGTTAGTGTAATAAGAATGGATGTTATGTTATGATGTATGATGTTATGTTCAAACAGAGTAAATCACATACAAGCAAAGCACACAAATAGGCCTTAGGTTCAAAGGATTGCATGAGGTCAAAGGTAAGTACCCTCTTGAAGTTTAGTTTGTTTCAAACTTGTATTAGAAAAGTAACCAGGTTCTAAGAATTCTCAATATCACTGATCATCCTTTATCGGGCATTGTTTCAGCTCAGGCAATCTTTTCTTGCGGCCGAAATATCCCAAAAGTATGATCTCAATGAGTGTAGCATCGAGTATCAACCAATCCTCAGCTTTATATTGAGGCCGGCTATCTCACTACTTTCTAATGGCCAAGTTTGTTCAACTAAGGTTCTAAGGTCCGTTAGTGATTCACGACACCACACGGCGGCCCCGCATTCTCCTTGTTTCCACATGAAGGATATCGGTACCAACAAAAGTGTCACACCAACACAGCCATCGCTTAAACCATATCGGTCTATGTTGTACAGTCTCCATGATCTATTGTTGTTTACCTAAAAAGTGCCCCCAGATCCGGGTGTAGGATCTTTAACAATACCCAAGCAAAAGCCCCTTAAAGATAAAGCATGATAAACAAACAAGAAAGCAAAAAAAATGACCTAGATCCTAAGGTATACCCCATTTCACATTTCCCCAACAGAGTCTCTAGTTCTGTGATACGGTGGTAGGACCGACTTTTTTTAGTTGTTTGCTTTTTTTGTTCGCAAATGTGCGGTAAGAAAGAGTCGCCACCGAATTTTATTTCAACCAACAAAGGAAAAGGGAAAAGAACAGAAAAAACCTTTTTCAAGATGTTTCTGAGTACGAGGGGTAGATTATAGAAAGGGAAGGTGTTAGCACCCTTTCTATCCATGGTTTTCCATGGTCTCTTAGGTACTTGCTCATTTTGAAATTGCTTGTGTGTGTTTTGAAAAGTTTTTGTATAACTTCGTGGTAACCCTTGCATCTGTCCTCAAGAGTGTGGCGAAGTTGTTTTTAAAAACTGTTTTGAAAGTGTTTGTGTGAAAGAGTTTTTGTTGTTTTGAACAAGTACTTAAGAGTTTCTACCTACTCGAAAAAGACTGTTTATTCTCTCGTTTCCTTTAGACTACACTATCCTACTATTAAGGAGTAGGTAGCCCCATCGTTGGAGTTAAAGGGACATTCGAAGGGACAATTATGGTCACTAAAGCAATGGTTTAGAAACCTTAGTAATTACCCTAGAGTCCTAAAGATCTTTCCAAGGAAACATTTGAATGGGTCATTTTTTATCTTTTAGGACTAGAGGGCGACCACTAAAGCTCCCTATACTTCATGACCATTTACTGAAAGCAACCTGAGTGGGGCAAACACTAGGAGTGAACATGTGCATGTGTTTGATTTCAGTTGATTATCTTTGACCAATTGGGGTTTTCTACTATTTTCAACGTTATTCTTTCCATACAAGCCTATTAGTCTAAGAAGTTAATAATAGTGGAAAGTAAAAGAGGAAAAGTAAATCTACGCTATTACAAAGCTTTGGGGAGGGGGTTACATAACCAAAAACTGGGGATTAAACAATAAATAATAAGCGGTAAACCCTAATTAAAAACTATTACAAACTCGAAGCAAATACAATAATTGGAATTAAAAAATAAAGTATTACACGCGCGACGAATTAAATGCGGGAATCATAGTCTAAATTCAAAGGGAATAAAAGAAAATATTTTTGTTATTTTTTGATTGAGAAATTTAACTATTTGCAAATTAACTCTAATTTTCTAATTGATTTTAATTATGAAATAAATAATTTAAATTTCCCTAATTAAATTAATCTAATTAATTAATGAAATAAAATATTTTCATGAAAAAAAGTCTGATTTTAATGTTTTTGTGATTTTTTTATTTAATAAAAAATATGATTTATGTTTTTTTTTGTAAAATGTTTAAACAAATAATTAAAAGAAATTAAAAAGAAAACTTAGACTAGGCCTGGTGAGAAGTAGTAATCTAGGAGGTGCATTGTTTGAAATTTCCAGGCCCAACATAGTTGGCCCAAAGCTGACGTTTGCAACAGTGAGACGCTGGCCAAGAAGGTCCACCACGTTCCTGCATGCTTGAGGCATTAGATCTGGGATAGAGATGATCCAATAATGAGGTACTATGGTGTATGGTAGGCACGCTTGGTAGGATAACACTAGATTTGCAATCAAATATTAGAAAAAATAATAGAATCACACACTTGGGATCAAACCCAGGACATTTGCTTCACATGCATGCTCATCAACCATTTGCGCTAGCTGGACCGTTTGTACATATAATAAAACAAATAACATATAATGGAAACAAAGCGCATTATGCCCAGAAAACGCGCCAAGATTCAAACCGGCCAGTGGGAGTCAGCCACGTGATCATCTTCCTCCTCAGAACTGTCATTTTAGGTATCAGCTTTTACCTACGAACAGGTCTGTTGCTAAAAGACCTGCAAATCTCCAAAATTCACACCAAGCAATATAAATGCAATTTAAAGCCACAGATCAACTGGGTTTGATCCCATGAGCATGATGGCATACATCATTAGGTCTAATTCTCCCTGCATCTCAAAGCCCTAAAATGGAAATTAAAACCCTAACAATAGGTTTTCCTATATAAACCCTAATTTAGCATTTTTGATTTTTGATGAGTTAGGAGTATTTCTTGAGGAATCATGATCAACCCTTGATCAAATGATGGATAATACTTCAAAATGTTTATGTTGACCAAAAATATTGAAGTTTGACTGTATGTGGGTCATAATTGATTTTTGACCTAACACAGTTGATTTTCAGGCATCTGAGCAGTTGACTAAGCAAACCCCTTGTGCAAGGCATGAAACTTGGCATGGATGATCTTGAGAACATATTAGGGCAATGGAAATCATTTGGGACCCTTGGAACTCAAACATCTTGATGAAAATGGAAAGCCTAGTTTGAGGCTCATAGTCTTAGGAGGAGGATTTGTCTGGTCAATCCTTAGGCATCCTTGGGCAAGTTGAGGACCTCTAGGAGTATGTTTTGAGTAAAAATGGGAGGGAAAATTTTGGGGTGCAATAGTCACTGCAATATTCTCAGCAGGTAACCTATTTATGTCAGTTGTTCTCGCATCCCCAACAAAACAAAAATCTCTAATTACAGCTCCAAAATCCCCCAGTGAAGTCACCAAGCTTCTCAAGATTCTCCAACAGGGTTTCAATAAAATTCCTAAGCAGTTTGTGAAGTTCACCTTCCGTAACAGAGTTTTATAAAACTCAAGTAGTTTATAAAACCTTATCCCCAGTAGAGCTTATTCCTCTAGCTATGAAAGTTCATCCCACAACGAAGTTTATTTCCCCACATTGGTGAAATCCTCCAACAGAACTCTTCCTCTCGGCAAAATCATTCTCAAAAAGAAGTTGAAGATCCTCGGCAGAGAAAGGGAATCTCCAACAAAAACTATCTCCATTCGCTATCCCCAGTGGAAATTGAAGAATCACTTTCTTCACTCACCAACAGTAGTTTGGGATTCAGCTTCCCAACAACAGTCATGGATTTATTTTCCCAGACAAAGATCCTGCACAATAGCATTACATGTTATACATCATGGCATGTGCATACAAATACATATATCATTATCTCATTTATTTTGGTAGCATCATGTAATTCATACATCATGACATCGCATGAAACTGATTTTACCTTTTCAGGTTAAATTAATAGACAGACAAACAATATTAACCTTTAAAGCAAGTCAAAGATTAATGGCTGAAACCAGACGACGAAATTATCTGTACGACCAAGTGGTATGAACTCCCGAAACAAGACAAGTTTACCAACAAATACAACAGGCCACAAATTAATGCCTGAAATTAGACGGAGAAACCATCCATGTAACCAGCAAAACATGTTCCAGATTAATGCCTGAAACCAGCCTGGAGAACTATCTGTGGACTTCCAACTGTGGATTAATACCTGTAACAAGCCAGGAGAACTATCTACATAAAGAGATTGAAGATTAATACCTGAAACCAAAAAGGACAACTATCTCAATGACCAACAATTTTCAAGTTCCATATTAATACCTGTAACAAGCCAGGATAACTATCTGTGGACGATTGATTGTAGATTAATACCTGTAACAAGCCAGGAAAACTATCTACATGAGAAGATTGAAGATTAACACCCGAAATAAGATGGGAAATATGTCTTTCTTTCTCTTAGGTTAGAGATTAATACCTAAATCCATACAGGACAACTATCTCAAAAGACCAACGAAAGCAAATTCCAGATTAATACCTGAAACCAAACAGGACAAATATATACGAACATCTGATTATAGATCAACACCTAAAACAAGACAGGAAAACTATCTACATGACCATACAAAGCAATCTTACACAGGCTCTTTCTCATATATCTGCGGATGCAGGCTAACACGGACTCATCCTAAAACAGCCCTACACATGCTCTTTCTAATATATTATCGGATAATAGTTAATTCCAATATCCACAGCAAGTTACTGTGAAGCCTGAACTTCAACCAGAAAATAGTAAATTGTCATCCCTCTAGAGATAAATCTTCAGTAGAGCCTTGGACAACTGAAGTTCCTAGACTCTATTCCCCACAGAGTTTTCCTCAAACATGAGAACAACAGAAACCCACATTCCACAACGGACTCCTCCTCATACAGCAGGAACGTGAACCCCCAAAGGGACCATGTGTGAAATCAACATCTACTTTGGATGGCATCTTTAAGCCCATCTCTGACGACTCTCTTTCATCTCCTCCAAATGGCATTTGTAAGTCCAATCCCTACAACATCAATCATCAGTGTTATTTCATGCGAGTGCAAATTTTTGGGCACTCTAGTGTTCAATAATCTTCCACCTTCAGATCTCGAAAGGCAGATAAACCAATCTAAATCCTCAGGTTTAACTAGATTGAACAAGGGTAGCTGTTGTACCCCAAAATTTTCCCTCTCATGTTTTCCAAGATTTTTTCTTATATGGGTGGACACAAACATTTGATTAAAGAAAAAATAATTTTTTTTGAAGATAAACAAGGAGTCTTTGATTGGAATTTTCACATAGTCCTTCGATTGGAATGTTAAAATGCCTTTCGATTGGTATTTTGACAGGTTTCATTTGAACGCCTAACCTCCTGCAAGCTTGCCTCAAATTTCCAAGCTTCGATTGAAGCCTTGGCCTTCTGCTTGTCTGCTGTATACAAGCTCCGACTGGGCATATGTTTCCTTTAAAACAGTCTCCTTTGATTAAAAGGGGAAAGGGTTCTTGTTAGTTCTCCTTCGATTGCACCATTGTCTTTGCATGCTGGCTTGACTCACAAATGCAAAGGCTACCTGCATGTAAGCTGGATCCCTGCTTCGATTGGGAATTTGTTTTCCTTGGAGCAAGCTTGTTTCTTTCTTCTACTAGGAAAATTATCCCTCTGAGCGTGCCTTCAGCACACAAATCAACAACTTCTTCAAATTGGCCTTCGATCAACAAAGCTCCCACTGGGAAAAAGACCCCTCAGTGTGTCACTAGCGCATGTATGCCTCTTCAGCTTTCCTTCAGCATACAAGGCCAAGACTCCTTCAGGGTTGCCTTTGATCCACCGGAAAAAAAGCTTATTTTGATGCGCCAAGCAAATAAGTTGCCTTCGACCACAAGGCATTGGCCACCTTTGTGCCAGCTTCTCCTGGGAAATGGCCTCCTTTACGCCTTCCTTGACTTGCTTAATGCTAGCACCCACAAGGCATAGGCTGCCTTTGTGCCGGTTTCGACTGGGTGCTGACCCCCCTGTGAAACAATTATACACACTTCAACACACGAAAGGCCCATTTAAAGGGTACACAAAAAGGACCATCTAAAGACCCATTCAAAGGAAGTAATACTAGAGCCAGTCGAAGGGTACACAAGAAGTACATTTGAAGAAGCATGCAGAAGGCCCAGTCGAAGGCTACACAAGAGGTCTAATCGAAAGAGGTAACTTGAGACCAGTCGAAGAGCAACACTAGAGGGTATTCGAAGGAGCCAAAGCATGTCTAGGTTCATTAAAATTCAAAAAGGGACGAGTTTCCATGACTTTTGCAATGTTAAAAAACATCATTCATGGCTTTGAAAACATTTGTTTATGGTTGTTTAAGTCTTTGTTCTCTTGTCCCCTCCATCCCCTCTATATAAAGAATACACTAGCAAACTCCAAAGGAGGGCTGAACATAACCAGGAAGGGAGTCATACAAAATTTCAAACACATTCTTGGAGGTCTCATAAAGCTGTTCCAATCATCACCAGCCCCTAAGAAAGAACACATCAAGAAGTGCCAAATCGAAGCAACCCTTAAACAAAGGTACCCACGTCCAGAAGCCAAATCGAAACAATCCTCAAACAAGGGTACCCACACCCATCATCACAGATTCATCCATCAACCATTGGTATGAATTGGTAAAAAAGATCAATCTATACATTTGCATGACACATCAACATTTGTAGTTTCATTCGATTTGTTATTCAAGACTAAAGATCTGGGTTCGACCCAGCTCTTCCTTTGTTTTGCTTCTAACGCTTATTGCAGATCCAACTTAAATAAGGCTAGTGCGCATATAATCGAAGGACCTGGGCTTGCCACCCAGGTCATGCTTTTATTTTTTTCTAACATGCCTTTGCAGATTCAGGGCCATCACAACATCCACCCCTAGATCGAAAGACAATTATCTCTCCCTGGGTCGAAGGACAAACATCCCTCCTTGGATCGAAGGTTACCCTTTTTTCCTCTGGATCGAAGGAAACTTTCCTCTGAATCGAAGCCATGATTCTCCCTGGATTGAAGGGTCCCCTCACTCCTTCATATTATATTTGTGTTCTTTTTTTTGTTATTTCTTTATTGATCCTTTTTATTTAAATTAATCTTAAATAAAAAAATCACGAAAAATATTAGGATAGTTTTTATTAATCAAATTAATTTATAAATAAATAAATTAATTATTTTAACGTATTTCTTGAAATTAAAGCTAAATAGACTTAGGTTATATTTTCTTAAAATAAAAACAAAACAAAAAAAAATTTCACCTTAGGATTTTTCAGACATCTTTTCTACTTCGCGCACATTTACTTATTTTTATATTTTTCCATATTATTGTATCTGTCTACTGGATGTAATAGATTAAAACTAGGACATTTACTGCTTTATCCCCCTCATTCTTGTACAATGTAAATCCCCTCCCCAAAGCATTGTAATAGCGTAGATTTAAATTCATGCACTTTAATATTCTGCAATATATATTAACTGCTAGTAATTAGGCATGTTTGATAAGACTAATAATCAAACGCTAGAAAACTTTACAAAAAGACAAAAATAACTGAATTAAATCAATTGAACATATACACATCTATGGTACCTCACTTTGGTTTCCTTTAAAAATAAAACAGTCATGAGGCAGGAACGCTTTAGCAAAGATCCATAAATCAAAAGACAATAGTCCCTCGATGACCAAACAGTTGCCTTTTCGGTAAATGATCTAGTCCCTAAACAAAATTTCTAAAGTGTCTCCATAAGTTGCCTTCTTGACTGTAAACGTTCCTTCGAATGTCCCTTATACATCCAACGATAGGGCTACCTACTCACTAATAGTAGGATAGCACTGTCTAAAGGATAGGAGGAAAGGAAAGACCCATTTCGAGTATAAAAGTAGATAGATGTTAGAATTTTTCTAAAAAACATTTTGCACTTTCACAAATACTACTTTTCAAAAGCAATTTTCAAAACATTTTCTTTGTTAACACTCTTGAGGACTGATACAAGAGTTAACGTAAAGCAGATCGCCGCACCAAGGCACTTTCCAAAAAATTTCAAAACACACCAAGCACAAAAGTATTTAAAAATGAGCAAACCTCTAAGAGCCCATAGAAAATTATGGATGGAAAGGGTACTAACACCTTCCCTTTTCCATAATCCACCCCCTTACTCAGAAAAATCTCGAAAAGGTCTTTTTTTGGTTCTTTTCACTCTTTCCTTAATTTGGATAAAATAAAAGTCGAAGGCGACTCTTGCTTACCGCAAAGTTTGCAAACACAAATGCAAAAACCAGTATTAACAATTGGTTCTTCCACCGTATCACAGTATGCATGGCGTAATGATATTCTCAAAATAAAATGAGATTGTGTTGTATGCATTTATCATGTATGTGATATGATGTATGAATATGAAATGTTGTTGAAGTGTATTTTTATCTTGGAAAATAAATCCTTGATAAATGTTGGGGAGCTTTGGGAAATTAAATCCCGTACTTTTGTTGGGGAGGAAGAGTATGCACATCTTCAGACCCTGTTTAGAATGTTTCTGCTGGGGATTCCTGTTTTGTTGTTTAAGGAGAACTCCACTTGGGAATATTGGCTTTATTTGAGGGGAACTCTATGGAGAGTGTTGATTTCTACTTGAAGGAAAGAGTTCAGAAGTTTTAGTTATCCATTGCTCTACTGGGGAGTTATCTCTTGACTGGAGAGAAAGGAAGTTAATTGTTATCTGGTCGGATCCCAAGCTTTGCAACAACTTATTGGGGAAGACTAAATTAACTATTATCTAGTCGGATTCGAGACTTTGCAGTAACTCAAACTATTATCTGGTCAAACTTCGGGATTTGCAGAAAATTGAAGTAACTGTTATCTGGTCAGATTCCAGGTTTCGTAGTAACTTAGATGAAATTAACTGTTATCTGGTCGGATTCCAGGCCTCACATAAATTTACTTGGAAGAATGAAGTTTAACTATTATCTGGTCAGAATCCAGGCTTTGTAGAAAATTAAAGTAACTGTTATTTGGTCGGATTTCAGGCTTCACAGAAACTTAAATGAAATTAATTGTTATCTCGTTGGACTCCAGGCTTTGCAGTAGCTTGCTTGAAATTAACAGTTATCTGGTCGGGTCCAACTTCAACAGTAATTTTCTTGAGAGGATAAAGTTGAACTGTTATCTGTTCGGGTCCAGGCTTCCCAATAACATGCTAGAAAGGATGAAGTTGAATTTTTATCTGGTCGGGTCTAGGCTTTGCAGTAACTTGCTTTGGAGGAATGAAGTCAACTGTTATCTGGTCGGGTTCCAAGCTTCACAGCCACTTTCGGGGATAGTAACGACACTGTTAGGGATTGCAATGACTCTACCGGGGATTAAGGGGTTTCGTCTATTGATTGGTAATAGTCTGAGAGGCAAACTAAAGCTGGGGAACTCACAATTTTTTGGGGAAATAAACCCTGTTAAAGAGAAAATTGACGACCTGCTGGAGAGGTATTTCCTTTAGGAAGAAACTCCAAAAGGTTTCTTAGTTAAGACTACCTCAGCTGGGGAGAGGGTTTTCAAGAGATTGCAACTATGGTTAGGGATTGCATGAATCCAGCTTTGTGGGAAGAATTTTATTGAATTATCCCTATGGAGATATCCCAAATCCTTAAGGAGATGCTTATTGCTGTATTTATGCATACACTTGTTAACATTTTAATCATGTCCATATGCATATGTTCATTCAATTTTAGTCATTGGACATTTTGCACTCAAAATAAAAACAACAAAAGGTTGCACTTCAAAACATATTTGTATTGATGTTTGCCTATGTACAGACATTTTGATACAAGGAGACAGAGATCCTAATAAGAGGAAATCATCGAAAGAATGAAAGGAATACAAAGTGAAAACAAAAATAATATTCGTGTGGAAGTGATCTCGTTGGGCTCCAACTCCGCTATTTCCCCTATGTCTTCGAACATCATCCCTTGCCGTCGGAAGAAGTAGATTGAATTGATCTTGGACCATTGAACTTGGACCTTTGTGATAAAGCTGGATGTAAAGGTTTTGCAGGACATAGTCGTACGCTTTAATCCCTAACTTTTTCCTAGACCGCCCTTTTGGGTTTTCAGTCCACCAGGGTACCAATTTTTGCCCAAGCCGCCCTTTTGGGTTTTCGACTTATCGGGTGTACAATCTTTTATATATACCCATAACTTTTTCCCGAACCTTTTTGGTTCACCAGGATGCCCTTATTTTTTCCTAGGTATGTCAACCTAGCGGGTCATTCTTTATGCGTAGTATTTTTTGACTATGTCCGCGTTAATAGGATGCAGGAAATCTTTATCGTCCATAGTAGTTAGTATCATTCCACCGCAAGAGAATACTTTCTTGACAACAAATGGCACTTCGTAAGTGGGAGTCCACTTGCCCATGGGATCACCTTGTGGAAGAATGATGCGCTTTATTACCAAGTCGCTAGTCTGATACACTCGAGGCTTGATCTTTTTTTTGAAAGCCTTGATCATACGTTTTTGATACATTTGACCATGACAAATAGCATCCAGTCACTTTTCGTTAGTCAAATTCAACTGATCAAAGCTAGTCTGAATCCATTCATCTTCGCCTAGATTATCTTCTTTCATAATCCTTTGGGAAGGAATCTGAACTTCGATAGGCAGGACAACTTCCATGCCATAAGCCAAAGAGAAAGGAGTTACCGCAGTTGACGTTCGAGCTGAACTACAGTAGCCATGAAGAGCAAACAGTAGCATCTCATGCCAGTCTTTGTAGGTTACTACCATTTTTTGCATAATCTTCTTGATATTTTTATTGGCAACTTCCACTGTGCCATTCATCTTAGGTCTGTATGGATAAGAATTGTGATGTTTGATTTTGAACTCCATTGTCAGTGATGATCCTTTTGGGGACCATAATGGAAGATGAGGTTATTCTTGATAAACCTAGCTACAACATTATTCGTAACTGAGGCAAATGAGGCAGCTTCGACCCATTTGGGGAAGTAATCAATAACAACAAGGATGAAACTGTGTCCATTGGAAGCAGTGGGTTTTATCTCTCCAATCATGTCAATGCCCCACATTGAAAATGGCCGCGAAGCAGTCATGACGTTCAAGGGAATTGGAGGAACATGGACCTTGTCAGCATAGATCTAACACTTATTGCAAGTCCTTGAATGATGGTGACAATCAGTTTCCATTGTCGACCAATAGTAACCAGCCCTTAGAATCTTCTTGGACATAGTGTGTCCACTAGAGTGAGTTTCAAAGATACCATCATGCATGTCTTCCATGATCTTTTCTGTCTCTTTCTTATCCACACACCAGAGTAGAGTAGAATCATGGCTGCCTTTGTATAAGATTTCATTGCTTAGGAAGAATTTGACTGAAAATATTCACAAAAATTTCTTATCATTGATGGAAGCTCCTTTAGGATACTCTTGCTCTTCAATATATCTCTTTACTTCATGGTACCATGGCTTCTCTTTGTCAGTGTCAAGCTCATAACAGTGCTCAGGTTTGTCAAATCTTTTGATTGTAATTCCGGGAGCCTCATTGTCCCAATTGACCTTGAACATGGAAGACATTGTTGCTAGGGCATCCGCCAACTGATTTTCTTCTCTTGGGAAGTGTTCAAAAGTGACCTCCTCAAAGTATGGGATCAGAGTTAGCACAAGCTCTTTGTAAGGAATCAAATTAGGGTGTTTGGTATCCCATTCTCTTTTAACTTGACTGATCACTCGAGTAGAATCTCTGTATACATCCAAGAACTTAATCCTTAAGTCAATGTCAACCCTTAAACCCAAGATGCATGCCTCATACTCAGCCATGTTATTTGTACAGTCGAAGCACAATCTAGCAGTGAAAGGTGTATGGAAACCTTCAACAGAAATAATCATAGCACCAGTTCCATTACCCAACGCGTTAGAAGCCCCATCAAAAACCATAGTCCATCGGGATTCTTGTTTAGGTCCTTCATACGGTCTAGGCTTTTCACAATCAGTTACTAGCATGATATTCTCGTCTGGGAATTCAAAGTTCATAGATTGGTAGTCAACAATGGCTTGATGGGCTAAATGATCTGCCAACACACTTCCCTTGATTTCTTTTTGTGTGGTGTATTATATATCATACTCGGTCAATATCATTTTCCATCTAGCTATTCGTCCGGAGAGAGCTGGTTTCTCAAAGATATACTTGATAGGGTCCATATTAGAAATCAACAAAGTGGTGTGAGTCAACATATATTGTATCAGCCGGCGAGCAACCCATGCCAGAGCACAACAAGTTTTCTCGAGCAGTGAATATCTAGTTTCAAAGTCGGTAAACTTTTTGCTCAAGTACTATATTGCATGCTCTTTTCGGACAAACTTATCATGTTGGCCCAATAGACACCCCATTGAATTCTATAATACAATCAAGTACATAATCAGAGGTCTTCCTTCAACTCTAGGCTCAAAATGGGAGGTTCTTGTAAATATTCCTTGATTTTGTCAAAGGTTGCTTGGCAGTCTTCGTTGCATCTGACTACTTGATCTTTCTTCAAGAGTTTGAAGATTGGCTCACAAGTAGCAGTTAGGTGAGATATGAATCGAGCAATGTAATTAAGGTTACCCAAGAAACCTCTGACTTCCTTCTCAGAGCAGGGAGTTAGCATCTCTTGGATAGCTTTGACCTTCGCAGGGTCGACCTTAATACCTTTACCATTGACGAGAAATCCTAGGAGTTTTCCAGACCTTACCCCAAAGGTGAATTTGTTGGGATTCAGCCTTAGCTTGTACTTTTTCATCCTTTTGAATAGCTTGTGTAAATGATCCAGGTGTTGTTCCTCAGTTTGTGACCTTGCAATCATATCATCCACGTAGACTTCTATCTCATGATGGATCATGTCATAGAATAGGGCTACCATAACTCGTTGATAGGTTGCCCCTGCATTCTTCAAACAGAAAGGCATGGCTTTGTAACAAAAGGCGCCCCATTGTGTAAGAAAGGTGGTTTTCTCCATGTTTCCAGGAGCCATCTTGATTTGATTATAGCCGGAGAAACCATCCATGAAAGAGAAGACTTTATGTTGAGCGGTGTTATTAACCAAGACATCAATATGCGATAGTGGGAAATCATCATTGTGGCTTGCCCTATTCAAATCTCTATAGTCTACACACATAATAACCTTTCCATATTTATTTGGCACGGGGACCACGTCCGCAACCCATTGAGGATATGATGTCACATCCAGGAAACCTATATTGAATTGCTTCATTACCTCAGCCTTTATCTTTTCAGACATGTCTGGTCGCATACGACGTACTTTTTGCTTGACTGGAGGGCAATCTTCCTTTGTTGGTAGACGATGAACCACAATGTCAGTATCCAGTCCCGACATATCTTCATATGACCAAGTAAACACCTCAACATAGACATATCTTTCCTTGACACCGTCTTTCAAGTTGGCGTCGATCTCGACCTTTTTCTTGTCTTTCTCAGTACCAAGGTTGATCACTTCAACTGGCTCTTCATGAGGTTGAATGACCTTCTCCTCTTGCATTAGAAGTCTGTCTAATTCCCCAGGTATTTCACAATCTTCTTCACCTTCGTCTTAATCTTGGTTGATTAGATATTAAAAGTCATAGCTAGCAATAGCAGAGTCATTGGCAATAAGATCCAGAGTGGATGAGGATCTGCAAGTGTGTGTGTGTGTGTGTGTGTGTGTGTGTGTGTGTGTGTGTGTGTGTGTGTGTGTGTGTGTGTGTGTGTGTGTGTGTGTGTGTGTGTGTGTGTGTGTGTGCATGTAAGATACATGGATATTTTGAAAATGAAAATAAGAAAAGAAAGACAATGAGCACAAAATTTGAATGCAAAAGGTCCAACATTTTTCATTGAATGATCATATGGCATATGAAAATGAACAAACCCTTAACAAATGGACCATGATGCCCCGGGTAAGGCACATGGTTTAAAGTCATTGTTTGAATTAAACTAAAGATAAAAGTTCTTGAATTGACAAAATAGTAAATAGTTATTACTCCTCGTTGAAGGAGATGGAATGAAATCCTTTGCATGCCTGTTGTCGAGTCCTTCACCGGCAGTCGGGTAGATCCATTTGTCAAAGTTGAAGTCATCCTCAGAGTCTTTAATAGAATTCACTCATGATTATCAATGTGAAGAGGTGATTTTCCTATGCGAGCACGTCTAACCTCCCTTTGAGCTTTGGCGGTGAAACCCAACCCAAACTTGTCTGCTTTGAAAGGAATGTCGGGGAGTTGTCCCCAAATAGTACAACTTCTATTTTCAACTGCAGTGTGAGCATCTTTGAATAACACCATTCTTGGCGCAACTTCATCAGTTTTTGGAATATCATAAGAGATTTAGTGGCGGCAACCACGGGAGTAACCACTTCGAAGGCTTGGCACAGAGTCTCTATAAACTCACCATCCATATCCACATATTTGAAGGAATTCAAGTGGCTAACAATGAATTCTTCTTCACCACAAATAGTAACAATTTTCTCCTTGACTGGGTATTTCAACTTTTGGTGAAGGGTGCATGTCACTGCCCCTGTCCCATATATCCAAGGGCGCCCAAGTAAACAAGAGTAAGCGGGAAGGATATCCATCAAGTAGAAAGTAGAATTGAAAACTTGTGAACCAACTTTAATAGGGATATCCACTTCTCCAAGTACCATCCTCTTGGATCCATCAAAAGCCCTCACAACTATGTCACTGGGCTTTAATACCAGACTTTCGCAATCTAACTGATCCAAGGAACCTTTGGGTAAAACATTTAGAGAGGAACCAGTATCAACCAGGACATGGGCCAGGGTAGTTCCTTTGCACTCAATAGAGACATGTAAATCCTTGTTATGATTCATTCTGACTGGTTTCAAGTCAGCATCAGAGAACCTCAATCCATTGTCGGTGTCAGACTCTCCATACAGTTTTCAAATTGATCGGACGTGGTTTCTTGGGGAACATGCGATTTCTTAAAAATTTGATTAAATCTTAGGCATGAGCATCAAAACAAAATAGCAAAGACAACATAGATTTTGGAGGGGGTTTTCCCTAGTTGTTCTACTATCTTGAAATCACTCTTTTTTATGATCTTCAAGATTTCTTCCATCTCTTGGGTGGAAGGTTCCTTAGTGGTAACATCTTTGGTTGGTGCCTCCGTCCTGGAAGGCTCAACTACTTTCACTTTAAACCTAGTGTCAGTACTAGGCTTATCAATGGTAATGCAGACATGTGCCATTGTAGTAGTTGGAGGTGAAATTTTAGGAGAGAAGATGCTCCCCGTCCTTGTCACCTTACTTGAACCAACAATATTTGTAACATCATCAACTTTGTCTTCATTGATTTAGGAATATTGCTTAATTCCATTATAGTAAACTTCAGCACCGTAATTCCAAGGGACTGCTTTGTCGGAGGAGTAAGGAATCAACCCAGGAGAAGTAATTATCATGGGAGAAAACGTTGATTCGTTGGAAATCCTAATAGGACCATTTGAAGAGATCCTAAGAGGCTTGTTGGAAATTTTTAAGATGGAAACGTCTTCAGTTTTATCGGTCAAACTTTTGATGGTCGAAGTTCTTTCGAACAAGATTTCATGACTATTCATCAGGCCTTGAACACCTTCTTTCAGCATTTTCATCCATTAACTTGTTCGGTGCAACAATTACAGTCTTTCAAAAATCCAGGAAACACTCCAGCTCTCAGCAGGTTCTTTTTAACAATGATCAGTGGAGTAGTCAAATCCTCAACGGAGGAAACAAAAACAATGCCTTCAATTGCATTGACACCTTTGCCATGATTTGTCATTGGTATAGTTATAACATTTGGAGTTGTAGGTGGATCAAACTCAATAGTCTTATTGTCGATAAGATTTTAAAATTTGTTTTTAGAGCCCAACATTGATCAGTATCATGCCAAGAGCTATTGGAATGATATGTGCATTTGGCATTAGGATTGTACTTCGGTGATGAAACATTAGGATTTGATGGTGGATCATGCAATGTTACCAAGTTATCCTTCAACAGGTGTTGCAAGGCTTGGGATAACGACATGCTAATCCTCGTGAACTGTCTTCTTGGGATCTCAGGTCGTTGATGATTGGCTTGTTGTGGTTGTCTTTGAGTAGATGGAAGGTTGGATATCAAAACAACATTAATAGATGAACGGTGATCCTTGTTTGTATGGGCCCTGACCCATATACAACATTGGTTTCTTTCTTGCTAGTAAAGGGCTTCTTTACAGTGTTTGATGAAGAAGCAAATGTCATGGGAATTTTTCCACTCTTGATACCATTCTCAACCCTTTCACCAGTCAGAATTAACTTAGTGAAACCGGACGATGATCTCCCAATTAACAAATTAAAAAATGGGTCAGTTAATGTTCCCATGATCAAGTACATCAGCTCCCTATCAATCAGTGGTGGTTGAACTCTACCAGCAAGGTCCTTCCATTTTTGCGCGTACTCTTTAAACCCTTCATTAGTACCCATTGTCATTCCTTGAAGTTTAACTCTAGTCGACACCAAATCAGCGCTGTACTGATATTGACGGTAGAAAACGGTGGCCAGATCTTCCCAAGTATATATGTTGGAACCCTCCAACTGGTAAAACCAATCCAAATGAGTGCCAAACAGACTCTCTTGAAAGAAATGTACCCACAACTTCTTGTCAGTGGTATGTGGTTGTATCTTGCGGGCGTAGGACCTCAAGTGATGTTTTGAGCATGAAACTCTGTCACACTTAGCAAAGACTGGAATTTTGAACTTGTGGGGGATGACTACCCCAGGAACTAAGCCCAAATCACCAAAATCCAAGCCAGGTACAACTTGAATTTCCATAACTTTCAACCTCTCTTCCAGTTGCTTGTACTTATCCTTGGGTTTTGGACTTATATGCTTGGTCTGGTTGGTGCAAACTTTGGGCTTTATTCAACAGTAAATTGGACAACATTGTTTGTAGCATGATACAAGTTTGGCTTTGTAGACAACATAGTAGCAAGGTTTGAAGATTGAGTCAAATGGAAAAGTTTAAACAAGACAAAGCCTAGGATTTGCAACTTGCAATTTTTTAACTTTCAAAAATGCAGCCTTGTTATTTACTTGAAACTTGTAATAATTTGAATTGTCTTGAATTATAGTGAAAAGATGTCATGAAGAAATGAAAATAACATGTATAGAAAATACTTAGAAAAATTTTCTAAGTCTTGCAAAGTTTGATTTTTGGCTTTCTTGATTTTTGATGATCAAATTCCATATTTTGAATGTCTTGACGAAATGTGATTTTTGAAACTCAAATTTGACCAACAAGTCAAAGTTTGACTTTTCAGTATAAAATTGTCTTTTTCATTGGTGGACCAAATTTCATCTATCAACCCACTGATCTCGGGAGATGAACTGAAATATGAGATTAAGCCAAAAGGATGCGCTTGAACCCTTGAGATCATGTTTCGAACCAATAAGTTATGTACTAGGTCAAAAGTCAAATATTGGTCATTCTTAGTCAAAAAAAAATTTGGAGTCCCCGTGCTTCAGAAATGATTTTGTCTGATCAATTCCTTCAGAATCCTTGAGAATTAGAGATCATTTGTGAGGAATGTCTTGAAAAAGAGAGGGAAGATTTTGGGGTACAACACCCACCTTGAACAGGAGATCAACCTCTCAGTGGAGCATTCTTTTCGAACCACCGAAGGCTCTTACAACAATTTTGTTGGGTTTCAGCACCATACCTTCACAGGCCAGTCTATCCAAAGCACCTTTTGGCAAAACAATTAGGAAGGACCCAATATCTACTAACACATGCGCCAAAATGATGCCTTTGCATTCAATAGAGATGTGAAGAGCCTTGTGCCGATTCTTTCCCGCTGGAATTAAATCTGCATCAGAAAATCCCAAGCCATTATCAGCAGTAGTCTCTTGTGTTACATGGGCATTCTTCAGGAATTTCAACAAAACTTGGGCATGTGCTTCGGAGCATAATAACAAGGACAACATGGATATCTTTGAGGGTGTCTGCCCCAGTTGCTCAACTATTTTGTAGTCACTTTTCCGAATGATCTTTTGGATTTCTTCCATCTCTTGTCTAGATGGGTCTTCAATTGTCACTTCTTTTAAGGGTTCCTCCCTTAGGGCATGATCATTAACTTTATCTTTACCTTGGGTATTGGCAGTTGGCCCAGCAACAGGAATGTGAACAAGTGTTGTTGTAGTTGTTGGAGGAGAGATCTCCAGAGAGAAGACCATTCGTGTTCTAGTTACCTTACTCGTTCCAGCAATGTTTGTAATTTCAGGCTCTTCATTATCAATAATCCATGGCTCTTGCTTGACACCATGATAATAAACTTCTGCTCCATAGTTCCAATGCACTGCTTTGTTGGAGGAATAGGGGACTGGCCATGATGTAGTGATAATCAGGGGAGCCACTCTAGGCTCAGTAGGAATCCTTACATGGCCTTTAGAGGTGATCCTAATAGGAGTATTGGAAATTGTGATTATGGAAACATCTTGAGGTATACTTTTAGGTAAACTCTTCATGGATGGAGTTTTCTTGAACAAAATTTCATGGCTGTCAATCAAGCATTGGATACCTTTCTTCATCCACATACAACCATTAGTTTTGGAAGCACAATGGTAACAATTTTCAAGGCAATGAGGAAATAAACTGGCTCTTAGTAGATTCTTCTTAACGGTCAATAATGGAGTAGTCAAATCAGCAACGCTGGAGACAAAGGAAGCATCATCAATAACATTGACACCTTTACCATGACTAGACATGGGAGCAGTAATGACATTAGGGGTTTGTGGAGAGTCAAACTCGATCTCCTTGTTATCAATCAAATCTTGTATCTTGTTCTTCAATGCCCAACAATTGTTGGTGTCTGGCCGAGACTATTTGAATGATAGGCGCATGTCACATTCGGGTTATATTTGGGAGAGGCAGTATTGAGATTTGAAGGAGGGTCTCATAGCGTTACCAAATCTGCCTTCAACAGATGTTGTAGAGCTTGAGAAAGTGGCATGTTAATCCTAGTGAATTGACTCCTTGGGAGATCAGGCCTTCGTTGATTTTTTTATTGTTGTGGTCATTGAAGTGGGGTTGAATTTGAAATCAATACAGCTCCTACCGACTGATAACGATCGTTCTTGACACGACTCCTTTATCCATAAACAACACTAGTCTCTTTCCTTCCAATGAATGGTTTCTTCATAGTACTAGAGGATGTAGACATCTGAACCTTCCCGCTTTTGATTCCACTTTCAACTCATTCACCAGTCATAATTAACTTAGTAAACCATTACAAAGAACTCCTAATCAACAAATTAAAGAATGGACCAGTCAAGGTGCCCATGAACATGTCCACCAACTGTCGGTCAGTCAATGGGGGTTGCACTCTTCCAGCCAGGTCCCTCCATTTTTGAGCATACTCCTTAAAGCCTTCGCTCGAGCCCATAGTCATATTTTTTGTAATTGCACGCGAGTTGGTTCAAGATCAACATTGTATTGGTATTGTCTGTAGAAGGTAGCAGCCAGATCCTCCCATATGTGGATATTAGTCCCTCCTAGTTGATAGGACCATTCCAACTGTGTCCCAACTAAGCTCTCTTGGAAGAAATGAACCCATAACTTCCTATCGGCAGTGTGTGGCTGAATCTTGTGGACGTAAGACCTCAAATGCATCTTTGGACACGAGACCCCATCGTATTTGCAAAGATAGGAACCTTAAATTTATGGGGAATGACTACCCCAGGGACCAGACCTAAGTCTCCAAATTCCAAACCAGGAACTGTTTGGATCTCTACAGCTTTAAGTCTGTTTTCCATCTGTTTGTACTTATCATCTACCAGTGGGTACTGCTCTTCGGAATAGTCTTCGTCCTCAGTAATCTGGTTATTTCCACCCCCCAGCTCTAGTGCTTCTAACTTCCTCTTCTTGATTGCCTTCTTCCTCAGAAGAAGCCTCTTTTATTTGATCCAGTCGGGAGGGCCCCTTGAACCTTCTTCCCATGTTGAGAATAACAGCCTGCTTCTTGGTCTTCTTTTTGGTGGAAAGGAGTGCCATCGTTTCTTGCTAACCTTTGGCTAGGTTGATGAGAGCCTCTTGGTAATGTGCGTGTTGAGTTTGCATATCTTTGACGGTTTGCTCTAGAGCCATCTTATACTGAAATAAATAGTAAAAAGATGAGGAAACCCGTATCGGAAAACCTGCTTATGATATGATGCATGCTATGTGGATGCAATGTTTTCTAGGACCTTAAGGAATTTAAATTTTCTAGCCAAAAATGAAACAAACACAACAATTGTATTAATGAGTTCAAAGATTACAATTTCCCCCTTGGGCTTACAATGTAAAAGAAAAAAGGTATCAAAGAGACAACAAATTACACTCTTAAAACAAAAGACTTAAGTCTCCCATAGACGCTTCCTCTTTGGTGTAATGTATGTATTCAGGCTTTGCTCCTCGTGAAGTTGCCTTGTGAGCTCCAACACTTTCTTCTCGCTTGCATAGAATCGAACTTCAAAGGTGCCTCGTTCCCTCTTGAGTTGAATCCAAAATCTATATAATTCCTCGAAGTCGGTAGGCATGTCAGGATGAAGAATGGTATAAGGAATATCCCCCTTGGTAATAGGCTCCACAACTATTGGTAGGATAGCAGGATATGACATCATGATATTTTGAGCACGAGCTCGCAACCGTTTGAGATAAGACTCCAAAGGAATAGAGTTATTATGTCCCAAAGTCTTACTATCAACCTTGTTTACAATGCCCCAAGCTCGTACAAATCTTTGACAATAACCTTGGACATCATTCTCGTAGTCGAATATAATACCATGGATAAGTGCAGCATGAGGAATGTGATACAGTGGCAGAACCGACTCTTATACTGGTTTTGAATTTCTATTTGCAAATGTTATGGTAAGCAAGAGTCGCCACTGACTTTTCTTTTATCCAAAAAGGAAAGGGTGAAAAGAACAGAAAAAGACCTTTGGAGATTATTTCTAAGTAATGGGGTAGATTATAGAAAGGGGAGGTGTCAGCATCCTTTCCATCCGTAGTTATCTATGGGCTCTTAGATGCTTAGGTCAACTTGAAAGACCTTGTGCTTTGTGTGTTTTGAAAAGTATTCTGAAATGCCAATAGTAAGTCGATTTGCTTTATGATAACTCTTGTATCAGTCCTCAAGAGTGTTGGTAAAGCATTTTGAAAATGTTTTTGAGAGTTGTTTTGTGTAAGTGTAAACAAATTTTTGAGTATAGCATCTATGAACTATCTACTTTTACTCGAAAGGGTCATTCTTTTTCTCTTTTCCTTTAGACAGTGCTATCCTACTATTAGTGAGTAAGTAGCCCTAGTCGTTGGATGTTTGAGGGACATTTGAAGGGACGTTTATAGTCACAAAGGCAACTGGGCAAGAAACCTTAATAACTACCCTAGGGTTTTAAGATCTTTTTTATCGAGGCAATGTTGAGAGGGTCATCGAGGGACTTATGATCTTTTAAACCGGAGGGTAGCCACTAAATATCTCACGTTTCGAGAGTTGTGACTGTTTTCCGAAGGCACCCAAAGTGGGATACCCTAGAGGTGTGCATGTGCAATTGTGTTGTTTTCAGTTATTTATCTTGTGTTAAGTTTGCTAGAGTTTTGTTTTAATTCTTGCCATACAATCCTAGTAATCATACATCTAAGCAGTTAATAATTTGCAGAAATTAAAAGTGAGGAAATGTAAAATCCTATCTATTACAAGGCTTTGGGGAGGGGGATTATTACAAGTCCAAAGTGGAGAATAAAGCAGAAAAAGGTAAAAGTGTTACTTTAAACTATTACAACTAGGAAGTAGGTACAATAATAGGAAAAAGTGCAAAGTTAAAAGTAAACCCGCGGATTGAAATTACATCTACAACCCTAAGAAGAAAAAAATATTTTTGTTTGTTTTTGACCATGGAAAGAAATTTAATTAATAACCCTAAGTCTATTTATTTTTAAATTAGGAAAAGAGTTAAAATAATTAATCGATTAATTTACAAAATTAGTTTAGTAGAGGAAATACTAACCTAATATTTCTTTTGTGATTTTTCATTTGATTTTATAATGCTATAAAAAACAATTAAAAGCAAAATAAAATGGGCCAGGATAGTAAAGATAACAAGGGGTGTGAACTGGATTTTTGTTTAGCCCAAATGAAAATAAGACCAGGCCAGGATCCTGTGCTATTGGCCATTGAGGGTCCATCATGAGGTGGTACTCCTGGGGCATTGGATCTGATCCCTTTGTCATCCATTGGCTGGAGCTTGAAGGTGCATGGGAAGTGTTTAAAATGCAGCACACTGGATCTGCAAGATAGTTGTAAGAAAAAACATAATACACGACCTGGGTATCGAACCCATACCCTTTCCACTACACACGTTCCCCTTTACCATCTGAGCTATTTGTTCATTCATTGATACAAATAAAATCATGACATTATATTAGTAAAACAAATCAGATATATATAATTTGAAATCAACACATGCACACTGCACAAGCTAAAAGGAAAGAGACGCCTGGATTTTTGAGATTCAAAGGACTCAGTTTCAGATTCCCTGATAACAGTGTCTTGTTACTTTAGTATTGATTTTCACATGTAACACATTAAAACAATCACAAACATCATTCATAGCATGGATATACGATCAATATGGATTTAAATTACATATTGAATGAGTTTGAGATCGAAGACAAATTACCAACAGAAGGATTGCGTGAGTGATGCTCCTGCATGTGTTGGGCCTGCCTAATGTGTGGAAACGTCTCATGGATACTTCAGGGAGTGAGTGGAATGATTGTTTTGGATTGAGGAGACTTGTAAGGATTGCTTCGATTTTGAAAATTTTGTGAAGGTTTGGAGAATTCGGTGTGGTTTTCTGGGGCAGCTTCCTGTGTGTAGGCAATGCGTGTGTGTAGGAAATGTTTTTTTCTCCTCTTTGATAGACAATCTCTTCTTGTATTTATAGGGGTGTGGTGGTGGGTGAAAATGTCCTAAATCAGCCATTAACCATGGCTTTGAATGCAGAATCGAAAGATTTAAGAAGTTTCCATTTTGAGATATTTTCTACCATTTTGGACTTTGAGTGAACCTGGATAGTATTCGTTTCAACTTTCCACATCTTTGACTCTTTCTAATGCTCCTAAGATTTGTTCTTCGATGGCTCCGAGTTTCAATTCGAATGGTTCAAGGTATCATCATCATGGCTTCTTCGATTGAGTCACTTTCTTCCTTCGCTGCTTGATCTGAACAATTTGAATGGTTCAAGGTATCATCATCATGGCTTCTTTGATTGAGTCACTATCTGCCTTAGTTGCTTGATCTGAACACTATCCAATCACCCCAAATGAAACTATCTCTTATTTCTTTCGATCTCCTGGCCGATCAAAGTATCACCTTTTCATCCTAGCCAGTCAAAGCTTCGTTTTCTCCGTTCCTTCGAACACAATTGTGTAGGTGGTTCTTCGATTCCAACTCCCACCCTTTGCTTTTGTCTACAAGAAAATCTTTCTTGCTTACTAGTTCAGCTTCGATTGGTGAATATAGCTTGTATACACTAATCGAAAGGTAACCTATGAGAATCAGGATTTCACTTCAATCATCCAACACCTTCCTCACCTGTTCAGGTACATGCCTGAAAGACATTGATCCCAAAACTATAAGATGACTCAAATTTGGATGCTTCTTATGTGGATTGTCCTTCGATCATACCATGTTTGAAGGTTGTATGTCCTTCGAACCATAAGATCAAATCTTTCGAATTCACCATCTTCTTCTTTTCGAAGCGGCAATTCAAACAACATGGCAATCGAAGTGTGCCTTCCTTGTAATGCTTTGAATAGCTCATAGTTCCATGATTCGAAGACGAACCCTTCGATGACACTCTTTACTAGCTCTTCCAATCGAAGACTTCATAAAGTACTCCTCACGCTTCCTTTTGAGCCATCCTTCCTTCGATCCTGGTGCTTCGTTGGGCATCAAAATGGACTGCATACTATTGTCAAAGCTGCCTCGACCCAAAATTTCTTAGGCACATTTTCAGCTTTCGACCTACACCTTGTTATGTACACTTATTTTCTTTCTTTCGGTTGTGCCATTATGCTAAGGCATATAGGGTGCCATGGAAATCATTTGAAGCTTCTTAAATAATTAAGGACCTCAGGGAGCATGCCTTAGATAAAATGGGAGGGAAAATTTTGCGGTACAACAACTTCCCCTGTTTAACTATCTTAAACCCGAGTATTTAGGTTGGCTTGTATGCCTTTCATGATCTGAAGGTGGAAGATGATTGAACACTAGATTGCCCAGAAATTGGCACTCACATATACATGAAGAAACACTGTTGGTTGATGATATTGGGGAAAGGGCTTAAGGATGCCATTTGGAGAATATGACTGAGAGTTGTTGGAGATGGGCTTAAAGATGCCATACAAAGTAGATGATGACTTCATAAGAGGTCTCTTAGTGGGGATTCCTGTTCCTGTTGTCTTAGGAGGACTCTGCTGGAGAATTTTGTTTTCTATTGTTCTCTTGCTTGAAGAAAACTATGTGGGGAATAGAGTCTAGGAGCTTTAGTTGTCCATGGCTCTACTAAGGAGTTATATCTGGACTGGAGAGATGAAAGTTAGCTATTTTATGGTTGGGATCCCGGCTTTGCAGTAACTTACTAGGGAAAATGCAATCCACAGTTATCTGGGAATATATTAGAATGAGCCGGTGTAGGGTTGCTTCAGGATGAGTCAGTGTTAAACTTCATTTGGAGATATATGAGAAGGAGCCTGTGTAGGGCTGCTTCAGGATGAGCCTGTGTAAAGTGGAATCTGGAGATCATAAGAAGGAACCCGTGTAACATTGCTCCAGGATGTGCCCATGTAAAGCTGCATCTGGAGATCATGAGAAGGAAGCCGTGTAAGATTGCTTTAGGATGAGCCCGTGTAAAGCTGCATCCGGAGATCATGAGAAGGAACCCGTGTAAGATTGCTTCAGGATGAGCCCGTGTAAAGTTGCATCCAGAGATCAGGAGAAGGAACCCGTGTAAGATTTCTTCAGGATGAGCCCGTGTAAAGTTGCATCTGGAGATCATGAGAAGGAATCCGTGTAAGATTGCTCCATCTGGTCGTTTAGATAGTCGCCTTGTCTTATTTCGAGAATTGATCCATAATTAGCTATTCACAGATAGTTGCCCTGTCTGGTTTAAGGAATTAATCTCGAACTTGCTTTTGTTGGTCGTCGAGATAATTGCCCTAGCTTGTTTCAGGAATTCATCTCTGACCTAAGAGAAAGAAAGATAGTTTACTCGTCTTGTTTCGTGAGTTAATCTTTAATATGTAGATAATTGTCCTATCTTGTTTCAGGTATTAATCTACAATCGGTTGTTCACAAATAGTTGTCCTATCTTGTTTCAGGTATTAATCTGGAACTTCTTTTTTGTTGGTCATAGAGATAGTTGCCCTGGCTTGTTTCAGGAATTAATCTCTGACCTAAGAGAAATAAAGATAGTTTCCCCGTCTTGTTTAGGGAGTTAATCTTCAATCTTCTCATGTAAATAGTTGTCCTGTCTTGTTTCAGGTATTAATCTATAATTAGTTGTTCACAGATAGTTGTCCTGTTTTGTTTCAGGTATTAATCTGGAACTTGTTTTTTGTTGGTCATAGAGATAGTTTCCTGGGCTTGTTTTAGGAATTAATCTCTGACCTAAGAGAAATAAAGATAGTTTCCCGTCTTGTTTCAGGAGTTAACCATCAATATGTAGATAGTTGTCAAGTCTTGTTTCAAGTATTAATCTATAATCGGTTGTTCACAAATAGTTGTCATGTGTTATTTCAAGTATTAATCTGGAACTTCTTTTTTGCTGGTCATAGAGATAGTTTCCCTAGCCTGTTTCAGGAATTAATCTCTGACCTAAGAGAAATAAAGATAGTTTCCCCGTCTTGTTTCGGGAGTTAATCTTCAATCTTCTCATGTAGATAGTTGTCTTGTTTTTTTTTCAGGTATTAATCTACAATCGGTTATTCACAGATAGTTGTCCTGTCTTGTTTCAGGTATTAATCTAGAACTCTCTTTTGTCGGTTGTTGAGATATTTTGCCTGGCTTATTTCAGGAATTAATCTATGATATGGTCTTGTAGATAGTCTCCCCGTCCTGTTTCGGGAATTGATCTACAATCAATTATCCACATATAGTTGCCCTGTTTGGTTTCGGGAATTAATCTAGAACTGTTGAAAATTGATGATGATGTTTGTCTGCTTGCGAACTTTCCTGAAAAAGGTAAAGAATCAGTTGTATACAGTGTCATGATGCATGAAATGCATTGGGTAATGATGTTCTCAAGATAAATTAGATTGTGATATATGCATTTGTGCTTCATATGCTATGACGCTCCTAAAATGATGTATGAATGCAATGTATGAACGTATGAGTTGTTCTATTGCACTGTTATTGAAATAGGGAAACTAAATCCCTGATTGTTGCTGGGATGAAGAATGTAAGTCTTCAAATTTTGTTGAAGTTGAAATATTGGGAGACAGATTTCTATTGTTAGAGAAATAAACTCTGTTGGGGAACGAAAACTCCATCAATTTCTTGGGGATTTTTATGAAACCTTATTAGGAAACCCAAGAAGCTTGTGAACCTGGTTAGGGAATTCTTTAAGATGCTGGGGAAATAATTGGAGATTCTTGCTCTGCCGGGGTTATTGGAACACTTGACATCATTAGCCTATATGCGAAAAATGTAGCAATGACTTTGTAGGAGGACGTCTCTGTCTCTGTACCAGCTGGAGAAAGCATCTTCTGGGGATTTTGTAGATAGCCTTTTTTAGACACCTTCTTATTTCTTAAAGCCATTAGCAAGTGCCTCTCTGTTTTTTATGCGTGTATTTGTAAATGGTAATCAAATTCAAATGCTTATGTTCAAAAATAATCACTGGACGTTTTTGCAAACAAAACAGAAAAATAAAAACAAATAGTTTTTCACTTTCAAAGAAATAGTTTTTTGTATTGATTTGAAGAAGTTTTTCCTATTACAGGCGTTTTTGTACAAGGAGACAGACATCCTAGTAGGAGAATGCCGTCGTAAAAATTAAACTATACAAAAATAGTATACAAAGAAAAACAGCTATGTGAAATGACCCCATTAGGTTCCCATCCTACTATTGCCTTCATGTCTTTGAGCGTCTCATCCCTGTGGTGCTTGTCTGAAGCTGACTGGATTGGTAAGTACCATTTGAACTTGACACTTGTGTAGCAGTAGAAATATTCATGACTAAGCCATTGGATTGTCTAGACTTTATACGAATCAAAATAAAAATCGCCACCGCGCTTTATTGTTTCCAAAGGAATGGTAAAAGAGCGAATAACCCAAAAAGAGGGGGAAAGATTCAAGGTAAGGGGGTTGGTTATGCAAAGGGAAGGTATTAGCACCCTAAACATCTATGGTACTCCGCAGGAACCTCTTTTTAAAATCTGTATATTTTGGCTACAAATTATGGTGTATATAAAATGGATGGTGGAGGTGAGAAAAGAAATATATTTTTTTATGATTTTTGCACCCGCCGCGGTTGCAAAACTTTAGTGCCTACGTACCACCTTCCGTGCAATAGGGGATCAGGGTACACGTAGTTCCTCTTTTAAAAATTTTAAACACAAGTGTGTTGGTTAAATTTATGAGATAAGACATCATCGTCATTGTCCATGTGAAAAACATACTTACTACCCACAATCATAAGAAAGGAGAATTTGCATCATCTCGAAGTGGAGGATATGGCTTGGATTTTAAAATCAACAATGCCTCACTCAAGACCCAAGTGGAAAATATCTCTCTTCACTACATATTGTAGAAGTATAGTTGTTTGCAACACTACAAGGATTGAAAAGAGTCTAATCTTTTTTGAGAAAAGTTTAAAGATAAAAGCCAAAGCGGAAAAATGGTTTGAAATGAGATTGATTGACTTTTAGTCTTCTCACAAAAAAATGTCAAGGTATTATTAAATTGATTGAAGTTTATTTATGAAAATATTTTGAAAATGCATGGACATAAGTCCAAGTTTATTATGAAAGTGTTTCAAGTTTAGAAATAAGAAGAGTTTTCAAAAGGAGGGAGAAGATTTTTGAAATTAAAGAAGATGGGAGGAGAAGAAGAGACTATCCTAAAGCATAAGGTAAAAGCTAAGGAGAAGAATCATCTAACACACAAGAAGTAAATACTTGAAATTATGAGTAAAGATAGAATTACCATTCTTTGGATTGAAACCAAACAAGAAAAGATACTATACCTCTTGAGAGAACCAAACTTCAAGTGTATTAAGTCTTCACAAAAATTGGGTAGAGTAACGGCTGTATACGGGTGAATTCTAGATTACAAACATAGAGTGTAATCACAATAACCTGCACACAAAACAAACAAACAACCCTTTGTCTTGAAGTAAACCTCAAGAGCTCCAGACAAAATAATCAGATAAGGTCACAAGGTCTACAAGATAGGCCAAGGTTTCTAATCCTAAGTCCAAGAAAAAGTCGCATGCTCCATAATGCCAAGGATAGTAACCAAATAGTCCAAGTGCCATTAAAGGTTTTTTTAGGGTTTATGTTGATTATTAAGTATCTTAAAAAATAAAAGAAAAGCTCAAGTGAACAAAATAAAAATGACATAAAAGTAAATACTCAAGTGAGCAAAGATGAAAATAGCATGAAATGTAAATGCTAAAGTAAATAGTACATAAAGCATAAAAGCATAAGCCAAAGAGCATAAAATAAAGTCAATTGTTAGAAATTAGTGGTTAGTTGGATGAACATCTTGAAACTTGCATTTGGAACTCATTAGAGGATTGGTATAACCAAAGCCTCCACACAACAAGTTGCATTTGCTTTATGTCAAGTTTATCATCCATTTAATAAATTTTCAAGGCAACATTTAATGATCAATGATGTTTAAGTGATCCGCGTTGACCAAAATTGATGAAGATCCATTAGAGGATTGGTAGAACCAAAGCCTCCACACAATGAGTCTCAAGATTATTGGATCAAAGGGATCAAATTAACATACTTAGGCTTGTAAACATAGGTTTGGGCCACGAATGATCATTTATTCGAATCGGGAAAAAATTTAGCGCTATGTTAAGCAATCGTAAGTGGACTTATGTAGTAGTCGCACCTATTTTGAGGCCGGTCAATAGCAATCTATGTACTTCATGTTTGGATAAATGATATAGAGATCATAACCCCTTAACATGTATCACAATTAAAAAAAGAAAGGGATAAGATGAAGAGGGAGGGGAATGATAAGCTAATTTGGATCACTACCTTAAATTTCTTTCATCTTTAAATTCAATCAATCATCTAGATGGATTAAAGCACTAAACATATAATCAATCCAAAGCACCAAGAATGAATTAAATAATTCACTCTTCGATAGATTTGAATTGATGAACATTTATCCAACTACATCTACACCACAAAGTCCATTGAATTTAAAGAGAAATTGGACATTTAAAATTGTAATCCAAATTATCTATCAAAGAGAGTGAGCTGAAAAAATATTTGAGTCAAAACAGCTCCAAAATAAGGTAGAAAAAGTATTTTTGGCACTGTTATAATCAATTGTGCTTAGACAGCAGCCAATTGCATCAGTGCAATTTTTTTTCAAATCAATTTTATGTGACAATCAATTGCAATGTTACAACAATTGATTAGAACCTGTTAAAATCAGTAGAAAATAGCATTTCAAGGATCAAATTATTGTTCCAACTTTTCATCAAACATATTATGATCATGGATCCAATTGAGCATGAAAAATCCATCAATTTATGAGAAAATAATACTAATGGAATCATAAAACAGTGCTCAAAGAATCAAAACTAGAAATCCACAAGAGACCACATTGTGAAAGATGATGATCCAACTTACCAAAGGTAGAATTAGAGAATTATCAAACAACTTCCAGAATTTTCTTCAATTCAACCACAAGAATCAATTACCATAGCTTGGATGTAGAGAATTGATGAAGAAAAAGTGTTTGGATGAAGGTTTAGCTCAAAGATTAGTAAGCTTCAATGCAACGCTTACTATCCTTTTTTTGAAAATGGAGCTTTGAGTGAATTTGGTAGATGGAGAGAATTGAGATATTTTTTAGCAAAATGAGTTTGGCTATCAAAAGCTTCTGGTTTGAATGAAACGAGGTCTCTATTTATAGAGTTTAGGATTGGGATTAGTGGCAATTTGGTAATTGATTCTTGGAGCCAAAAATTGAATTAATGATATAATTTTCAAATTATGTAGAAAAATTGGAGCCAAAAAGATGACAGTTTTAAAATTGCTGGCTTTTTTCAAAAATTACGTGTGTTTTGCTTCTATGAGTCGACACAAGAGTCTTATGCGTCGAAACATTCTAGTTGTATGACACAGTATGAGTCGGCGCAAGCTTCTATGGATCGATACAAGCTTCCTTTTCAACTCAATACATAATCAATTAATTTGCATGAGTCGACGCAAGCTTCTATGGGTCGATACAAGTTGCTATTTCAACACAATACATAATCAATCCATTTGCATGAGTCGACACATAACATGTATATGTCGACACATGCTTGTTATACAAAACAGGATGAGTCGACACAAGCCTCTATGGGTCGATGCAAGCTGCTTTTTTCAGCACATTACTTAATTGATTATCTTGCATGGGTCGATACATAACACGTATGTTTCGACACATACTAAATTTTTTTGGTTTTTGAAGGCTAAAAATACACTTTTTTCAAAGATTGTGAACAATACACTCTGTGAAAACGATTGCACTATGGGAGAAATCAATTGTTCAGGAAAACAAAAATGAAATTTTTTAGCTATTATTATTCTTTTTCTTTGCAAATAGAGATTTTAGGGAAATAATACTGGAAAACCTTATTTGTTGGATGTTTTGACTCGATAACTACAAAACACAAATATGCAAAGGAAAAGACAAATATTTTTTGTATTTTGGTAAGAGGTTAATTATCTACGCATAAACAAAATACACAACTAAGGTGCTTGGAGATTCCTCAAGAGATAACTTAAAGATAGGAGATAGAAAAAGAGGAATAACCAACCCTAATGTGATTTTGTTATGATCAAGTTGACATGATATGATAGGGGAATCTTAGGGGCAAAAATTGGGGTAGAACAGCTGCCCTTATTTAAGTTTCTTCTATCCGTAGATACAAAGGTTAAAAATCCTCGTGTCGACGCGATCGAAGATACTTAAATATAAAACAAACCCTATTTTTGGCCTTAAGATGCCATGCAAATGCTTATGCATATGAATGCCTATGAACAGTACCAAAGAGACGCAAAGTATCACTGGGGATACAACAATGTTAAGAAACAAAGGAGCAACCCCACCAGGGAAATAAATCACTGGTGGACCCAAAGAACTGAATCAGAGAGGATAGTAGGATGGTCAAAGGACACACCAACTTCTACTATAGGCGAAGCTACCAATGTTCACTGAAGGTAGAGAGGAAGATAAAAAACATCGACGTTCACTGCCGATGGTCTACCAAATTTTACTGAAGGTAGAAAGAGAATATATCATATCACCGCCGTTCACTGACGATGAACTACCAACGTTCACTGAGGGTAGCAAAAAGATAATAAACACCAATGTTCACTATCGATGGCCTACCAACTTTCACTAAAGGTAGTAAGAGAATATATCATATCACCGTCGTTTACTGACGATGAACTACCAACATTCACTAAGGGTAGCAAAAAGATAATAAACACCGACGTTAATTATCAATGGCCTACCAACTTTAACTGAAAGTAGAAAGAGAATATATCATATCACCACCGTTCCCTGACGATGAACTACTAACGTTCACTGAGAGTAGTAAAAATATAATAAACACTGACGTTCATTGTCGATGGCCTACCCACTTTCATTGAAGTTAGAAAGAGAATATATCATATCACCGCCGTTCACTGACGATGAAATACCAACATTCACTGAGGGTAGCAAAAAGATAATAAACACTGATGTTCACTGTCGATGGCCTACCAACTTTCACTGAAGGTAGAAAGAGAATATATCATATCACTTCCGTTCATTGATGATGAACTACCAACGTTCACTGAGGGTAGCAAAAAGATAATAAACACTGACGTTCACTATCGATGGCCTACCAACTTTCTTTGAATGTAGAAAGAGAATATATCATATCACCGCCGTTCACTGACAATGAACTACCAACAATCACTGAGGGTAGCGAAAATATAATAAACACTGAAGTTCACTGTCGATGGCCTACCAACTTTCACTGAAGGTAGAAAGAGAATATATCATATCACCGCCGTTCACTAACGATGAACTACCAACATTCACTGAGGGTAGAAAAAAGATACTAAACACGGTAGTTCACTGTCGATGGCCTACCAACTTTCACTGAAGGTAGAAAGAGAATATATCATATCACCGCCGATCACTGACGATGAACTACCAACATTCACTAAGGGTAGCAAAAAGATAATAAACACCAATGTTCACTGTCGATGGCCTACAAACTTTCACTGAAGGTAGAAAGAGAATATATTATATCACTACCATTCACTGATGATGAATTATGAATGTTCACTGAAGATAGCAAAAAGATAACAAACATCGACGTTCACTTTCGATGGCCTACCAACTTTCACTGTAGGTAGAGAGAAAATATATCATAGCACCTCCGTTCACTAACGATGAACTATCAACGTTCACTGAAGATAGCAAAAAGATAACAAACATCAACGTTCAGTGCCGATGGTCTACCAACTTTCACTGAAGGTAGAAAGATAAAATATCATATCACCGCCGTTCACTGACGATGAACTATCAACATTCACTGAAGATAGAAAAAAGATAATAAACATCGACGTTCACTGCCGATGGTCTACCAACTTTCATTGAAGGTAGAAAGATAATATATCATATCACCGCCGTTCACTGACGATGAACTACCAACATTCACTGAGGGTAGCAAAAGGATAATAAGTTTCCCCAAGATTCTAGTGTTTTGCCTTGAACGGGTCTCAACTTCTTCTTTAACTGAGGCACTCCGCCTGGAAAGGATAAAACATTAGCAGTCTCAAATAAAGAGACTTTCTATTTGTGGTCACGGAGGATTGTAAAAGGAAATGACGCAAGAGGTATGGCTTATTGGGGAGATTCCATGATATTCCTGCTGAGGAGATAAAGTCTTCTCGTGCAAAATAAATGCACAAACTAAAACTCAAAGTTTTCAGAAATCCAAAGTAAATAATATTATCATGTAACCACAGATCCAAACCAGAAATAAACTGGAGCAAGAAAGTCAACGAAGATACATCCTTTGAGAAATAAACTCAAGAGGGAAAATTGAATCCCTCTAAGCGAGGACCATTACAGGAAGGCCAAAGCAAAATGTCAATGAACAATGATTTGTCAATTTTATCCATGCATGATGTATGTATGAATGTATGAGTGCTATCGTGCGTATGCTGGAAAAACAGATACACAATCAGTAGGAACAAACAAACAAACAAAACCTCCTCAGGTAATAAAAACACTTGGCTAAGCTTTAACCAGAATGATCATTCCAAGAAAGGAAAAGGCCAACTGCGGAATCTAAACCTACTGCCTGCCTTTAACTTTACTAAGGAGAAACATAATTTGGAGGTAGACAAATCAAACAGATATCGAGATAGAACATCCTTCTTCCGGCTTCAATGGAGAAACCGGTTTTTCCGAAAGTAACATGCCTACTGGAGATTGCAAGACCAGCCTCAAATAAAGAAGACTGATGCCGAAGTAATCAAACTTAACTAGGTAATTCAAGCCTACCTCCCTGGAGAAAAATGCGAATTGAAACATTACATCATGAAAAATTATTCCAACAAAAGATGCCCTGGGATAGCCTTCTTGGGGAATCAAGAAGTCAACATTATAAAAAGAGGTCAAACCCATGGGGATTTTAAATCAAACCCAGCACTTGGTGGGTGAAAACCCAAAGGGTTGACAACTGTCTCGACACTTCTTAGAAAATATATCGCCCTGGTCTAGTTGTCTGGGAAATAAATACCAACAATAATGCCAATACTGTAGAAAGAGCGACATCTCAGCACACCAAGGGAATAAAACCTTTCATCGTTTGAGAGAAGACTTTGCTGGGGAATCTGGGACAAAGGCTTCTGACCATGCAAACCCAAAATCAAAAGTGAACCAAGACTTGACTGGGGATAATGGGATCACAAACCCAATAATGCACTTCATACCAATTGGTATCGTCTTTAACTACCTGAGAAACATACAAAGATCATGCGCATACCAGCAAAATAACCTGAGAGAACCTTCACGAGGGAAATAAAACTTCTCAAAACAACCGGAGTTTGTTCATTCCTGGGATCACCATTTTTGTTGTCATTGTTTCATCATAAATCTCAAAGTAAAAGTAAATTGTAAAAATCTCTTTTTTTTTTAGAAACTAATTTTGTTTTTTAATCTTTTTTCTTTGAAAGTTATTATCAGTAATAAATGGAGTCTTTGCAAGCTAAATAAAATAAGAACACAAAGAATTGGGTAAAAGCTCGAATTTCATTAATAGAATGGTAGTCTGCGAATGGCGATACTCCATGGATGATTACAAAGTTTGGGAAATGGTAATACATAATGGAAAAGATACGTTGAGATACAATGACCACTATCCCCCCTAAAAACTTTTGAAATCCTGAGCAACAGCTTTTGTTGAAGTATGGTGAGGATCCGAGAAGATTGTTGCTTCAACAATCAAGTCTTGTCTGACGTAGTTACTTGCCAAGAAAATCCCTAACTTTTTCCTAAGCTGCCCTTGCGGGTTTTCAACTTAGCAGGAAATTATTCTGTTTATGTCTCTAGTTTTTACCTAGACCGCCCTTTCGGGTTTTCGGCCTACCGAGACGCTCCTTTTTGCCTAAGCCTCCCTTTAGGGTTTTTAACTTAGCGAGTTGTTCTTTTATTTCTTTAGGCGAAGTATTTCTTGACTGCGTCAACATTCATGGGACGTGGGAACTCCTCGCCATCCATAGTTTCAAGAATTAATGCACCACCAGAGAAGGCTTTCTTGACAAAATATGGGCCTTCAAAATTGGGAGTCCACTTGCCCCTAGAATCAGTGTTGAAAGACATGATCTTCTTGAGAACGAGGTTGTATTCTCTGAATTCACGTGGTTTGACCTTTTTATCAAAAGCTTTCTTCATTCTTTTCTGATATAACTGTCCATGACACAAAGCTGTCATTCTCTTCTCCTCAATCAAATTCAATTGGTTAAATCTTGTTCTGGACCCATTCAGCCTCTTCCAATTTGGTTTCCATTATCACACGCAACAAGGGAATCTCTACTTCGACAGGGAGTATAACTTCCATTCCATACACCAGGGAGAACGGAGTTGCTCATGTTGAAGTGCGAACAGATGTTCGATATCCATGCAGAGCAAAAGGGAGCATTTCATGCCAATACTTATAAGTAACAACCTTTTTCTGGATAATTCTATTGATATTCTTATTAGCAGTTTCAACAGCCCCATTCATCTTTGGCATGTATGGAGACGAATTGTGATGGACAATCTTGAATTTTTCACACAATTCTGTCATCATCTTGTTGTTCAAATTCGAGCCATTGTCAGTGATGATTCTTCTCGGCACACCATACCGGCATATAAGATTATTTCTGATGAAACGCACAACCACCTGTTTGGTAACATTGGCATAACAAGCAGCATCTACCCATTTGGTGAAGTAGTCAATTGCTACCAAGATAAAATGATGTCCGTTTGAAGCTTTGGGTTCTATCATCCCGATCATGTCAATACCCCACATAGAGAAAGGACATGGGGAGGAAATCACATTGAGAAGTGTCGGAGGCACATGGACTCTGTCTACATAGATCTGGCATTTATGGCACTTCTTTGCAAATTTGGAACAATCAGACTCCATTGTTAGCCAATAATAACTTGCCCTTAGCATCTTTTTAGCCATCGAATGTCCATTAGCATGAGTGCCAAATGAACCTTCATAAATCTCATGCATCAACATGTCTGCTTCGTGTCTATCCATGCATCTGAGCAAGACCATGTCATAATTTCTCGTGTATAACACATTTTCACTGAGGAAGAAACTGCGTGCCAATTTTCTCAATATCTTTCTACCTTTCTTCGATGCACCAATCGGGTATTCCTGAGTCTGAAGAAAATGTTTGATATCATAATACCAAGGTTTTTCATCTGCTACCTCCTCTGTCATAAACACGTGAACGGGCATATCCAGTCGTCGAACTGTAATTCGGGGTATATCATTCCAAGTATTCACTTTGTACATGGAAGCCAGAGTTGCCAGAGCATCCGCCATTTGATTTTCATCTCTAGGGATGTGATGGGATTCAACTTTATTGAAGAAGGGTAATAATCTTCTACCATAATCTTTGTAAGAGATCAAGCCAGGGTGACGAGTGTCCTATTCTCCTTTAATCTGATTTATTACCAAAGTTGAATCACCATACACATCTAGAATTTTGATTCTGAGATCAATAACTTCCTCAAGACCCATGATGCAAGCCTCATATTCTGCCATATTATTAGTGCAATCATATGTTAACCTTGCAGTAAAAGGAATGTGCGATCCATGAGGAGTGACAATCACAACACCAATTCCTTTACCATAAGCATTCACAGCTCCATCAAATATCATACTCCAACGAGATTCAGGGTCAGGGCCTTCGTCAGGCAATGGTTCATCGCAATCTTTCACTTTCAGGAACATCACATCCTCATCGGGGAATTCATATTCTGTAGACTGATGATCTTCCACCAGTTGGTGAGCAAGGTAATCTGCCAACACACTACTTTTAATAGCTTTTTGAGTGCGGTATTCGATATCATATTCAGATAACAACATCTGCCAGCGAGAAATTCTCCCAGTAAGAGCAGGCTTTTCAAAAATGTACTTGATTGGATCCATTTTGGAGATCAACCAAGCAGTATGACTCAACATATACTGCCGCAAACGCTTTGCCGCCCAGGCCAAAGCATAACATGTCTTTTCCAGTGTGGAATACCGCGACTCATAATCAGTGAATTTTTTGCTGAGATAATAAATGGCGAACTCCTTCTTCCCTGTTTCATCTTGTTGTCCCAGAATACAACCCGTGGATTTATCTAACACTGTTAGATACATAATCAACGGTCTTCCTTCTACGGGAGGGAGCAAGATAGGAGGTTCAAGCAGATATTATTTAATACTCTTGAATTCCCTTTGGCATTCATCCGTCCATACACAACCTTGATCTTTCTTTAACAACTTAAAGATCAGTTCATATGTTGCAGTCATGTGGGAAATAAATCTGAAAATATAATTCAAACGCCCGAGGAAACCTCTGACTTGCTTTTCAATTCTTGGTGCTGGCATTTCTTGAATTTCTTTGACTTTATCAGGGTCAACTTCAATTCCTTTCTGGCTAACAATGAAACCCAACAATTTCCCCGATCGAACACCGAAGGTGCATTTATTTGGATTCAAGCGGAGATGATACTTCCTCAAACGTTGAAACAACTTCAACGAATCTTTTATATGCCCTTCTTCAGTCTGGGATTTGGAAATCATATCATCAACATATACTTCGATTTCTTTGTGCATCAGATCATGGAATAGGGTTGTCATAGCCCTCTGGTACGTTGCACCAGCGTTCTTCAACCCGAAGGGCATCACTCTGTAACATAATGTTCCCCAGGGTGTGATAAACGTTGTTTTTTCCATGTCCTCTGGAGCAATTCTTATTTGATTATACCCGGAAAATCCGTCCATGAATGAGAATACTTTGAATTTTGTTGTGCTGTCCACTAACATGTCAATGTGAGGGAATAGAAAATCATCTTTTGGACTAGCTTTATTTAGATCTCTGTAATCTACGCACATGCGGACTTTTCTGTCTTTTTTCGATACTGGGACAATATTAGCAATCCATTGAGGATAAACTGACGTCACAAGAAAACCAACATTAATCTGCTTTAGGACCTCCTCGTTGATCTTTACTGCCATATTTGGGTGGGTTCTTCTCAACTTTTGTTTAACTGGCGGACACTCTGGCTTCAACGGCAAACGATGCTCGATAATATTTGTATCTAGACCGCACATATCTTGGTAAGACCAAGAAAAAATATCCACATACTCTTTAAACAACTCAATCAACCTGCTATTCTCATTGGGATGCAACGATGCTCCAATCTTGACTTCCTTCGGATTTCTTCTGAACCCAAATTGATCACTTCCAAAGGCTCCTTATATGGCTGAATGGTATTTTCCTCGTGCTCTAGCAACCGTGAGACCTCTTCTGGGATCTCATCATAATCTTCTTCTTTAGCCCCAAACACAAGACATTCAAAGTTGGGAGAGGGTGTAGGGTCATTATATTCAACGGGTTTTTTAATTAATCTGCACATATGATTTAGGATTGCTTTTAGAAACTGACACATATAACAAGTGATCATGCAAATTGATTTTCAATTATTATTTATTTTGAAAGGTTTTTATTTTATTTTATTACCATTTTCCAAGAAAAAGCAGAAAATAAAGACATAATTCGGGAAGTAAAGACAACTTTTATTAATGATCTTAAAAGTCACAACAAACAGATAAACCCTACAGCATTAATACTTCTACCTTGGGCAGAGTGAAAGCTTTTTTAAGAAAAAAGAGATTAACAAAATAGATTACTTTGAAACATGTATGCAAGAAGGAACATTAATGGTGACCCAGTTCTGAACCCTGACTCCATGTGTCACATAATTCGGCACTTCCTGCTCTTCTTTATCCTCTTCAACAGCATTAATTCCAGAATCAATTGGATGGAGGTAGCCTCTGCTGCGGAAAACATCATGATAACTGTTCACAGTAGACTTTGGCTTCAAACTTTCTCCTTTGCCATTCTTCAAAGTGAAACCCAAATAAGTTATGTTCTTATTCACGGGTGGATCCATAGTTCGTCCCCAAACTGTATTATGACCATTGCGCACAACCTCATGCGCGTCCTTTAGCGAAACCACATAATTCTTATTTCTCCTTATGTTCTCAATGGATAGGGCTTGGAACTAGATTCCAACAGCAGCCTCATCTGCTTCTACAATACTGAAAGAGGACAAATTGGATATCATCAGCACCTGCTCCCCATTTATGATCACCACCTTCCCTTCATGCACAAAATTTAGCTTCTGATGTAGAGTTGAAGTGGCAACCCCTGCTTCGTGTATCCATGGCCTTCCTAGCAAACAACTATATGCAGGAATAATGTCCATGACCTGGAAGGTTATCTGCAACAAATGTGGTCCTATATGGATGGGTAAGTCAACTTCACCAATGAGAGATTTCCTCGACCCATCAAATGCTTTCACAATGATGCTCCTTGATACTTTAACTGCATGAGAGTACTCCTCGGTATAACATTCAACACGGATCCATTATCAATTAGCACATTGGATAGCGAATCATTCTTGTAGTTTATAGATATGTGGAGGGCCAGGTTGTGATTCCTCCCTTCATCTGGTAATTCATCATCGCAGAAACTCAAGTTATTACATGACGTAATGTTTCCAATTACGCTGCTTAATTGATCTAATGGCATGTCACTCTCCACAAAAGCTTGGTCTAGTACTCTCATCAATAATTATCTATGAGCAGAGGAGTTCATCAATAAAGCTAGGATAAATATCTTTGAAGGAGTCTGTAGTAGCTGATCTACAATTCTGTAGTCGCTCATCTTAATTATCTTCAAAATATCATCCACTTATTTCTCTAATGTAGCTCTACTAGTCTCTCCTGTAGCCTTCTTAGGTTCATCATTCTCAGCAATTTTCTTTCCAGCAACAACATCTCTTCGTACAACCGGTGCAAACACACGACTGCTACGGGTCACCCTGCTATTTTCAGCTATATTTCCAACATCGGGCATCGGCTGGATGGGAACTTCCACCCCATCTTCTATGATTGTAGCATTGTATTTGTAAGGCACAACATTATCTAATTTGTAGGGAATAAGACCTGGCAAACTAATTACCAATGGGGTAACAGCTGGTTTGCTATGTTACTCCACTTCAAGATGAGCAGGTCCACCAAAACAAAGCCCAATGACGTTTACCCCTTCTTCAACATAATCATTCATCAAAAAGTCATTTCTGGGAAACGAATCTTCGTCTAAGGAGAAAAACTCATCTGTGGAGGCATACTCTTCCTCTGACTCTTCTTCCGCTAAGTAAACTTCAACCATATCAATCTCATGATAATCATACCTCTGACCTGTGATCTTGATAGTTCCGTTGTCTAACAGAAACTGAACACCCTCCCTCACAATTGAACATCCTCGGGGATCTCGACAGCAAACTAGGCAAGATCCATATTGGTGTTCCACCTGACTAGCAGTATGGAAGAAGGTAGCATGCAACTGCACGAGATCCTCATTCAAATACTCCACATCAAAAATTCTGAATTCTCCAGGACATCCAGAAACCATATTCACCTCCTCTTCATATTCTTCCCTAGGCCTGATTATATGGATTAAACCCTCATCCATCATCTCCTGTAAATCAGCCTTTATCTTCTCGCAACCCTGTATATTTGTACTGCAAATAACACAATCGGCATGGTCATGCGTATAATAACTGAATTCACAGAGGTCTGCGTGCATTTTCACCAAGTCTCCTCTAACCAGATTAATGTCAAAAATCCAGAAGTCGCCTGGACAACCGGCCACCATATTTATAGCATTTACTCCCATGTGTTTCGGTAGAGGATTATCTTTCACATTAGGTCCCATGTCCTTGAAAGATAGAATTCCATAATTCACCAACCTTTGCACTTCAGTCTTCAAAGGATAACAATTCTCAACACTATGCCCTGGTGCTCCCTGATGAAAAGCACACGTTTGGTCTGCCTTGTAATACCAAGGCAATGGTGATGGTACAACAGGAGGTGGTCGGGTTTGAACCAACTTCTTCTGAATCAATGCCGGTAGTAGCTCTGCATAGCTCATGGGAATAGGGTCATAGTTCTCCCTTCTCTGATTATTCCCTTGGTTCCCCTGCTGGGACGATCTTTCATAAGCAACGGTAGTCGGAGCGGCATTCATCACAAGAGTAACTGAGGTGACTTGCTGATGACGCTGATAATTCCTTCTAGGAGCGTTTACCCCCTCTCTTGTATAATAGCATTTGAATCCCCTTCTTTCTTCTTGGTAAACCCATAAGATAGCTTCTTCACACCTCTGGATCCTTCACTCTTCGTTAAACAACCTTCTCTTACAGCCTCTTCTAAGCGGATACCCATTCCTACCATCTCAGTAAAGTCACCTAGTGCACTTGCTACCATCCTTTCGTAGTAGAAAGCTCCAAGCGTCTTCAGAAAAATCTTAGTCATCTCCTTCTCTTCCATGGGCGGAATCACTTAGCTAGCTACTTCGCGCCATCTCTACGTATACTCTTTGAATGATTCCATGTCTTTCTGAACCATGGCCCTAAGTTGGTCACGGTCGGGCGCCATGTCCACATTGTACTTGTATTGTTTGATGAATCCTTCTCCTAAGTCATTAAAAGTATGGATGTTGGCGTTGTCCAAACTCATATACTATTTCAGTGCCACGCCGGTCAAACTATCCTAAAAAAAGTGAATCAGTAGACGCCGATCATCAGTGTGGGTAGATATTCTCCTCACGTACATTACCAAGTGAGCACGAGGGAAAGTGTTGCCCTTATACTTCTCAAATTCTGGGACCTTGAACTTAGCAGGTATCTTAACATTCGGGACCAAACATAGCTCATTCACGTTCTTCCCAAATGGCTCTTTTCCCCTAAGAGCCTTCATCTCTCTTTGCATTTTATCAAACTGCTCTTGAAAGTCATCCATTCTGTCATAAAGACCCGAGTCTTCACTTGGTGGATGGAAAGGACGACACACATCATCATTAACAAATGGAACCATGTTTACCGAAGGAGGTGCAGCAGGAACATCATGTACCACAGGAGGTGTCGGAGTAACAACAGCCTGAACCACTAGAGTATCTTGAGGACCAAGATTGAAACCTTCAGGTGAAAAATTCTCTGGCATTCCCCATGGATAACCTTGAGGCATACGGTTTTGAACAACATCTAGAGAAGCGGATACATGAACAGTCGGAACTTCAGTATTTGCCATTGTTGGTTGAGGTTGAACACTCGGTGGCTGATTCTAAGCAACCACCAGAGCTTCCATCAGAGTAGTCAAATTGGCCAAGCCGGCCTTCAAAGCAGAAACTTCTTCGCGCAGCTCGCGATTCTCCTGTTCTAAGTTGTCCATATTATTTTTGAAATTAGCTCGAGTGTTGTAGTGATGAGTCAGCTTGCTGAATGAAGTAAGAAGCTTGGTAAGACACCTGGGTATGCATAACAAATGCAAGAAATATGCACAATATGATGCATGATATGCAATGCATATGATTATTTTTACTTTGTTATTTAATATTTCAAGGTATTTACGGTTTATAGACATATTCCAAACATCAAAATAATAACGCATTTGAAATACTAAAAATTTTTATTATAATAACTTCAAAATTGATTACAAGTTTCAATGATCCCAAGTACAAGATGAAAATACAATCTAAAATTCTGAGAAAAAGAACCGATGGAGATCAATTTGTACGCTGGCGCTTCCCTGTGAGCCTGGCAATCTGAGCCCTCAACCTCTGGTTTTCTTCCACATGTCTGATGTCAACCTCATTCCAATTATTTGAATTAGGAATTAAGTGATCAACACCTGTTTGAGGCTTAGGGGAAAATAAATCCCCTTTCCTCTCCATAGACTCCACCGCTCGACTCTCAAGGATCTCAATCAAATCATCTTTCTCCTTCAAGTCTGCTTTATAGGAACTCTCTAAAGTCTGGAACTTGTTCTTCCAAGCATCCCTTTCCTGTTGCATCCTAACCAAAGCGAGTTGCAGCTCTTCTACATCATCCAATAAGGGAGGAGTGGTCTTCACAAATAGATCAAGCATGGGTGTCTCCCGAGTATACAGCATCTTTAACTGAATAACTCTCAATCGAATCCATTTGAGATATGGCTCCAAAGAAACAACACCCCTAGGTCCCAAATCCTTCCTACTCTTCTTATGAATGTGACGCCAGGCCTTTGTAATATGCTTCCTAGCTTCCCTATGGTCTTCTCCTTCCTCCAGAAAGAAACTACTCAAATGAATACTATCTGGTTTATCCCTCATCGGATAACCAAGCGGTCGCCGTGCAAGAACAGGGTTATAGTTAATTCCTCCCTTTGTACCAAGAAGCGGTACATTGGGGAAACTACCACAACTGTCAATAATCTCTACATCCTGGTAAGCTCGATGATACCAATCAATATCTGAGTGAGTAAGTGCCATGATCTTAGGAGCCCAACGGGGTTCCTTCTTGACATCCCAAAAAGCATCAGACTGAGGCATATGAGAAATGAACCACTGGTACAACAGAGGCGTGCAACAGATAATCATTCCCCCATGATAAATACTCCTAAGATGAACAGAGTAATAAGCATCACCCAACAGTGTAGGATTTGGGTTTCCAATCATGAAAATCCTGATAGCGTTAATGTCGACAAACTTGTCCACATTAGGAAATAAGAACAACCCGTAAGCAAGTAGAGCAAAGATGGTCTCAAAAGCAACTATACTCTTCATTCTGGCAAAGTAACGAGCTTTCTCCAATAAGAACTGAGCTGGTAATCCTCTAATCCCTCCTTTAGTAGTCATACGGGCTTCCACCTCAGACTTCCCCAGATGAATCAAAGCAGCAATCTCATGTGGTTTTGGCTCACCCTCTAAACCAGTAAAAGGAACACAACCGGTAACATGTAAATCCAATAGATAAGAATACTCCTCCAGTGTAGGCATTAAGTGATTACCGGGAAAAGTAAAGCAGTGATACATCGGATCATAGAAATGGACCAAGGTCGAGAGAATACCCTCCTTCATCTTCAGCTTTATGAGAGGAATAATGGATCCATACTTCTTCCGAAAGTCTGTAGAACACTCGATTTCTGGAATTAGACTGACCAACTCATTTATCTTGGGATCCTCTAAACTGTATTTCCTGGTCTTTCTCTTCCCAGAATCCATGGTTAAAAGTACTTGAGATATTCACAAATAGTCAATCTTTAAATCCCTTGAAATATTGTTTTCTTCAAAAGATGCTTATGAGTGCATGGATGGATGATGCAACAATCACACACAAGATCACACATATAGAGTTCATAGGTTCAACATCACGAGCATGAGGTCGAAGGTACTACCCATAAGGTGTTGGTCTAAAAAGTTATCACCTATCGAACAAGGTTCTAGAGGTTCCCAAAGTCTACATCCTTCCTTTGGATATTACCAACTTCCCGATTAACTCGGTAATTAGTAATATTCTCAAGAAAGACTCGTCCGAGCGTAGTATCGCGTGACAACTATTTTTGGATTACTCCGTCATAGCTTCCGCACTACACCTAAGAGGCTAAGATGGGTTTGGTATTCTACGGTCCTCAGTTTCAGCAGGCTCCCAGGTCAAAAGCAGCACGTCTTCCCGATTACTCGGTAAACGACACTACAGTCAAAGGGGCCTCCACTGAGTGGGGGATCTCATGCCCCCTTTTTTATGTTTACTCCCTCAAAGTTAACATGACTATACCTCCCGTCCTATCTTAAACTTTTCCCATGTCTGGGTATAGGACTTATGAGTAATCACCAAGCACCCTGAAAACCAGGAAAATCCAAACAAACATATATATAAAATATAACACATAAACAACAATAGCACATATACAGACATAAACAAAGATAGGCTCAACCCACTTAGGGATGGACCAACAAGAGGTCAATCTTTCCCCAATGAAGTCGCCATTTTGCTGTAGCGGTAGAAATGTTCAAGACTAAGCCATTGGATTGACTAGACTTTATACAAATAAAAATAAAAATTGCCACCACACTTTATTGTTTCCAAATGAATGGGAAAAGAGAGAATAACCCAAAAAGAGAGGGAAAGATTCAAGGTAAGGGGGTTGGTTATGCAAAGGGAAGGTATTAGCACCCTAAACATTTACGGTACTATGCAGGAACCTCTTTGTAAAATCTGTATATTTTGGCTATAAAATATGTTATATATAAAATGGATGGTGCAGGTGAGAAAAGAAATATATTTTTTATGATTTTTGCACCCGCCGCGGTTGCGAACCTTTAGTGCCTACGTACCACCTTCCGTGCAATAGGGGATCATGGTACACGTAGTTCCTCTTTTAAAAATTTGAAACACAAGTGTGTTGGTTAATTTTATGAGATAAGACATCATCGTCATTGTCCATGTGGAAAATATACTTACTACCCACAATCATGAGAAAGGAGAATTTGCATCATCTCAAAGTGGAGGATATGGCTTGGATTTTAAAATCAACAATGCCCCACTCAACACCCAAGTGGAAAATATCTCTTTTCACTACATATTGTAGAAGTATAGTTGTTTGCATCACTACGAGGATTGACAAGAGTCTAATCTTTTTTGAGAAAAGTTTAAAGATAAAAGCCAAAGCGGCAAAATGGTTTGAAATGAGATTGATTAACTTTTAGTCTTCTCACAAAAAATTTCAAGGTATTATTAAATTAATTGAAGTTTATTTATGAAAATATTTTGAAAATGCATGGACATAAGTCCAAGTTTATTATGAAAGTGTTTCAAGTTTAGAAATAAGAAGAGTTTTCAAAAGGAGGAAGAAGATTTTTGAAATTAAAGAAGATGGGAGGAGAAGAATCATCTAACCAACAAGAAGCCAATACTTGACATTATGAGTCAAGATAGAATTCCCATTCTTTGGATTGAAACCAAGCAAGCAAATATACTAGACCTCTTGAGAGAACCAAACTTCAAGTGTATTAAGTCTTCACAAAAATTGGGCAGAGTAACGACTGTATACGGGTGAATTCCAGATTATAAACAAAGAGTGTAATCACAATAACCTGCACACAAAACAAACAAACAACCCAATGTCTTAAGGTAAACCTCAAGAGCTCCAGACAAAATAATCAGATAAGGTCACAAGGTTTCCAAGATAGGCCAAGGTTTCTAATCCTAAGTCCAAGAAAAAGTCCCATGCTCCATAATGCCAAGGATAGTAACCAAATAGTCCAAGTGCCATTAAAGGTTTTTTTAGGGTTTATGTTGATTATTAAGTATCTTCAAAAAGAAAAGAAAAGCTCAAGTAGCAAAATAAAAATGACATAAAAGTAAATACTCAAGTGAGAAAAGATTAAAATAGCATGAAATGTAAATGCTAAAGTAAATAGTACATAAAGCATAAAAGCATAAGGTAAAGAGCATAAAATAAAGTCAATTGTTAGAAATTAGTGGTTAGTTGGATGACCATTTTGAAACTTGCATTTGGAACTCATTAGAGGATTGGTAGAACCAAAGCCTCAACACAACAAGTTGCATTTGCTTTATGTCAAGTATATCATCCATTTAATAAATTCTCAAGACAACATTTAATGATCAATGATGTTTAAGTGATCCGTGTTGACCAAAATTGATGAAGATCCATTAGAGGATTGGTAGAACCAAAGCCTCCACACAATGAGTCTCAAGGTTATTGGATCAAAGGGATCAAATTAACATACTTGGGCTTACAAACATAGGTTTGGGCCACGAATGATCATTTATTCGAATCGGGACAAAATTTAGCGCTATGTTAAGCAATCGTAAGTGGACTTATGTAGAAATCACACCTATTTTGAGGCCGGTCAATAGCAATCTATGTACTTCATGTTTGGATAAATGATATAGAGATCATCACCCCTTAACATGTATCACAATTAAAAAAAGAAAGGGATAAGATGAAGAGGGAGGGGAATGATAAGCTAATTTGGATCACTACCTTAAATTTCTTTCATCTTTAAATTCAATCACTCATCTTGATGGATTAAAGCACTAAACATATCATCAATCCAAAGCACCAAGAATGAATTAAATAATTCACTCTTTGATAGATTTGAATTGATAAACATTTATCCAACTTCATCTACACCACAAAGTCCAAGGAATTTAAAGAGAAATTGGACATTTAAAATTGTAATCCAAATTATCCATCAAAGAGAGTGAGCAGAAAAAATATTTCAGTCAAAACAACCCCAAAAAAAGGCAGAAAAAGTATTTTTGGCACTGTTATAATCAATTGTGCTTAGACAGTAACCAATTGCATCAGTGCAATTTTTTTCAAAAGAATTTTCACTGACAATCGATTGCAATGTTACAACAATTGATTGCAACCTGTTAAAATCAGTAGAAAACATCATTTCAAGGATCAAATTCCTGTTCCAACTTTTTATCAAACACCTTATGATCATGGATCCAATTGAGCATGAAAATTCCATAAAATTATGAGAAAATAACACTAATGGAATCATAAAACAGGGCTCAATGAATGAAAACCAGAAATCCACAAGAGATCACATTGTGAAAGATGATGATCCAACTTACCAAAGGTAGAATTAGAGAATTATCAAACAACTTCCAGAATTTGCTTCAATTCAAACACAAGAATCAATTACCACAACTTGGATGTAGAGAATTGATGAAGAAAAAGTATATGGATGAAGGTTTAGCTCAAAGATTAGTAAGCTTCAATGCAAAGCTTACTATCCTTTTTTTTAAATGGAGCTTTGAGTGAAATTGGTAGATAGAGAAAATTGAGAGATTTTTTTAGCAAAATGAGTTTGGCTATCAAAAGCTTCTGATTTGAATTAAATAAGGTATCTATTTATAGAGTTTAGGATTGGGATTAGTGGTAATTTGGTAATTGATTCTTGGAGCCAAAAATTGAATTAATGATATAATTTTCAAATTATGCAGAAAAATTGCAGCCAAATAGATGACAGATTTGAAATTGCTGGATTTTTTCAAAAATCATGTGTGTTTTGCTGCTATGAGTCGACACAAGAGTCGTATGCGTCGACACATCCTAGTTGTATAACATAGCATGAGTCGACGCAAGCTTCTATGGATCCATACAAGCTTCCTTTTCAAATCAATATAGAATCAATCAATTTGCATGAGTCGACGCAAGCTTCTATGGGTCGATACAAGCTGCTATTTCAACACAATACAGAATCAATCAATTTGCATGAGTCGACACATAACATGTATGTGTCGACACATGCTAGTTATACAAAAAGGATGAGTCGACACAAGCCTATATGGGTTGATGCAAGCTGCTTTTGTCAGCACATTGCAGAATTGATTGTCTTGCATGGGTCAACACATAACACGTATGTGTCTACACATACTAAAATTTTTTGATTTTTGAAGGCTAAAAATACAATTTTTTCAAAGATTGTGCACAATACACTTTGTGAAATTGATTGCACTATGGGAGAAATCGATTGTACAGGAAAACAAAAATGAAAAAATTTAATTTTTATTATTATTTTTCTTTGCAAATAGAGATTTTAGGGAAATAATACCGGAAAACCTTATTTGTCAGATGTTTTGACTCGGTACCTACAAAACACAAATATGCAAAGGCAAATACCAATATTTTTTGTATTTTGGTTAGAGGTTAATTATCAACGCATATACAAAATACACAACTAAGGTGCTTCGAGATTCCTCAAGAACAAACTTAAAGATAGGAGATATAAAAAGAGGAAGAACCAACCCTAATGTGATTTTGTTATGATAAAGTTGACATGATATGATAGGGGAATCTTAGGGGAAAAACTTGGGGTACAATAACTTGCTACCGAAGTCTGTCTGTATGGCGATCCAACGGGACATAGTTGTACGCTTTAAATCCCTAAATTTTTCCTGGATCTCCCTTTCGGGTTTTCAGTCTACTGGGATACCCTTTTTTTCCCAAGCCGCCTTTTTAGGTTTTTGACTTGCGGGTGTACAGATTTTTCCATATGTATATCCCTAATTTTTTCCCGAACCCTTTTGGTTTTCCGGGATTCCCTTATTTTTGCCTAGGCCAGTCGACCTAGCGGGCCTTTGTTCATATGTAGTATCTTTTAACTATGTCCTCATTTACAGGGTGCGGAAGGTCGTCACTGTCCATAGTGGTTAAGATCATGGCTCCACCTGAAATTATGTTCTTGGTAACAAATGGCCCTTCGTATGTGGGGGTCCATTTGCCCCTGGGATCACCTTGCGGAAGGATAATATGCTTGATTACTAGGTCACCAACATGATATACCTGACGTCTCACCTTCTTGTTGAAAGCTTTGATCATGCGTTTTTGGTACATCTGACCATGAAAAACAGCCGCGAGCCTCTTCTCGTCAGTCAGGTTTAATTGGTCAAGTCGAGTCTGAACCCATTCATCTTCATTCAAACCCGCATCCTTCATGATCCTCAAGGAAGGGATCTGGACCTCGATGTGTAGGACAACTTGCATATCGTATACCAGAGAGAAAGGAGTTTCCCCTGTTGACGTGCATACTGAGGTACGGTAACCATGAAGAGCAAATGGTAACATCTCATGCCAGTCTTTGTATGTCACTTTCATCTTTTGTATGATCTTCTTAATGCTCTTATTAGCAGCCTCTACAACACCATTCATCTTCAGCCGGTAAGGAGAAGACTTATGATGCTGAATCTTGAATTGTGTACAGAGTTCGGTGATCATAGTATTATTGAAATTGGTACCATTATTCGTAATGATTCTTTCTAGAATACCATACCGACAAATGAGGTTATGTCTGATGAATCGGACCACGACGTTCTTGGTAACAGAAGCAAAAGAGGTTGCCTCGACCCACTTTGTGAAGTTATTAAATGGCGACGAGAATGAAGCGGTGCCCATTAGAAGTTGTAGGTTTAATATCCCAAATAATATCGATGCCCACATTGCAAATGGCCAGGGAACAGTAAAGGAGTTCAACGGAACTGGGGGCATATGTACTTTATCAGCATAGATCTGGCACTTGTGACAAGTTCGTGAATGCTGATAACAGTCTGCTTCCATAGTGGACCAGTAGTATCCTGCCCATAGGATCTTTTTATCCATTGAGTGTCCACTAGAATGGGTACCAAAGGTGCCTTCGTGCATGTCTGCCATAATCTTCTTTGCTTCACTGTTGTCTACACATCGAAGCAAAGTAGAATCGTGGTTGCGCTTGTAGAGAATTCTATTACTGAGGAAGAACTTGGTAAAGAACCTTCTTAGGAACTTTTTATCATTGATGGAAGCTCCCTCAGGATAATCTTGGGCTTCAAGGTACCTTTTCACTTCATGGAACCAAGGTTTGTCCAATGCTTCATTAGTATCAACCTCATAACAGTATGCTGGTTCATCCATTCTCTCAATAGTGATCTGAGGAGCTTCATTATCCCATCTGACCTTGAACATGGATGACATGGTAGCTAGCGCATCCGCTAATTGATTTTCCTCTCGTGGAAATTGCTCAAAGGTAATTTTTTCAAAGTATGGAATCAATGTCAACATATTCTCCCGGCAAGGGATGAGATTAGGATTCTTCGTGTCCCATTCTCCTTTGATTTGACTGGTTACTAAGGCCGAGTCTCCAAATACATTCAAGAATTTAATTCTCAAGTCGATAGCAGCTTTGAGACCCATAATACATTCTTCATATTCAGCCATGTTATTGGTACAGTTGAAACATAGCCTGACAGTGAAAGGAGTATGACAGCCTTCGAGAGATATGATCATAGCACCGATGGCATTGCCGAGTGTGTTAGAAGCTCCGTCAAAAACCATAGTCCATCGGGATACTTTTTTAGGTCCTTCATCCGGTCTAGGTTCTTCATAATCAGTCACTACCATGATGTTCTCATCCTGGAACTCAAAATTCATGGATTGGTATTCGTCCATAACCTGTTGAGCTAAATGATCAGCTAGTACACTTCCCTTAATTGCTTTCTGGGTTGTGTACTGAATATCATATTCGGCCGGGATCATTTTCCATCTTGCTATTCTTCTAGAGACAGCGAGCTTCTCAAAAATGTATTTGATAGGATCCATTTTAGAGATTAACAACATAGTGTGAGTCAACATATATTGTCTTAGTTGGCGAGCAGCCCGTGCCAAAGTGCATCAAGTTTTCTCGAGCAGTGAGTATCTTGTTTCACAGTCGGTAAATTTTTGATAAGGTAGTTGTTGTACCCCAAACTTTTCCCTCTTATTTCTCAAAGGATGACCCTGAATCCTCAGGTTTTCTCCCCTCCAATTGCAAGCCTGGATTTACAAATTTACCAAGAAAGTCATTCACGAGGGTAAAATGCTCATTTGCACACTGAAAAGTCAAACCTTGACTTTTGATCAAAATCAAGTTTCAAGAGTCATATTTCATCAAGGCATGTTGATATGTGAAGTTTGCATCATCTAGAAATTCAAAGGTAAAAGTTACTTTGGAAAAGTCAAATTTCTAAATACTTAGAATTTTTTTTAAGTGTTTAAGAAATATGACAAGCTCAAAACTTCTGATCAGATTATCACCACGATGCAAGCTGAATCTGGGAGAACTTCTGACACAAAAGTTATAGATTTCAATAAGATCTAAAACATTGCAGAATAGAACTTCTTTTAGAAATGTTGAGATTTCAATTTATACATCCTCAAAGGCACGTCTCTGAAGCTTAGGAATTTAGCAAATTCTGAGCATTTTTAAGTCAGAAATTGTCTACAACTTCTGGGCCAGTTTTCACGTAGGCTCAATCAGAGGTTGCAAGAGCAATTCAAAGAGGATTTACAAAGTGTGTTACAATATTTTAAGAAAGTATGATAACTCAATCAGAACATGTTGAAGCAAAGGGATTCAAGAATCAGAAGTTGGATGTTTATCCTAAGTTACGCTGAAGCTGAACATCTGATCCAAAATTAAGCAATGATGCAGAATCTCACATTGTAGGATTTCTGGTTTGATAATTCTCATCATCATTTAATGCTCACAACCACTTTTGGGTCTTTATCGAAAGGATTTCCCCCACGTGTACCTTTACTGTCTTGGAAAAGCAAACTTTTGTACAAAAGTGTGCTGGGCCCATGCGTTGCTTTTACTTTTGAAGTTACCTTTCCTTAATTTCTGCTTACAATTCCAGCTTAGGTGCTGCTAAGGCTACTAACCACCATACTTGCTTCAACAGCAAGGCAGCACCCTAGCATGTGATGATTGCACTCTCCAACCTACAAGATCTTTTCCTATAAATTGAAAGCCATTGGCAACTGTAAAAGGGTCGAAAATTTGAGAAAGAAAAGCCCTGAACCCCTACTAAAATTCCAAGAGTCCAAAAACTGCAAACCCAAAATACAAAACCTGTTAGCTTTTGATTTTTGCATTCAAATTACATTTTTACTCAAGTGTTTCTTGACCAAAACCACCCATATAGTTTTTTATATACATTCAAAAGCCATCCTAACTTCTGTAGTCAAATTGTGACACACTAACCATCAACATCCACCTCAAAGAAGTCAGAACTTTACTCCTTGGCAGTTCTAGAATTTTCTAATCACTCACAACCCAAGTTGGAAGTTTCCAGCCTACTGAACACGAGAGGAAGCTGTTCAGAACATCACAAGCGGTCAAGGCCAGACTCCAGCTCACAGAACATTTTCCAGCTGCAAGGTAAGCTTCTGCTGACTCTCATCATATTACTTAGGCATTGTCAGGAAACTTTGTTCAAAAATACAATGTAGACATCCTGATTCTGATGATGTACACATTCTGAGGTTTCATATATTTTCCTGCCTAAGTAGAGGAAATTTCAATTCAGAACTTCTTGAAGAAATTAGAACTCAGAATTAGGATCGGAAAATTCATGCTTTGCTTTTGATTTATAGTTCTGATATCTCTTGTTTCTAAAACATTATGAAACCTGCCATAACTATTATATGCGCATCTTCTGTTTTGTGGAGAAATGACCAAGTTACAGATGCTCTGACTAGCATGGAGAGAGAGACTAAGTTCTGCCAGTTGTATCAGAACTTCAGAAATCTTCTTTGTTCCCAGTGGACCTAGAACTTCTGACTTTACTTATTTCTACTAATGTGATTTCTGTTTTTGCAGCACGCCAAAGTCAGAACTTCTGATCTCATTTAGTCAGCAATACGCTGATTCTATTTTATTTTTCCTCACTATTTTTCTATCACTTCTTATTCATTAATCAAAAACACCAAAAAACATTCTTCATTTTTTACATGCTTTATCTTACTTCTTAAAACAAAAAGATCAAAAATATTTTCTTAAACAAAACTTATCTCTGTTCTTAAACAAAACAAAGTTCATTTTACGTTTCTTGTACATTCTTATCCGTTCAATATGGTTGTAATAGTAACTTAGGACTTGATTTAATTTTCAATCCCCATTTGTGAATTTGTACACCCCATTTGTAGCGGTGAAAATTGGAGATCAAGCTATTAATTAACTTGACTCGCAAATAAGCAAGAGTCGCCACCGCGCTTTATTATTTCCAAGGGGAAAGGGAAAAGAGCGAAATAAAACCCTAAAATATGCAATGTAAAATAATACTTAAAAGTAATGAAAATACAATGCAATTTTGAAAAGAGATCTAGAGTTCGGGGGTTGGTTATGCAACGAGAAGGTATTAGCACCTAATGCGTCTGCGGTACTCCACAGGAACCTTTTGAAATATCTGTTTTTCGGTTAAAATTATTTGTTTGATTAAAATGGTTTGTTTGGTCAAAACGAGTGTGGATGGGATTGTGAAAATATGACAACCTAATGTCGATGTTTCGACTTAAAAGGTGTGATTTTTTAAAATTGAGTCTTTTAGGAAAATTAACTTAAGTTTAGCAAAAATAGTAAAATGAAATGAATGAAGGGATTCGCACGATCGCGTAAGATATATTTGATGACATGAAGTCAACAAAGTTAAAATATTTCCCTTGGAATAGACACAAAAAAAAGAAGAACATCACAATATAAGTAATCGAGAAGCCGCAAGAAAAATAAATCTAAACGAACAAATTAATAACAACAAAGGCAGTGAGATGTTTAATTGAAAAAGACTAGGACAATTAGATACATATGAAAGAGAATATAATTAATTATTTAAAGAAGATATATAAATGACTAAATTAATTCTAAACAAAAAGTAAGATTATGAAATTTCTGAATTACATCTAAATTAAGTTAGAGTTCTAAGATTTATTAAAATTAAAATTCTAAAATTACTAAATTTAATCAAAATTAAATTAATTCTAAAGTTACTAAACCATATCTAATATAAACTAAATTGATTTCAAAGTTACTAAATTAAAAATCTTAAATTATTAAATTGAACCTAAACTAAATCAAAATTCTAAATTTGTCCAAAATATTTCTAAACTAACTAGAAAAAATTTCAAATTTACTGAATTAAATATAAGACAAATAACAATTCTAAAAATTACTGAATCAAATCTAAAATAAACAAAATTAAAAAAGTTTAAACTAAATCTAAACTAACTAAAAGAATTCTAAATTAATATTAATTTAAGACTAAATTAAATTTATTATAAGATTTACCAATAGTAATTTTTTTGGGAAATAAGGCTAAAGAACTAAAAAAAAAAGGAAAAGAAATGTCCCAGTAGGGGTTGAACTCGTGTCTCTTTACTGACAACTAAAATACCTTGCAATTGGACTAATAGTACTTATATGTCATATGCACATTTTAACTAAGCTAAAACGGAAAAGGGTAAAACAAAATTGGGCTAAAAGAAGTTCACAGGCCCGAGTTATATAAAGACAGGTTTAATAAGACAAAATGTTCTGGGCTTAAGCGATTGGGGTCGGGTCAGACCCGGTCTAACCCTTTCTATACGGATCCACACGGGTTGAAGGAACCCTAATTGAAAAAACAAAGAGCGCCTCTTTTTCACTTTCATCTACCCCTCTTCATCGGAAATGGAGATGTTTGAAGGCAAAGATTTGGGAAGTTCTAACCATGGTTTTTTTCAGATAAAAAGGTTCGTCGCGAGTTTATCAGAAAGAAGGAGCGCGAGCGAGGTTTTATTTCAAAGCGTGAAAGGGTGGAAAGGAAAGGTTGTCGCTGAATTTGAGACTGCTGAACAGGCAGGCGGTGTTGTTGCTTTTGTTGTTCAAACAATGTCAACTCTTCGGGTTTTTCCCACTGACTTTCCCCAATCACACTATTGTAGTAGTATTTGATGCCTTCAGGAGAAAGATGCTCTGTCCAATTACATTTTGGAAGAGTTGTGTTCTGGCTTATTGCTTGTACAGAAGAAGTAGAAGCTGTTGATGAAGGAGCAGCTGCAGCAGGTGCGGCCACATGAGTGCTTGTTGCTGCATGTGAAACAAGCCCTCCCCATTGAGACTGCAGGTCTGTTTTTCCACATACGCTCTTGTGTAGTATTAATACCCTGAACATTTTGATGACCTCTAACTCCATATACCTGAAAATAGGAAGGTTATTGTATTTGTTGATGGTGGAGAGCTTGTTCTCGGAAATGACTCTGAAGAAGAACCTGTTGGCTTTATACAATTGTTGGGTGGGTGGTATTGATTTAAGGGTAAGGATGTGAGGGAGCAAAACAGAAGTTAGCGGATGGTGAGTTCACAAACAACATAGGCGAACAAATGGGTAGCATAGCACTTAAAACAGTGAGGTAGAATGGCCTTATCAAACATTCAAAGGACCTGCATTTACTGGTTTCTGATGGAATCTTGCAAATGGCATCCTGTCTGAATCACCCATCCCTGCTTTCTTTGCTCTCCAAGAATGATATTTTATCCTCTGGCTTTTTGTGGTGCTTGTGATCGTGAAAATAAGAATAGAAGAAAATCCTGAGTATTGTCAACAGTTTTTGAATGCAGAACAAAACAAGGTTTGGGAGGTATGCTTATATTTTTTTAAGTTTCATATTTTCATAGTTATAGCAACAACAAGATAAGTAATACTTATAACAACAGTCAACAACAACAATTTTGAGTGGTAGACAACAACAACAGGGCAAGGTAATAAATGGAGTTGTACATAAAGATGAAAGACTCACATGGTCAGAGCTAGTCCGACGAGTTCTCATTTCTGGAAAAAAACTTCAACAGGTAAACTTGAATTTCCGCCTTTTCTTCTGAGATCTGCAAATACTTGTTGTTGTCGGTGTGTTGTTATGGTTTTGTAGATGAATATGCATATTGGATGAAAAAATATGATTCATCAAAGCAACATTGATTAGCAGCACATAGAGCTTCTTATGGTTGCCCGACAATACTGCAACTTCCCTTTCTTTTTCGTATCCCTTTTTTTATCAGTAATCTCTCTTATATTGACAAATGGAGTGAAATTGGGAGGGAAAAGTTGGTTTTATTGTCACTGTTTTATTGGTTTTTGGTGCAGGTATTTGTATGGCTATTTTTGTTGTTATTTCTTGGATTGCTTTGGACAAGGTTTGGACAGCATAAAAACATGTTTTTTTGGCATTGATTTTGGACTGATATGCAGGGTTTGGAGCAGCATACAGCAACAGTTTTTTTGGAATTTTTTGTGCAGAATTTTTGACTTGTTTTTGGACTGATATGCAGGGTTTGGAGCAGCATACAGCAGCAGTTTTTAGGCATTATTTGTGCAGAATTTTTTACTTGTTTTTGGACTGATATGCAGGGCTTGGAGCAGCATACAGCAGCAGTTTTTTGGCATTATTTGTGCTGAATTTTTTACTTGTTTTTGGCAGCAAGACAGTAGCATATTGATAGGGAAACATGATTGTTTTGGTGGTGGTTTAGCATCAAGAATGCAAAGTAGAATTTTAGGCAAGACATCAAGTTGATATGTCTTGAAGATTTCATGTAACTTTAGCAATTTAGGACTTAGGAATTCATGTGTTTGTGTATGATTTTATAATGAGATATGAAATGGTGATGATTTTGTAATGGAAGTATTTTATAACCTCTTGAATTCACATGAATGAAAGTATGAATCTTGAATGAAACTCTTGAATAAATTCTACACCAAATTATCTTGCTCTCTTAATTTATCTCTAATCCGAATTGACACACAATTTGATTCCAATTAACATTTGTTTCGAAATTTGTCTTTGAGTTTGAAATGCATGAATGATGAATGAAGTTGAATTTTGAGAAAGGTCTTGAATAATTCTTGATATTTTGAACGATTCACATTAACAAACTTGCACTTTTGGAATAAACTTCGGGAAATTGGAATGCATCTTACTCAAGACATCAAAGTTATAAACCTTCTTGAATCTCTCTTGCAAATAAGAACCCTAATGTTATTTGACAAACTAAGATATTTTGGGTTTTATGGTATTGGTTACTTGAAAGAAAACTTCACAACAATGAATTCAATCTTGATTCAAATCTCAAATCCAAGTTAGCTTGCAAACCACAAGAATTCGAAGAATTCTCAACCCTAACTCGCGTCTTCACCTCATTGTAATTTGCAATACAGACCAATAGCGCAAATCGTGCCTTTAAGAAATTTAATCGACAATCCACATTAATCTAATGATCGCTACAGTTCAATTGCAAAACGGCTTGAAGTAGTCCACAAGCAATCAAAGAATCATTGGACTAAAATTCCAGTTTCATGAATTATCCCAACAGAAAAATCAAATGTTTTTGAGAAAACGTCTGTGGCATGAATTGAACCTTAATCTTTGAAGTAATCTCATAAACAACGCTATTTTTTATACTTTGCAAAAGAATCGCCTCTGGACGTTGAAAATTGAAGAAGTTATGACCGTTTGAAATTGAACTTGCAAGAGTTGACTTTTGGTCGAAATGCTTTGAATCGACTTGTAAACTTGATCCTTCTTCGCATTCTAAAGCATCTTGATGCACATTTAAACCAGTGATGATGAAATCTTGACTGTGCTTTGGGGAATTTTGGAAGAAGCCTGAGACCACTTATCGAACAAGGCGTGGAAATAAACACATGATACTCTGAAGATCCTCGAGACAGAAGCTATCACACTTGAAACAACTGTGATCAAAATAAGCCTGAACAAAGCTTTAGAAGTCGTGTCTTAATGAATCAGTCTTCGAGAATCAATAATCAATTGTACTCCTGGCTTGAAGAACTCAAAACCCTAATTGAAGCGCAACGCCTGATGTCCTTGATTTAGACCTGTCTCTGCACATGAAATCAAAGAAACAAAAAACATACATTTCGTGCTTGATTAGAAGTTAGTGATACATTGGGTAAGAATGTTCAAAACTCTTGACAATTTCTGCATAGTCAATGCTCGAAGGTGAGAGGTTAAAATCGACCGTATTTCGTGACCTTGACTTATGTTTAAAAATGCAAAAAATAAAAATGGGATCTTAGGTCAAAAATTGGGGTATGACAGCTGCCCCTATTTAAGTTTCTTCTATCTGGAGATATGAAGATTGGAATCTTTATTTCGACGATATTGAAGGGACTTAAATATAGAAAACACAATTTTTGGCCTTAAGATACCGCAAATAGTGTTTTTGATGTGATATGAATGTAATATTTTGAATTTAATGAGGAATGATACCGCATGAGACAAACTAATGCTAGAGAAACAAAGTACATTATACAGTCATCCCACAGGGGAAGTGATTATAACTCCACTTGGGAATCAGAGTCATAGACTTCAAATGAGAGACTCCTATTAGAGAATAACTTTGAGGGAAGAAATGCATGATTTACATCAGTGTTGAGACTGGAAAAGAAATGATTTACATCAGTAGAGAGACTGGAGAAGGGAAATGATTGACATCAACACTTTGACTAGAGAAGAGACATGATTGACATCAGCACTGTGACTGGAAAAGGAAATGATTGGCTTTAGTATTGTGACTGGAAAAGGAAATGATTGGCATTAGTACTGTGACTGGAAAAGGAAATGATTGGCATTAGTACTGTGACTGGAAATAAACATCTCTGACTTCTGAATTTTACCAAGAACGGTAACACATTCCTTCTTTAACCAAGATATTGCTTGAAAAGGATAAAATACAAGTTTCCCCATGGAACTTTTCTGAAGAGGTGTCGTTTGCTGAGTAAACATTATTGTTGGGGATACACAAGCTGCTCAAATAAAGAGGCCGCCACTTGCTATCTTTCAAAGGTGTCAATAACATACAAGTTGCTCATGAAGAGACCGCCGCTTGTCATTTTTCAAAGATATTAATAACACACAAGTTGCTCATGAAGAGGCCGCTGCTTGCTATTTTTTCAAAGGTAACAATAACACACGAGTTGCTTATGAAGAGACCGTTGCTTGCTGTTTTTTCAAGGGTATCAATAACATACAAGTTGCTCATGAAGAGACCGCCACTTTCTATTTTTTCAAAGGTATCAATAACATACAAGTTGCTCATGAAGAGACTGCCGCTTGCTGTTTTTTCAAAGGTATCAATAACATACAAGTTGCTCATGAAGAGACTGCCGCTTGCTGTTTTTTCAAAGGTATCAATAACATACAAGTTGCTCATGAAGAGACCGCTGCTTGCTATTTCCAAAGATATCAACAAAATATCGTGAAGATATTGCTGGAGATGAGAATCAAAAATTTCATCGGGGTAGACAAACTTCTCGTGAAGAGACCGCCATTTGTCATAACAAAGAAATTCAGAAGTAATCAAACTGCTCAAATAAAGAGTCAGTCGCTTGTTGTCACGTCGATATTCCAGAAGAAGGTTATGATAACACTACTAGGGAATAAATTCCATCTTCAATAGGGAACCATGAATAAATCCTTCCCGAGGAGACCAAGTATTTACATATGCAAGATCAAGGCACTCTCCATCTAGGTTTCACAGCTTAGAGAGATTCACAAAGCAACATTTGTAATAGACAAAACACAATCCAAGAACAAACTGGAGAGAAACAGTCAAATAAGACCCTACCAGATGAGGAATAATCTTAACCGAGACTTATCCTATCCTGAGACAGAAAGGAAAGCTAAAGCAATAACTCTTCCATGAGGAATAAACTCAGTGGGGAATTAGAAAGGATACACTTTCAACTTAAGTTGACACTCTATCTGAGAAGAGGAAATACAATAACCAAAGTATACGAATCAAGAACATCAACAAATATCAAAGCGTGTGCATGATGCAAGTGTGAGCGAATAAATGAATGTCATGTATATGCTGACGAAATAGATAGATGAGATAGACTAAAGATGATAAGACGTCCCAGCATAACCCGACACTCAGCTAATCTCAACAAGATGAGAACATTACTGGAGATAGAACAAAATCCATCATTGCAGCAATGTCCTTTTACAAGGCTTAAATATCTCGGGAGAGGAAGATATTTTTCGGTAAAAAAACCCAAAGTCCAGTCTTCTATCACCAACAATCCATTAAAAGGATAACAACACACACAATGTTTCAGCTAGAAAAAAGTCGTGCTTAGCTGGAGATACTGGGAACACCACCCTTTGATAATGTGTCCAATACATATCACATATCTTGACAAATCTGGATTGCCCCTGGGACTAATTTTGGATGCCCCAAGTTTACTGATGATAAGCTACGTGATGCACGATAATTCTTGCGAATAAATTCACTTCTATAATGCCCCAAGCTATATGGTTGATGATAAGAAATTGTCTCAAAAGGATTTTACAAAAGACCTGGCATATGCCATGCTTTAGGGTCTTCAAACTCCTAGAGAAATTCGTCGAATCTCGACGTGATTTCCCCGGATTGACTGTACTTAGCATAACAAAGTCTTCAAATTTTGCCTCAAAAGGGTAAACAAGTTGGGAAAGCATTAAATGGGAGAAGCAAAATGTTTGTGCTTAAGGTATTCAGGTGACATGCCCCTGGATATGATTTTTCTTGAAATGATTCGCCAATTAATAAACATAGTTTTAGGCCTTAAAAGAATAAACTCATCGTTAGTGCTTATATGTGAGCTTCCTTGATATCAACCAAATGCTTTGCAGTTAGAAAAAGTTTATTATGAGAATGAAAATTCTAATGCAACAATTATGTAAGTCTTGAAGATTTTGAAAAGATATCGCACAAATTTTGCGAGTTAGAGCACCGTTTATTTTGTGTATAGAAAAAACATATGATACCAACATAACTATTTAGCAAACATTCATAGGAGTCATGAACACTATCTCATTGAAGTATGATTTCAAAATAACCTCGCTTCAATTAGGACTTTTGAAGGTTGTAATGTGGCCTGGTTCATGGTTTTTTTAGAAAAAAAGATTTTTAAGGCTCAAAATTTATAGGTGCCCACCCATTTTTCATGATGTTCTCCAACCATATGTTCAGTTAATTCAACATGAGTGTTCATCTCTCAAAAGGATTTTGTGACGGTTAAGGAAACGATGAGGCTTTCGGAGTAGCAACCACCCTTATGTCTTCGTGTTTGTAGTCACCAATTTGTTCTTTGCTGAGGAATTTTCTTTGTATTCCTTTCCTTGCAATTTTTATTTTCCCTAACTTTTGCCTGAACTAATTCTTTTGAATTGATAGTCCAGCGGGATTGCCTAACTTTTGCTTAAGCCGCACATTTTTTCAAGTTTTCGACTTAGCAAGCTTTTTCTTTTTTTCTTGATTTTTTGATTTTTTGAACAAAACTTGTGACATTAGTTTGTCTTTAATTGTTTAGAGGATTATGACTACCTCATTTCTTGATGAATGAGGGATAAAATTGTGGTTCCACATCTTCTAGCTTCATTATACATGAAGGGTAGCCCTCGTAGTTTCTCTTCAGAAATATCTTCCTTATGAATTGAACACTCAATCAGATTAACTGAAAACTACCCTGCCCCAGGTTAAAATTCGAGGGTTTTTTCGTATAGAAAAGAAACTTCTACTTCAAAGGATCAAAAGGGGTTAGCAAGGGATTATCTTCCTTATATCTCCGGTGTTTAGGGATTTGAAATAATGCATGTACATCGTCAGCAAGATTTTATTCAAAAGCATACAACCAGAGATTTTGTGTTCTTTAGATCATCATCCTCCCTTCAATCTTTGCCTAGGCAGGAGAATGGGCAACAAGTTGGTATCATACTGCAAAAAGCAATTTAAAATTTGAAAACAAATATGAGTGAAACGAATGAATTTCTTCAAGACAAACATACCCATTGTATTAAGATAATCATTCAAATGTAAACAAGCTCTTACACGCAAACAAAGCCTTAACAAACATAAAAGATTACAAGGGAAAGCCGTAAAAAAGATAATAAGCTGAGAAGACTCTCTCCATTTGGACTTGAATTACCGAAAACATCCTTCAAAACTCAAAGTGACCATCAATCGTGTTTACTCTTCGGCACATGCTTGATTTGAACTTCAAAACCAACGTCCTTGAGATACCACTTTTGACCAACTTTTGAACCTCAATCTTCAAAGCAAAGTAACCCTCTAAGTTATGCCTAGGAGCACCTTGATGAAAGGTACAAGTCAAATCAGCTTTGTAGTACCAATGTATCTTCTCAGGAACCTTCGATGGAGGTCGGGTCTGAACCAAATTCCTCTACCTCAGGATAGGGAACAACTCTGTATAGGTAATAGGAATTGGATCAAACTGGGTTTTCCTCTGATTAGGAACTTGCTGATTCTGTTGATGAATAGGAGAAACATGATGATTCTGACGATGATTATTTCTTCCTCTGGTTCTCTTCTTGGAAAAGTTATTATCAAACTTCTTCACACCATTAGTTGAGCTACCATCTTCATATAAACATCCCTTTCTGACATCTTCTTCTAGACACACTCCCACATTCACCTTGTCAGGAAAGTCATTAGGTGCATTAACCCTCACCTTCTCATGAGAGAATGATTTTAGAGTTTAAGTAAAGGATTTTATCATCGCTTCCTCCCTCCTAGAAGGATTGACTTGGGCGGCAACCAAAATTTCAACCAAACCAGTTAAGTGCTCCATAATAGCTTTCAAATTAGTCATCTCTCTATGGAGTTCAGAAACCTCTTGCTTGATATTCTCCATTGTTCTATTAGCGCGAGTGTTGTACTGGTGAGACCAAAGGAAAAATTAAGACTTGGAAATGACTTTTGAAAGTGAAACAAAAAAAATGTATAATGATGTATGATATGCAAAAGAAAGTTGAACTCGTGTCTCTTTACTGACAACTAAACTACCTTGCAATTGGACTAATACTACTTATATGTCATATGCATATTTTAACTAACCTAAAACGGAAAAGGGTAAAACAAAATTGGGCTAAAAGAAGTTCACAAGCCCGAGTTATATAAAGACAGGTTTAATAAGACAAAAAGTTCTGGGCTTAAGCGATTGGGGTCGGGTCAGACCCGGTCTAACCCTTTCTAAATGGATCCACACGGGTTGAAGGAACCCTAATTAAAAAAAAAAAGAGCGCCTCTTTGTCACTTTCATCTACCCCTCTTCATCGGAAATGGAGATGTTTGAAGGGTGATATTTGGGAAGTTCTAACCATGTTGTTTTTCAGATAAAAAGGTTCGTCGTGAGTGTATCAGAAAGAAGGAGTGCGAGCGAGTTTTTATTTCAAAGCGTGAAAGGGTGGAAAGGAAAGGTTGTGGCTGAATTTGAGACTGCTGAACAGACTGGCGGTGATGTTGATTTTGTTGTTCAAACACTGTCAACTCTTTGGGTTTCTCCCACTGACTTTCCCCAGTCACACTATTGTAGTAGTATTTGAAGCCTTCAGGAGAAAGATGCTAGGTTCAATTACATTTTGGAAGAGTTGTGTTCTGGCTTATTGCTTGTACATAAGAAGTAGCAGTTGTTGATGATGGAGCAGCTGTAGTAGGTGCGGCCACATGAGTGCCTGTTACTGCATGTGAAACAGGCCCGCCCCATTGAGACTGGAGGTCTGTTTTTCCACATTCTCTCTTGTGTAGTATTAATACCCTGAACATTTTGATTACCTCTAACTCCATATACCTGGAAAGAGGAAGGTTGCTGTATTTGTTGTTGGTGGAGAGCTTGTTCTTGGAAAGGACTCTGAGGAAGAACCTGTTGGCTTTCTACAAATGTTGGTTGTGTGGTATTGATTTAAGGGTAAGGATGTGAGGGAGCCAAACAAAAGTTAGTGGATGGTGAGTTCACAAACGACATAGGAGAACGAATGGGTAGCAGAGCACTTAAAACAGTGAGGTAGAATGGCCTTATAAAACATTCAGAGGACCTGTATTTACTGGTTTCTGATGGAATCTTGCAGTTGGCATCCTGTCTGAATCACCCATCCCTGCTTTCCCTGCTCTCCAAGAATGATCTTTTATCCTCTGGCTTTTTGTGGTGCTTGTGATCGTGAAAATAAGAATAGAATAAAATCCTGAGTATTGTCAACAGTTGTTGAATGAAGAACAAAACAAGGTTCGGGAGGTATACTTGTATTTTTTTAAGTTTCATATTTTCATAGTTACAGCAACAACAAGATAAGTAATACTTATAACAACAGTCAAAAACAAGAAATTTTAGTGGTAGACAACAACAACAAGGCAAGGTAATAAATGGAATTATACATAAAGATGAAATACTCACATGGTCGGAGCTAGTCCGACGAGTTCTCGTTTCTGGAAAAAAACTTCAACAGGTAAACTTGAATTTCCGCCTTTTCTTCTGAGATCTGCAAATACTTGTTGTTGTCGGTGTGTTGTTATGGTTTGTAGATGAATATGCTTATTGGATGCAAAAATCTGATTCATCAAAGCAACATTGATTAGCAGCATATAGAGCTTCTTATGGTTGCCCGGTAATACTACCACTTCCCTTTCTTTTTCGTATCCCTTTTTTTATTAGTAATCTCTCTTATATAGACAAATGGAGTGAAATTGGGAGGGAAAAGTTTGTTTTATTGTCACTGTTTTATTGGTTTTTGGTGCAGGTATTTGTATGGATATTTTTGTTGTTATTTCTTGGATTGCTTTGGACAAGGTTTGGACAGCATAGCAACATGTTTTTTTTTGGCATTATTTTTGGACTGATATGCAGGGTTTGGAGCAGCATACATCAGCAGTTTTTTTGGCATTATTTATGTAGAATTTTTGACTTGTTTTTGGACTGATATGCATGGTTTGGAGCAGCATACAACAACAGTTTTTTGGCATTATTTGTGCAGAATTTTTGACTTGTTTTTGGACTGATATACAAGGTTTGGATCAGCATACATCAACAGTTTTTTAGCATTATTTGTGCAGAATTTTTGACTTGTTTTTTGCAGCAAGATAGTAGCATATTGATAGGGAAACATGATTGTTTTGGTGGTGGTTTAGCATCAAGAATGCAAAGTAAAATTTTGGGCAAGACATCAAGTTGATATGTCTTGAAGATTTCATGTAACTTTAGCAATTTAGGACTTAGGAATTCATGTGTTTGTGTATGATTTTATAATGAGATGTGAAATAGTGATGATTTTGTAATGGAAGTATTTTATAACCTCTTGAATTCACATGAATGAAAGTATGAATCTTGAATGAATCTCTTGAATAAATTCTACACCAAATGATCTTGCTCTCTTAATTTAATCTCTAGTCCATATTGACACACAATTTGATTCCAATTAACATTTGTGTCGAAATTTATCTTTGAGTTTGAAATGCATGAATGATGAATGAAGTTGAATTTTGAGAAAGGTCTTGAATAATTATTGATATTTTGAACGATTCACATTAACGAACTTGCACTCTTTGAATAAACTTCGGGAAATTGGAATGCATCTTACTCAAGACATCAAATTCATAAACCTTCTTGAATCTCTCTTGCAAATAAGAACCCTAATGTTATTTGACAAACTAAGATATTTTGGCTTTTATGGTATTGGTTACTTGAAAGAAAACTTCACAACAATGAATTCAATCTTGATTCAAATCTCAAATCCAAGTTAGCTTGCAAACCACAAGAATTCGAAGAATTCTCAACCCTAACTCGCGTCTTCACCTCATAGTAATTTGCAATACAGACCAATAGTGCAAATCGTGCCTTTAAGAAATTTAATTGATAATCCACCTTAATCCAATGATCGCTATAGTTCAATTGCAAAATGACTTGAATTAGTCCACAAGCAATCAAAGAATCATTGGAATAAAACTCCAGTTTCATGAATTATCCCAACAGAAAAATCAAACGTTCTTGAGAAAACGTTTGTGGGATGACTTGAACCTTAATCTTTAAAGTAATCTCATAAACAACGCTATTTGTGATACTTTGCAAAAGAATCGCCTCAGGACATTAAAAATTGAAGAAGTTATGACCGTTTGAAATTGAACTTGCAAGAGTTGACTTTTGGTCGAAATGCTTTGAATCGACTTGCAAACTTGATCCTTCTTCGCATTCTAAAGCATCTTGATGCACATGTAAACCAGTGATGACGAAATCTTGATTGTGCTTTGGGAAATTTTGGAAGAAGCTTGAGACCACTTATCGAACAAGGTGTGGAAATAAACACACGATCCTCTGAAGATCCTCGAGACAGAAGCTATCACACTTGAAACAAGTGTGATCAAAATAAGCCTGAACAAAGCTTTAGAAGTCATGTCTTGATGAATCAGTCTTTGAGAATCAATAATCAATTATACTTCTGGCTTAAAGAACTCAAAACCCTAATTGAAGCGCAATGCCTGATGTCCTTGATTTAGACCTGTCTCTGCACATGAAATCAAAGAAACAAAAAACACACATTTCGTGCTTGATTAGAAGTTAGTGATACATAGGCTAAGAATGTTCAAAACACTTGACAATTTCTGCATAGTCAATGCTCGAAGGTGAGAGGTTAAAACCGACCGTATTTCACGACCTTGACTTATGTTTAAAAATGCAAAAAATAAAAATGGGATCTTAGGTCAAAAATTTGGGTATGACACCATCCCCCTAATGTTTGTAATAGCGTAGGACTTTACTTTTCCACATTTTTATTGCTTTCATGTATTGTTAGTAATTAGGGTGTGAATGATGAGATATAAACAACAAATAGACAACCTATATTCAAGACAAAAACAAAGCATGGAAACAACACATTTGCACACAAGAACCCCTAGGGTTATTCCACTTGGTTGCCTTATACAAAATGGCCATATTACGCGTGCGAGGTATCTTAGTAAAAAACAAGCAAATACAAGATACTAGTCCCTCGATGAAGCTCTCTAAGTTGCCTTACAAATGATCTTAGTCCCTCAAAAAGAATGCTAAGATACCTTGCAGCATTGCTAATCATGGCTATACGATGACCCACGCCTGTCTCGCTTACATCCAAAGATAGGGTTGCTTATCAAATCAATGGTAAGACAACAATGTCAAAGGAAAAGAAAATGAACAAGAAAGACATTTGAGTAGGTAGAATGCTCCTAGTTACTTGCTCAATTTCAAAACAAAAAAACATCCTTTCTATTTTCAAAACAAAGACCAACACTTTCAAAAGATCAACACTTTGTATACATTCTTACGAACGAGAACTATTACAAAGTTTGCCTAAACAAAGGCACCTTTTCAAAATACTTTCAAAAACCGCCATACACATTTCCAAACAAAGCACATTTTGAAACAAAAGCAAGTGATCTAGCAAGTAACTAAGAGCCCATGGAAAACCATGGATGAAAAGGGTGCTAATACCTTCCCTTTTCATAAATTACCCCCCAAACTCAAGAAACAATCTCAAAGGTCTTTCCTGTGCTTTTTCACCTTTCCTTTTGGATAAAAGAAAAGTCGGTGGCAACTCTTGCTAACCGCAACATTTGCGATCAAACCCAAAACATCCAAGTCAATTCTCCCACCGTATCACAGTAGTATATTGCATGCTCTTTTCGATCGGACTCGTCATGCTGCCCCAACACACACCCCATTAAGTTCTCTAACACTTTTAAGTACATGATCAGAGGTCTTCCTTCAACCGACAACATCAAAATCGGAGGCTCTTGAAGATATTCCTTGATTTTGTCAAAGGCGGTCTGGCAATCATCATTCCACTTCACTGCTTGATCTTTCTTCAGTAATTTGAAGATTGGCTCACAAGTAGCGGTTAGATGGGAAATGAATCTGGCAATGTAATTTAGACGTCCCAAGAATCCCCTAATCTCCTTCTCAATGCGGGTAGTTGGAATTTCATGTATGGATTTAACCTTTGCGGGGTCTATTTCAATACCTTTGTCGCTGATAACGAAGCCTAAGAGCTTACCAGATCTTACCCAAAAGTGCACTTATTCAAGTTCAGTCTCAGTTTATACTTTTCAGTCTTTCAAACAGCTTTTGCAGGTGATAAAAATGCTCCTCTTCTGTCTGAGACCTGGCTATGATATCATCAACGTAGACCTCTATCTCGTGATGGATCATATCATGAAAAAAAGTTATCATGGCACACTGATAGGTTTCCCCGACGTTCTTTAACCCAAATGGCATAACTTTGTAGTATAAAGTGCCCCACTGCGTGACAAAGGTTATTTTCTCCATATCTTCAGGTGCCATTTTTATCTGATTGTACCCGGAGAAACCATCCATGAAGGAGAATACCTTATATTGTGCGGTGTTGTCAACCAGGACATCAATATGGGGAAGCGGAAAGGCATCCTTGGGGCTTGCCCTATTCAGGTCTGTGTAATCCACACACATGCGTACTTTTACCGTCCTTTCTAGGCACCGGAACAACATTAGCAACCCATTGTGGATAAGAAGTAACAGCTAAAAAAGCAAGGTTGAACTGTTTCACGACTTTATCCTTGATCTTTTCTGACATCTATGGCCGCATACGACGAACCTTTTGCTTCACGGGAGGGCAGTCTTCTTTTGTCAACAGGCGGTGAACCACAATATCAGGGTCAAGCCCCGACATGTCTTTGTATGACAAGGAAAAGACCTCAACATAGTCATGTAACATCTAAATTAACCGCTTTTTGACATTATGCTCCAGATCAGCATCTATCTTGACTTCCTTCTTATCCTCCTCAGTACCCAAGTTTACTGCCTCAACCGGCTCTTTCTGAGGCTGTATTGCCCTTTCCTCTTATTGTAACAATCTGGAAATTTCTCCTGGTACTTCCAATCTTCCTCACCTTCATCCTCCACTTGGTAGATCGTATTTTCAAAGTCATAATTGGTAATAGCAGAACCGTTATCAATGGGATTCATAGTGGATGTGGATCGGCAGTTTCATATGTGGGTGTGTGTAAGAGATCATAGCAATTTTTTATAAAGTAAAAACAAAATAGAAAGACAAAGAGTGTAAAATTTGTATGCAAAACGTCCAATGATTTATTAATGACAAATGAAGATGAAGTAATACCCTCACAAATAGACCATTGTGCCTCGGGTAAGACACAAGGCTTTAGAGTTCAAATATTACAAATTCCAAAAACATAAAGTTAATTACTCCTGAATAAAAGTAATAGGAACAAAATCCTTGGCCTCCCAATTGTTGATTCCACCACTGATAGTTGGGATACCCAATTGTCCATGTCGCAATTATTGTCAGCATCTTCTATAGCAGAGACAACATCAATAGCACTGACCCCCGGGTTATGCTTGGGCATTGGTGTAGTTATGACGTTGGGGGTCTTAGGAGGGTCAAATTGAACCTCCTCTGCCTCAATGAGATCTTGCACTTTGTTCTTCAGAGCCCAACAATCATTTGTATCATGCCCTGGAATGTCAGAGTGGTAGGCACATCGAGCATTTGTATTTCTTCATTGTACTCGAAGATGAATCCCTCTAAATCTTACCACTCTAGATACCCGCTTCTACTTGTTCCCCAGTCAATATCAGGTCAGTAAACCCGGCTGAAGAGCTTCCAATCAAATGGTTGAAAAATGGACCAGACAAAGTACCCAGGAACATATCTACCAGCTCTCTATCTGACAGAGGAGGCTGGACTCTTCCCACAAGATCTCTCATTTTCTTGGCATAATCTTTGAAACCCTCATAAGAACCCATAGGCATACTTTGAAGTTGTGTACGGGTGGGATCAAGGACAGCATTATATGTGTACTGCCTGTAGAAAGTAGCAGCCAGATCCTCCCAGTTGTGGATGTTGGTTCCCTCCAGCAAATAGAACCATTCCAATTGAGTCCCTGATAGACTTTCCTGGAAGAAATGCACCCACAAATTCCTATCAGCAGTGTGGGGCTGTATATTCGTGACATATGACCTTAAGTGAAGCTTAGGATAGGAGACACTGTCATACTTAGAAAATGTGGGAACTTTGAACTTCTAGGGAATAACTACTCCAGAGACCAGCCCTAAATGTTGAAAATCTAGACGAGGTACCCTTTGAATTTCCATAGCATTAAGATGATTCTCCAACTGTTTGTATTTATCATCAGCAAGAGGAAATTGTTCCTCAGAGTAGTCATCCTCTTCTTCATCAGTCCTTGGGTTGTTGTTTTCTTCTGTTGGCTTCCCTTCTTGATTGTCTCCCTCGTTTGACAGAGTTGCAAAGTATAGAGCTTGCTTGGCTGGTCCTCTAAACCTTCTTCCCATATTCAAAATTTTAGCCGATTTCTTTGCCTTCTTCTTCTTCTCTTTGATGATGAGAGCTTTCAGATCTTCTTGTCCCTTATCTAGAGCTAGGAACATTTTTTGGAATTGAGCATTTTGTTCTTGAAGATCCTTAATTGTTTGCTCGAGAGCCATTTCTTCTTGCTAAAATAAACAACGAAGAAATAAGAAACCTGCCTTGGAACTTGTTTATGTGATGATATGTATGATATGCTTATGCAATGTTTTCAAGGATCTTATAGGATTTATGCTCTTTTAAACCAAAACAGTAAACAAAACTCTTTATTGGTAAGTTTTTAGGAAACAAAAGATTACACAAAAATGAACATCAAAATAAATTTCTAAAACTCCTAAGTCTCCCATGGACGCTTCCTTTTGGTGCTGATGTAGGTATTGAGATTCTTCTCTTCGTGAAGCTACTTTGTCAACTCTAGCACTTTCTTCTCACTGACATGGAGTTGAGTCTCAAAGGTATCTCGTTCTTCCTTGAGCTGGATCCAAGACTTTTTCAACTCTTCGAAGTTTGTTGGCATATCAGGATGGAAAATAATGCGAGACTCATCCCCTTAAAAAATAGGTTCCAGGATCACCGGTAAGATGGCATCGTATGAAATCATAATACTTTGGGCTTGAGCTTGCAGCCATTTAAGGTAAGGTTCCAAAGGGATGGAGTTCTTGCGCCCTAAAGTCTTACTATCAGTCTTATTAACCATGCCCCAAGCGTGGATGAATCTTTGACGACAATTTTACAGATCATTTGAGTAGTTGAACATAATACCTTGGATGAGCATATCAGATGGACCATATCTCCATACGTAACCAAACTGATGTAGTTCTAAAGAAAGTTTGTAGGTAATGCCTCCTCTAATCCCCAGGAGTGGCACATTAGGAAATTCTCCGTAGAAATCAATAAAAGATATGTCTTCTTGAGAGCGAGGACACCAATGTATATCGGAATAAGAGAGAGACATTAATCTTTGACTCCACCTTAAGCCTAAATCATTCTGCATTACTGACCGGGGAAGGTGCAAAATAATACATCTATACAGCAAAGGGATGCAACACATAAGAGTTCCTTGCTTCTTCAGAGTACAAGTATGGAGAGAATGTAGGATATCCCCGAGCAATGTAGGAACCAGATTGCAAGCAAGGAAGATATTGATGGCACTCACATCTATAAATTGATTTGAATTAGGGAACATAACCAACCCATAAATCAAGATATCTAAGACATCTTCAAAGGCATGGTAACTCATAGCGTCCAAGAACATATGAGCTTTCTCCATTAGAAATTTTTCAAGAAGGCCTTTAACTCCGCTTCTTCTTTCCCAATTGGATTCAATATCAGATGGTTGTAAGTGCAAAGTTGTGGCAACCTTTTCAGAAGTTGGGTCTTGTTCTAAACCAGTGAAAGGTAACTGCTCCAGTATAGATATACCAAGTAGTTTAGAGAATTCTTCCAGTGTAGGCACCAATTGATAATCTGGAAGTGTGAAGTAGTGGTGCTTGGGATCAAAGAACTAGAATAGGACACTCATCAGAACTTCGTCAAACCTGGTGGTAACCAAACTGAGCAAATGACCATGTCTTTGTTGAATGATGAGTCCTAGGGAACCTTTAAGACTAATTCCTTGAGTTTGGGATGAATTTCTGCAAAGTTAATCCGAATGGTTTTTCTACAACCTGAATTTATACCCTACGAAACAGCAAAGAGGTAAATCCACAGGTCCTTGAAATGGTTAGTATGTATGAATTTCATGATGTTTATGATGTCATGATTATGATTAAATCATAGATAAACACAAGCAAGTAACACAATAGACCTTAGGTTCAAAGGCTTGCATGAGTTTTAAGGTAAGTACCCTCTTGAATGTTTAGTTGGCTCAACCTGTCCTACTAATAGCAACCGATTTCTAAGGAGTCTCAATATCATTGACCTTTCCTCCAGGAAATTTTTTAGCTCAAGCATCAAAATATTGCGGCCAAAATATCCCAAAAGTCCAGTCTCAATGAGTGTAGAATCGAGTATCAACCAGTCTTTGGTCGGAACCAAAGTCGGCTATCTCACTACTTCCTAATGGCTAGGATGATTCAATTAAAGGTTCTAAAGGTCAGTTATCACTTAGTGACACTATGAGGAAGCATAATGTTATCTCAGACTTACTCAAGGAACATTAGTACAATCCAGAGTATCGCGCTAACGAAGCCACCACTTCGTCCGTATTGGTCTACATCGTATAACCTTCGTGATTTATTACTACTTACCTAGTAAGGTTCCCCAGATCTGGGTGTACGATCTTTTAGTAAAAAGCCATCAAATATAAAGCATACAAATACACAATGTAAAGCAATTAAAATGAACTAAGCTCTAAGGTAACCCCACTTTATAAAGAATCCCCAACAGAGTCGCCAGTTTTGTGATACGGTGGAAGAACCGACTGTTATACTGGTGTTGTATCCCAAAATTTTGCCTCTCATTTTACTCAATACATTCCCATTGAGTTCCCCAACTTGCTCAAGGATGCCCAAGAGTTGACTAGACAAACTCTCTCCTAAGGCAATGTACCTCAAATTAGGGTTTCCATTTTCATCAGGGTGTGGGAGCTCCAAAGGTCCCAAATTCTTTCCATTGTCCTAATATGTTCTCAAGATCATCCATGTCAAGTTTCACTCCTTGCACAAGAAGTTTGCTTAGTCAACTGCTCAGATGCCTGAAAATTAACTATACAAGGTCAAAAGTCAACTGTGGCCCACATACAGTCAAACTTCAAGATTTTTGGTCAACATCAACATTTTGAAGTGATATTCATCATTTGATCAATGGTTGATCATGATTCCTCAATTAATACCCCAAATTCATCAAAACCAAAAGTTGCTAAATTAGGGTTTCATCGGAAAAGTCAACCAAACTTTGACCAAGCATAACTTCTTCATACTTTATCAGAAATTTTCCATTCAAGGCTCATTTTAAAGAGGATGAAATTCCCTACAATTCATCTTCATCCCACAAGTTCAAAATATCCACTCATCAAAAGATATGAATTTCTACATTATAGGTCCTTTTGGGTCAAAGCTTCTTACATGAACATGGAAGACCCAATTGAGATGAGACAAAAAGGGTTGTTTAGGGGATATCCTAAGCTTTCTAAAAAGTCCAAGAACACCTCTCTAGGGTTAAAATTGGAGGAGATATGCCTTGTCAAAGTTGACCATTCTTGCAAAATTGCCAAAAGTCAAATGTGCTCAAAAATGAATTTTTTGTCAAATGGGCCTAGCTTTTCATGATTGAATCTTGTTTGTGACATGGTCCACGACCCAAATCAGCATCTACACTTTATTTGCTTCATTATTTATTTTATTTTGATTTTTTATTATTTAAAACTCAAATTAAATCAAATAAATTGAAAAAAATACAAAAGATTGATTTTGATCTGATTTTTTGTAGGAATCACAATCTAATCAAGCTGGCATATCAGATCAAATCGTGCAAAGCAAATTGAAGAAAAAATTGATATGATTAGGCCTATATTGGAAAGATATCATACAAGGATAAAATCAAATCCAATCTCCTTAATTAACCAAGATACATTGCGTTTTTGTTAACCTAATCAGTCCTAGTACAAATACAGAACATAACCAAGGTGCAAGAACAAGGTTTGGAGGTGGTGAAAGCTGGAAACAAAACTGGATTTTTTTTCAATAAGTGGTGGATCGATTTCAAGCTTAGAGCGCAATTCAAAGCATTCTAAGACTACCAATAGACTCTTGGACATCTCCAGAACGTGTTTCAATCAATTACAAGCATTTTCACGGCCAGAATCACGAGCTACAGACCCACGATTTGCTCATATAATCTTGAATTTGATTTTACAATTTATGCATGATTAATTACTTTTAAGCATAATATTATGTTTGTATCATCATTTGGAACGTTTTGCTTCAATCAATTTTGTGTTTTGATGCATGTATGCGTATTTTCCATTATTAGGATTTGTTCTTGCGTTTTAGGGTTTTGTCATATAGGTTAAATTGGCCCAGGAAAAGGGTATCATCATACTCATGAGGTCAAAACAAATTGATATGTGGTCTTACATTGCATTTATATTGCGTGCTATTTATTTTTGAAGCTTGCAGGGTTTTAGTTATGGTAGCCTGTCCATAGGTAAAAGTAAGGGACCTAAGACGAAGGATGAGGAAGAAGAAGATGACGTGTTCAATCATCACTGGTCCATTTGAATAAGTGGCACGCGTTTTCTTTTATCCAGTTTATCCGCTTGTTTCGTATATTATTTATTGGTCTTACTGTATTTAAAACTAATCCATGCAGCACAGATGGCAAGGCGCGCATTGTATTGAGTGAGAGGACTTGGGTTCGATCCCAGGTCCCAGCATTTTCTTTATTTTCTAACTTTGTTTCAACAGATCATGTGCATACATGTCCCATGTGTCTGCCATACATCCAACCATCCAGCCACTGGATGCATCTCTAATCAGATCCAGCGTCCCACACATCAAGGACCATGGTACACTCTCCTAGAAGGAACAACACTGAATCACACATTGACTGGGCTCAGTCATATAATGGGCCTACCAAATTCAGTATTACACCCCCCCTCCTCAGCTTCTAACAGGCCCAATTTATTTTCTCTTTTATTATTTCCTTTATTTTAATGTTGTTAATTATTTTATTTTTTACAAAAATAACACAAAAAAATCAGTTTTTTTATTAAATCAAAAAATCACAAAAAACCTAAAAATCTTTTTTCATAAAAAATATTTTGTTTCTTTAATTAATTAATTAGTTCGATTATTTAGGGCAATTTAATTGTTTTTTTTCATAAGTTAAATCAATTAGAATTAGGGTTTTACTTTGTACATAACCTAATTAATCTTTCTCAAAAAATAACCTAAATATTTTTTTAATTAAATTTTTTAGGGTTCTTTAATTATTCTCGCATTTAATTCTCCGCGTGCATTTTTAAATTTCCTTTATATTATTTGTAATTGTTTCGAGGTTATAATAGATTAAGTAGGGTTTTAAACTTCCGCATTTTTATTTTCAGTCAAGATAATTGTGTATCTGCAAAAGCCCTGTAATAGCTAGGACTTTTAACTTTCTCGCTTTAATTTTCGCAAATTATAAACTGCTTAGATGTATGTTAATAGGATTATATGGAAAGACTAACTGAAAATTAAAACAGTATATCACCTTAATTGTGCAAAGATTAAATAACTGAAATCAAACACATGCACATGCTCACTCCTAGGAAATGCCTCACTTGGTTGCCTCGGAAATAATGGTCGTGTCCCTCGAACGTAGGAATACCTTAGCAATGACCTGCAATTCAAAGTCGTCATAAAGATCATAGTCCCTACTTGTCCCTCAAGTTTCCTATGAATTGATCTTATGACGGTAGTCCCCTCGAAATGCTAAGGTATCCTTACTTGTTGCCTTCAGAGATCATTTCGTCCCTTCGAACGTCCCTTTAAAACTCCAACGACGATGCTACCTATTTCTCAATAATGGGATAGCATTGTCTAAAAGGAAAACTAAGAGTCTTTTTCGAGTAGGTAGAATAGTTCTTAAGTACTTGCTCAAACAAACAAAATTTTTCACACAAACACTTTCCAAACAAAGTTTTCAAAAACAACTTCGTAACACTCTTGAGGATAGAAACAAGGGTTAAAATGAAGTAAAACAAAACTTTTCAAAGCAAGCACACACAAGCAATTTAAAAATTAGCAAGTACCTAAGAGCCCATGGAAAACCATGGATAGAAAGGGTGCTAAGACCTTCCCTTTCTATAACCTACCCCCGTACTCAGAAACATCTCAAAAAAGGTTTTTTCTGTTCTTTTTCCTTTTCCAGATTGGATAAAATAAAAGTCGATGGCGACTCTTGCTTACCGCGACATTTTGCGAACAAAAAACACAAACCAGTATTAACAGTCGGTTCTGCCACCATATCACAACTGGTTTTGCATTTGTATTCGCAAATGTTGCGGTAAGCAAGAGTCTCCATCGAATTTTGTTTTATCCAACAAAGGAAAGGGTGAAAAGAACAGAAAAATACCTTTCGATATTATTTCTGAGTAAGGGGGGTAGATTATGGAAAGGGAAGGTGTTAGCACCCTTTCCATCTGTAGTTATCTACGGGCTCTTAGATGCTTAGCTCAATTTGAAAGACCTTGTGCTTTGTGTGTTTTGAAAAGTATTTTTAAATGCCAATAGTAAGGCAAATTACTTTATGATAACTCGTATACCAGTCCTCAAGAGTGTTAATAAAGCGTTTTGAAAATGTTTTTGAGAGTTTTTTTGTGTAAGTGTAAAAATTTGTTTTATGCATAGCATCTAGGAAGTATCTACTTTTACTCGAAAGAGTCGTTCTTTTCCTCTTTTCCTTTAGACAGTGTAATCCTAATATTAGTGAGTAGGTATCCCTAGTCGTTGGATGTTCGATGGACATTCAAAGGGATGTTTATAGTCACAAAGGCAACTAGGCAATAAACCTTACTAACTACCCTAGGGTTTTAAGATCATTTTTACCGAGGAAACATTGAGAGGGTCATCGAAGGACTTATGATCTTATAAACCAAAGGGTAGCCACTAAAATATCTCACGTTTCAAGAGTTGTGACTATCTTCCGAAGGCAACCAAAGTGGGATATCCTAGAGGTGCGCATGTGCAATTGTGTTGTTTTCAGTTATTTATCTTGTGTTAGGTTTGCTAGTGTTTTATTTTTATTCATGCCATACAATCCTAGTAATCATACATCTAAGTAGTTAATACTTTGTAGAAATTAAAAGTGCGGAAGTGTAAAATCCTAACTATTACATGGCTTCAGGGGGGGGGGGGGGGATTATTACAAGTCCAAAGTGGGGAATAAAGAAGAAAAATTTAAAAGTCCTACTTTAAACTATTACAACCAAGAAGCATGTACAATAATAGGCAAAAGTGAGAAGGTAAAAGTAAACGCGCAAATTGAAATTACGTCTACAACCCTAAGAAGAAAAAAAATCTTTTTGTTTGTTTTTGACCATGGAAAGAAATTTAATTTAAAACCCTAAGTCTATTTATTTTTAAATTAAGAAAAGGGTTAATATAATTAATCGATTAATTTACAAAATTAGTTTAGTTGAGGAAATACTAACCTAATATTTTTTTGTGATTTTTCATCTGATTTTATAATGCTATATAAAAACAATTAAAAGGAAAATAAAATGGGTCAAGATAGTAAATATAACAGGGGGTGTGAATTAGATTTTTGTTTAGCGCAAATGAAAATAAGCCAAGGCCACATTGGGATCCTGTTTTATTGGCCATTGAGGTTCCATCAGGAGGTGGTACTCCTGGGGCATTGGATTTGATCCTCTTGTCATCCATTGGCTGGAGCTTGAAGGCGAATGGGAAGTGTTTGAAATGCAGTACACTGGATCTTCAAGATAGTTGTTAGTAAAAAACGACCTGGGTATCGAAACTAGGCCCTTTCCACTGCACAAGTTCCCCTTTACCATATAAGATATTTGTTCATTTGTTGATACAAATAAAATCATGACATTATATTAGTAAAAAAATCAGATATATATAAAATTTGAAATCAACACATACGCACTGCACAAGCCAAAAGGAAAGAGATGCCTAGATTTTTGAGATTCGAAGGACTCAGTTTCGAATGCCCTAATAATGGTTTCCTGTTACTTTAGTACTTATTTTCACATGAACACATTAAAAAAATCACAAGCATCATTCAAAGCATGGATATACGATCAATATGGATTTAAATTATATATTGAATGAGTTTGAGATCGAAGACAAAATACCAACAGAGGAATTGCATGAGTGATGCTCCTGCGTGCGTTGGGCCTGCCTAATATGTGGAAACATCTCCTGGAACCTTCAGGGAGTGAGTGGAATTCTTGTTTTGGATTGAGGAGACCTGCAAGGATTACTTCAATTTTGACAATTTTGTGAAGTTTTGGAGAATTTAGTGTGGTTTTCTGGGGAAGCTTCTTGTGTGTAGGCAATGCGTGTGTGTAGGCAATGTTTTTTTATACTCTTTGATAAACAAACTCTTTTTGTATTTATAGGGGTGTGGTGGTGGGCGAAAATGGCGTGAATCATCCATTAACCATGGCTTTGAAAGCAGAATCGAAAGATTTAAGAAGTTGCCATTTTGAGATATTTTCTACCATTTTGGACTTTGAGTGAACCTGGACAATATTTGTTTCAACTTTCCACATCTTTGACTCTTTCTAATGCTCCCAATCTTTGTTATTCGATGGCTCTGAGTTCTAATTTGAATGGTTCAAGGCCTCATCATCATGGCTTCTTCGATTGAGTCACTATTTGCCTTAGCTGTTTGATCTGAACACTATCCAATCAACCCAAATGAAACTAGCTCTTGTTTCTTTCAATCTCCTGACCAATCAAAGTACCACCTATTCATCCTAGCCCGTCGAAGCTTCATTTTTCTCGTTTCCTTCGAACATAGTTGTGTAGGTGGTTCTTCTATTCCAACTCTCACCCTTTGCTTTTGTCTACAAGAAAATCTTTCTTGCTTACTAGTTCACCTTTGATTGGTGAATATAACTTGTATGCACCAATCAAAAGGTAACCTATGAGAATCAGGATTTCACTTCAATCATCTAACACCTTCCTCACCTGTTCAGGTACATGCCTGAAACACATTGATCCCAAAACTATAAGATGACTCAAATTTGGCTACTCCGTATGTGGACTGTCCTTCAATCACACCTTTTTTCAAGGTTGTATGTCCTATGAACCATAAGATCAAAGCTTTCAAATTCACCATCTTCTTATTTTCGAAGCGCCAATTCAAACAACCTGGAAATCAAAGTGTGCCTTCCTTGTAACGCTTTGAATAGCTCATAGTTCCATGATTCGAAGATGAACCCTTCGATGACACTCTTTACTAGCTCTTCCAATAGAATATTTCATAAAAGACTCTTCACGCTTCCTTTTGAGCCATCCTTCCTTCGATCCCGGTGCTTCGTTGGGAATCAAAATGGATTGCATACTGATGTTGAAGCTGCTTCGACCCAAAAGCTCTTAGGTACATTTTTAGTTTTTGACCTACACCTTGTTATGTACACTTATTTTCTTTCTTTCAGTTGTGCCATTATGCTAAGGCATATAGGGTGCCATGGAAAACATTTGAAGCTTCTTGAACAATTGAGGACCTTAGGGATCATGCCTTAGATAAAATGGGAGGGAAAATTTTGGGGTACAACAAGGACCATCTCTTTGAGCATGGCCATATTGTTATAGATCTAGAAAAGGGTTATAAGTAATACCTCCCCTAATGCACAATGGTGGAATATTAGGGAACTTCCCACAACAGTCAATGATAGTAACATCCACTTGAGATCGAGAAAACCAAGAGATATCAGAATGAGAGAGCGACATCATCCTTTGCGACCAATTCAGACCTTGTTCATTCTTTAATACTGACCAGGGAAGGTGTAAAATAAACCACCTAGACAACAACTAAATGCAACACATAAGAGCCCCTTTCTTCCTCATGGTGCGAGTGTAAAGACAATGTAGAATGTCTCCAAGTAAAGTAGGCATAGGGTTACGAGAAAGAAAGATCTTGGCAGCATTCACATGAGTTGGTCTAGATTAGGGAACAGTACTAAACCATAGATTAGAAAGCCAAGACTTCTTCAAAGGCTTGCAAATCCATATCCTTCCAAAATAGTCGAGCCTTCTATAACAAAAAGTTAGCTAGAAAACCCTTGACTCCACTCCTTGTTTCCCAATTGACTATAATGTCAGACCTTTTCAAATGTAGGGCTGATGCAATCTCCCCAGGTTGTGGATCTTTCTCTAAACTGGTGAAAGGCACTTGATCAAGAATAAGTACTCCTAATAGTTGAGAGAACTCTTCCGTTATTGGCACAAATTGATAATCGGGAAAGGTGAAACAATGATGTTTAGGATTAAAGAATTGAAAGAGCACACACATCACTTCTTCTTTAAAGCTTAAGGTAACCAGATTAAGAAGTCGACCATGTCTTTTGGTGAAAGGAGAATTCTCAGGAACCCTTGATGCTAACTCTTGGATTTGAGGAGACACTTTTACAATGTTGACTTAGATGGTACTTCTGTGAGTGGAATCCGTATCCTACAAAACAGGACAAAGATAAATCCCTAGGCCCTTGAAATGGTTAGAAAAAATACTATGGCATGATGTCATGATGTTTATGATGTTATGAACAAATAATCATATATAAACAAAGCACACAACGCCTTAGGTTTAGGCTTGAATGAGGTTTATAGTAAGTACCCTCTTGAAGTTTTAGTTGGTTCAACCTGTCCTAAAAGAAAGTAACCAGGTTCTAAGGAATCTAAATATCATTGATCTTTCTTCATTGGGCGTTGTTTCAGCACAAGCAATCTTTTTTTGCGACAGAAATATCCTAAAATTCCAATCACAATGAGTGTAGTATCAAATATTAACAAAATCCAGTCTTGCACCAAAGCCAGCTATCTCACTACTTTATAATGGTCAAGTTGTTTAACTAAGGTTCTATGGTCAGTTAGTGCTTCATGAGACCACTCAACAGCCCCGTATTCTCCTTGATTTAACTCAAGGGACACCAGAACCCACAAATGTGTCACACTAACATAGCTATCGCTTCAACCATATCAGTCGATGTCGTACAGTTTCTACGATCTACTGATACTTACCTAGTATGCCCCCAGATCCGGGTATAGAATATTTACAAGTAATAAACCCAAGCATAGAGTCACCACCAACTTTTCTTTTATCCAATAAAGGAAAGGGTGAAAATAATAGGAAAGACCTTTTGAGCTTTTTTCTTGGGTTCGGGGGGCAGGTTATGACAAGGGAAGGCGTTAGCACCCTTTTCATCCATAATTATGTATGGGCTCTTAATTGCTTGATCACTTTAAAATGCATTGTGTTTGTGTAAGTTTGAAAATATTTTGAAAATACCTTCGTATGAAAAACTTTGCAATGATTCTCACATCGTTGAAATTATTTGTTGAAAAAAAAAGTGTTTGAAATATGTTTTGAAAATTCCAATGTAAGGCCATTTTGTAGTGATTCTCGTATCGTTGAGATTGTATACAAAATGTTTGTTTTGGAAAGTATTTTGAAAGTGTGGGGTGTGGAAATGGTTTTGTTTGTGAGCAAGAAATTACGAGAAATCTACCTACTCAAAAGGTCTTTGTTCTTTTCCTCCTCCTTTAGATAGTGCTTTCCTACCATTGATTGGTAAAGAGCCATATCATTGGATGTGAGGAACAGGCGTGGGTCATCGTATAGTCATAGAAGGCAACTTGTAAAATGTTTTAGCAATTGTCGTAAGGGACTAACATCATTTACCGAAGGCAACATTGAAGTGTCATCGAGGGACTATGATCTTTTAATCGAGGGTCTTTTGCTAAAACATCCCATATTCGAGGGACATGATTATTTATATCTGAGGCAACATGTGTGGGTTACCCTAGAGGTGCATGTGTTCAAGGTGTTTTGTTTTCAAGTATATTGTCTTTGAATTAAGGTTTTCTATGTTTTGATTTTAATCTTGTCATGCAAACGCTAATTACTAGCAATAATAAGGAAAGCGATAAATTGCGGAATTTAAATGTCTTATGCTATTACATCGCTTTGGGAATGGGGGGTACAAGTTTGTAAATGAGGGGAGGAAAGAAATAAAGCCCTAATTACTATTACAAATCATTGAATATGAATTACAATAATATAATGTACAAAGTGCTAATATTGGAGAGGAAAAAGATATTGTTTTTTTAGGGTTTAGATGAATTTGAGATTAACCTAGTTGACTAATTAATTTTTTTACAAAAGAAGTTAATTAATTATTTAATCAAAACCTAAATCTAATTTAAATTGTTTAGAAAATTATTTTTTGTTAATGTTAATTTAGAAAGGTATTTTAAAGTATGAAAGATAAGCAAAATTTAGTTATAAATGTTAGCAAAAAATAAAGCAATTGTTTAAATTAAGATATTTTTAATTTAATCATTTTAAGACAATATATTTTTATGGTTTTGGGTTAAAAAAATAAATAAATAAATGAAATATAGAAGATAAAAAAGAAAATGGGATGGGGTGTCAAAAGGGAAAAAGGGGGTTGAAAAGAAAAATGGGGCGCTGGGTCCATAAACAGTTTTTGGTTGATGCTGAAAAACACAAAAAAAATGTATGTTGGGCCTATGTTGAAAAACCAGAAATGGGGTGAGAAGAAGTAAAAACAAAAACAAAAAAAGGCCCAAATTTTGGAAGCCTGGCGCTGTTGGTGATCCCATGTGGCTCACTTCTTGAAGTGTACCATAGGTTGGCGTTGGAATGTGTTGGATCTATCTTCACAATGATCTGATGGTGATGAGATGAGGACACATCATATACGCGCGTAGCTTGTAAGCATGGAACCTGAAATAAGAAAATATGAAAAAGCAAAAGGGTACCACTAGGGCTCGAACCCAGGTCCCTATAGTTCAATGCCTTACGCGCGCTCTCTCTTCCACTAGGGTGGTTGTTTCATCCATTTATAGAACAACAACTAATAAATATATTACAAACTCGTTTCTAAATATAACTTCTTCTTCTTCCTCGCGCCATCATCCTCATTGTTACATTTTTGAATTTCTGAACTCACTCATTTCTCAACCATTTGTAAATGTATAAACATGAAACTTGCTCCACTTTTCAATACAAATTCACCCATATAATTTTCATGAGCTATAAATCAAAGATGAATGAGAATTTTACTAGCATCACTCTGGTAGCACAAATGAAATCTAAGGGCAGGTTAGCTTCAGGGCTATGATGTCTACATTTTTTATTCACAAAGTAACCATTAATGATGCTTGTAGAGAGAGTTCAAAGTTGAGAAAAATTACCTCAAAACTGGAATCATGTATGGATTTTGAGCAACCCTGGAAGTGTGGTGATGATTTGGATAGCTTCACTACACTCCTAGGAAACTAATGCAACTCTTACTTTGTGCTGAAAGTGTCTGAATCGTGTTAGAGAAGTCAATATGAAGAGTTCTATTTTTGAGTTCGGAAGATGAGGAAGATGATGTTACAGTTGTGAAACAGGGATGGGGATGAGTTATATTTGATGTAAGAAACCTTTGAGAATTATTTAAATGGAAAATGCAAGAGTGGATTGAGAGTTTGGAGTTTTTGGCTAGGAATTGCAACAATGGATCTTTTGGTGCAAGTTCTGAGTGTTAGGGAGTTTAAGGGTGCTTCAAGGCTTGTAAATTTGTGTCTTAGGTTGAAAATGACTTGTCTATTTATAGGCAATAGGTTTGGAAGCTTGAAGGGATCAGAAACAAGAGATCACATGTTTTGGTATTGAAACTTATTTTTGAAGCAAAGTTGAAATTCATGGTTTGAATGGGAGGTACAAGGGCTTGTAGGGTGGTTAACAGGTTTTAGATATGTTGTTTCTTGCTTCGAAATGTTTTGTAGTCAGAAGCAACAATGTATGGGCTCAAGGAGAGTTGGCATTGTGATTAAAGTCACTTTTCCAAAATGGAAGTGTAAACTTTGTTCCTTAAATGGAATAACCATTTGGACAATGGCTCAATAAGTTGTGTAAACAATTAATTATGGAGTGATTTTCAAGTTACAAGCCTGCAAAGCAAGACTTATACAGCATGGCTTGAGTTGTTCAAGTGTTCTTCATGAAAATGACCTATAATTCAAGAATGGATGCCCAACTTCTTCTCTTCGAAAATTCTAGCTCAAAAATAATCTCCTCAAGTTCTTTGAAATTTTGGAAATCTTGAAACATTGTATATAACCTTCATGTTAACCACTTTGGCTAAGTCATCTTGGAACTAGGTGAAAATTGGTCAAGAAGTTAGGTCAAAAATCTGCCTAAACTTGTGTAATACGGTGGGAGAACTGACTTGGGTGTTTTGCATTTTATCTCAATTGTTGCAGATAGCAAAAGTCGCCACTTACTTTTCATTTATCCAATAAGGAAAGGGTGAAAAGAACAGGAAATACCTTTGAGATATTTTCTTGAGTTCGGGGGGTAGGTTATGAAAAGGGAAGGTGTTAGAACCCTTTTCATCCATAGTTATCTATGGGCTCTTAGTTGCTTGCTAGATCACTTTTGAAATTGCTTTGTTTGAAATGTGTTTCTGGTGGGTTTTTGAAAGTATTTTTGAAAAACACCTTCGTTTAGGCAAACTTTGTAATGATTATCGTCTCTATAAGAATGTATACAAAGTGTTGGACTTTTGAAAATATTTCATGTTTTTGAAAGTGTTTGGTGTGTTTGAAAAGATGTTTGTTTTTTTTAAAGATGGATTGTGAGCAAGCAACTAAGAACGTTCTATCTATTCAAAAGTCTTTTGTTCATTTCTCTCTTCCTTTGACATTGTTATCTCACCATTGATTGGTAAGTAGCCCTGTCTTTAGATGTAAAGGGACGGGCGTCGGTTATCGTACAATCATGGATAGAAATGTTGTGAGATATCTTAGCATTTCTCTTAAGGGACTAAGATCATTTGTAAGGCAACATTCATAGCATCGTCGAGGGACTATGATCTTGTATTTCTAGTTGTTTTTGCTAAGGCATCTCACATGCATAACATGACCATTTTTTCAAGGCAACAAGTGTGGGTTACGCTAGAGGTGCAAGTGTGTAAAGTGTATTGATTGCATTCATTTTTTGTCTTGATATTAGGGTTTTCTAAGATTGATTTTATCTTGCCATACAAACCCTAATTATTAGCATTTATATTTGAAAGCGATAAATTGCGGAAATCTAAAGTCTTACACTATTACATCATTTGGGGATGGGGGTACAAATTTAAAAATGGGGAGATGAAAGCAAATAAACCTCATTTACTATTACAAGGCTTTTACAATTACATAATTATAGTGCGAAATAATAAAATGTACAAAGAAATATAAAGAGAAGAGAAATTGTTTTTATGTTTTTTTTATGAAAAAGGTTTTAATTAATCTAATTGATTTGAAAAAAGAAATTAATTAAAATCCTAATGTTGAAATTAATTTAATCAAAAGAAACAAATTGAAATAAAACCTAAGTCTAAATATTAAATTAATTTTAGGAAAAGAAATTGATTTTAATAAGAAAGTGTTTTTGTCTTTTCTTAGTTTAGAAAAAGAAATAAAACAAAAGTGTATGCATACATTTTTAAATAAAATATTTTTTTAAAATTTTTTATATGAAAATAATAATAATAAAAATATAAAGAAAAAATAAAAAATAAAAAAAAGATAAAAAAATTGTTTTATGTATTGACACACGAGCTTATGTATTGGCTCATATATGTTTCGTATTGGCTCATGTATTGGCTCATAATCATTTCTTGCTCTTGGAAGTCAAAACAACTCAGTATGAGTCGACACATACTGGTTTCGTATCGACTCATTTACATTTCATGTCGACGCATACATGTTTCCTGTCGACTCATAACCTGTTTTGAACATAATATATGTCGACTCATAGCATTTCGTGTCGAATCATACTGCTGTTTTTTTTTTGCTTTTATCATTGTTTTGCTACATGTAAAAGTCAATTATCGACACATGGTCCGTGAAAATGAAAAGCAAGCATATGGTTAGATTCACGACAATGATATCTACATTTTATCTTCACAAATGAACCATTAATGATACTTGTATGAAGAGTTCAAAGTCAAGAAAACTTACCTTGAAACTAAAATTTGTGCTTTGAGTTTGAGCTGCCGTATAGGCTATTTTTGGGCTTGGGAAGTGATGATAGTGATGTTACTGAAGTTGTTCTTGTGTTTGAACAACTTCTATATGATGTACATTGAGTGTTTGCATGGTTTGTTTAAACAAAACTTGCAAGGAGTGAGAGGTTCAAGGATTTAGACTTCAAAGCTCAACAATGGGGGTTTTATGGACAATTCTAGTTTTTTGAGAGTGCATGGATTTTTGAGGGCTTATACACAAGATAACTTCTTGTGTTTAGCTTGCAAATGACCTCTCTATTTATAGTCAAAAGGCTTGGGACAAGGGTTGATCATATTTTCAAAAAACACATGTTGTGGCTAGGTTGGATTGTACATGAAGCAAGCTCGAAGATCATAGTTCCAATGCTTTGTACTTTTTTGCATAGAGTTATTGGACACTTTAATAATTCTATTATGATTTTTTATGTTGAGTGTGTCTAGAAGGAACAAGTTAGAGTCTCAGTACAAGTTGACTTTCTGATTAAAGCAACTTTACTAGAATAACAATGTTACTTTGTGCCATTAATGGAAATTTCAATTGGATAAGGGGTCAAATGCTTTAAAAATGGCTCTACCAGTTGTGTAAACATTTAATTATAGAGTGACAAACAAGTTTGAGTCCTTTAAAGAAAAGATTGTTCATCCTAGCATGCATTTGGTTCATGTTCATCACAAAAATCTGCCTTGTAAAACAAGTTTGAAACCCTAACTTCATCTCTTGGATTATCCTTAATAAAGAATTATCTCAAGGAGTTCTTGGACTTTCTAGAAAGATTGTAGCATGCTCTACGACTCCTATTTTAATCATTTTTGCAAACTCCAATTGGAACTATGTGAAACTTGGCCAAGAACTTAGGTCAAAATCCTGACTAAAATGCTCAAAATATCACTAAGTGTTTTTAGTTTCATGAGCATGTCTTCATGAATTAATAACTTGAGATCCAAGCATTTCTAGAACTTGTTTTGTCCTAAAAAGTTTTAGATCTCATTGATATCTACAACTTTCATGTTGGAAGTTTTCTTTGAATCATCTTGCATCATGGTGAAAATTTGGAACAAAGTCATGAAAAAATGTTAACTTTCTCACACTTAGAAAAATTTCTAAGTCTTAGAATTTTGACTTTTCAAAGATAAATTTGAATTTTCGAATTATTGTTGAACGATCTTTATATTTTGACATGTATTGATGAAATATGATTTTTGAAACTTGATTTTGATCAAAAAAGTCAAAGTTTGACTTTTCAGTGTACAACTGACTTTTTCATCAGTTGACCAAATTTCAACTATCTATCAATTGATCATGAGAAATATTTTGAACCATGCCATTATGTCAAAATAATGTATTTGAATCCTTTATATTATGTATCAAACCAATAAGTCATGTATTTGGTCAAAAGTAAAAAATTGAGCCTTCTCAATCAAAACCCTAGTTTTGACCATTTTGCCCTTTTGGTGATTTGATCAAATTTCTTGAGGAATTGTGATCCAAAATTGACCAATTGAAATATATGAGTTAAAAATGTTGATATGGATAAAAAATATGAAGTTTGACTGTAAATTGACCACAATTAACTTTTTTTCCCAATATAGTTGATTTTAGGTCAACTGATCAATTGATTGAGCAAAAATGTGATCTAAAGCTTGAAACTTGACATGAGCAATCTTAAGAGTCTAAAATGATACATGAAAGTCATATGGGGCATTAAAAGTCCAATTGTACTTGTGCAAACTCAAACCCTAATTTTGAGTCATCAGTGCTTGAGGAGGTGTCTTGAGTTGATCCATCCTTGTGCATTCTTGAGCCAATGGACATCTTGTAAGAGAAATCTTGAGAAAATGAGAGGGAAAATTTTGGGGTGCAACAATTTGCTAAAAATTTCACTAAGTGTTTTATGAAAAATGTCATGACTTTATGGGTTTATATATGGAAATCTAAGCACTTTTTGGACATGAACCCTAAGGAACAAAGTTGTAGAATTCATCAAGATCTACAACTTTCATGTTGAAAGTTTTCCTTGAATCATCTTGCATCTTGGTGAAAAATTGTCATGAAGTAGTAAAATTATCAAGGTTAAAAACACTTAGAGTTTTTCTAAGTATTAGAAATCTTGACTTTTCTTGTTGACTTTTTGACTTTCTTGATTCTTAATGATCAATTTTGATATTTTTGAAGGTCTTGATGAATCTTGATCTTTGAAATTCAATGTTGACCAAAAAGTCAAAGTTTGACTTTTTGTGTATCGGTTGACTTTTCATCAGTTGTTCAAATTTCAACTATCAATCCAATTATCTTTGAGAAATGATTTGAGCCATGAAATTAGGTCAACATGTTGTGTTTGAGTCCTTGAGATTATGCTTCAAGTCATTAGGTCATGTACTAGGTCAAGAATCATTGATCAGTCATTCTCACTCAAAACCCTTATTTGGTCAATTTTTCCCCTTTGATGATTTTAGTGCTTTTCCTGAGGAATTGTGATCAAACCTTGATCAATTGATGAATATAACCTCAAAATGTCGATGTTGGCCAAAAATCATGAAGTTTGACTGTGTATTGACCACAATTGACTTTTTACCCAATATAGTTAATTTTTTCAATCATCTGAGCAATTGACTGAGCAAATTTGTGATGCAAGCCTTGAAACTTGGTATGAACAATCTTGAATACCTATAATTATCCATGAAAGTCACTTGAGTCATCAAAAGTCTAATTGTCCTTTAGAAAACCAAAACCCTAATTTGTGGGCTCGGTGCTTAAGAGATGAGCTTGTCTGATCAAACCCTTGAGAACCCTTGAGCATTTGAGATCTTTGGTGAGAAATGTCTTGAGAAAAGAGAGGGAAAATTTTGGGGTACAAAATTGTTATATTTTATAAATTATGTATGGATGCAATATGTCCTTGGAGCGTATCCGTATCTTCTTGTAACAATGTCTAGCTGGGGAAAATAAATCCATGACTGTTGTTGGGGATGAAGAAAGTAATTCTTCATTTTTTGTTTAGAACGACTTTATCAGGGATTACTGCTTTCTGTTTGAGTATACTCCACTGGGGATCTTCGACTTTTGCTTGGGGATAGAAGAATTCAAGGAGAGTCGGTCATTCATCATTCTTTTTATTGAAGGATTTGATTCTTATGTATCTTGACTAGGGATAAAAGAGATGCATATTCCTCTGATGCACTATCTGACCAGGTTTTAGATATGGTTATCAACTCTTCTATGGAAGACAACATTAAGTGATATTTGGTTGAAGAAGAGAATTATGTCGGGGAATTTGCAGTATTGGAGAAATAAACTCCGTTGGGGAATTAAATCTTGTAGACTGCATTGAAGAAATAATCTGTGATGGGGATTGGAAATTCCTAGGATGCACTGAGGAAGTTTCCACTGTATGCTGGGAAATGATCAAACTTCATTATCCTCTAGGGGACCTATTTAGGAATATGATCATGTCAAGCTATCCATCAGGGATATGGAGGTGAACTGTTAGAAGATGCCCCAATTTCTATTTTAGGGCATATTAGGCTTGTTGGGGAATATATCTCCATTGGGGATGAGCTTGTGAAGATAGCTATGTAGATATAGTTCAATGGAGATTGCTCTGTGGGAATTTATGGACAACTTTTGAACATTACCTCAACTCCTAGGCTCTTTAGTAAATGCTAATCCTGTTTTCATGCATATATTTTGTAAAAATTAATCATATTCAAATGCATATGTTCATTCAACGTAATCATTGGACTCTTTTTGAAAATAAAACAGAGAAAGTAAAAACAATTTTGAATTTTGAAATATATTTAATTGCATTGATTGTGAAAGTTTGCCTATAAGCAGGCAGTTTTATACAAGAAGATAGAAATCCTAGTAAGAGGAAATTATCATAAAAATTGAAAAAGGGGTACAAAGTGATAAACAAAGAAAAACATGTATGTGGAAATGACCCCATTGAGTTTCAACTCTGCTATTGCCCCTATGTCTTCAAGTATCTCATCACTTGTTGTCGGAAGAAGATGATTGAATTGATCTGTACCATTTGAACTTGACGCTAATAATAAAGTTGGTTGTAAGTAGATGGGTGATCCAACGGGACATAGTCGTACGCTTTAATCCCTAACTTTTTCCAGGACCTCAAGCCTTTTTTTTCCAATCAAATTTATCTGGTCAAGTCGAGTATAAATCCATTCGTCTTTATCTAAATCTGCGTCTTTCATAATCCTTAGGGAATGAATATGGATTTCAACAGGTAAGACAACCTCCATACCATAGACGAAAGAGAACGAGGTTGCTTCAGTTGATGTACGTATTGAGGTGCGGTAACCATGAAGAGAAAATGGTAGCATCTTATTCCAATCTTTGTATGTCACCGTCATCTTCTGCAAGATCTTCTTGATATTCTTGTTGGCGGCTTCCATTGTTCCATTCATCTTTGGTCGATACAGAGAAGAATTGTGATGCTTAATCTTAAACTGCATGCAGAGTTCCATGATCATAGTATTGTTAAGATTGGTACCATTGTCTGTGATGATCCTTTCAGGGATGTCATACTGACAAATAAGGTTATACTTAATTAACCAAGCCACAATATTCTTGGTAACGGAAGCAAACGAGACTGCCTCTACCCACTTCATGAAGTAATCAATAGCGAAAAGGATGAAACGATGCCCATTGGAAGCAATAGGGTTAATATATCCAATCATATCAATGCCCCACATTACAAATGACCAAAGAGCAGTCAAGACATTCAAAGGAACCGGTGCCACATGTACTTTGTCAGCATAAATCTGGCATTTGTGGAAAGTTTTGAAATGATGATGGAAATCGGTTTCCATGGTAGACCAATAATAACCTGCTCTCAAAATATTCTTAGCCATTTTTTGCTCAATGGAGTGAGTACCAAAGGCACCTTCGTGCATATCTTCCATGATTTTCTCAGCTTCCTTCTTGTTTACACAATGAAGCAAATTCAAATCGTGGTTGCGCTTATACAAGATTTTTTTACTCATAAAGAACTTATTAGAGAACCTCCTTAAATTTCTTATCATTGATAGATGCCCCTTTAGGATACTCTTAAGTTTCGAGGTATCTTTTTAATTCGTGGTACCAAGGCTTTTCCTCTACTCCATAAGTATCAACTTTGTAGTAATGTTCTGGTTCGTCTAGTCTCTCGATAGTAACTCGAGGAGCTTCATTATCCCATATGAATTCGAACATAGATGACATGGTAGCTAGTGCGTCTGCTAATTTATTCTCTTCTCGTGGAATGTGTTCAAAAGTGATTTCTTCGAAGTATGAAATAAATGTCAACACATGCTCTCAATAAGGAATGAGATTTGGATGCTTCGTGTCCCATTCTCTTTTAATCTAGCTGATCACTAGGGTTGAGTCCCCATATACATTCAAGAATTTAATTCTCATATCAATGGAAACTTTGATACCCATGATGCATTTTTCATACTCGGCCATATTATTGGTACATTCAAAACATAATCTGGCGGTGAAGGGCGTATGGCAACCCTTGGGAGAGACAATCACATCACTAATTCCATTACCAAGCGTTATGGAAGCTCCATAAAAAACCATAGTCCACTGGGATCCCGGTTCAGGTCCTTCATATGGTCCAGGTTCTTCATAATCAGTAACTTGCATGATATTCTCATATGGGAACTCAAAACTCATAGATTTATAGTCATCTACAGCTTTATGAGCCAAATGATCTGCCAATACACTTCCTTTGATTGCCTTCTGAGTAGTGTACTAAATGTCATATTTAGTCAAGACCATTTTCCATCTTGTTATTCTTCCGAAGAGAGCGGGTTTCTCGAATATGTATTTTATTGGATCCATATTAGAGATCAACAAAGTAGTATGAGTCAACATATATTTTCTTAGTCGGCGAGTAGCCCATGCCGAAGTGCAACAAGTTTTCTTGAGCAGTTAGTATCTTGTTTCACAATCGGTAAACCTTTTGCTAAGGTAGTATATTGCATGCTCTTTTCGACCAGACTCGTCATATTACCCTAATACACACCCCCATTGAGTTCTCTAATATTGTTAAGTACATGATCAGAGGTCTTCCTTCGACCGATGGAATCAGAATTAGAGTTTCTTGCAGGTACCCCTTGATTTTGTCAAAGGCTATCTGACAATCATCGTTCCACTTCACTACTTGATCTTTATTCAATAACTTTAAGATTGGCTCATAAGTATAGGTCAATTGGGAAATAAATCTGGAAATGTAGTTCAATCATCCCAAGAAACCTTTGACTTCCTTCTCAGTATGGGGAGTTGGAATTTCTTGAATGGCTTTAACCTTGGCAGGATCAACTTCAATACCTTTACCACTGACGACGAAACCTAGGAGTTTACCAGATCTTACCCCAAAGGTGAACTTATTTGGATTCAACCTTAACTTGTACTTCTTCAATCTCTCAAACATCTTGTGCAGGTGGTCGAGATGTTCTTCTTCAGTCTGAGACCTGTCTATCATGTCATCAACATAAACCTCTATCTCATGATGGATCATATCATGGAATAAAGCTACCATAGCACGCTGATATGTTGCACCAGAATTCTTCAAACTAAAAGGCATAACTTCGTAACAGAAAGTTTCCCACCATGTGACAAATGTAGTCTTCTCCATGTATTTAGGTCCCATCTTGATTTGATTATAACCAGAGAAACCATCCATGAAGGAAAATAATTTATGTTGAGCGGTGTTGTCAACCAGGACATCAATATGCGGAAGCAGAAAGTCATCTTTGGGGCTTGCTCTATTCAAATCCCTGTAGTCTATACACATATGCACCTTAGAATCCTTCTTAGGTACCAACACCATATTTGCAACCCACTGAGGATAGTATGTAACAACTAAGAAACTTGTATTGAACTGCTTCATGAATTCAGCTTTGATCTTTTCAGATATCTCGAGATTCATACGACGAACCTTCTGCTTTATAGAAGGGAAACCTTCCTTCATCGATAGACAGTGAACCAAAATGTCAATATCAAGCCCTGGCATGTCTTTATAAGACCAAGCAAAGATCTCAACATAGTCACGTAACATCTGGATTAACCTCTTTTTGAAACCGTCTTCTAGGTTGGAACCTATCTTGATTTCTTTCTTGTTCTCTTTAGTACCCAAGTTCACAATCTCGATTGGCTCTTCATGCGGTTGTATGGCTCCTTCTTCCTGCTCTAACAATCTAGCAAGCTCTTCTGGAACTTAACAATCTTCCTTACCTTTGTCCTGGGCTTGGTAGATCGGGTTTTCGAATTCATAAGCAGCAATAGCAGAATTGTTATCAATGGGACCCAGGGTGGATGTGGATCTGCAATTTGTTATGTGGATGTTTGTAAGAACACATAGCTATTTTGAAAGCAATAAAGTAAAAGAAATACAAAGAGCGCAAAATTTGAATGCAAATGTCAATTAAATGAAAATATGTGGATGAAAAATTACAACCCTAACAAATGGACCGTTGTGCCGCGGGTAACGCACAAGGCTTAAATTTATTGTTCAAATTACATAACCAAAAACTTGAAAGAAAGAAAACTGAAAAATATAGTTTACTCCTGACTAAAGGAGATTGGTATAAATTCTTCAGCCTTCCAATTGTTGACCCCACTATCGGAAGTAGGGAAAATCCAGCTGTATATGTCACAGTTGTTATCGGCGTCTTCCACACTGTTGATTTGATTTTTGTGAACTCCATTATTGATGATGCAGAATAACGGTCTCCCAGAATTAGCACGAGCATGACGGACAACCCTCTGAGTCTCTGAGGTGAAACCCAAACCAAATTTTCTAGACTTGTAAGGAATGTCGAGAATAAGACCCTAAATAGTGCCACCACCTTCTTCTACCAAAACCTTAGCGTCTTTCAGTGAATCCATTCTTGGTGGGATCCTGGAAACTTTAGGAATAGTAGGAGCAGCTTTAGCAACCGGGGTTGTCTGAGGAATAACTTCAAAGGTCTGGCAAGGAGTCTCGAGGAATTCACCATCCATATCAACATACTTTAAGGAGTTCAAATGGCTCACCATTTATTCTTTTTCTCCATAAACTGTAATGATTTTTCCATTCACTGGATAATTCAACTTTTGGTGTAAAGTAAAAGTAATAGCGCTTGCCCCATGAATCCAAAGGCATCCAAGCAAATAGGAATAGGTTGGATGGATGTCCATCACATAGAAAGTAGAGTCGAATACCTGTGAACCCACTTTGGTTAGAAGATCAACCTCTCCATGCACCATTCTCTTTGAACCATAAAAGATCTCACCATAACATCGCTGGGTTTTAGCAGAACCCTTTCATAGTCAAGTTTGTCTAAAACAGCTTTTGGCAATACATTTAATAAGGAACATGTGTCTACCAACACATGAGATAAGGTAGTTTCCCTACACTCAATAGAGACACACATGGCCTTATTATGGTTCCTTCCTGCGGGAGTTAAATCAGCGTCGGAAAAGCCTAGCCCATTATCAGTTTTCAGGCTAGCAACACAATTTTCAAACTGATCAACAGAGATTTCTTGTGGTACATGAGCAAATTTCAGAAACTTTACAAAAGCCTTAGCATGGTCTTTAGAGCACAAAAATAGAGATAGCATAGATATTTTGGAGAGGGCCTTCCCAAACTATTCAACAATCTTATAGTCATTATTTCGAATAATTTTCAATACCTCCTCCATCTCTTGCTTGGAGGTATCTTCAACAATAACCTCTTTCTATGCCTTAGTCTTGGTAGGCTCAATCATTTGTTCTTTGCCTTAAGCCTTAGTAGTTGATTCAGTAGCAGTGATATGAACTAGTGTAGTAACAACCTTTGGAGAGATCTCTAGAGAGAAAACTCTTCCACTTCTTGTAACCTTACTAGTCCCAATAATATTGCCAACATTGGGATCAATAACTTCAGTATTATCATTTTTGACAACCAATGGTTCTTGCTTGACGCCATGGTAGTAGACACCAGCTCCATAATTCCAAGGGATAGCCTTGTCATAGGAATATGGAATTAGCCCAGGTGCGGTAATGATTAGAGGATCAACCCTAGGCTCGACAGTAATCTTCAAAGGACCCTTAGAAGTGATCCTTACAGGAGTATCAGAAATATTAATCACAGACACGTCTTCAAGCTTCAGGCCTTGAGACATACTTTTACATAAGCTCTCCACAGAAGGATTCTTCTCAAATATAATTACATAGTCATCCATCAAACGTTGAATACCTTCTTTCAGAATTACACAACCATTGGATTGGGATGTGCAGTAGTAGAAGTTTTCAATGCAACCCAGAAATAAACCAGCTTGCAACAACTTCTTCTTAATAATCATTAGAGGGGTAGTCAATTCACTCACAGTAGAAACATAAGAAACATCATCAATATCATTAACTCATTTGTCATGATTAGGCATAGGTGCAGTGATCACATTAGGAGTCTCAGAAGGATCAAATGTAATCTCCTTAGAGACAATCATATCTTGAATCTTATTTTTCAGAGCCCAACAATGATTAGTGTCATGTCCGGGACTATTGGAATGATAGGCACACCTTGAATTGGGATTGTAACGGGGAGAGGAAGTATTGGGGTTTTGAGGAGGTTCTTTCAATGTAATCAGCTCCATCTTCAACATGTGTTGCAATGCTTGAGACAACATCATGTTGATTTTGGTGAACTGTGTCTAGGGTGCATCCTACCTATGTTGATTGCCTTGTTGTTGATGTTACGTTGGTGTAGAACTGGAAATCATAACTGCCTCCACAGATTGGTGGTGGTCACCTTCACTACGACCCTTCTGGCCCTACACAACATTGGATTCTTTCTTACCATTGTATGACTTTTTCTCAGTACTCAAAGATGTAGCCACCTGAATTTTACCACTTCTGATTCCATTCTCAACATGTTCCCCTGTCAATATCAGTTTAGTGAAAACGGTTGAAGAACTTCCAAGTAGGTGATTATAGAAAGGACATGTTAGTGTACTCATGAACATGTCAATCAATTCCCTATCAACCAAAAGAGGTTGAACTCTTCCTGCAAGACCTCTCCATTTTTATGCGTACTCTTTAAAGCCTTCCTCAGAATACATGGACATACTTTGTAGTTGCATGCGGGTTGGTTCCAAATCAGAACTATACTGATATTTTCTATATAAAGTTGCAGCCAAATCTTCCCAAGCATGTATATTGGTACCTTCGAGTTGATAATACCATTCCAATTGTGTTCCAGACAGACTCTCTTGAAATAAATGCAACCATAATTTCTTGTCAGTAGTGTGTGGTTGACTTTTCCAAACATATGATCTCAAATGAAGCTTCGGTCAAGAAACACCATCATACTTAGAAAAGGTAGGAGTTTTTAACTTCATAGGAATGACGACTCCTGAGACTAAACCCAATTCTTCAAAGTTAAAGCCATGCACCTTTTGGATATCCATAGCTTTCAGACACTCTTCTAACAGCTTATGCAACTCGCCATTAGGGGGATATTGTTCATCCAAATAATCCTCTTCCTCTTCATTAGAACATTTGTCATAACCGTGATTTCTTTATTTAGTTTTAACATTCTTACCATCTTCATCTCGTTCGTCATCTTCGTCCAATAAGATATCAAGATCTTGAGCTTGCTTGACTGGACCTCTTAACTTTCTCCCCATGTTAAGGATATCGGTTGGTTTCTTTGTCTTCTTCTTCTTCTCGTTGGTGATGAGCGCCTTCAGTTCTTCTTGCCCCTTGGATAAGCTTAGGAACATCTCTTTTATGAGCCTGGAGATCTTTAACTGTCTGTTCGAGAGCCATTTTTGTTGAAATAAACAACAAGAAGATGAGAAACATGTCTTGGAAACCTGTTATGCAATGATATGTATAGCATGTAGATTCATATGCAATGTTTTCAAGGACCTTGTGTGATTTAAATTAGTTAATCAAAAGGGAGCACAAACAAAGAGTCTTAATAGTAAGTTCAGATTAAAACTGCCTCTTAGGCTTACAATTAAAACAAGAAGGGTTATGCAATACGGTGGGAAAACTTACTTTTTTGCTTTTATCCAAATGTGCGGATAGCTAGAGTCGCCACCAACTTTTATTTTATCTAATATTTAGGAAAGGTGAAAAGAACATGAAAGACCTTTGATAGATTTTGAGTTTGGGGGGTAAGTTATGAAAAGATAAGGTGTTAGCACCATTTTCATCCGTAGCCGAGCTCTTAATTTCTTAGCTCACTTTTGAAAACATGCTTTGTGTGTGTGTGATTTGAAAATAGTTTGAAAAGCCAATGTAAGAATGAGTTTGTAATGATTCTTGTATCAGTCCTCAAGAATGCGTACAAAGTGTTTTGAAAATATTTGTTTGAAAGTGGTGTGTGAAAAATGCTTTGTTTGTGAGTAAAGTAGTGAGCAAGCATTTAAAAGTTCCTTACCCACTAAATATATTTATTATTATTTTCCTTTTGCTTTAGAGATAATACTATCGATACCATTAGTTGGTAGGTAGCCCTATCTATTGGATATGAAGGGACATGCGTAGGGTCATCGTATTGTCATCGAAGGCAACAAGTAAGGATAACTTAATGTTGGAGCAGTGTAGCGGCAAGCAACAAAAGTTTTTGAAATATTTATCCGGGAAATTATTGTGACCACAGAGATTGGTTATTGAATTATCGTTCGATAATTCTCTCGTTAATGAGTTTTGGATTGAATGGGTTTTTAAAGAAAATGTTATCAACAAAAAATAAATGTAAACAAAATAAAAAACTAAGGAAGAACTTATCAAGCCTGCATATAATCTACTCATCACAGACTTAAATCTCCCTACCAGTTACATTCAACCTAACAATACTCATCAATATCACTACGTATCACTCACAAACTAAGTCATTTCTAACCCAAATTGAGATACCGACTGTATCACCAAGGAAATGGTCTCTCTATCTCCTCAGCAACACAGAAGACAACTATGTAATCACACTAACAATCTCTTAGCACATCACAACCACACAAAGGCATTAAGCTCTGATACCCAAGTAGATGTTATCTCTAAATCTATCACTAGAATTCAGAAACTAACAGATAATCATCCTAGATAAGAATCTAAGTAGTATATGTCTATAACAATTCACATCCCTAGCACAGAGCAAAAATCCAGGACAACAATCAAAATAGATTTGTAAAACAAGTTTAATATAATGCCATGAGCGACAAATATACATAAGTTCAGAGTAAATACATGTACAAACTCAACACATAAAGAATACACAAAGAGGAAGAGAAATGTACCATAAATCTACCGATTTGTCAGTGTAAATTGATGAGTATTCCACCCCGGATCATCCATATGCAAGCTTCAACATTGTTTTCTAAGATCTAACTACCGAAGAATGGAGGATGATGGAGTTGGGGTCAAAAATACCCAAAACTATACCCAAAAAATGTGTTTTTACCCCTAAATACGCATTTCTGACTATCCTACATCGCCCAATGACCAAAAAGTGTCACCCAGCGACCAAAACTGCGTTTTTTCCATGCTTCAGGTCGCTTCTGAATTTCCCGACGACCAAAAAGCGTCGCCCGCAACAGATGACAGAAAGTTAAAAAACCAACACAGATTCAACCATAAGTTTTGAACCGTAACCCTTATTCACGCACGGTCAGAAGCATTGTAAAGCTTATTCAATGCTCTATCTACAATGCCTAAATATGAATGCTTGAATACATACAAAAATGAGATAAAATCAATTAAAATCAATGATATTTACACAATAACACAATAAATACACTATAACATATATTATACTGAATATACACTAAACTTTAGGTTTATTGACAAAAAGCAAACGAATTAAGTCGATGAGTCCTAATTATTCACACTCAAATTCACAAAAATTTAGCACTCATCAAACTCTCCCCACCTTAAAACATTGTTTGTCCTCAAACAAAGTCAAATAAACTTAAAGAAGAAAAAGACGATAATCAAAGAATCATAAATCAACAGGTTTTGGAAACAGAAAACAAATGCAATGGTTCAAATGAAAAACCCTACACACAAAGTAAATACTTACCACTAAACTACGACTATAACATAAACACGAAACACATGTTAAATACAAAAATTATGCCAAACATTATAAAAAAAATACTAGTTCACAAATGAATCACACCTAGAAAACACAATCATCGGTAGATGAAAAACACACAAAAATGGGGTATTTTCACCCATCCAACAATCTTGCAAACAATAGACTAAATTATGCATTCATCCAAAAATTTACATTAAAAATATAAAAGCAAGAATCTCAAGGGCTTTTCAAGGTTGTAATGTGGTTTGGTTAACAAACAAGTGATAAGTCCTAAAGCTAATCGAAACAAAAACTTGCATAAACCTAAGGGAGTAATTACTTCCTGTTGCACCCCAAAATTTACCCTCATGATTTAGGCTTATGTTTCATCATGAATATCAAATTTCATTTCATTCATACATTATGATGGGATCAAAGTACTTTGGTTATCAAGTCTTCCTCAAGCTTTGAAGGTTTATTGCATTGACAAGTTGCTCAATTAAAACCTTATCATCTAAACCTCTGTATCTTTCAAGCTCAAAAGTTATTGCATATCTCAAGATATTTTATCCATCTCTTTGGATCATTAGAGGATTGAAGTTTGAGATTGATTATAAGAGGAATCACTCTTTTGATTCACCAGTCAAATTAGGGTTTTGTTTGATCAAGGCTATTGATCAATGTACAAGTCTTGATTTCACTATGCCAGAAATAACCTACGAAAGCGCTTTTTTTGGGCTTTAAAAGCGCTTAAAAGCGCTCTCGTAGGTGGCGCTGCTAAAGGTTTTAGCAGCGCTTTTTGTTCAGAAAAAAGCGCTCTCGTATGCCTACCTATGAAAGCGCTTTTTCCTTAAAAGCGCTTTCATAGGTAGGCCTACGAGAGCGCTTTTTTCTGAAAAAGCGCTTCCATAGGTGTATTCAGAATGCATATAAAGTAGGCCTATAAGAGCGCTTTTTGTTCAGAAAAAAGCACTCTCGTAGGCCTACCTATGAAAGCGCTTTTAAGAAAAAAGCGCTTTCTTAGGTAGGCCTACGAGAGCGCTTTTTTCTTAAAAGCGCTTTCATAGGTTTTCTACTGAAAAATCTAAAATTTAAAAAATTTATAAACCTGCATTTTTTTGCAGCAAACCTGTAATTCTTAAAACGGTATTTTACAATCTAATCTAGAAATACCAATATATATTAGTTTTAATCCAAATACCCAATGTAATTCAAATACCAAATATTATATATATATATATACAAATACCATTATAATCAATTCATATCCAAAATATATATACACCATGGTAATTCAATATTAACATGTTTTTAAACGTAATAAAATACACCCTAAGAAATCAGCTATATAACACTAAGTAAATCAATCCTAATCTACATATATATCCAAGGTCCTGATCCTGCAATATGAACATAATAACACAGTCAGTGTTGTATACACAAAACAATATATTCATAATTAACCAATTTTCACACAACAATGTATTCGTACCTTATTATAAGATTCTTAGCTCAATAAAATATTGGCACAACTCCTCTTTGAGTTCTTCCAATTGACGTGGCGAGTAATATGGACAATTGTATTGATCAAAATACTACATTACAAAACAAAATATATGCATGATTTAGTTTAATGTAATAAATTATATGCAAAATCCGATAAGTAATAAAACAAAGTATAAATCCATACCGTGATTGGAATCTCGATTTCATTCATTTGAATGATTTCTTTGATAAACATCAAAACGAAGTATCCGCAATCTATGTCGTTTTGTTGTTGAGGGCACTACATAGAAAAACAAATAAGATTATACACATCTATTGATTTATCAAGTAGCATAAATATTATAAGCAAAATTGTTGAAATTTATATACCTGTACTTTGATTCAATTAATGTTGTTTGATCTAGACCGTGGTACTCGTGCTCCCCTTTGACATCGGAATACTTGTATTGAACTGTATGGATTTATATAAACACAAACGATTGAAATACAAATACATTGACATTGAAATACACTGATGACAAAATTAAAATATTTATTTAGAACAATGACATTGAAATAATTAAATATATAAACACAAACGAATATTTAGAATAATGTCACTTACGTATCAATCACTAGCTTCATTTCCGGATAATTTGTCCAATCACCGTCAATCAAATTCAGGTAATAGACCACTTCTTTTTTGGGATTGATTGCAAGCAACAACCAGTGACATCTATAAATTAAAGCAACAATTTAGAAGCGAATTTTAATGTAAAAAATACAAATATTAAAAGGAGCTTAGAATGAAAATTTAACCCTGTATTATAAGGCAAAAGATACAAGCTCTCTGTACTGGCAGTTGTCCTGAATCTTCCGACCAAGTGTTCTCTTACTGAATCAGGTTCCCTAGAAATTGTTGCTCCACTGACACGGGAGGAAGACACGAAACGGAATCTATTTGACAATTGATTCCCGCGCATCAATTTGTCAAATAACATCCTTAAATAAAAACATAATTAATATTAGACTATTTCAATTAAATGTTTAAAAAAAATGTTCAACCAATTAAATAATATATTGATCGGGTTACCGGATGTACGAGTGCATCACACTGATGCCTAACTCTCGATGATGAAAGATTTGTTCCATGTCCTCTAATCCAATTGTTTCGGTACATGGAAAACCAAAGACAATTTTATCCACATCGATTTGACGAATTCCATCATTCATCAAATCTGATGTGTCAACTAGTGTCTCCAGACACTGTCGATACCTAGGCACAAATTTACGGACAGGAACCTTCTTCTTAGGTGGAACCCTACTAACTTTCTGGCTCACCTGTTGTGACTGATCTTGAGAAGGTACCTTAAAAATCATATAGAATTATGTAAGATACAAAGTTATGCAGTTTTTTATTCCGATCATAAATGAAACACTTTAAAAGTACATGTCTTTGCGATGTAATAGACTCGCCGCGCTGCAAAATCCCTTTATCCTTAGATGCAGGTTTTGCAGGAGTCTAAAATTACCATGTATAAAATTCAGGTCAGAACTGTCAGTTGAATACTTAAAGATTCATAATGGTTTTCAACATACCTGATCATCTATGCAGATGAGGTCTGATGGCCATGCCACAAAATATCCTACTGCATCTCGCAGCAATGTGGTCTCCGCAACAATGTCAGGTACCGGTAGCAATGCATTCATATCTAAAACAACATCAACCGATACCTTCATGTGGCCATCCGGGAGCGGTCTATGGTGAATTAAATCTCCCGAGGTGTTGTGCACTTTTCCCTTGCCAACTACCCGATAAGTCGGAGACGCTAGATACAGCTGACAACATGAAATGCCCTAAACCAATAATAACCGTTAGACTTCCTTTAATGTTGACAATAATAACCGTTATAATTATACTTTCTCTAAATATAATGGATTATCATCTTAATTACCTCGGGAAAATTTTGTTGACGGTTGATACTAGCCTTGTCACTAGTTTCTTTCAACTGTGAACTGCTCCTTTCTGCCATATATCTCTCTTTGTCCCTCTGCAGTTCACGGACTTGTGCTTGTAAATCCTGCAATGTTTGCATCACTTCTGCATTGCTAGGATTTCTTTTTCTTGGATTTTTATACAGAGAGGTAGGAGTCACACCATGGCCTTTACCCCTCACTCGTCCCGGATACTCAGCAACACATAGTGCCCGACTAAGTACGCTCCTGATATTCGAGTCATCACCCGAGGATACCGATTGCGATATAGTCTCCTGTAATTCATTTAAATATCGATAATTAAAGACACAACATTAATTATATATTAATTAAAGACATAATGGTATACTTACACACTCATCATAAATATGTTGCAGATCGGGGTTAACAACTTTATCTCTGCCAACACGAGCTTCCTTCCACAACACATGTGCAGGTAGTGATGTTTCGTCACTCTGCGTCTCCTCCAACTACGCATTGTTACAAATAATAAAATCATCAATACACATTGTTACAAATTAATAATACACATTGAGATAATTAATAAGATCGTAGAATTGAGATTTACTTACAATTTTTTCCTGTAAGCGTGCATATCCCAAACGACCTTTTTTATATGGATATGCGGGTTTTGACGCTCTATCCCGATTTACAACACTCACTTTCTTGAAATTATCGTCTCTTCTTTGGCCCACAAAAGCAACCCATTCTTCGGGTGTAATGAAGCTCTCATATTTTTTTGGTCGTTCAGGATCCTCTTCAACAAAATTTCCTTCATCGTCTTTAAGAAACTTATTTGTCAAAAAATTTCTCCACCCTCTATGTCTTTTTCCGGCCAAGCCCATTATATACTTTTTGCGGACATCTTCAATGTTAAAAGACCTCTACAAAAAAACATACGCATAGAGGGTGTTAGTATATGTAATTTAAAAACAATATTTTCGTCAAAATAAAGCAAATAACAACAACCATATATGATACCTTTATCTCGGTCAAAATTCATTCTTTAGCATCCAACTCTCTTTTTTTCCAGCTAGTAGTGGTGATCGGAATGTGCATACGAACAAGCGTACCGATGTAGCTTGTCAGCTCTGCAGAATTAGGCCCAATTAGTTGGTCATCATTATTCCAATCCACATTATACTTAATACATCTATCTCTATCACGGATGATTCCCCGCATGATAGTTATGCCTCGTGTGATGTCCTTATCTGAAGTGTCTTGTGGAACATCTCCTTGTGGAACATTTTTTGAATTATCTTGGTTACTAGCCATTTGACCTGTAATAAAGAAAAATTAGATTAAATTAAATGACATGTATAAAATTCCATAAAGCAAAAAAATGAAATGACGTATATTTAAATTTTAATGGATGATATAGGCTATATATATTATACTATAATGAAAAAAATGAAATGATATAGGCTATATATATTATACTATAATGAAAAAAATGAAATGATATAGGCTATATATATTATACTATAATGAAAAAAATGAAATGATATAGGCTATATATATTATACTTTAATGAAAAAAATGAAATGGCATATATATACATTTTATTGAATGACATTGTCTATAAGAAGTTGGTCAAGATATCCAGAGGATTTGAAGTTTTGAAGATGATTCATCAGACTCCTAAGGTGTTAACCAAAATTAGGGTTTGGGATTTCATCAAGATTTCTTGAGAATTTTGAAGTGAAAATTTGTACATGGCCTCTATATATTTGGAAGATCATATGTTTGAGGTCTTGATCATCAATTTTTAAGGGAAGTGGATCAATTGATTCAAAGGGACAAAATGGTCATTTTGGTCAAAATCAGTCAAAGTCAAGGTTGACCAAGTGAAATTTTGGTCAACCTTCAATTCACGGGTATACTTTATATATTTCAAGTCCATTTTGATCATTGGATCAAAAAGATTGAGGTTTGGGTTGAAACTTGTTCATGAAGAAACCCTAAAATTTTCTAATTTTGGAAAATGAGGACTTAACTTCAAAAATTCATATTTTATTCACCTTTGATCAAAAAAATGAAAATGAAGTATGCTTGGAAAGATAAGAGGATGATATTTCATCTCCTTTTGTTCTCATGTCCAAATTGGCAAAGAGTCATGAGTTATGGTCTTTGGAAGTTCATGCCTCAAGTTAAAATTATAGGTCATTTTCCAAATATTAGTGAGTTTCATGTCACATTTGAAGGACCTTAATGGATTCAATTTCAAAAACTCAAAACTAAGGGATTGTATATCTTCTCAATACCTTTCCAAATTGTACTCATTTGTGTCCAAATTCAAAAATATGAGCAAGTTATGAGCTTTGGAATTTTGAGGCATTTTATTGAAATTTGACAAGTATGCCAAATGGCCAATTCTTGAGAACTCAAGTTTTAGCCTTTATTTTTGTTTCTTATCAAGCCCATGAACAATTTGTGACATGCTGAGGCCCATTACACTCACCATTTCGTGCCTCATATGGTATTGCACTTGTCTGATGAAGAAAATCAAAAACATTCTCAATTTTGCAAATTCACCAACACTTTTTCATTTCAAACAATCATGAGCTGGCATTTTGAGCATGTATTTTTGACCTCATTTGGCTCACAAAACGCACAAAAGGAAAGAAAATGCACGAGTGAAACGCAGGCTCCATGTGCAACCTCACTTTTTGCATAAACTACCAAACTTTCCCTCCAACGGCTTTGAGGACGAAATACAACTTCTATCCTCTTCCTCTCGTGCTATATAACAAGAATCAAGGCTCAGTTGTGAAAGGAGGAGGCTCATAATCGCTACATTCCAGAACTGAAAATTTTCAAGTGTCTCTGCAAATTGCTTCGAATCTCTCTTCTCCTTGGATCATTCTTCAAAATTCTTTGTGATTCAGCTTCAGTGAAGTAAGGAGATCAAGCTTGCACCATTGGATTGCTTCTGGAGTGAAGGAATCGAGTTTCCAGTTTTCAAATTCATGTGAGTTTTCTTGAACTTTGATTTATGTGTTTCAGTTTGAATTTATGATGTAGATCATGTGTATTGAGTTGCTAGTTGGCCAATCATTAAGATTGATGTATATTTGAGCTTTGATTCAAGTAGAATGGATGAAATCGTGTTCCTGGTTTTGATGTTTGCAGTGAGTTTTTTCAGTTTTATTAGACTTGATTTCTTGATCCATGTTTGATCTCTGAGATTGATTCAAATTGCATAGTGTAGTATGATATGTTAGCTTTAATTTGCACAAAATTTCATGAAAAACGATGTAGAATTGAGCATGTTATGTTGATTAGAACATGAGGTGGTGGATCTGGTCTTGCGCGCGTTTTTACCCTATCCAGAGGTTGAAGATGATGGTGTGGCCTCCTCTGGTTGGCTGATTTGTTTTTTTTAATTTATTTGAATTTTGTTTCATAACCTGATTTTCATGATTTTATTTCTTGCTCAAAAATGGTTGAAAAATTATGAAAAAAATTCAGGAAACCTAAAAAAATAATATTTCTGACCATGTGCATTTTTTAATTAATTTTTGAAAATGTTTTGATTGGTTTAAAAATTTCATAATTTTAATTAATTGTTTGTTCAATGTTTTTTATTTTAATAGTTCTTTTGATCTAAAAATTCCACAAAAATTATCTTTGACTCATAAAATAATTTAAAAATTGATTCTGATTTTGTTTTAGCATTTTTTCTATTATTGATTAGAAATTTAATTTGAGAAGTTTATTTGAAATGTTTGCTTCATAATTTTTGTTTTAATATTTCCTTTAATTCAAAAATTCTCAAAAAAATCATATAAGTTTGTTTTTAATCATAGTGTCTGAATATAATTTTGTTTTGACCTTTTTAGGACTATTGGCTAGGGTTTGCATTTTAGGTCATTTAATAATAGTTTAATTGTTTAATTGTTTGTTTGATTTTTTATTTTAATATTTCCTTTAACTCAAAAATTCCACAAAAAATCAGGGATGTGTGTTTTTAATTCTAATATTTAACTATAATTTTGGTTGGATATTTTTCTGATTTTTTATTAGAATTTTATTTTGAGATGTGATTATTTGTTTAATTGATTAATGGTTTGAATTTTGATTTTATTTTTTACTTTTCTTTAATCCTAAAAATGTGAAAAAAAAATATATTCTGATATATAGGGTTTCCTTGTGATTTGCATGATCTTGGTTTGAATTGTTTGAATTTTGATCTTACCTAATTAATATTTAAGATTAAAATTCAAACAATTAGGGTTTTCTAGCTTACATTACAAGTTTCAATTTCAAAACCAATTTGCCTTGGGTTTCCATTGGAATTTGGATCTTGTTTAAGGTTCATGAATGTATTAAGGATCTGAAAACCATTTTTCTTGAATTATTTGACTTGATTGGATATTTTTCCATAAATTATTTTGAGAGCTTGTCTAGTTTGGTAGTTTTGCCAACTAGTTTTGATCTTTGGGCCTTATTCGATCCTCTCCTCTACTATCCATGAACTTCAAACTTGTTTTCTGACCTATACACATCTCAAATATGTTATGGAAATTTTGGTTTGAATTATTGAAATCCTTTTCTAATTTTGATGTATTTTTGAAGTGAAGGTACCCAATTAATGTTGCATATCTTGTTGCAATTTGCTTGATGGCCAGTGAACTTGAGTGAGGCATATAATTGGTCACATAATGATCATGTTGGTTCTTTTTATACACATAAACTCAAGTCATTTCACTTAATGCCCCATGTTTGAATGATTGAACCTTTTGATGCATGTTTCATGACTTTTTGCTTTCTTGCTGATCTTCACTTTGAAACTTGAGTTTTCAATTTGAGTTTGAGGTCATTAGATGGCCAATGATAACATGAAGGGAAATGATACTTCAATGATTGTCTCATGAAGACTTGAGAATAATTGATCCCTATTACTTAAGTTAGTTTCTAATCATGAATAGAGTTTGGTTTCTTTCTTTTATCCATGTGAATTTTTGAGGCATTTTGAATGCACTTGTGTAGCATGTTATAGAATCAACACTTTAACCTTTTGATCATATCCTAATCATGTTTTGGAAGCTTTACTTCAAATCTTTGATTGTTACAAACTCTATAATTAAAGTATTTGAATATTATTTAATTGTGGTTTCTACAGACCTTCATGGTCTTTGATTGTATTCTTCTCAAGCTCCCATGATCCTTGATTGATATTCAATTGACAACTCAACATGGTGATAGAAAGGAGAAACATTCCTCTAACTTTTGACCAAATTGTGCATATGACTGTTTCTTTTTGTCTATCATATCTAATGTTTTGATAGTTTCTATCATGTTTCCTCACTTCATTATGGTGTCATCATCCATCCCTTATGCGAGTCATCATTCTATTTATGGGAATACTAACTTGGCTGTTGAATGTGCGAGGTGCTTTGAGAAAAGTTTTCCATTTTTGACTTGAGGCTATTGTGTTTCACTTTATTTATGGAACACAATTCATTATATTGGCACTACTCTTGTGCTTGGCATATTTGATAGTCTATACAGGATATATGTATGTGATTATGAATGCTATACATTGCCCACGAGATCTGTTCATATCTGAAAATCTCAATACTTACATCCTGATGGTGTAATTTCTGACTTGATTTATCTGTTGATGCAAACTTGCTTGAAGTTCTCTGGGTTTCTTTTATTCTTACTCAGTTGCTAAAGATAGTTATCCGTTTGGTATTGCACTATTTCCTTTCTTCTATTATCATAGTTCTATGTTGCATGATAGGACCTCTGTTGCTGATATATGTCAGGAGGCCCTCTGTTTTGTTTGATATATGTGTTGTGTGTGTGTGTTTGTTTCTTTAATTGTTGATCGATGAGTCACTCAATTTAGAAATTGAGATCACGACTTCACTCTCAATGCATGTTCCCTATAGGATGTTTATTGTTTTTCTTCTTTAATTGTTGATCGATGAGTCACTCAATTTAGAAATTGAGATCACGACTTCGCTCTCATTGCCTATTCCCTATAGGATAGTTTTGTTAAGCTTCCTTTGACATGTTTATTAAGGTAGGAATCCATGTATACTAGCATAGGGTAGGAATTTCCTTTATCCTTAACCTTAGAGTCAATCATTGTATGATAACAGTAGGGATAGTGCTAGGATAATTTCCTACAGTTGTTTTTCTTCCTTTGCATTTTGCATCTTAAAATAAAAATTGTTTTCTCGGTAAATCATAAAACACCTCTAATAAAATCAAACCCTTCTTCAAGGTAAAAGATACAAATCAATCTTATTTGTTTGTGTGCCTATTGGTTTTGTTTTTAAACCTGGTTTACCGATGTTTCTTCATTGCATATTTGTTTGAAGCCGATGTTTCGCCATCACACATGTTTGTTATCCTAATTTGATTCTCAATATCATTTTTAGGTGTGATGCTTTGTCATCTGGTTTATTGATGTTTCACCATCTTTGCCATGATACCTTGCTACCTTATAGCCGATGTTTCACCATCGCACATTTGTTTGAAGCCGATATTTCGCCATCGTACATGTTTGTTATCCTACTTTGATTCTCAATATCATTGTTAGGTGTGATGTTTTGTCATCCGTTTTATTGATGTTTCGCCATATTTGCCATGATACCTTGCTACCTTTTAGCCGATGTTTCGCCATCGCACATTTATTTGAAGCCGATGTTTCTCCATCGCACATGTATGTAATCCTACTTTGATTCTCAATATCATTGTTAGGTGTGATGTTTTGTCATCCAGTTTATTGATGTTTCGCCATCTTTGCCATGATACATTGTTATATTTTAGCCGATGTTTCGCCATCGCACATGTTTGGTATCCTACTTTGATTCTCAATATCATTGTTAGGTTTGATGTTTTGTCATCCGTTTTATTGATGTTTCTCCATCTTTGACATGTTACTTTGTTATTATTTAGCCAATGTTTCACCATCTCATTTGTTTGTTATTTTATTTGATGTTTTTCCATCTTGACTGTTTTTGTTGTCTTAACTAAAAAACACAAACCAACCAGAATATATGAGCCGAACTACGGCTGCTCTAATTCCTTAAAAGGGATACGTAGGCAAAGGGGTAGGGCCCAACCGAGCACAACTTTTATTTTCCCTACATTGTTCTTTTTTTCTTTTTTTCGCATGCATTCCCTTTTTAGCTTTAAGAAAGACAGTGATTTCTCCCTTTTCAGGTTTTCTCGATGTTTACCTTTCCCTCTTGGAGGGATAAAAGACGTTCGGTGGCGACTTCATTGATGTTTCATTACACCAGATGACAGGTTCGACCAGGAGGTTTCAGCTGGCAACTACAATGGGGACAAGTTGACCTCTTGTTGGTCCATCCCGGAGTCGATCCTAGCTCTCATTTGTTTTCTTTTTGGGTGTTTATTTTACCGCTTTTCATATTTATCTGTTTGCATTGCATCCTATGTGCGCTTTACTTTCTGCATACTGGATTTGTCTGGACTATTTAGATTCTGGATTTCTTGGTGGGTGGGTTGTTCCATGAGGTAAAAGGCCCCGTACCCAGGCTATGAGTGAATTCCATAGGAACAAGGAATAGAGTGGTCATGGCAGCTATGAGGCGGATGCTTTGTAGACCTGACCATGAGACCCATGACTTCAGAGGTAGTTCGAATAGGTGTTATCGTATGATGATACCGACCGTCGAGCTCTTGTACTCTAATTTGGCTTTTAACCTTACCTTGACCTAGACTACACCCGTGAGAGGGGCGGGAAAATTTTTCTTACAGGTACAGGTACTGTTGGTGACTTTGTGTTGCGAAGGTGACTCAGGTTCCCATGATAGTTTTGAAGCTTTGGGATTTTCTTTTGATCTTGAGTGGTGTTGTTCTGTAATGGTCCATCCTTGATCCAGTGTGAAACTTTGATCCTGTCATGTTGCATCATAGCATATTTATTTCTAAAAAAAATGATGTATAAAAAATAACTAGCATGCGCATGTCATCTTCCAGGGACATTCGAGAGTCTTCTTTTCATCAGAAATGGCCAGCCTCCCGTCAGATGAGTTTGATTCAGTTCATGTTAAAGAGCCCAACAGACATACATTCTCTTATCAGATTCCTAATATTGATGTGTCCGAATTGAAGAGGTTGATTTCTTATCTGAAGAGTGATGTTCTGAATAATTTCAACAAAAATTATGGCAATTTGTTACTAATCCTTAACACTCCAGTTGACCCAATGGCTTTGATCACCCTCTTCCAGTTCTATGACAAGGAATTACTGTGTTTTACTTTTCAAGATTATCAACTGGTTCCCACACTAGAAGCGTATGCGTACCTACTTAATATCAAGTTGTTCGATGAAGTTCCTTTTGTCCAAGTGCCAGAGAAGCTGAAGTTCGAAGTTATTGCTGAAATTCCTCATTTTAGTTGGAAAGAGGTGAAAGGCAATTGGAAATCAAGTGGGGATACTACAGGGTTTTATTTGGATTTCTTAGTGAAGAAAGCGAAAGACTGGGCAAAGAAAGTGAATTGGAGTAACTTCAGCTCTTTGTTTTCTCTCATGATATACGGGATCATCCTCTTCCCTCACAAGAGAAATTTTGTGGATTTGACGGCTATTTGTATTTTTAGAAATAAGAACCCGGTACCGACACTCTTGGCAGATACTCCTTACACCATTCATTTCAGGCATGGAAAAAGAGGTAATGTAAGTTTATGTCATTTGATGTTGTATCAATGGTTTAAGTTGCACCTACTGGTAAGTGGCCCTTTCGTGGATACCAGACATTCTCTCTGATGGTCATCAAGACTTGTCAACCTTACTTCATTTGATATCCGGTGGAATTATGACATGGGGGAAGTACGAAGTATTATCACTAGCTGCGGAGATTTCCCTAATGTTCCCCTCATAGGGACTAAGGGGTGTATCAACTATAATCCTGTGCTTGCACATCGTCAATTGGGATATGTAATGGATGGACCGCCAAAGGCTGAGGAGGTGTCTGAATCAGTGTATTTTGTTAGAGGAAGTGATCATGTGTTGTTGAAAAGAGTGACAAGTGCTTGGAAGGGAATTCACAAGAAGGGTAGAACTACTTTGGGCAAGAAGGTTCCAATTGATAGGGTTCCTTACTTGGAATGGATTAGAGCCAGGGTTAAGATTTTACGGTCACCATTTGCAAGGTCGGCTCCTATATGTGAGCAACCTCCTACTGTTATGAGTAACACGGTGCCTACCGAGGTGTTCACCCAGGTTCATGTTGAGAACATTCAACTTCGTGCAAAAGGCCGTGAGGCAGGGATGAAACTTTATTGGGTAGATCAAGAAAGGGCCGACTTAGCTTGCAAACTCAAAGAAGCTCAAGGGGAAACTTCCGATGTAACCAGTTTTAGGAAGAGGTCTCATGCTGAAATGGAAGAATAGTTGAGTAAGACCCGACAAGAGTGCCAGAAGCTTCATGTATCTGAGAATAGCTACAAGAAGAAGATTCAAAACTTGGAGAAACAACTCAAAGACAAAGATGCTCATCTTAAGAAGGAAGTAGCCCAGAAGCGTGTCGCAGAGGATTGGTTTCAAGAAAGTAAAGTAGTCGCATCACAACTCTTGAAGGAGAAAGCCAGTCTTGAAGAGTATTATTAACACCTTGAAGCGTGTCTTGTTCCGGAGATTTAGTTTTTGTTAATTACCTTTGGTGTATTTGGTCACCCCCGGGATTGTTGGAAGGGACCATTTGTTTGTTTTTATTATTCAGTTTGTTGTTAAGTTTACTTTGAAACTCGTATTTTTTTGTTTATCATTACACTCTTAAATGTCTGAAGCCACTCGAACATCGTTTCTTTTGTTTATAAATAATTGAAGTGTTTGTCTTATTGTCCTTTTTTCCCTTGATTGTATGTTTGATCTTTGGTTGTGCGTTGTGATTGATGAATAAAAGGACTCTTGAATACCGGGAAATGACAAACATATCATACACATCATGCATTTTATAACATTACAGGTTATCTCAAGATGGTATTCTTATTCTTCTGCTTTTCTTATTCAGAGTTCAAGACGACTACTCATCGGTATTCCACCAGGAAAAAATTTCCAAGACAGGTGGAACAAGTTCAAGATGAACTCGCTGAAATAAGGGCCCAGATGGCTACTCAGATGACTCAGTTCATGGAGGTCATCACCAATGTGAATCGCCGACAGGAGGAACTGGCTGCCATTGTCAACAACCAGCACCGCTATCCTGGGGATGGTGGAAATCAAGGGCTCTATCAGGATATTTCTGTAGGATTAGGGGATGTGCAAGATTAGCCTATTGGAAATTTTCACGTAATGCCCAGAAAACCTTTTGTGCGCAATGTAGGACAGTTTCCCCCGTCTCCGGGACCTCGTCTTGTGGGGAACATAAGAGATAATCAGGGTGGTGTAAGGAACTATCAGGAGCAGGATTATGACTTTGATCAGGATGAAGATCAGTTTTCTGTTCGGAGTTCAGAGCCGGAAGTTCAGGTTGAGGATAGGAAGTACCAGTTGTTGGAAGAACGTCTGAAGGCTGTGGAAGGGCAAGGAACCCTTGGTATGGATGCTAATGATCTCGGGTTGGTGTTTGGGGTGAAAGTTCCTCCAAAGTTCAAGTCTCCTATATTTGAAAAGTACAATGGAACATCGTGTCTTGTTACTTATGCAACTGCTTATTTCCGAAAGATGTCAGTGCATACTGAGGATCAGGGGCTTTTGATTCACTTTTTCTAGGATAGCCTATCTAGGGCATCCCTGGAGTGGTACATGAAGTTAGAGAAAACCCATATTCATTGCTGGAATGATCTTGCTCGGGATTTTGTCAAACATTATCAGTACAATGTGGATATGGTGCCTAATCTTACTCAGTTATAGAATTTGTCACAGGGACCAAGAGAATCTTTCAAGGAATACGCTCAGAGGTGGCGTGTGTTGGCTGCGAGGGTTCAACCTCCACTCATGGAGAGATAACTCATTGATATGTTTATGAGTACCCTGCAAGGGCCATTCTATGAGCACATGATAGGAAGTACTTCGACAGGATTTGCAGACTTGGTTATGGCTGGTGAAAGAATTGAGGTAGGTTTGAAATTGGGGAAAATTCAGATTGGAGGTTCTAGTGGCTCATCAGGGGGTAATAAGAAACCATTCAACACTTACCCTAAGAAAAGGGAAGGTGATGCAAGTGAGGTTTACTCTCATAGAGGAAGAAGAGAGGATCGTCAGCACCAACAAATCAATTATGTTTCTATTCCTGTTAATGCTCCTCCGCAGCAGAGACCAAATACAGTGCCTCGACAATAAAGACAGCAAGATGCTCCCCGTCAATATAATAATTAACAGCAAAGACAGTTGATAAAATTTGATCCCTTGTCGGTATCTCTTACTGAAGCACTCCACCATTTGCTCGATTTGAAGTTGATCGGTTTGAGAAATATGCCACCACCCCCCGCAATACTTCCTCCTAACTATGATGCTAACGCAAGATGTGAATTCCATTCAGGAGGAGTTGGTCATTCTACTAACAATTTCTTTGAGTTGAAGTGCAAGATACAAAACTTGTTGGATGCTAAGGCAATTGAGTTTACTCCAGTGACTGGTCCAAATGTTACTCAGAACCCAACGCCTAGGCATGGAGTGGGTGTTGTTAATATGATTGGTGATAATGGTCAAGTTTTGAATTTAATCATGAATGTGGAACGAGTAACTACTCCGTTGTGGTAGGTTAAGAGGTATTTGCTTGACAATTCTATTTTCCTAGGTTGTACTTTAGAGTGTGCCAAGTGTAGAGAGCAACCGAAGGGATGTGATGATTTAAAAGTCGGTATCCAGTTGTTGATAAAGGAGGGTTCCCTGAAGTTCGATAGAAAACCGAGCTACCGTAAGGTTACCGAAGAATATGTTGATGTGGTATCTATTCCTTACACCCCTGTGCACATTCCTACCCCATCTAGGGTGCCTCCTTTGATGATTACGGTACCTGGTCCCATGCCGTATACCAGTGAGAAGGCCATCCCATGGCATTATGGTGCTGATGTTTATCACCATGGGGTGAAGCAGGAGGTAAGTATCTGTTCGTCTGAGGAAGAACAGGTTGAAGATAATGAAGAGGAAGTTCATAATTTTTCTGGTGTGGGTCGAATGACTAGAAGTAGGAGAGTATTTGGTCCTTCCAATGTGCAAGTTGCAGTAGATGCTTCTACAAGAGAAAAAGGAAAACAACAGCCGATGATTGGTAATCCAAGTGTTACGCACGCCAATGTGACTCAACCAACTCCGATGCCAGAAGCTTCTTCAGTTCCCGATGAGGTTGAAGAGTTAATGTGAATTATCAGAACGAGTGATTATAGCATAATTGATCATCTGAGCCATACTCTTTATAAGATGTTTATCTTGTCTCTATTAATTTATTCAGAACCTCACATAAATGCTTTGATGAAGTTATTAAAGAATGCGTTCGTGCCACATGAGATAACAATCAATCAGTTTGAGAATGTTTGTGCTAACATATCTGCCGAGAACGGTATGGGCTTCACCGATTTAGATCTTCCTCCAGAAGGGCGAGACCATAACAAAGCGTTGCATATTTCAATGGAGTGAAGGGGTACTACTTTATCACGGGTTTTGGTGGATACAGGATCGTCTTTGAATGTATTACCTAAGTCAGCATTGATGAAGATTGATTATTCTGGACTAGAGCTACATCCTAGTGATTTGATGGTGAAGGCGTTTGATGGGTCTCGAAGGTCAGTGTTTGGGGAGGTGGAGTAACCAATCAAGGTTGGTCCTCGCACCTTCACGGATACATTTTTTGTGATGGATATACAACCAACGTATTGTTGTTTGTTGGGGCGGCCGTGGATTCATAAAGCAGGGGCAGTCACTTCTACTCTTCATCAGAAACTCAAGTATCCTACAGAGGGAAAGGTGATAACTGTGTGCGAAGAGGAAGAGTACATCGTGAGTCATTTGATGTCATTTCGCTATGTTGAAGTTGAAGGCGAGATACATGAGACTCCATTTCAGGCGTTTGAGACAGTTCATACTGTCAATTTTCCTCCTCCAGAGCAGAAAAGGAAACCTGGAACTGTTATGTATTCTCTCAAGGATGCGAGAGCTGCAGTGGAAAATGGCAACCCTGAAAGTTGGGGTCAGGTGCTAGACGTTACCCCAAAATTTGATAAATTTTGTCTTGGTTTTAGCCCAGGTCAGCAGAGTACAACTCCCAGAGCATCTAGTTTATCTACTCCTGTGAAGTTTTCCCATACTTGTGCTACTCAAGAAGGACACGTCAATGCAGTCGGCGATGATAGGGTTGATGGCTACAATATCGAAGATTGGATTCGTCCGAGTATTCTAGGCCAGACACTCAACAATTGGACGTCTGTGGATGTTATCCAAGTTTCAAGCGCTGAGGAGTAATTTTCTTGTTTTCTTTTATTATCATATCATAATTCCTACGCTCTTCCCAAGGCATGGTGAATCATTTGTGTAGGGCCACCATGTTTATTTTCAAAAGTTTATCATGAAATAAAGGACGTTTTTGCATTCAAAATTTTGCTCCATTTCTTTTTTTATTTAAATGGCAATGTTTCTCTTTTCACACACTGTCACTAAAAAACGCCAAAATGTCATTCATGCAGATGCACTTCCGCCACCGATTATATTGATAACGACTCTGCTATGGCTCATTATGACTTTGATATTCCTATTTATCAAGCCGAAGAAGAAGCATATGAGGATTGCGGTCTTCCTGAGGAATTAGCAAGATTGTTAAAACAAGAGGAGAAGGTTATCCAGCCGAATCAGGATTCGATTGAGGTGGTGAATATTGGCACATAAGAGGTAAGAAGAGAAGTCAAGATAGGGGTAGATCTCGAAGAAAGTATAAAGGTCATATTGGTTGAGGTACTCCGTGAGTATTCTGATATCTTCGCTTGGTCTTATGAGGATATGCCTGGGTTGGATACAGACGTAGTGGTGCATCGACAACCGCTCAAAGAAGGTTGTTCCCCTGTCAAGCAAAAGCTCCAAAGAACTCATCCTGAGATGTCCAAGAAGATCAAGGAGGAGGTCTAGAAGCAGTTGGACGCGAATTTCTTAAAGGTCATCAATTATCCGCCATGGATTGCAAATATTGTGCTTGTTCCCAAGAAGGATGGTAAGGTTAGGATGTGCATGGATTATAGGGATTTGAACAGGGCCAGTCCTAAAGATGATTTCCCTCTTCTGCATATTGATGTGTTGGTTGATAATACTGCTCATTCCAAAGTGTTTTCGTTCATGGATGGTTTTTCGGGTTACAATCAAATTAAGATGGATCCAGAGGATATGGAGAAGACAACATTTATCACGCCTTGGGGAACTTTCTACTATAAAGGGATGCCGTTTGGTTTGAAAAATGTCGGGGCAACATATCAGCGCGCCATGGTCATTCCCTTTCATGATTTGATTCACAAAGAGATTGAGGTTTATGTGGACGATATGATTGCTAAGTCTGACACAGAAGAGGAACATCGTGTTCATCTGGAAAAATTGTTCGAGAGACTGAGGCAGTTCTTGCTGTGGTTGAATCTGAATAAGTGCACATTCGGGGTGAGATCCAACAAGCTGTTGGGTTTTATTGTAAGTGAAAAAGGCATCGAGGTGGACCCGGCTAAGGTAAAAGCGATACATGAAATGCTTGAGCCAAGGACAGAGAAGGAAGTACGTGGTTTCTTGGGAAGATTAAACTACATTTCTAGATTTATTTCTCATCTCACAGCCACCTGTGAACCTTTGTTCAAGTTGTTGAAGAAAAGTCAGACAGTGGAATGGAATGAGGATTGTCATAAGGCCTTTGACAAAATAAAGGAGTATTTGCAGGAACCTCTGATACTCATGCCTCCAGTGGAAGGAAGGCCACTAATCATGTATCTAACTGTGTTGGAGAGCTCAATGGGTTGTGTCCTTGGTCAGCACGACGAGACAGGGAAGAAAGAGAAGGCTATTTACTTCTTGAGTAAGAAGTTTATGGAATGTGAGTCGAGGTACTCATTACTGGAAAAGACTTGTTGTGCGCTTTCTTGGGCCGCCAAATGTTTGAGGCAATACATGTTAAGTCACGCCGCCTACTTAATATACAAAATGGATCCAATCAAGTATATCTTCGAGAAGCCAGCTCTTACAGGCAGGGTAGCCCGTTGGCAGATGATACTCATTGAATATGATATCCAATACACTACTCAAAAAGCATTTAAGGGTAGTGTACTGGCCGACCATCTTTCCTATCAACCCATGAACAATTATGAACCGATGAAGTTTGACTTTCCAGATGAGGAAATTGTGTATATTCGGGATTGTAACATGCCAGACCCAGACGAAGGATCTGAGCGGGATCACGTTGGACGCTTGTTTTTTATGGTGCCTCCAATGCCATGGGCTACGGTGTCGGAGCTGTTATCACTTCTCCTGAGGGATACCACATTCCTTTCATGGCTCGTATTTGTTTCGATTGCACTTACAACATGGCCGAATATGAGGCTTGCATTTATGGCATTGAAGCGGCGATCGACCTGTGCATCAAATTTTTGAAAGTTTACGGGGATTCCAATCTCGTTATCAGCCAGATTAATGGAGATTTGGAGACTCTCCATCAGAACCTAATTCCCTATCATGAGCATGTTATGAAGCTAATTTCGTACTTCGAAGAGATCATGCTTGAACACATTCCCAGAGAAGAAAACAATCTAGCTGATGCACTGGAAACCTTGCCCTCCATGTTCAAGGTTAAGTGGGCTAATGAGGCACCTTCCATTACCATCAAAAGTTTGAGTGAGCCAACTTTCTATTTTGAGGCCAGTTTGGAATCAGATGGTAATCCTTCGTTTTATGATGTTAAATGATATCTTGAAACACAGGAGTACCCTGAAGAGGCATCCGTCACAGATAAGAAGTTCTTGAGAAGATTTTCTCCCAAGTTCTTTCTCAGTGGTGATGTGTTGTTTAGAAGGCATCATGACGGTTTACTGCTCAGATGTGTTGACAAGAAAGAAGTAGCTAGAATCATTGAGGAGATACATGAAGGTGATTTCGGGACCCATTCCAATGGGCATACCATGGCTAAAAAGATCTTGCGAGCAGGTTATTATTGGTCCACCATGGAGACTGACTGTTACAATCATGCATGGGTTTTCCACAAATGTCAAATCTATGCTGATAAGGTGCATGTGCCGCCAGTACCTTTGAATGTTTTGACCTCCCCTTAGACATTTGCGATGTGGGGAATTGATATGATCGGCAAAATTGAACCGACTGCATCCAACGGGCACCGTTTCATTCTGGTTGCCATCGATTATTTTACAAAATGGGTCGAAGCTGCATCTTATTCCAATGTCACCAAGCAGGTGGTAACTCGTTTCATTAAGCACAATATTATCTGTCGCTACAGAGTGCCTGAAAAGATCCTTACCAATAATGGGTCTAATTTGAACAACAAAATGATGAAGGAGCTTTGTGAGTCCTTCAAAATCAAGCATCATAACTCTTCTCCATACCGACCAAAGATGAACGGTGCTATTGAAGCGGCCAGTAAGAATATTAAGAAAATCGTACAGAAGATGGTGGTAACCTATAAAGATTGGCATGAGATGCTGCCTTTCGCTTTGCATGGTTATCGCACCATTGTGCGTACTTCGACTGGGGCAACCCCATTTTCATTGGTTTACAGCATGGAAGCAGTATTGCCGGTAGAAGTCGAGATTCCTTCTCATAGGATCATGAGGGATGTTGAGCTGGATGAAAGTGAATGGGTACAGAATCGGCTGGATCAGTTGGAACTTATTGACGAGAAGAGGTTGACGGCTGTATGTCATGGTCAGGTATATCAGCAAAGGATGAGGAAAGCTTTTGATAAGAGGGTACGGCCTCAGTGTTACAAGCCAGGTGACCTTGTGCTAAAAAGGGATAATTCTCCCCCAGGGAGATCCCAGGGGCAAGTGAGTTCCGACTTATGAAGGTCCTTTCGTGGTCAGAAAAGTTTTCTCTGGAGGAGCGATGATACTCACGACTATGGATGGAGAGTACTTCCCTCTCCCTGTGAATGCTGACGTAGTTAAAAAATACTTTGCATAAAAAAAACAACAAAAAAAACCCGCTAAACTGAAAACCCGAAAGGGCAGTTTAGGCAAAAAGAGGGTGTCCTGGTGAATCGAAAACCCGAAAGGGCAATTCAGGCAAAAGTTAGGGACTTAAAGCAAACGTCTACGCTCGGAATGAGATCCTTTGTTTCTTTCCTTCGTTCCGTCACCTGGCATAAGCTCGAAGCTAATCCAAGAATGATCTGTCTGAAAGCAGGAAGATGAAAGCGTAAGAGTCATAAGAGTCATAGCAGAGTCGGAACTTGATGGATATTCCCATTCACATTGCCATTTGTAAACACTTGTTTGCTTTGATTTTGTAATTACTTGCTTCCAAATGTAAATGCCTTTTTCACAGGCTGATTTCTCAAAATCAATAGAACATCTTCTTTCAAGTATACATATATGTTTCTTTTCTCCTTTTTACTATTTTGTTTGCAAAGACGTCCAATACTTTGATAAGCATGTGCATATAAACTTTGTGGGTCTTACACGGAAATGGTAATCTAAGTCATGGTTAGTTGATCGCTTAAAATACGGATAACAAAGACAACTACTACTATGCAAGTGGCGTGTTTGGTTCTTTGATTAATAGGATTTTCATTCACATTACTGGTGGATGCCTTGCCATTTTGTTTCACAGGTCTGCGTTGTTGGTAAAGGTCATGGGTCAGGGTAATATCAAGATTACGGCAGGTCGGCAAGATCAGCGAACCTAGTTGGAGATTTCTTCCCCATAATGGCTTTTATTACGTTTATTTGCCTCACTTTCATGTGTTATCTTGATTGATTGTTTTAGCATTGTCTGCATATAGGATTTTGTTTATGGCCGAATGTCAGTCTTGATGCGTTGAATATTTTTGCCTTGAAGAAATTTTTTCATTTTACTTAATCCATCCAGTATCACTTTTTAATTGATTTTTCGGGCATTTTGATACCAACTGTGCCAATTCTTTTGCTTAGCCAAGAGTTTGGAGGAAGGAGTTTAGCTAAAAATAATGACTGTAATGGTATGCTTTTAAGTAGAACCCCTTTGACGATGTACAGGCATTGTTTCAATCCCCAAACACCGGAGATATAAGGGATTTAGACCCTCGTTAACCCCTCTGAGCCTTCGAAGTAGGAGTTTCTTTTATGTTCAAAAAGAAACCTTGTTTTTTTTAACCAGAGGCAGGGTAGATGTTCAGTTAATTTGACCAAGCATTCAAATTTCAAAAGGAATGCCCCATCTGAGGATCATCACATTTTATCTCTCGCACCATGAGATCAGGAAAAATGTCTAAACCACGATGTTGATTGCCTTACAAAGTCCTAAGGTCGAGATCGAATCAATACAATAATGGTTATCCCTTGCCGACCAAGCAATGAGGCATTTATTTTGGTAAAAAAAAAAGAGAGATAAAAAAAAAAAGTTCAAAGACCTAAAGTCATATTGAATTGTTCGAAGTGGAAAGTATGAATAAGAAAGAAACAAAAAGCCCCGCTAAGTCGAAACTTGAAAACGGGTCGCTTAGGCAAAAGTTAGGGTGTCCCGCTGGACTCCCAAAATTCAAAAGATTTTGTCCAGCAAAAAGTTAGGGAAAAGGGAGCCTAAAAGGCCGAAAAAGATTATTCAATAAAATTTTCATCAAAAGAAGAGGAACAATAATATCAAAAACAAAAGCAACAGAAGTTAAGTGACAATCATGTTGGAGAATTTGTCGTGATCACTCTACCATTATAAATCCTTTTGAAAGATGAATGCTTGTTGTGATACGGTGGGAGAACTGACTTGAGGTTTGTGTTTGTTTTCGCACTTGTTCGGTTTAGCAAGAGTCGCCACCGACTTTTTATTTTATCCTAAGGAAAGGTTAAAAAGCACAGGAAAAACCTTTTGAGATGTTTCGTGGGTTCGGGGGGTAGATTATGAAAAGGGAAGGTATTAGCACCCTTTTCATCCATGGTTATCCATGGGCTCTTAGTTACTTGGTTTTAGATCAACTTGCCTTGATTTTCAATTGTTTGAAATTGTGGTGTGTGTGTGTGTGTGTTTGAAAATGTTTTTGAAATAGATGCCTTGTCTTAGGCAACCGTTGTAATGACTCGTGTTTGAGTGTTTTACAAAGGTGTGTATCTTTTCGAAAAGATGTTTCAAATGTTTTTGAAAGTTTGTTTTGAAAGTGTTTGTGGAGTGTGGTTTTGAAAACTAGGCAAGTGTTTTTGCAAGTTTGATCAAGTAACTAAGAGTTTTGTCTACCCCTAAATTTACTCAAAGGTTTTTCTCATGTTTTAACCCTTTTAACAATTTTGTTCCACCATTGTATTTGGTGGACAATCTTGCATTAGGATGTTTAACGGGACAGGCGCGGGTCATCGTATGGACCATGAATGCAATGGTGCCAAGTATCTTTGGCAATTCGCTTGAAGGGACTATGATCATTTTGATAGGCAACTTTCGAAAGCGTCATCGAGGGACTATGATCATTTGAATTGTTTTGCCAAAGAAACTCGACGTGCAAGCATGGCCCATTTTGGAAGGCAACAAGCGGGATTACCCTAGGGGTGTAAGTGTGATTGTGTATTGATTGTCATGCATTTATCTTGTATTAGGTTATGTAGCGTTTGATTTTATGTACATACAAACCCTAGGTCTAACCATGGTATATTTGAAAGCGGTAAATTGCGGGAATTTAAAGTCTACGCTATTACAAATAAGTATCCGGGAGTGGGGGTACAAATTTACAAATGGGGATGAGACTTAAATAGGAGAGTAATGTCCAAATATTTACAACCAAATCGAATCAATCGCAAATGTAAAATGTATCCAATGTATAGCATAAAGGCAATGTAAAATGTATCAATGTTTTGGAATAAAAGATAAGCAAATGTGTATGCGTAAATGTGTAGGTGTATGTAATTATTTACAAGTGCGAAATGTGTTTAACTTAATGAAAAATTAAGTGTTTGTTATATATTTTGTATTTTTTATCTTGTATTTTGTTAATGTATTGTTATCATGTTTTGTATTTTGTTAATTATGTACAAAACAAAATATCTTAAGAAAAGAAAAGTATTATGTATTGATGTATTTATGTACAAAAGTTTAACTAAAAAAAATGAAATGTTTTAAGTTTAAAGAAAAAATATTATTTATATTTTAATCAATGTATCATATACAAGATTTCAATTAAAAGAAAGGAAAAGTTGTCTTAAATTTAAAGAAAATTATTAATTGAATTTTAGTTTCTATACAAAACTTAATTATGTTATATATAAAAAAGAGTATTGTTAAGGCAAAAAATTAAAATTAGCATATTAAGTAAAAAAAAGTATAGGGTGATAGAAAGAGTAATTTTGGTTAAAAAAAAGGAATGGGCCTTAGAGGGTTTTGTTTGGCCCAAGCAAAAATTGTAGAACAAGTAAAAGGGAGGTGAGGCGCCAGGAGAGGGGGTGTACGCGCTGACTTCTTGAATGGGCCAAGGCAAATGACAGGGGCAAGGCCCAATTTGCTTCACAAGGGTTTTAGGGTTTCAGATAGTTTCGTTCACTTTGGATTTAGGGTTAGGCAAAGGATACAGAGGCACATCGCTCTTCTTCGTTTCTATCCTCTTCTTCTCTCGAGCCAAAGCCACTGATGCAATCCTCCGTCCAAGGCCACCAGGCGCCGCCGTTCGTCCTCTTCCCTCCATGGTCGCTCAGTGATGGCTACAAGGTTTGATCTCTTCGTTGTAATGCGTTAGGGTTTTCATTAATTCTCTTTGCATGTTCTGATTTCGTGTTCTGATTTTATGTTGTTATTGTTGTTTCTGTTGAGGTGTATGAAAGGAAAGAAAAGAAGTTATACTACCTTTGTTGGAGGAGGACGGTGGATCTGGAGGCGCCTAGGACGGCTGAGGGCGGAGGAAGCGGTGGAGCTGGCTTTTAGCTGGAAAACCCGGTATCTTTATTTTGCTTCTTAGGTTTCGTGATGAACAACTGAAAACCTTTTGTATAATCACTTCCTTTCCTCTTCTTGTCTGCTTGGATGTTTGCCTCTGTATGATGGCTTGATGCCTTTGATATGCTGTTGAATGTTGCTTCTGAGTATATTTGCTTGTTGAGTATAGTTGCTTCTGAGTATATTTGCTTGCTGAGTATAGTTGCTTTGTGTACTTGCCCAAAGATGAAATCTTTCTGAGGGTTTATTGCCTTGAAATGCTTGTCTGCTTCTGATATGCTTATAGATTGGTATATTGTGCCCTGTGATGAGGTTACCTCTGAGGGCCTGGTTGGTTCGAATGTTTTTGTGTATTTGAATGCTTTCCTCTGTGTATTATGGTGTTGAGATATTGATGATATTGGAAGCCCAATGACGAGGATGCTCTGAGGGCTTGTGTTGGTTGGAAAGCTGGTTTTTGAAAGGGCTTTTGGTCTTAGACAGGCATGAGGCTTTTAGGATAAATGCTTGACAGTTTGTTTGTGAATTTGAATGGTTACAGGCCTTTGGCCTCAGACTTTTACGCAGGCATGAGGCTTGTATGGCTTAAGCTATGGTGTTTTGGTTGAGGGTAGTTACAGGTTTGTGCAGGATGGCCTTGAGGCTTATGCAGGTATGGTTTAAGGCAGGTTAAGCTTGAGGGCTTTGAGGCTTATGCAGGTCTGGTTTAAGGCAGGTTAAGCTTGAGGGCATTGAGGCTTGTTTCAATTTTGTGTTACAGGGTGATGCAGGGCTTGAAAGGCTTATGCAGGTTGCAGGTTATGGTGTTTGTGTTCTTGAAGGGGCTTGGCCTTTTACAGGTTAGGCTTTGGGTCTATGTTGCAGGCCTGTGTGAGGTTTATGCAGGATGTTTGAAGTTTATTTTGAAACGCAGGTTAAAGGCTTAAGGCTGTGAATGCTTTCTGTTTGGAGGCTTATGCTTGGGACCTGCTGTTTGTAGTTCTTTTTGATATCTCTGCCTCCTTTTTCTACTGTGTTGATAACAGTTTGTTTTATATATTTTTCCTTATGCCTAAAGCCTGTAAGCCTCCTTTTCTTCTTCTCTTCTCTCTCTCTCTTGACAGTTTTTAAGCATTTTTTATTGCTTATGATTGTACTTTTCTGAAAAAGCATACTGGATGGGAATTGATGAAATGGGATGTTGCTTGCATTGTTGGTTTACTCTGCATACTTTATGTACTTCTTTGACATCTTTTTATATCTCTTGGACAGCTTTGAGTAGCCTTTTGATAGCTTGGTACCTTTGACAGTTTGTGGACAGTTGCTTTGACAACTTGGCCTTAGTTTGAAATTGTGACCTTGGTTAGGCCTAGTTCAGTTCAGTTTGCCTTTGAATTTTGTTTGGCATTTTATGCAGTCTTGCTTGACAATTTTGAAATTGTGCAATATTACAACTTTGTGCATTCATACTTTTTTTGCAAGCATTCCATCCCTCTTTGTGAACCGAGAGAAATCTCGTGATTTGCAGAGAGGGCAAACTGATTCCGGCCAGTTGCTTTTAATGATGAATTTTTAACTGTCTGCTCTTTAATTATTTTATCTGCAATTGACTTTTTCTTTCTTCTTTGTTTTGCAGATGAAAATAATTGAGCAAAGGAGCAAATGGATAGAAGATGAAGACTTAGGGATTTTTTAGGATAGTTTTATTTCAAATTTAATCATTTGTAAAATTATTATTGTAAACAAAAATGTAAATAAATTTATCGTTGTTCAAATAATAATTTGTAACAAAACAATTAAAGATGAATAAATAAAAATCCTTTTGATCAATTAATTCCCTTTTGTTTAGCTGTCTATTTAATTACTTATAAATTCTTAAATTATAATAAATGGAAATAAATTCCAATTATCCTAACTTAGAATAAATAAACAATTAATAAACACTGTGGTTTTAGCATCGATCAATTAATAAACCTGGCGTTTCAAATAGCCACAGCAATGCACAGTCAAACGTCCATATGCCTCTTTTCAACTGATTTAGTCAAACACTGCAAACTCAATCCAAATGCTTCAGTCCAAATCTCAGAGTAACTTGGAAAGCACTGTAGAATTAATTCTTTTTTGAGAAATATGCGCACAAAACCCTAGTTCTTGACTAAATGTCAGAGAAGCGCCTTCCTGATCAAAACCTGAGCCAACTCAACCAAACCCTAAGCAATTTGCTTGAACTGCTTTAAAATCAAAGAAAACCCTAAATTTTGTCTGACTGATAAGAAAAGTCTGTTTGACTGATTCTTGAGTCAGTTTGAAAAAAAAATCAGGAAAAGCCCGAAGCTGTGATTTCTTGTGGAAAAATACGAGGGAAAATTTTGGGGTACAACACTTGTGATAAGTCAGCTGAGCTTAGGACGGGAGAATATCACGAAGGGGGTGGGCACCAAATAACTTGAGCCTTGAAAAACCTTTTTCTAAAAAACCTCAAACCAGGCCACGTTACAACCTTTAAAAGTCCTAACTGAAACAAGGGTTTAACTCGAAAGCATACTACAACAGGATAATATTTCCTAAGCTCCCAAATATGTGTTGCATATTCATGTTGGTATCTTATCACCTGCATCTTGACTTGTTTTCTTTTTTAAAAAAAAAGGGAAGAAAAGTTTTAAATTTTTTGCACTCTAGCCAGTGATTCATTCACAACAGAGATGCGACACTTTGTTAAGGTTTTCAACTTTAAGGCTTAAATAATCATCGCATCAGATCTGTCATTCCCAAAATAAACATCTTTCTGCATGCGAAATATTTGTTTGACATAAAAAAAAAGAGTTTACACGTCGAACACCTGTAAAGAGCTTAATGATTGTCAGGAAGGGAATATTTGGTTTTTCTTCTGTTAGACAGAGCCCATGTATGAATAGGACTTTACCTATCCCTAGTGAAGTTTCATATCCGCAGCAAAGTTTTGTTGCCCCAAGAATCTTCTTTTAAAGGCTTCATTCTGAGACTCCGGATTTGAAGATATCGCATATCCCCAACGGAGTTGCCAACAAATATCCCTCGCCATGACTTCTCATTTCCCAGCCGGTCTGTTGATAGGGGCATCCTTATGTTAAGATATTTCCTTATCCCTAGTAGGGTCGGTACTATGTGACTATCTGCATGATCCATCCAATGGTTGCATTCCAAAAATCTCTCCAACAAAAATCTTCAACAGAGTTCTTTCTCCCTGGTGAAGTCTCGTCTCCTTAGCAGAGCTTTGTTCCCCCAACAAAGTTTTTTCACCCCTCAGAGTTTCATCTCCTCACCTTGTGCATGAAATCCAGTCTCGTCGTGGTGCTCATCTAGTTTAGTTTCGCCTAGGTAGTTATTGAGTCGAGTTTCATCTCGTTTTTTTGCTTTCATACCTTGGACCCTTTGATGGTGTTCGTTTACCGATTGCAGTGTTCGTACTGCGTCCTTGGTTTGAAATCTGTCTCTTTTGTTCCTTGGATTCTTCTATCAGTTTTCGTCACTGTTTATCCATTGACCTGAGACTAGCAGGTGCTCTGAGAAACATGCGCTCTCATCACTCTCACTTTGGGTCGAGTTTCGCCTCGTCGCCTGGGCATGAAATCCAGTTTCGTCCTGGTACTCATCTAGTTTAGTTTCGCCTAACTAGTTTTTGAGTTGAGTTTCGTCTCGTTTTTGCTTTTATACCTTCGACGCTTTGACGGTGTTCGTTTACCGAGTGCAGTGTTTATACTGCGTCCCTGGTTTGAAATCTGTCTCTTTTGTTCCGTGGATTCTTCTATCAGTTTTCGTCACTGTTTATCCATTGATTTGAGACCAACAGGTGCTCTGAGAAACATGCACTCTCATCATTTTTCTTTGGGTCGTTTTTCGCCTCGTTACCCGTGCGTGAAATCCAGTTTCGTCCTAGTACTCATCTAGTTTAGTTTTGTCTAACTGGTTATTGAGTCGAGTTTCGTCTCGCTTTTGTTCCTCATTTCTGGGATTCTTTCAGTTCCTTCATACTTTCTATCTTAGTTGAGATTAGCAAGTGCTCCTAGAATCACGCACTCTAGCCACTTTGCTTTTGGTCGAGCTCAGAGTTTCGCCTCCTCACTCGCGTACGTTTTCTTTTCCAGAGCTTAGTTTCGCCTATACTTTGTGGTTTGAGTTTTATCTCACCCTTTTTGAAGCCTTGTTTTGCCATGGCACATTTGTCCTGAAGTGTAGTTGCGTCTACTCTTCTTTTGTTTTCGTTCTGTTTCAACCTGCGTAATAGCTTCATTCTGACGCATGTCTTGGGGGTTTTTCTACTTCTTTTTCTTTCTTCTTCAATAGTGTAAATTTTCGGGTTCTTTTGTATTCAATCATCTTCAACTCTGAATGCTCGAAAGTTGTCACTTTTCTCACTTAACATGTTGAAGATATTTGAATAGGGGCAATTGTTGCACCCCAAAATTTACCCTCTTGATTTAGGCTTATGTTTCATCATGAATATCATATTGCATTGCATTCATACATTGTGATGGGATCAAGGTACTTTGGTTATCAAGTCTTCCTCAAGCTTTGAAGGTTGATTGCATTGACAAGTTGCTCAAGTAGAACCTTATCATCTAAACCTCTAGATCTTTCAAGCTCAAAAGTTATTGCATATCTCAAGATATTTTATCCATCTCTTTGGATCATCAGAGGATTGAAGTTTGAGATTGATTATAAGAGGAATCACTCTTTTGATTCACTAGTCAAATTAGGGTTTTGTTTGATCAAGGCTATTGATCAATGTACAAGTCTTGATTTGGAAGCTACAATATCTCATTGGTATTTGAAAAGTCTTTGTACAAGAAGTTGGTCAAGATATCCAGAGGATTTGAAGTTTTGAAGATGATTCATCAGTCTCCTAAGGTGTTAACCAAAATTAGGGTTTGGGATTTCATCAAGATTTCTTGAGAATTATTAAGTGAAACTTTGTACATGGCCTCTATATATTTGGAAGATCATATGTTTGAAGTGTTGATCATCAATTTTGAAGGGAAGTCGATCAATTGATTCAAAGGGGAAAAATGGTCATTTTGGTCAAAATCAGTCAAAGTCAAGGTTGACCAAGTGAACTTTTGGTCAACCATCAATTCAAGGGTATACTTTTCATATTTCAAGTCCATTTTGATCATTGTATCAAAAAGATTGAGGCTTGGGTTGAAACTTGTTCATGAAGAAACCCTAAAAGTTTCTAATTTTGGAAAATGAGGACTTAACTTCAAAAATTCATATTTTATTCACCTTTGATCAAAAAAATGCAAATGAAGTATGTTTGGAAAGATAAGAGGATGATGTTTCATCGCCTTTTGGTCTCATGTCCAAATTGGCATAGAGTCAAGAGTTATGGTCTTTGGAAGTTCATGCCTCAAGTTAAAATTATAGGTCATTTTCCATATATTAATGAATTTCATGTCAAATATTTAGGACCTTAATAGATTCAATTGCAAAAACTCAAAGCTAAGGGATTGTAGATCTTCTCAATACCTTTCCAAATTATACTCATTTGTGTCCAAATTCAAAAATATGAGCAAGTTATGAGCTTTGGAATTTTGAGGCATTTTATTGAAATTTGACAAGTATGCAAAATGGCCAATTCTTGAGAACTCAAGTTTTAGCCTTTATTTTTGTTTCTAATCAAGCCCATGAACAATTTGTGACATGCTGAGGCCCATTACACTCACCATTTCGTGCCTCATATGGTATTGCACTTGTTTGATGAAGAAAATCACAAACATGCTCAATTTTGCAAATTCACCAACACTTTTTCATTTCAAACAATCATGAGCTTGCATTTTGAGCATGTATTTCTGACCTCATTTAGCTCACAAAACGCACAAAAGGCAAGAAAATGCACGAGTGAAACGCATGCTCCATGTGCAACCTCACTTTTTGCATAAACTACCAAACTTTCCCTCCAACGGCTTTGAGGACCAAATACCACTTCTATCCTCTTCCTCTCGTGCTATATAACAAGAATCAAGGCTTAGTTATGAAAGGAGGAGGCTCATAATCGCTACATTCCAGAACTGAAAACTTTCAAGTGTCTCTGCAAATTGCTTCGAATCTCTCTTCTCCTTGGATCATTCTTCAAAATTCTTGGTGATTCAGCTTCAGTGAAGTAAGGAGATCAAGCTTGCACCATTGGATTGCTTCTGGAGTGAAGGAATCGAGTTTCCAGTTTTCACATTCATGTGAGTTTTCTTGAACTTTGATTTATGTGTTTCAGTTTGAATTGATGATGTAGATCATGTCCATTGAGTTGCTAGCTGGCCAATCATTAGAATTGATGTATGTTTGAGTTTTCTTGTTCCTGCTGTTGATGTTTGCAGTGAGTTTTTTCAGTTTTGTAGACTTGATTTCTTGGTCCATGTTTGATCACTGAGATTGATTCAAATTGCATAGTGCAGTATGATATGTTAGCTTTAATTTGCACAAAATTTCATGAAAAATGGTGTAGAATTGAGCATGTTATGTTGATTAGAACATGAGATGGTGGATCTAGTCTTGCGCGCGTTTTTTCCCTAGCCAGAGGTTGAAGACGATGGCGTGGCCTCCTCTGGTTGGCTTATTTGTTTTTTTAACTTATTCGAATTTTGTTTCATAACCTGATTTTCATGATTTTATTTCTTGCTCAAAAATGGTTGAGAAATTATGAAAAAATTCAGGAAACCTAAAAAATAATATTTCTGACCTTGTGCATTTTTTAAATAATTTTTGAAAATGTTTTGATTGGTTTAAAAATTTCATAAGTTTAATTAATTGTTTGTTCAATGTTTATTTTTATTTTAATAGTTCTTTTGATCTAAAAATTCCACAAAAATTATCTTTGACTAATAAAATAATTTAGAAATTGATTCTGATTTTGTTTTAGCATTTTTTCTATTTTTGATTAGAAATTTAATTTGAGAAGTTTATTTGAAATGTTTGTTCAAAATTTTTGTTTTAATATTTCCTTTAATTCAAAAATTCTCAAAAAAATCATATAAGTTTGTTTTTAATCATAGTGTCTGAATATAATTTTGTTTTGACCTTTTTAAGAATATTGGCTAGGGTTTGAATTTTTTGTCATTTAATAACAGTTTAATTGTTTAATTGTTTGTTTGATTTTTTATTTTAATATTCACTTTAATTCAAAAATTCCACAAAAAATCAGGGATGTGTCATTTAAATTCTAATATTTAAATATAATTTTGGTTGGATATTTTTCTGATTTTTGATGAGAATTTTATTTTGAGATGTGATTATTTGTTTAATTGATTAATGGTTTGAATTTTGATTTTATTTTTGACTTTTCTTTAATCTTAAAAATGTGAAAAAATATGTATTCTGATATATAGGGTTTCCTTGTGATTTGCATGATCTTGGTTTGAATTGTTTGAATTTTGATCTTACCTAAATAATATTTAAGATTAAAATTCAAACAATTAGGGTTTTGTAGCTTAAATTACAAGTTTCAATTTCAAAACTAATTTGCCTTGGGTTTCCATTGGAATTTGGATCTTGTTTAAGGTTCATGATGTATTAAGGATCTGAAAAGCATTTTTCTTGAATTATTTGACTTGATTGGATATTTTTCCACAAATTATTTTGAAAGCTTGTCTAGTTTGGTAGTTTTGCCAACTAGTTTTGATCTTTGGGCCTCATTAGATCCTCTCCTCTACTATCCATGAACTTCAAACTTATTTTTTGACCTATACACATCTCAAATATGTTATGGAAATTTTATTTTGAATTATTGAAATTCTTTTTTCTATTTTTGATGTATTTTTGAAGTGAAGGTACCCAATTAATGTTGCATATCTTGTTGCAATTTGCTTGATGGCCAGTGAACTTGAGTGAGGAATATAATCGGTCACATAATGATCATGTTGGTTCTTTTTATCCACATAAACTCAAGTCATTTCACTTAATGCCCCATGTTTGAATGATTGAACCTTTTGATGCATGTTTCATGACTTTTTGCTTTCTTGCTTATCTTCACTTTGAAACTTGAGTTTTCAATTTGAGTTTGAGGTCATTAGATGGCCAATGATAACATGAAGGGAAATGATACTTCAATGATAGTCTCATGAAGACTTGAGAATAATTGATCCCTATTACTTAAGTTAGTTTCTAATCATGAATAGAGTTTGGTTTCTTTCTTTTATCCATGTGAATTTTTGAGGCATTTTGAATGCACTTGTGTAGCATGTTATAGAATCAACACTTTAACCTTCTGATCATGTCCTAATCATGTTTTAGAAGCTTTACTTCAAATGTTTGATTGTTACAAACTCTCTAATTTTTGTCCTTGTTTGACTGTCTTTTATGGTTAGCTTGACATCTAAATCTTTGATGCATTGTATGGGATTCCTCTTCTATTATGCTTATGAGCTGTGATTAAAGTATTTGAGTATGATTGAATTGTGGTTGCTACTAACCTTCATGGTCTTTGATTTTATTCTTCTCAAGCTCCCATGATCCTTGATTGATATTCAATTGACAACTCAACATGGTGATAGAAAGGAGCAACATTCCTCTAACTTTGGACCAAATTGTGCATATGACTGTTTCTTTTTGTCTATCATATCTAATGTTTTGATAGTTTCTATCATGTTTCCTCACTTCATTATGGTGTCATCATCCATCCCTTATGTGAGTCATCATTCTATTTATGGGAATACTAACTTGGTTGTTGAATGTGCGAGGTACTTTGAGAAAAGTTTTCCATTTTTGACTTAAGGCTACTGTGTTTCACTTTATTTGTGGAACACAATTCATTATATTGGCACTACTCTTGTTCTTGACATATTTGATAGTCTATCCAGGATATATGTATGTGATTATGAATGCTATACATTTCCCATGGGATCTGTGCATATCTGAAAATCTCAATACTTACATCCTGATGGCGTAATTTCTGACTTGATTTGTCTGCTGATGCCAACTTGCTTGAAGTTCTCTGGGTTTCTTTTATTCTTGCTCAGTTGCTACGAATAGTTATCTGTTTGGTATTGCACTATTTCCTTTCTTCTATTCTCATAGTTCTATTTTGCATGATGGGACCTCTGTTGCTGATATATGTCAGGAGGCCCTCTGTTTTGTTTGATATATATGTTGTGTTTGTGTTTGTTTCTTTAATTTTTGATCGATGAGTCACTCAATTTAGAAATTGAGATCACGACTTTGCTCTCAATGCATGTTCCCTATAGGATGTTTATTGTTTTTCTTCTTTAATTATTGATCGATGAGTCACTCAATTTAGAAATTGAGATCACGACTTCGCTCTCATTGCATGTTCCATGTAGGATAGTTTTGTTAAGCTTCCTTTGACATGTTGATTAAGGTAGTAATCCATGTATGCTAGCATAAGGTAGGAATTTCCTTTATCCTCAACCTTAGGGTCAATCATTATTTGATAACACTAGGGATAGTGCTAGGATAGTTTCCCTCAGTTGTTTTTCTTCCTTTGCATTTTCCATCTTAGAACAAAAATTGTTTTCTTGGCAAATCATAAAACACCTCTAATAAACTCAAACCCTTATTCAAGGTAAAAGATACAAATCAATCTTATTTGTTTGTGCGCCTCTTGGTTTTGTTTTTAAACCTGGTTTACCGATGTTTCGCCATTGCATAATTATTTGAAGCCGATGTTTCTCCATCGCACATGTTTGTTATCCTACTTTGATTCTCAATATCATTGTTAGGTGTGATGCTTTGTCATCCGGCTTATTGATGTTTCGCCATCTTTGCCATGATACCTTTCTACCTTATAGCCGATGTTTCGCCATCGCACATTTGTTTGAAGCCGATGTTTCGCCATCGCACATGTTTGTTATCCTACTTTGATTCTCAATATCATTGTTAGGTGTGATGTTTTGTCATCCGTTTTATTGATGTTTCGCCATCTTTGCCATGATACCTTGCTACCTTTTAGCAAATATTTCGCCATCACACATTTGTTTGAAGCCGATGTTTCACCATCGCACATGTTTGTTATCCTACTTTGATTCTCGATATCATTGTTAGGTGTGATGTTTTGTCATCCGTTTTATTGATGTTTTGCCATTTTTGCCATGATACCTTGTTATCTTTTAGCCGATGTTTCGCCATCGCACATTTGTTTGAAGTCGATGTTTCGCCATCGCACATGTATGTAATCCTACGTTGATTCTCAATATCATTGTTAGGTGTGATGTTTTGTCATCCGGTTTATTGATGTTTCGCCATCTTTTCCATGATACTTTGTTATCTTTTAGCCGATGTTTCGCCATCGCACATTTGTTTGAAAGCCGATGTTTCGCCATCGCACATGTTTTGTATCCTACTTTGATTCTCAATATCATTTTTAGGTGTGATGTCTTATCATCTGTTTTATTGATGTTTCGCCACCTTTTACATGTTACTTTGTTATTATTTAGCCGATGTTTCACCATCTCATTTGTTTGTTGTTTTATTTGATGTTTTGCCATCTTGACTGTTTTTGTTGTCTTAACTAAAAAACACAAACCAACCTGAATATATGAGCTGAACTACGACTGCTCTGATTCCTTAAAAGGGATACGTAGGCAAAGGGGTAGGGCCCAACCGAGCACAACTTTTATTTTCCTTACATGGTTTTTTTTTCTTTTTTCCGTATGCATTCCCTTTTTAGTTTTAATCCATAGACATAGGTTTTGACCACACCCATTAGTTTAGAAAACAAGAGTGGATACCGTAGAGTACTACGGGCGTGTGGGGTGCTAATACTTTCGCCTCGCGTAACAGACTCCCTTACCCGATCTCTCGGTTGAAAGACTGATTTCTCCCTTTTCAGGTTTTCTCGATGTTTACCTTTCCCTCTTGGTGGGATAAAATACGTTCGGTGGCGACTTTATTGATGTTTCATTACACCAGATGACAGTTTCGGCCAGGCGGTTTCACTTCCACAAAGTTTCACACAATCGAATTTCAATCAAACTTCTTATTTATCACAAGTTTCACACCTACACATATCACTTATTAACACAACATTATTCCATACTCTTTTTTTTTTCTTTTTCAAAGATTTTCTATTTTTTCCTTTCTTTTTCTATCACTTCTTTTTCACATTTTTTCTTTCTTTTCATCCTCATAACAACCAACCAATAAATACACAATCATTTTCTCCTCAACTTGAATTCAACCATACATTAAAGTGAATACTCCATACTTTCTAAGGCAAGGTAAAAATTCAAACCAAAACAATGGTTAAGGGTTCAAGAAAACAACGAATCAACATCCATGCAAAAATGGAAACTAAACACCCATATACAAGCATTTAGCAAATACAACATGGATATCGACAAAAAGCTCAAAGGGGTTACTAATGATCACACACTCACAAGGTGAATTGACTTATTTGGCCAAGGTAGTTGTGCTCAAAATGAAACAAAAAAATGTCTTGACAACGTTCAAGCTTTCATACAATTAACACAAATAAAATATTAAGCATAATAAAATCCAGTTAAAACAAGAATTGTGGTCTCCAGCATATGTGAACAATGGAAAACTACTTCACAAAAAGGGTAGAAACTAAAGTGATTCACAAATGAACAAGTATGCAAAAGAATGAATGGCATAAAAATTGTAAAAAGTCTAAGTATCATGAATATGCTAAAGTATAGAAAGCAATATACACATACCTCGAACGTGTATAAAACTTTAAAAAAATCATTACCATGCATTCGTAAGTCGAAACGATCAAACTTGATAAATCACCTCAATATTCTATAAGTTATCGGACCAAAACTTGAGTGCAAACAACAACAAAAGAATTATAAAAATAATACTCCTACAAAATTTCAATGTACAAAATTTACAATATATATACAACGAACAAAACTCCTCAAGATAAACACGACAAGCTTTCGGAAAACACAAATTGACAGAACAAAACAAATACAAATAACGATATGAAAACCGGGTGAAAATGAATTAACAAGTTAAAAAGTGAAGATTTGAAATTCAGAAAATTTCCTTGTTTCAATTTGTAAAAGCACAAGTCACCACACACATAAACAAATACAAACAAACATGCTTGTTTTATTTCGTAAGCTCGGCGTCTTTATTGTGAGAGCTAGTAACCTCCTCTCATCATGCCATGGTATTGTCACACCGTGCAAACCTAAAAAAAGTGTCCTAACAATCACACCGCAAACGTTACAAAAACGAGGCAATTCAGAACAATACATGAAAACACATATATGCACAAATATCATATATAAGTTAATGTACAATTTCTATACAACATATAAATTAATTACAAAACTCAAAAAACAAAAATTGCAATGCGAATACAATAGAACCAATCTCTGACAACAGCGCCATTTTGTTGGAGCAGTGTAGCAGCAAGCAATAAAAGTTTTGGAAATATTTATCCGAGAAATTATCGTGTCCACAAATATTGGTTATTGAATTGTCATTCAACAATTCTATCGTTAATGAGTTTAGGATTGAATGGGTTTGTAAAGAAAATATTATCAACAGAAAATAAATGTAAACAAAAGAAAAAAGTAAAGAAGAACTTATCAAGTCTGCATATAATCTACTAATCACAGACTTAATTCTACCGACCAGTTACATTTAACCTAACAATACTCATCAATGTCACTACGTATCACTCACAACCTAAGTCATTTGTAACCTAAATTGAGAGACTGACTATATCACCAAGGAAATGATCTCTCTATCTTCTCAACAATAAATAAGACAACCATGTAATCATACTAACGATCTCTCAGCACAGCACAATCACACAGAGGCATTAAGCTCTGATACCCAAGTAGATGTCAACTCTAAATCTATCTCTAGAGTTCAAAAACTAACAGATAATCATCCTAGATAAGAATCTAAGCAGTATATGTCTATAACAACTCAAATCCCTAGCACAGAGCAAATATTCAGGATAACAATCGACATAGATTTGTAAAGCAAGTTTAATATGACGTCGTGGGCGATAAATATACATAAGTTCAGAGTAAATAAATGTACAAACTCAACACATAAAGAATACACAAAGAGGAAGAGAAATGTACCACAAATCTATCGGTTTGTCAGCATCGATTGATGAGAAATCCACCCCGGATCATCCGTATGCAAGATTTAATGTTGTTTTCTAAGCTCTAACCATCAAAGAATGAAGGATGGTGGAGTTGGGGTCAAAAATACCTAAAACCATACCCAAAAAATGTGTTTTTACCCCTAAATACGCATTTCGGACTGTCCTGCATCGCCCGACGACCAAAACTACGTTTTTTCCATGCATCAAGTCGCTCCATAATCACCAGGCGACCAAAAAGCGTCGTCCGGTGACAGATGACAGAAAGTTAAAACCAGTACAGATTTAGCCATAAGTTTTGAATCGTAACTCTGATTCGCGCACGGTTGGAAGCATTAGAAAGCTCATTCAATTCTCTATCTAACAGTGCATAAATATCAATGATTTAATACCTATGAAAATGAGATAAAATCAATTAAACTCAATGATATTTACACAATAATGCAATAAATACACTATAACATAAACTATGCCGAATATACACTAAACTTGAGGTTTATTGACAAAATCAAACGAATTAAGCTGATGAGTGCTAATTATTCACACTCAAATTCACAACAATTTATCACTCATTACTTAGCAATTGTATTAAAGGAACTATCATCATTTTGTTCGTAAGGACTAGATCATTGTGTAGGCAACTCGAAGGTTCATTGAGGGATTATGATCTTTATTCGAAAGGAACATGATAATTTGATCGAGGGTCTTTTGCTAAAGTATCCTCACTTTCGAGGGACGTGACCAATATCATAAGGTAACAAGAGAGGATATCCAAGAGGTGCAATTGTGAAGAGTGTGTTAATTTCAATTATTTATCTTGAGAATTAGGGTTTTCTATGTTTGTTTTTAGTCTTGCCATACAAACCCTAGTTACTAGTAATTCTATATGTACAGAAAAATTAAAGTGCAGAATGTAAAACCTAAGTTATTAGATGTCTTTCGGAGAGATACATAGGTATAGAAATTTGCAGGAACTGTAAACCTACGCTATTACATCCTCGGAGCAGTTATATAATTGAGAAAAAATGAGAGAAAAGAAATCTACGCTATTACAATTAAAGAATGCATCCTATACAATTTTCTAGGAAATTAAATGGCAAGAAGAAATAAGAAAAATGTTTGAACAAGACCTAAAGTTCTAAGTTAGTGTTTTTTTTATTTTGTGGAAAACAATTTAAATGATAATAATAATTAAAACCTAATTGTTTCTAATTGATTTTAATTTTAAAAAAGGTTAATTAATTAATTAATTAGTTAATTAAAACATGTCAAGAATTTAATTATTAATTAAAAACCCTAATCCTAATTTGTTAGGTTTTCTTAAAAAAATTAGGTTAGTTAATGTTTAATTAAAAAAATAATTAATTAAGAAAAAGAAAGAAAATTAGGTTAGAAAATAGAAATAGATAAATATATAATAAAATCAAGTGAATCAGGGAGGCACCAGAGCCCTAGCTCAAATCGTCTTCTCTGGTGAGAAGATTTTCCAACCTACAAAAATAGCAAAATTTAGATCATAAAAGGGACCCTACCCCCCTAATTTGACCCTTGCAAATCCAATGGAGGTGTTAGTTTGGCCTGAAAACGATTGTAATATGAGATACGAAGAAAATGTTCCAAGTTTCCCTAACAATGGCATCTCACGATCCCTGCATCAAAGCTTGCAAATAATGGATAAAAATAGTCCTAAACATGATCATGAACATGTATACATGCACCAAGTTAATTAAATAAGCATAGATTAAAAGTTTAAGATTCACGAAAACTACCAAATCAGTGATGTTGAGATGTGATGATCTAGCGCGCTTCAGGCTTCAAGGATAGATGGGATGAACTCCTAAGAACTTCAGGAACATGATGGAGTGCTTGGAATGGATTAAAAGTGGCTGCACACAAGGTTTTTAGTTTGCCATAGTTTTTACAATTTTGAGATTTTTTAGGACTTGTTTTTTAGGCTAATTTTTGTGTCCCTCTTGGTCTGAAGATGTCATGTATTTATAGTGGAATATTTAGGTAAACAAAAGTGAATCAAATATTTTGTATTTCATGATCAAATATTTCATGATTTGAATTTCGTGATCAAATATTTCAGGATAAAATATTGATGAAATTACAAAAGATTTGAATTTCATGATCAAATATTTGATCGAAGTTTTGTATGAAATCTTTCTTTTTTAGGCCAATATCATACCAATCACATTTTTTGCAAGTTTTCACCAACTTTTTAGACTTATGATTTGATTCAAAAATAGATTTACATGCCTTATATATTTTATTTGATTTGTTTTGCTTTTAATTGAATAAAATCAAAATAAAAAGAAATAAAAACCACAAAATTAAATGAATGGATTTATGAGTCTATTATGAGGTCAAGAACATGTTTAGACCTTAAAGTATAGGCCCATTAGCCCAAAAATTCGAATTTGCTCAATTTGGACTTCATGCATTTTCTCAAAATTTCCCAACTTCCACCAATCTTAACTCACTTAATTTTTATAATATGAAGGTGATCTTAGACCTTTTGGAAACCTCAAGATGTCCCCTACAACCTTCATGTTGGTCATTTTTTCATTTGAAGCCTTTATCTTGAAGTAAAATGCTTTGACAAAAGGTGTCTTTTTGTTGTCTTTTAAAATGACCTGTAACATTTTGGTTCATATCTCTCAAATGAAGCATTTTTGGCCTTGAGCTTAGAGAGACAAAGTTGTATAGAATTGAATTTACTTCAAGTTAGGCTTTTGTTTAGAAATTTATGATGAAATATGTGAAAGTTATGCTTTGTCAAAGTTCAGTTGACTTCTCCTTAAGAACACCTTAATTTAGTAACTTTTGACTTTTGATGAATCTTGAGTTTTCTTGATGAATCATGATTAACCCTTGGTAAAATGATGAATGTGACTTTAAAATATTTATTTTGACCAAAAATCTTGAAGTTTGACTGTAAGTTGGTTAAAGTTGACTTTTTGTCCAATATAGTTGATTTTCAATCATTTATCTAATTGACTAAGCAAACTTGTGCTACAAGGCTTAAAACTTGGCATGAGGATATTTTGAAGCATATGAGAAACCATGAAATCCACTTGAATCATTATAAGTCCAAATTTCTTTGAGAAAAATAAACCCTAGTTGTAGGTCAATGCTTAGGAGAAGGGTTTGTCTGGTCAACTCTTGAGTAGTCTTGAGTGTTTAGGACCTTCATATGCATGAGGAAGTATCTTGAACTAATTTTTTTTGAAAATGGGTGGGAAAATTTTGGGGTACAACAGATTTCCATGTTCAATCTTCTTAAACCTGAGGAATTAGATTGGCATGCTCAACATTCGTGATCTAAAGGCAGAAGAGGATTGAACACTTAAGGGCCCAGAAATTTGTAATCACATGTGCACGTAGTAACACTGTTGGTTGATTATATCAGGAATAGGCTTAAAGATGCCATTTAGAAAGGTGACGGGATTCGGTCGGAGATGGGCTTAAAGATTCCATCCAAAGTAACTGTTGATAGGAGTACCAAAATGAGTTTACGCTCGACTTGATCTGATGGAAATTCTTTTCAGAATGAATCTCTGAAGGAAATTATTTTCAGAATGAAGCTCTGAAGGGAATGCTTTTCAGAATGAAGCTCTGAAGGAAATTCTTTTCAGAATGAAGCTCTGAAGGAAATGCTTTTCATAAAGAAGCTCTGAAGGAAATGCTTTTCAGAATGAAGCTCTGAAGGAAATGCTTTTCAGAACGAGGCTCTGAAGGAAATGCTTTTCTGAATGAAGCTCTGAAGGAAATGCTTTTCAGAACAAAGATTTGAAGGAAATGCTTTTCAGAATGAAGATCTAAAGGAAATTATTTTTAGAATGAAGATCTGAAGGAAATGCTTTTCAGAATGAAGATAAGAAGGAAATGCTCTTCAGAATGAAGATCTGATGGAAATGATTTTCAGAATGAAGATCTTAAGGAAATGCTTTTCAGAATGAAGATCTGAAGGAAATTCTTTTTAGAATAAATTTCTGAAGGAAATGCTTTTCAGAATGAAGATCTGAAGGAAATGCTTTTCAGAATGAAGATCTGAAGGAAATGCTTTTTAGAATGAAGATCTGAAGGAAATGCTTTTTAGAATGAAGATCTGAAGGAAATGCTTTTCAGAATGAAGATATGAAGGAAATCATCTGGTCATGTAGATAGTCGCCCCGTCTTGTTTCGGGAATTAATCTACAACCTATCTATAAATTGCTAATAATATTCGTCTGTTTGTAAACTAACCTTAATGGACAAATTTAGTTTTATGCAATGTCATAATGTATGTTATGAATTGTGTAATGATGTTATCAAAATAAATGAGAGTAGTATATGTGTTTTGTATGCATATGTTATGACGTTTTATAAATGATGTATGGATGCAATATGTCGTTGGAGCGTATCTATAGCTTTGTATAACATCTCTAGCTAGGGAAATAAATCCTTGACTGTTGCTGGGGATGAAGAAAGTAATTCTTCAATTTTGTTTAGAATAACTTTATTGGGGATTTCTGCTTTCTGTTTGAGGACACTCCACTGGAGATGTTCGACTTCTGCTTGAGGATAGAAGCTTTTAAGGAGAGTCAGTCATTCGTTGTTCTTTGAAAGATTTGATTATTATATAACCTGATTGGGGATAAAAGGAGATGGATAATCCTCTGATGTGATGTCTTACTAGGTTTCAGATATGAGTATTAGCTCTTCTGGGAAGGACAACATTAAATGATATCTGGCCGGAGAAGAGAATCTTGTCGGGGAATTTCAATATCGGAGAAATAAAGTATGTTGGGGAAATAAACCCTGTAGATTGTGTTGAGGAAAAATATATTTGATTAGAAATTCATAGACTCCGCTGAAGAAGTTTCCATTGTATGCTGGGGAAATGATCAAACTTCTTTATCTTCTAGGGGACCTTTTGGGGAAGATGATCATGTCAAGTTATCCATCAGGGATACTGAGGTGAACTGTTGGAAGATACCCCAATTTCTATCTGAGGGCATGTTAGATTTGTTGGGGAATATATCTATGTCTCGGCTGAGCTTGTGAAGATAGATCTTAGGAGATTTCTCTATGGGAATTTATGGTCGACTTGAACATTATCTCGACTCCTAGAGTCTTTAGTAAATGATAATCCAGTTTTCATGCATATATTTGTAAAGATTAATCATATTCAAATGCATATGTTTATTCAATGTAATCATTGGACGTTTTTGCAAATAAAATAGAGAAAGTAAAAACAATTTTTAATTTTAAAGTATATTTGCATTGATTTAGAAAAGTTTGCCTACAAGTAGGCAGTTTTATACAAGGAGACAAAAATCCTAGTAAGAGGAAATCATCGTAAATTTCGAAAAAGTGTACAAAGTGATACAAAGGAAAACAATTATGTGGAAATGATCCTATCGAGTTTCAATTCTTCTATTGCCCATATGTCTTCAAGTATCTCATCACTTGCTGTCACAAGAAGTTGATTGAATTGATCTATACCATTTGAACTTTGTTATACCCCAATTTTTTGTCCCTAAGATCTCTCTATCATCTCATATCAACCCAATCATATCAAGATCACACACTAGGGTTTGGTTCTTCTCCCTATCTTTAGGTTTGCTCATGAGGGATCACCAAGCACTTTGATTTGTATATTATGGTCATATATGTATTGTGTTGATTGACATTTAACTAACAAATATAATGAATGTTTGTTCTATAAATGTTGGTACTATAGGTGATGGCACAACACACTTCATTAGGTTGATTCATAGGTTCGTAAGTTTATTTCCATGCCTTCTTCAAGAAAGCTTCATTGACATTTAAGCTTAATCATTGAGAGTTCTTTAAAATAATGTTATGACAAGGTATACTATGATTCGTCATGCTTCAATTTTCCAAAGGAAGTCAAAATATGCAAGAAATGATTAAAGAAGTTTGACCTATTTGGACAAATTTTTGATTCCTTGATCACAAGTGCATAACTCCCTCAATTCTAAAAATTTGGAAGTGGTTATTGTTACTATATGTTATTATTATCATCCACAATAACTTCTCTTCACATAGCAAAAGTATTTGTACAAGAAATATTGTCAAAATTGAAAGAGGTTCCCAAGGCAATTTTGATGCTCTAGGAGTTAGGCTTTTGGACTTCTAAGGGCTACATCTTGTCCATAGTTTGATATTTTTGAGTGATTCCAAATATATACTTCTCTTTAAAGGGTTATCAACAAATAACTTCAAAAGGTTCAAGCAAATTTTGTGTGAAAGATCACTAATGATTGAGAAATATTACAAGTCCTTTAGATAGGCCATCAGTTTCCCTTATTTGACTTCAAAGGGTCATAACTTGATCAGTTTTTATCTCCTTGAGCCCATTCTTTTTCCATAATGATCTTAAGAGTGTGAAATTCAACTCTTCTTTTATGTGAACAACTTGTAAATGGTTAGAAGATTCCTTAAGAGCTTAAAAGATTATAGGTCACCCTTATGGATTTTCATCAAATTCAAAGGATCATAACTTGTCCAATATTTGGAACTTTTGAGTGCTACAAGTTTCACAGTACTCTTTAAGGAGTCCACTTCAAGCCATCATCATTGATCAAAGCAAAATTTTGGAAGAAGACCTTGTTTGGAATGAAAACATTATAGGTCATTTTTGAAGAAAAACTTAGAATTTTTCTAAGTATCAAAGTCAGCACATTTTTCCTGATTTTGACCACGCACAATTTCTAGCTCAAGCATCTAAATGATCTCTTTCTTTGCACATTATAAAGGATGTTACCTCATGTTTTACCCCAAAATTTTCTCTCCCATTTTCACACAAGACATGCCTCTAGAGGTCTTCAATTGCTCAAGGATGGCCAAGAATTGACTAGGCAAATTCTCCTCCTAAGGCAATGAGCCTCAACTAGGGTTTCAAGCTTAAGAAAGATGTGTGAGTCCCAAGGTTCTTAAATTCTCTCCATTTTCCTAATATGTACTCAATAATATCCATACCAAATTTCATGCCTTGAACAACAAGTTTGCTCTGTTAACTACTCAAATGCCTGGAAATCTATTATAATGGGTCAAAAGTCAACTGTGGCCCAAATACAGTCAAACTTCAAGATTTTTGGTCAAAATTTTGAAGTATTATCCAAAATTTGATCAAGTTTTGATCATGATTCCTCAAGAAATTCTCCTAACTCATCAAAATTCAAAAATGGCAAATTAGGGTTTCTATAGGAAAAGTCAACCAAACTTTGACCAGGCATAACTTTCTCATACTTTATCAGAAATTTTTCCACCAAGGCTAATTTTTAATAGAATCCAATTCCCTACAACTTCTCTTCATCCCTCAAGTTCAATAAATGCCTCAATCAAAAGATACAAGCTCGAACATTATAGGCCCTTTCAAAAGTCAACAAAAATACCTTTTGGGTCAAACTCCTTACATGAACATGGAAGATCCAATTGAGATGAAACCAAAAAGGTTGTTTAGAGGACATATTAATCTCTCTAAAATGTCCAAGAACACCCTCTTAGGATTAAACTTGAGAGAGATAAAGATTGCACAAGTTGGGAAATTTTCAAGAAATGCATGAAATCTCAATTGGGCAAAATTGTATTTTTGAGCTATTGGGCCCAGTTTTTAGAGTCCAAACGTGTTCATGATGCATCTAAGGATCACTAAACATGTCCATGCATTAATTTTGTTTATCTTGATTTTATTAAAATAAATTCAAAATAAATTAAGTAAATAATAAATAAATGAAAGAATATGCAAGATATAGAATGTGCAAATCTTTTTTAAACCAAAAAGATCTTGGCCAGCTATCAAAACCGTGTGGACTGAATAAGGAAGTGGATCTCTTCTTTTGGGAAATATTTGAACCAAAATCTTTATATTTTAAAAGAGCATTGATCAATTGGATTCTTGCTACAATTGTTACCCTAATTTGATTCACTACATATAGAGAACAACCCTAGCCCTAAGGCACACGTGAAAAGCTGCCTCCAAACCAAGAACAAATTTTCAAAAATATTCAACTGTGGTGCAATTCATAAGCTCACGTTCCAGCCAATACCAATCAGATTCAGACATTCCATCATCCTCCTGAGTATCCCTAGAGTAGAACAACCTCTTCCTGAGAGCCAAAGTACACATAACCCCCCTACAATAACTCACGGTTTGAAAAATTCTCAAACTCCAAAATTTTAATTCAGGGCATATAAATAACATATTTTCATATATTTGAGTTTAATATCATATTTTGTGTGTGTTTTAAACCATTACATGAAAGCTTGCACGCCATAATAAAGAAGTGTCGTTGTTAGTGCACGAGTTTTCTTTTTCTTTGCATCTCCATTTACAGGCCGTTTCAGCCAAAAAGAAGGCCACCAGCGTGATCGCAGCCCTCAAAATAGGGGGTAGGGTATCATTTATGTCTTTATAAATAATGTTTTGGAAGGTTTAGAATTTGAGCCAACCGGAGAAGGTGACCGGAGCTGGGCTCCGACACCGTTGACCAGTCCAGACTCCGGTGGCTGAAGTGGCGTGTGTTCATTGGTTTAAGCAAGATCTGACTTGGCGCATTTGACAAATTGACTGATTTTATCATTATAATGTTTTTATGTCATTATATAAATGAATTAATAGGACGACTGAGTGGTAAGAAGAACGTGTGCTAAAAGGAGAGACCTCGGTTCAATTCCCAGGTCTTGAAGTTTATTTTTGCTAATGAGATTCTTACAGATCCAGTGTGGCTAGGACACTCACATGCATGATGCGCTCTATCATCATCACCATTGGATCACTCATCCTCCTGATCCAGCGCCCAGAAACACTTTCCCATGGTGGACATCCTAGTAAGCCACATCACCGAATCAGGCGCAGGGGTCTGGGCCAACAAGATTTAGGCCGTGGAAATTCAACAGCATCACCCCTCAATTGGGTTTCTCACCCCCCTCGGGCCCATTTTCTATTTTCTTTACCTTTTTTATTTTATTTCATTGTTTATGTTTTTTATAAAACGAATTTTATTTTAATCATAAAAATCAGAAAATCATCAAAAATTAGGATTTAGAGTTTTTCTTAATAAAATTAATTTTTTCAAATTAATTTAATTCAACCTTAACCTTTTTTATTTAATTTAAAATTAATTAGAAATTAGGTTAATCTTATAATTTTTCAGAAAATACAAAAAATATTTTTTAATAAACAATTAGATTTTCTAGGGTTTAGAATTTATTTCAGTCTTAATTTTCGCGCGTTATTATTTCTTTCCATACAATTATTTTTTATTATTTATGTAACTGCGCCCGATTCGTAATAGTTTAATTAGGGTTTTAACTTCCTCATTTTTACTTATTCGTCCATTACTTATGTATCTACACCAAAGCCTTGTAATAGCGGTATGACTTTATTTCTCGCTTTATATTTCTTATATGCTTGTATACAGACTGCTAGTAATTAGGTGTACATGACAAGATTAAATCAATTAATCATTAGGTCACTAACATAACATAAAATATCTGAAAAAAGCACAATGTTGCACACTTGCACCCCTAGGATATACCCCACTTGGTTGCCTCGGAAAATAATGGTCATGTCCCTCGAACGCAGGGATATCTTAGCAAAGACCCTCAATCTAAAAGTCATCATAAAGATCATAGTTCCTTACTGTCCCTCGAATTGCCTACGAGAAATGATCTTATCCCTCAGTGTTGCCTATATGATGAAAGTCCCTTCTAAATGCTAAGGTATCCTTACATGTTGCCTTCAATGACCATAACGTCTCTTTCGATAGTCCCTCAACATCCAACAATAGGGCTATTTACTCACTAATAGTAGGATAGCACTATCTAAAGGAAAGGAGGAAAAGAACGTCATTTTTCGAGTAGATAGACAACTCTTGAGTACTTTATCAAACCTAATTGTTTACACTTACACACTTTCAAACTTCTTTTCAAAAAATGCTTTATCACACTCTTGAAGACTAATACAAGAGTTACCATAAAGCAAACAAAATCTTTCAAAACGCACAAACACGAAAATAGTTTTAAAAAATGAGCAAGAACCTAAGAGCCCATGGAAAACCACGGATGGAAAGGGTGCTAACACCTCCCCTTTCCATAATCTACCCCCCTTACTCAAAATCTCAAAAAAAGTATTTTTCTGTTCTTTTCACCCTTTCCTTTGTCGGATAAAAGAAAAGTCGGTGGCGACTCTTGCTTACCGCGACATTTGCGAACAAAAAACACAAACCAGTATAATCGTCGGTTCTGTCACCTTATCACACCTCATCTTTCCAACGCATCAAGAATCAGGTCCTAAGGTTCCCTAAATTATGCACATCATGAGTTCAAAGTCAGCTACTTGAAATTTATTTTGTCTTCCAATTCAGAATTTGAAATCCATAATTCAGCATTTAAACACCAAATTAGCACGCGTTTTTGATTTAAACATGTTTAACAAAGTTCCCAAAGTTAAATTAAGGATCAAAACATAGGAATTGGCTGAGTTTTGATGCACATGGAGTCACACATTTTCCACTTTCGGGCTCCATCCAATTTCCCTCCAAACTTCAATTTTCCTGTCAATTCTTTACACCATTCACTTTCCTATAAATAAAGGACCTCACTCCTCTCATTTTCTAATGCTTGGACATCCAAAATCACCCTGCCGAACTCTCTGCATAACCTACTTTGTGGAGTTTTCAAATTCATCTTTTCTCTACTTTTCAATCCATTTTCTTTGTTGATTTTTCATCATTGAACTTCACCGAAGCTAACAGAAGAAGAACCAAGCCTTGCAGTGTCCTAAATCGTGCTAACCAAGTCCAGTTTCAAAGCAATTTTTTGCTACTTAGTTCCGATATAATTCTCAACCAAATAAAACCAAATAAATCCCTATTCTATTCTACTCATCCATATGATTCTCACACTTCTTACGATTTTCATTTTCATTGAGAATTGAGAGAGCTACTTGGAATTTTCGTGCTCGCTATTTTTTCTGGTTTTTTCCAAATCCAGCCTTGCACAACTTATATAGATTTAGCGCAAGGGTACCATTAGAATCATCTTGAAGACACGAATCTAATGGTACCGGTCTAGTTCTCTAATTTTACTGTTTGTGAAACTCCAATTTAGAGTGTTTAGAGGTTGAAGATGACCTACATGTCGAATTTCAGCCAATGATAGCGTGACACGTGATTTTTTGAATCTTATCCAGTGCACTTGTCTTTCCATACGCGTGTCTTAAGTACCATTGGATCTAATTACTTTCATTAGTTAGATTACATCCAACGTGCTCGATTTTAAGTTACTTTTAATTATTTAAAAATGATTTGGCGTGATTTCCAAATATGACCATATTATGCACAATGTGTCAGATCTCTTGGATTTGCTCCCTAACACGTTTTGAAATTAATCTGATGGTCCACATTTTTTGGCTTTATTTATATTTTCATATTTTTATATTTAATTGTTTTGAACTTCAAAAAATTATAGAAAATTTATTTCTGACTCAAAAATTATGAAAAAATTCAAAAACATTTTTTTAAATATTCTCTTTCTGAATTTTATTTTTTTATAATTTTATTTTCAGATTTGATATTTTTTATGTTTTTTTTTTGTTTTGACGTGTTTTTAATTGTCTAAAAATACTTTTTGGTATTTTTAAATTCTAGAAAAATTCATCAAAATCATTTTCTTTATTTCCGACTTTCTAGGATTTTTCTAAAATTCTATTATGATTTTTACTATTTTTATTCATTTTTCACTTACTTGAGTGATTTTAAATAATTTAAAAATACTTTTCTGTTTTAAAAAAATTACTAAAATTTTTGTAAAAATACTTGAGATCCTCTCTGGACTTTCTATGTTTTCTTTTAATTTTTATTTGATACTTTGTATATAGTTTGTTATTTTTCCTTTTATTTTAATTTTTTAAAACAATTTTAAAAAAAAATTCTTTTTTTATTTTGCTTATTAAAATACAATTTTATTTTTGAATATATTCTGGCTAAGCTTGAAATATGTGATTTTTGATCATGAGCTTCATTAACATCATTGGATCTTTGGTGTTGAGTTTAACTCCACCAAAATAGATGAATGATTTTAATGATAGTTTGATTAAAATCTTTGGTTGAAATATTTACCCTCCCTCTTCATCTTATCTCTTTCTTACTTATGCTAAATGTTCTTAGAGGATGATCTACATATCATTTCTCCAAACATATGGTACATAGATTGCTATTGACCGCCTCAAAATAGGTGCGACTTCTATATAAGTCCACTTACAATTGCTTAACATAGCACTAAATTTCGTCCCGATTCGAGAAATGATCATTTATGGCCCAAACTTATGTTTGCAAGCCCAAGTTTGTTAATTTGAAAACTTTGATCCAATAACCTTGGGGTTCATTGTTAGGAGGCTTTAGTCTTATCAATCCTCTAATGAACCATCATAAACTTTGGTCTAAGTGAATCATTTAAACATCGTTGATCATTTGTTGTTACCTCGAGAATTTGAAATGAATGATATACTTGACAAAAATCAAATGGAACATGTTGTTGAGAAGATTTGATTTTATAAATCTTCTAATGAGTTTTAAATGCAAGTTTCAAGATGGTCATTCAACTAATCTCTAATTTCTTACTCACTAACAATTGAATTTTATTTTATGCTTTTACTTTATGTCTTTACTTTTACGCACCATTTATTTTAGCATTTACATTTCATGCTATTTTCATCTTTGCTCCCTTGAGCATTTATCTTTATGTCATTTTTATTTTGCTCACTTGAGCTTTCATTTTCATTTTGAAGATACTTAATAACAAACTTTAACAATAAAAAAATTTAAGGTTACTTGGACTATTTGGTTACTATCCTTGGTATTATGGAGTTATGGACCTCTTGGACTTCGGATTAGAAGCCTTGACTACCCTTGGGGCCTTATGACTTATGTTGTTGTTTTGTCTGGAGTTCTTGGGGTTTACCCCAAGACATTGGGTTGATTTTTATTTATGTGCAAGATATTCTGATTATATGTGTTGTACCCCAAAATTTTCCCTCCCTTTTCTTCAAGACATTTCTCCCAATGGTTCTTAAATGCTGAAGGATGCTCAAGAGTTGATCAGACAAGTTCAACTCCTAAGCACTGAGACCACAAACTAGGATTTTGGTTTTCTAAAGTATAATTGGATTTATAATGCCTCAAGTGGCTTTCATGGTTCACCATAATTTCCAAGAATTCCCATGCCAAGTTTCAAGTCTTGCATCTCAAAATTGCTTAGTCAATTGCGTAAATGATTGAAAATCAACTGTATTGGATAAAAAGATAATTGTGATCAATATACAGTCAAACTTTAAGATTTTTGGCCAACATCAACATTTTGAAATCAAATTCATAAATTGATCAAGATTTTATCATAATTCCTCATGGAAAGTATTCAAATCACCAAAGGGGAAAAATTGTCAAAATTAGGGTTTTGACTGAGAATGACTGATCATTGACTTTTGACCTAGTACATGACCTAATGGCTTGAAGTGTGATCTCTAGGACTAAAACAAAGCATCTTGACCTAATTTCATGGTTCAAAACATCCTCAAAGATTAAGTGATTGATAGTTGAAATTTGGATCAACTGATGAAAAGTCAATTGACACACAAAAGTCAAACTTTGACTTTTTGGTCAACATTGAGTTTCAAATATCAAGATTCATCAAGACATTCAAAAATATAAAAATTTATCATCAAGAGCCAAGATAATCAATAAAGTCAACAAAAAGTCAAGATTTCCAAGACTTGGAAAAATTCTAAGTGTTTTTTAACCTTGATAATTTCACTACTTCATGACTATTTTTCACTATGATGCAAGATGATTCAACGAAAACTTTCAACATGAAAGTTGTAGGTATTGATTAATTCTAAAACTTTGTATTTTAGGGTTGATGTCCAAAAAATGCTTAGATTTAGAGATATAGGCTCATAAAGTCATGACGTTTTTATCAAAACACTTAGTGAAATTTTCAACAAGTTTGGTCAGATTTTTGTCCTAATTTCTTGACCAATTTTCACCTAGTACCAAGTTTATTTAGCCAAAGTGGTCAACATGAAGGTCGTAGACAATGTTTCAAGCTTTCCAAAATGTCAAAGAACTTGAAGAGATCGTTTTTGAGTTAGGAGTTTCGAAGAGATGAAGATGGCATCATAAACTTCAATTTTAGGTCATTTTGTGATGAACCTTAAGATCCAATCTTCAAGCATGTTGAATGATCTTGATTTCCATTCCTTCTAACTTACAAATCACACAATAATTTAATGTTTACACAACTGATTGAGCTATGATCCAAGTGATTAATCCATTGTCCAAAGCAATTTACCATTTTTTGCACAAAGTTACCACTTCCATTCTTGTAAAGTGGCTTTAAACACAATGTCAACTTCTTGAGCCTCTCACTTGCCCCCTCTGCACACACTCAACATGTATACTCATAATAAACACATATACAACTTCTAACCACCCTATAATCCCTTATACTATGAATTGGAACAATAGGTTTCAAGTTTTCTTTAAAACCAAGTCACATAACCATAACATGTGGTCTTTAAAATCTGGTTACTTGAGCCTTCAAAACCTCTTGCCTATAAATATATATGCCATTTAGAAGCAAAAACACGAATAGAATAGCCCTTTAAACCCCTCAATCTCTCTCAAATCAGAATTGACATCCAAAAACCTCCATTGTAGCACATTCTGACCTTGAACTTCAAACTCACAATCCACTCGTGCATTTTCACTTTAAACCCATCACAAAGATTCCATACCTCATTAAGAACCTATCCAAGACCCTGTTCCATCACTGTAAAACCATTTTCACCATCCTCCATTTCCAAAAACATCCACCTGCAACTTGACTTTTCCATAAAGATTCAGGCACTTTCAGCACAAAGTAAGAATTGTAATAGCTTCCTAGGAGTTCAGTGAAGCTATCCAGATCATCAAAACATCTCCAGGAGTGCTCCAGTTTCAAACACGATTTCCATTTTTGAGGTAAGTTTTCTCAACTTTGAACTCCTTATACAAGCATCATTAATAGTTACATTGTGAAGATACAATGTAGACATCATTTCCCTGAAGCTAACCATGCCTTTAGTTTTCATTTATGTTAACTGTACATGGAGAATTTGGAGTTTGAACTTTCATAAAAATTAGGTTTTAATTTGGTACCAAACAAAATCCATTCTAATCTTTGATTTATATTTTAAGTTATTTACATTGCTGATTTCGTGATGAAATTTGGAGCAACTTTCATGTTTACATTTTTGAAAATGGTTGAGAAATGAGCAAGTTAGAAAATTCAAAAATGGTGTTGAAGTTGCTGGCGCGAGGAAGAAGATGAAGTTACAATTAGGATTGGATTTATTTTAAATCTAGTGCAAGTTGTTCTATTACCGGATGTAACAGCCATCCCAGTGGTGGAGAACCGCACTCTAAGTCATTTGCCTATATGGAACTGGGTTCGAGCCCCATTGGTACCCTTTTATTTTTCACATAATTTTTTATTTTAGATTCAATGAAAGCAGGCTAGGGATGTGCATGGTGTTCTTTTCACCATCACCACATGATCATCATATGGCTAAATCCCACGCTCCATAAAGCAAGTACATGATACACCTCCAAAAGGCTGGCCACACTGGATCTCATAGGCGTTGCACTTTCTCTAATGGGCTTGGAACTATTGTTCTTCTCACCCCCTTTATTTCTACTACAGGCCCACTCCAACTTCTTTTTTTATTTTATTTTCTGACTCAAACAAAATATATATATTTGGGCCTAACATTTTTTTGCTATAGTTCACATTCCTTTTTACTTTTCAACACCCAAGCCCAATATTTTTTATATTCTTTATATTTTATTTATTTTTATTTATTATTATTTATTTATTTGTTTTTATTTAATCAAAAATACAAAAATATATTTTTTGTAATAATTAGATTTATTTATTTTATTTTCCTTCATTTTTTCCAAACAAATAAAACTTCAAAAAGATTTTCTAATAATTAATTTCTCTTTTAAATTTAATTCAGATTTAGGTTTTTATATATTTAAATTACTTCCCCTATTAATTAATCTCTATCTTAGTTTAATTTATTTAGGTTTACTAATTTCTTTCAAACATAAAGTCATCAATTAGGTTAAAATATTAAACCTTTTTCTATCAAAAAACCACAAAAACAATTTACTTTTTCTTCTTCATCTTTACGTTTTGTGCATTCTATTATTATTCATATTCAATGGTTTGTAATAGATAATTAGACTTTATTGTTTTCCACCCTTCATTCACAAACTTGTACCCCCCATTCCCAAAGCATTGTAATAGCGTAGGACATTTAAATTCCGCAATTTACCGCTTTCCTTATTATGGTTAGTAATTAGAATTTGCATGACATGACTTAAAATCAACCATAGAAAAACCCTAATTCAAGATAAAATACAAGAAACCAAAACACCTCACACACATGCACCTTTAGGGTTAACCTCACTTTTTTTCTCAGATTAAAACAGTCATGTCCCTCAAATTTGGGACACTTTAGCAAAGACCCTCGATTAAAAGATCATAGTCCCTCGATGACTCTTCGATGTTGTCTTAGGTAAATAATCTTAGTCCCTTACGGCAATTGCTAAAACATCTTACAAGTTGTCTTCTATGATTGTACGATGACCCACGTATGTCTCTCACATCCAATGATATGGCTCCCTACCAACCAATGGTAAAGTAGCACTAACTAAAGGAGGAGGAAAAGAATAAAGACATTTTTAGTATGTAGATCATTCGTAATCTCTTTCTCACAAACTAAAATAATTTCCTCACACTTCACACTTTCAAAACAACTATTTTTCAAAACACTTCTCAAAACAAACATTTTGTATACATTCTCAACGATACGAGAATTATTACAAAATTGCCTTACATTGGCATTTTCAAACATCTTTCTAAACACTCCAAATATTTTAAAAACATACATTTTGTACACATTCTCAACAATACGAGAATCATTGAAATTGTTGTACTAAGGCGTTTTCAAAATATTTCTAAAACAAACATTTTGTATACATTCTCAACAATAAGAGAATCATTACAAAATTACCATTTTCAAAACATCTTCAAAATGTTTTCCAACTTACACAAAACACAAAGATTTTTAAAGTGAGCTAACAATTAAGAGTCTGTAGATAACTACGGATGAAAAGGGTGCTAACACCTTCCCTTTTCATAACCTACCCCCCAAACTCAAGAAAAATATCAAAAGGTCTTTCCTGTTCTTTTCACCCTTTCCTTTATTGGATAAAATAAAATTCGGTGGCGACTCTTTCTATCCGCAACATTTATGATAAAACGCAAAACACCAAGTTAGTTCTCCCACCGTATTAGAATATGCTTTCACGGTCATTGGGAATGCCTCTGTATACAATTGTTACTCTGCCCAATTTTTTAGAAGACTTAATACATTTGAAGCTTGGTATTCTTAAGAGGTTTAGTATCCTTGCTTGCTTGGTTTCAATCCAAAGGATGGGAATTCTACATTGACTCATTGTGTCAAGTGTTAACTTCTTGTTGGTTAGACGGTTCTTTTCCCTAGATTTTACCTTATACTTTAGGATAGTCCCTTCATCTCCTCCCATATTCTTTAATTTCAAAAATCTTCTCCCTCCTTTTCAAATTCTTCTTGTTTTCTAAGTTGAACCGCTTTCACAATAAACTTGAACTTAGGTCCATGTATTTTCAAAAACATTTTCTTAATCAAACTTTTTATCAACTTAATCATACTTTGACATTTTTTTGAGTAGACTAAAAGTCAATCAATCTCATTCAAATTATTTTTCCACTTTGGCTTTTCATTTTAAAAATTTCTCAAAATATTAGACTCTTGTTGATCCTTGTAGTGATGCGAACTACTATACTTCTACGATATGTAGTAAAGTGAGATATTTTCGACTTGGGTGTTGAGTGAGGATTTGTTGATTTTAAAATCCAATTTATATCCTCCATTTTGAGATGATGCAAATTCTCTTTTCTCATAATCGTGGGTAGTAAGTATATTTTCCACTCGGATATGACAATGATGTCTTATATATTAAAAATAACCAACACACTTGTGTTTTAAATTTTTTTAAGGTGAACTACGAGTACCCTGATCCTCTGTTGCACTGAAGGTAGTACATAGGCACTAAAGGTTCGCAACCATGGTGGGTGCAAAAATTGTAAAAAAATACTTCTTTTCTCATCTCCACCATCCATCTTTGTATACAACACTTATAGCCAAAATACACAAATTTTTAAAGAGGCTCCTATGGAGTACCATAGATGTTTAAGGTGCCAATACCTTCCCTTTGCATAACCAACCCCCGTGCCTAGATTATTTCCCCATATTTTTTGTGTTATTCTCTCTTTTACCATTCCTCTCGAAACAATAATGCACGGTGGCAATTTTTATTTGATCTATGGGAGTCAAGTCAATCCAATGGATTAGTCTCAACATTTCTACCGCTACAGAAAAAATGGCGACTTCACTAGGGAAAGATCGACCGCATTTTGGTCTATCTCTAAGTGGGTTTGGCCTATCTTCGTTCGTTTGTGTATGTGCTATTATTGGTTTTATATTATGTGTTGTATATGTGTTTTTGTGGATTTTTCTAGTTTTCAAGGTGCTTGGTGATTTCTCATAAGTCCTCTACCCGGACTTGGGAAAATTTAAGATAGGATGGGCAGTATAGTAAGGTTAACTTTGAGGGAGTAATACTAAAAAAGGAGACATGATATCCCCTACTCAGTGGAGGCCCCTTTGATTGTAGTATCGTTTACCGAGTAATCGAGAAGACATGATGCTTTCGACCTGGGAGCCTGCTGAAGCTGAGGACCGTAGAACCCTCAACTCATCTTGGCCTTTTAGGTTTAGTGCGGAAACTATGACAGAGTAATCCGGAAGTGGTTGTCACGTGATACTACACTCGAATGAGTTTTTCTTGAGAATATTACTGATTACTGAGTTAATCAGGATGTTGGTAATATCCGAAGGAAAGATGTAGACTCAGGGAACCTCTTAGAACCTTGTTCAGCAGGTGATAAAATATTAGTACATACCTTGTGGCTAGTACCTATGACCTCATGCTCGTGACTTCAAACCTATGAACCCCCCATGTTTGTGATATTGTGTTTGATTGTTGAATCATGCATTCATGCACCCATGAGCATCTTTAAAAACATTTGTTTCAAGGGACTTAAAGTTGACTTTTTGCATATATCTCAAGTACTTTTTAACCATGGATTCTGGAAAAAGAAAGACTCATAAGTACAGTTTCAAGGATCCTAAGATAGGGGAATTTATGATTTTGATTCCCGAGATCGAGAGCTCTACATATTTTCAGAAGAAGTATGGATCCATCATGTCTCTTATGAAGCTCGGGATAATGGAGGGCATTGTTTCTACTTTGCTCCAGTTTTATGATCTGTTGTATCGATGTTTTACTTTCCCTGATTATCAACTGCTGCCTACATTAGAGTATTCTTACCTGCTGGGTTTACCTATTACCAATCGTGTTCCTTTCATTGGTTTGGAGGGAGAGCCCAAGTCTCATGAGATTGCTGCCATGGTTCATTTGGGGAAGTCTGAGATTGAGGCTAACATGACTACCAAAGGAGGAATCAGAGGATTACCCGCTCAATTTTTATTAGAGAAAGCTCGCTACTTTGCTAGGATGAAGAGTACAGTTGCTTTTGAGGCTATCTTTGATTTGATCTCCTATGGGTTGTTCTTATTTCCTAACATTGACAATTTTGTGGATGTCAATGTGTGATCGGTGGGAATGGAACTGACTGTTTTTGGAATGCTGGTTCGCGTTTGCGTTTGTTTTTGCAAAATGTCGCGGTAAGCAAGAGTCGCCACCGACTTTTATTTTATCCAACAAGGAAAGGACAAAAGCATAGAAAAATTCCTTTTTCGAGATGTTTCTCGGGTTCGGGAGGTATATTATAGAAAGAGAAGGTGTTAGCACCCTTTCTATCCGTGGTTATGCACGGGCTTTTAGGTACTTGCTCATTGTGCTTTCAAAAATTGCTTTTCTTTATGTTTGTGGGTTTGAAAAGAGTTTTTGTTTTGAAGAGAGTGTAAGTGCGAAAAGTTTTGTTTTGTTTTAAAAGGAGCAAGTACTTAAGAATCATCTACCTACTCGAAAAAGGAATTAAACTGTGCTAATGTCCTTTAGACAATGCTAGCCCACTATTGAGGAGTAGGTAGCATCATCGTTGGAGTTTTCGGGTCAATTCGATTAAGGGACGTGTGGCCACTAAAGCAATGTTAGAATGCCTTAGCGGTAACCCTAATGTATTAGATCATTTTATCCGAGGAAACCGTTTCGAGGCAACTTAGGATCTTTGGACAAGAGGGCTACCTCTAAAACTTCCTATACTCAATGACCACGTTCGAAGGCAACCAAGTGAGGTTTACCCTAAGAGTGCGAGTGTGTTAGTTCGGTTAATTTTATCTGTACATGTCATGGGTGAGCGATGTTGATTTTAAGTTCATACATTCGATCTTGTCATGCATTCCCTATTATCAAACATCTAACAGTTAATATTGTGCGAAAATTAAATTGCGGGAAATTAAATCTAAGCTATTACAAGGCGTCGGGTATTTACATCGCCAAAAAACAAAATCTTTAATTTAAATTGCGGAAAGTAAAATAAAGAGATAAAATAAAAATCCTAATTAAAAGCTATTACATACTGGAAGCAATTACAATATTGGAAATATGGGTCGCGTGCGAGAAAATTAAATCGGCGCATTTTTTAGGGTTTTGACCCTTTTTTATTAAAGAAAGCATGTTTTTTTGTTATTTTTGAATTAAATGAAATTAAAACTAAGTTAATTAATTAATAAAATAAAAAATATATTTTTTTGGGTTTTTTTATATTTAAGGAAATAAAATAAAAAATGATTAAAAGTTAATTAAAAACTTAATTCTACATTAGTTTTAATTTATTGCAAAAATATTAAATGTTAAACCTATTTAAGACTAATTTAATTAATTAATATTTATTTACAAAAATAAAATGGTGAAATTTATAAAAAATAATATTTTGTATTTTCTGATTTTTTATGAGGAAAAGTTATTGGTTAGTAATAATAATAATAATTAATTAAATAAAGCAAATAAATAAAAGAGAAAATATAAAGAAATAACCCATGGGGGGGGGGGGGGTATTGGGCCCAATTTGGAGGTGAATCTGGCAATTCCAAGCCCAAAACGTCCAAGCCTGCTTTGACTTTCCCAACTCCCTATGCGCTGGTTGACTAGAGTTCATGGTAAGCGCTCAATCTTGGCCCTTAGATTTGATCTGAAGCCATTTGGCAACCATCTGAATGGAGGCTTATGGTAGGCTACGCCCCTGATACTGCATGGAATTCCCTGAAAATAAAATGCAACAAAGTTTTGGGGGACCTGGGATTCGAACCCAGGTCCCATGGGTCTTTCCACTCACGCTTCCACCAACTGAGCCATGATGCTTGTTTGTTATTATATTAAACATCAATCATTATATATCAAATAAACAATTTTGCCTGGAACAAAATAAAAATAGCGCGGATAATTTAAATGGGCCAATCAGGGGAAGACACCTAGTCGTCTTCTCCAACAAAACCCTGGTTTTCTTACATGCGGATTTTTATCCGCAGGAATATTCGTGGCTTGCTTCCAAAATTTATCCTAGGCCATGGAAACGAGTTTTAAGAACGTCATCATGTTCGTCTCCTTCCACTGATTCCATTTATGCCCATTATTTGTTCTAATTTTCCCTGAAATCAAAATGCCTAAAAACAAAGAAACAAAACCCTAGCTTCGGGCATGGTTGTACAGGCTATGAAAATGCAATTCAATTATGCCAAAAGTTTCAGAATGCAACGAAAAGTATGAATATACAAATATTTAGGCAAAAAGATGCAAGAATCCAAGGTTGTGAATTCTTGCACATGGCTATGTTCTTGAGTACTTACAGCGCTGTTTAGGAGGTCTCAAGGATTGGTTTTGATTGCTTTAGCTCCACTGGATGTCAGGAAAGGAAGTTACGTTGAGATTTTGGACTGAATCGAGCTCGAACCAAGATTTTGATCTCACACTTTTACAAACTTTTTTCAGTTTTGGTTTGGTCGTTTCTGTAGCTCTTAGGTCGTGTCCTTGATGTGTCTAACTTGTGTGAGTAATAAGGAATGCATTTAGGTTAAACTTTAGGCTTGAATCCATGTGCATTAAAGAATTGAGATATGATTTGATTCCCCCATTAAAGGCTTTCGAATTCTTTCCAAATCCAAGATTTTGTGCATGATTTGCCTTGGAACGGATTTGATTATCTGTATCATGATAATGAAGACCTGTAATGATCAAAAAATCTTATTCCATCAATTTTTGTATTTTATTTGAATTAATATTGATTTAAAATCAATTAAATCAATCAAAATTAAATAAAATAGAAAAATTAATAATTTGTCATGAAATTGAAGATATGACACGTGTGTGGTGTGACAAGATCATATCAAGTGGAAAAAAGTGGTCCCTTTTGTCAAAAATTGGAGTTTTGAGGATAGTTTACTTTTGGCAATTTTGGAAAAATGCCCAACTTCAACAATGCATAACTTCTTCAGTTTTGAACTTTTGGAAGTGTTCTTGGACTTTTTAGAAACATTGAGATGTCCTATAACCAACCCTTTTGGTCTCATCTCATTTGGATTATCCATGCTCAAGTTATAAGCTTTGGCAAAAAAATTGTTTTTGTTGACTTTCAAAAATGACCTATAATGTCCAAATTTGTAACTTTTTGGGAGTGCATTTCTTGATCTTGGGGTGTGAAGATGGATTGTAGGGAATTGAATCCTCTTAAAAATTAGATTTGTATGGGTCATTTCTCATAATGTATGAGAAAGTTATGCTTGGTCAAAGTTGAATTTAGCAACTTTTGAATCTTGATGAATCTTGAGCAATCCTTGATGAATCATGATCAACCCTTGATCAAATGATGAATTATCCTTAAAAATGAGAATGTTGGCAAAAAATCTTGAGGTTTGACTGTATTTGGGTCACAGTTGACTTTTGCCTTAGCACAGTCGATTTTTGGGCCTCTTGAGCAATTGACTGAGCAAACTTCCTCTGCAAGGCTTGGAATTTGACATGGATGAACTTGAGAGCATATTAGGACATTGGGGAGAACTTGAGGTAATTTGGATGTAAGGACCTTGATGCAACACAAAACCCTAATTTGAGGCTGACTGCCTTAGGAGGTGATTTGACTGTCCAACTCTTGAGCCATATTGAGCAACTTGGAGATTATTCTTGAAATGTCTTGAGAAATATGGGAGGGCAAATTTTGGGGTACAACAGTTGCCCCTGTTCAATCTTCTTAAACCTGAGGATATAGATTGGCGTTCGGGCCTTTCGTGATCCGAAGGTGGAAGATGATTGAACACTAGAGTGTCCAGAAATTTGCACTCGCATGAAGTAGCATCAGCATTGTGATATCGGGAATGGGCTTACAGATGCCATTTGGAGATTGTTGGTAGGTGGTTTTGTCTTTGCTGACGGGTTGTCTCTTTTGACGGGGTGTCTCCTTTGACGAGTTGTCTCTATTGACGGGTTGTCTCCATTGACGGGTTGTCTCCATTGACAGGTTGTCTCCATTGACAGGTTGTCTCTATTGACAGGTTGTCTCTATTGACGAGTTGTCTCTATTGACGGGTTGTCTCCATTGACGAGTTGTCTCTATTGACAGGTTGTCTCTATTGACGGGTTGTCTCTATTGACGGGTTGTCTCCATTGACGGGTTGTCTCTATTGACGGGTTGTCTCCATTGACTGGCTTTACCTCAGAAAAATATTTAGGAATCGATTTAACTGATTTTGTCTCCATTGACTGGCTTCGCCTCAGAAAAATCTTTAGGAATAGATTTAACTGATTTTGTCTCCATTGACTGGCTTCGCCTCAGAAAAATCTTTTGGAATCGATTTAACTGATTTTGTCTCCATTGACTGGCTTCGCCTCAGAAAAATCTTTAGGAATTGATTTAACTGATTTTGTCTCCATTGACTTGGTTGAGAGTTTAACTGCATCCTTCCTGAAAGGTAAAGGTCAGTCATGTGCAATGTATGATATGGATCAAGCAATGATGTTTTCAACATAAATGAGATTGTATGGTATGATATGTATATGCATGTATCATAATGTATGGACATGTAATGTTTTAGCTGGGGATTTTAATGATAAATTCCGCTGAGGATTCCACTGATGAACTCCGCTGGGGATTGATTACTGTTGCTGGTGACACTGAATCTGTTAAGGATTGAACTCCTGCTTGGGGAAAGGAAAGAATTTCGCTAGGGATGATCGTATGCTTGCTGGGGAATATCTTTATACTCTGCTGAGGAATATTAAGACCTTCTGGGGATACCAAACCTTTTTAGCGCTGATGGTGGATGAACTCTGCTTGGGGAGAGTATTGCTGATTTGTTCATAGCTGCAAGTATCAGCTAGGAGATCTACCATTACTGCCTTATTCTGCGGGGAGTGAAGGTATCTTAGCCATATTCTTCAGCTGAATGTACCTTGGTACTTGGTGGACAGAGCAACTTGTACAGTTCGGACAATTCTTATTTGCCCCTGTTTCTATTATTACCAGTAACTCATCTTTCGTTTCGCATGTAAATATTTATGATCAGCAATTAATGTCAAATTCATATATCAAAAATGAACATTGGATGTTCTTTGCAAAACAAAACAGATAAAGGAAAAACAGCTTGAAATTTCTGAAAATGAATTTGTATTGATTTTGAAGTTTGGCGTGAAAATAGGCGTTTTTGTACAAGAGGCTGACGTCCTAGTAAGAGAACACCGCCGAACAAATAGAATTTATACGATTTGTGAAAAGGAAACAAAACAGCTATGTGAATAATCCCACTGGGTTCCAACTCTGCTATTGCCTTTATATCTTCAAGCATCTCATCACTTTGCTGCTTAATTGAAGATGAATCTGATTGATTAATGCCACCCGAGCTTGATAGTCGATACCAAAGTCTGGATGCAAGGTGATCCAATGAGACATAGTGTTACACTTTGATCCCTAACTTTTTCCTGGACTGCCCTTTCGGGTTTTCAGTCCATCGGGATACCCATTTTTGCCCAAGCCGCCTTTTCAGGTTTTCGACTTGCCGGGTGTACAGATTTTTTTATTTTCATCCCTTATTTTTTCCCGAACCCTTTTGGTTCGCTGGGAAGCCCTTATTTTTTCCTAGGCCAGTCAACCTAGCTGGTCTTTGATTATGCGTAGTATCTTTTTACTATGTCTGCATTGACGGGGTGAGGAAGGTCGTCACCATCCATGGTGGTTAGAATCATAGCTCCTCCTGAGAAAATGTTCTTAACCACAAATGGCCCTTCATATGTAGGGGTCCATTTGCCCCTGGGATCCCCTTGAGGTAGGATAATGCGCTTGATTACCAGATCCCCAACTTGATACTCTTGTCGTATAACTTTCTTGTTAAATGCCTTAATCATCCGTTTTTGATACGTCTGACCATGACAAATAGCAGTAAGTCTCTTTTCGTCGATTAGGTTCAACTGATCAAGCTGGGTCTGAATCCAGTCGTCTTCGCTTAAACCTGCATCCTTCATGATCCGAAGAGAGGGTATCTGAACTTCAATAGGCAAGACTGCCTCCATGCCATAAACCAAAGAATAGGGTGTTGCCCCTGTTGACGTCCGTGCTGAGGACGGTACCCATGAAGAGCAAATGGTAACATCTCGTGCCAGTCTTTGTATGTCACTGTCATCTTCTGCACAATCTTCTTAATGTTCTTATTTGCTGCTTCAACAACCCCATTCATCTTCGGCCGGTAGGGAGAAAAGTTATGATGTTGTATCTTGAATTGCTTGCAGAGCTCAGTGATCATCTTGTTGTTGAGATTGGTGACATTGTCTGTAATGATCCTCTATGGTACACCGTATCAACAAATCAGATTGTGTCGAATGAACCGTGCCACAACGTTCTTGGTCACGGTAGCAAAGAAAGCTTCTTCAACCCACTTCGTAAAGTAATCAATTGCTACCAGGATGAAACGATGCCCGTTGGATGTCGTAGGTCTGATCTCGCTTATCATATCAATGCCCCACATTGCAAAAGGCCAAGGTGCTGTCAAAACATTCAGAGGAACTGGAGGTATGTGCACCTTATCAGCATAGACCTGGCACTTGTGACATGTCCGAGAATGCTGATAACAATCGGCTTCCATTGTGGACCAGTAATATCCTGCCCGAAGGATTTTCTTTGCCATGGTATGTCCACTAGAATGAGTTCCGAATGTACCTTCATGCAGCTCTGCCATGATCCTTTCTGCTTCAATCTTATCCACATAACGCAGTAAGGTCGAATCATGGTTACGCTTGTAAAGAATGCCATTGCTGATGAAGAACTTTGTCGCGAACCTCCTCAGAAACTTCTTGTCATTAACAGACGCACCCTCGGGGTATTCTTGAGCTTCAAGGTACCTCTTCACCTCATGATACCAGGGCTTTCCTGTTACTTCTTCAGTCTCAAGATCACAACAATGTGTAGGTTCGTCCAATCTTTCAATGATAATCCGGGGAGCCTAGTTGTCCCAATTGACTTTGAACATAGAAGACATCGTAGCCAGCGCGCCCGCCAACTGATTCTCCTCTCTAGGGAAGTGTTCAAAGGTTATCTACTTAAAATGGGGAAGCAATGTCAACACGTACTCCTTGTAAGGAATAAGATTTGGGTGTTTCGTATCCCACTCGCCTTTGATCTGACTGATCACGAGAGCGGAATCTCCGAAGACACTTAGAAACTTAATCCTTAGGTCAATTGCTGCTCGAAGACCCATAATGCATGCTTCATACTCCGCCATGTTGTTGGTGCAGTTGAAACATAGTCGGGCGGTAAACGGAGTATGAGAACCTTTAGGAGATATGATCACAGCGCCAATGCCATTACCCAAAGCGTTCGAAGCTCCATCAAAGTACATAGACCATCGGGATCCTTCCTCAGGTCCTTCATCTGGTCCAGGTATCTCACAATCAGTTATTAACATGATATTCTCGCCCGGAAATTTAAAGTTCATAGACTGGTAATCATCCACTGCCTGATGTGCCAAATGGTCTGCCAACACACTTCCCTTGATTGCCTTTTGGGTCGTATATTGGATGTCATACTCAGTCAAGATCATCTGCCATCTTGCTATTCTTCTGGACAAGGCAGGCTTTTCAAAGATATATTTGATTGGATCCATCTTTGATATCAACAGAGTAGTGTAAGTCAAGATATAGTGTCTCAACCGGCGAGCAGCCCATGCCAAAGCGCAAAAGGTTTTCTCGATCAGTGAGTATCGGGTCTCACAGTCGGTAAACGTTTTGCTAAGGTAATAAATAGCATGCTCTTTTCGGCCAGACTCGTCATGTTGACCCAGCACACACCCCATTGAGTTATCAAGCACTGTCAAGTATAAGATCAAAGGTCTCCCTTCAAATGGTGGCATCAGAATAGGTGGCTCCTGGAGATACTCTTTAATCCTTTCGAAAGCGTCCTGGCATTCATCGTTCCAACGTACTACTTGATCTTTCTTCAGCAGCTTGAAGATTGGCTCACAAGTAGAAGTTAAGTGCGAGATGAATCGGGCAATGTAGTTCAATCGTCCCAGAAAGCCTTTGACCTCTTTATCTGTTTTGGGAGTTGGCATCTCTTGTATGGCTTTCACTTTTGCAGGGTCAACTTGAATACCTTTGTCGCTCACGACGAAACCCAACAGCTTACCAGATCTAACCCCGAAGGTGCATTTGTTCGGGTTTAACCTCAGCTTGTACAACTTCAACCTGTCAAACAACTTCAGTAGATGGTCAAGGTGTTCTTCCTCAGTCTGGGACCTTGCAATCATATCGTCGACGTATACTTCAATCTCATGATGGATCATGTCATGAAATAAAGAAACCATGGCACGCTGGTATGTTGCCCCAACATTTTTCAACCCAAAAGGCATGACCTTGTAGCAAAAAGTACCCCACTAAGTAACAAAGGTCGTCTTTTCCATGTCTTTGGGAGCCATCTTGATCTGATTATAACCGGAGAAACCATCAATAAAAGGAGAAGACTTTATGCTGAGCAGTATTGTCAACCAAAACATCGATGTGAGGTAGAGGGAAGTCATCCTTAGGGCTCGCCCTATTCAAATCCCTGTAGTCAACACACATTCGGACCTTGCCATTGTTCTTCGGTACAGGAACCACATTGGCAACCCACTGAGGGTAAGAAGTAACTTCCAGAAAGTCGGTGTCAAACTGTTTCATAACTTCAGCCTTGATTTTCTCAGACATCTCTGGGCGCATACGGCGAACCTTATGTTTCACTGGAGGACGGTCTTCTTTGGTAGGTAGGCGATGAACCACAATATCAGTATCCAACCCAGGCATATCTTCGTAAGACCAGGCAAAGATCTCAACATAGTTATGCAGCATTTGAATCAACCGTTGTTTCACACTAGCTTCCAGATTTTGCACCGATCTTGACCTCTTTCTTATCTGTCTCGGTACCCATATTCACTATTTCCACCGGCTCTTCGTGTGGCTGAATAACCCTCTCTTCTTGGAGTAGCAGTCTTGCAAGTTCACCAGGAACTTCGCAATTATCTGCACCTTCGTCTTCGGCTAAGTTGATCATATTTTCGAAGTCATAACTGGCAGTAGCAGAGTCGTTATCAGTGAGATCCAGAGTGGATGTGGACCTGTATATGTGAGTGTGTGTAAAATAGCTGTTTTGCAATATATAATAAAGAAAGACAAGGAGCACAAGATTTGAAGTGCAAGAACGTCCAATGCTTTTATTAATGATATATGAAAATGACACACAAAAGCCCTCACAAATGAAGCCACAGTGACCTGGGTAAGACACCGGGCCATAAAGTTTAAAACATTGTCTATTACAAATTCAAAACAAAAGTTTCATTACTGGGTAACAAAAGTAATAGGGATGAAGTCCTTTGTTGTCCAGTTGCTTGGTCCACCATCGGTAGTAGGGTAGATCCAGCTGTCGAATTCAGACTCTTCCACATCATCTTCAATGGCATTCACTCCCGAGTTGCTGATGAACACATGAGGTCTTCCGATCCTTGCACTTTGAACAACCCTTTGAGCTTCTGCAGTGAAACCCAAACCAAACTTGTTAGTCTTTTGTGTAAAATCATGGAGTCGGCCCCAATTTGCACACTCACCCTTCTCAATAACAGCCCGAGCATTTTTTAAGGAAGCCATCTTCATAGGAGAATCTTCAACCACAGTCTCAGTTGATGCCAGTGTCTGGGGAACCTCTTCAAAGTGCTGAAATGGGGTCTCAATGAACTCCTCATCCATTTCTACGTATCGGAACGCGTTGAGGTGGTTGACCATATACTCTTCCTCCCCTTGCACTGTCACAATCTTCCCTTTAACCGGGTAATTCAGCTTCTGGTGGAGCGTTGAGGTTACGGCCCCGGCTTTGTGGATCCATGGACGACCTAGCAAACAAGAATAAGATGGCCGGATGTCCATCACATAGAAGGTAGAATTGAAGACCTGAGAACCAACTTTAATCGGGATATCAACCACTTCATGCACCATTCTTTTAGACCCATTAAATGCCCTGGCGATAATGTTGCTTGGTTTCAGCTCCAAACCTTCACAATCCAACCGGTCTAGAGCTTTCTTGGGCAAGACGTTTAATGAGGAACCAGTATCAACCAACACATGTGCAAGAGTAGTGGCCCTGCATTAAATGGAGACATGCATGGCATCGTTATGATTCTTCCCCTTAGCCGTCAAGTCGGCGTCCGAGAAGCCCAACCCATTATCAGCAGTCAAATTAGCCACACAATCTGTAAACTGATCAGCTGATGTCTCTTGTGGCACGTGGGCAGTTTTCAAAAAGGTAATCAGAGCCTTGGCATGGGCCTCTGAGCACAACAACAATGACAACATAGAAATCTTGGATGGGGTTTGCCCCAGCTGCTCAACTACGTTGTAGTCACTCTTTTTAATGATCTTCAAGATCTCTTCCATCTGGGCAGGCACATCAATGGTGATCCCTTTGCCCCGAGTGTCAGATGACTCGGAGACAGGGGTAAGAATAGGAACTTGATTAGAAATAGTGGCAGGTGCACTTGCAAGTGTAATGACAACAGGTCTTCGGAAAGCTGGTGGAGCAATATCAGGTGAAAAAAGTCTTCCGCTGCGGGTGACTTTAGCAGGTCCAGTAATGTTGCCGATGTCAGTACCATCATCTAACTCTTGCTTAACTCCATGAAAATAAACATCAGCCCCATAGTGCCAAGGGACAGCTTTATCAGAGGTGTAGGGGATGGGCCCCGGAACAGTGATGATCACGTTTGTGATTTTCAGAACAAATGTAATTCTAACAGGCTTCCTCGAGGGAGCCTTGGAAGAATTGTCGAAAATGGTAATGATGGCAACTTCTTCAGAATGAACTGAGGGAACAACAGTCTTCTCAAATAGGATCTCTTTACTATTCATCAGGTTTTTGATACCTGACTTCAAGAATGGGCAACCGGTAGGTAAAATAGAACACGTATGGAAACCTTCATCGCAGCCCGGAAATAAACTGGCTAGCAAAAGGTTCTTCTTCACAGTCAACAGAGGGGTAACAATGTCATCCACAGAAACTACAAACAAGTCTTCCTCTATAGCATTCACTCCATGGTTGGGCATGGGAGAAGTCACAACATTAGGCCTCTCGGGCTCCTCGAACTCAATCTCCTTCGTATCAATTAAGTCTTGTATCTTATTTTTCAGACTCCAACAATCATCTGTATTATGCCCCGGGCTATCGGAGTGATAAGCACAGCGGGAGTTAGGGTTATACCTTGGTGACGTTGTATTTGAATTCTTTGGGGCTTCCCTTAGAGTCACCAGATTAGTCTTCAGCAACTGTGGCAGAATCTGAGATAAGGTCATGCTGAGACGAGTGAATTGCCTCTTAGGTCTCTCGTCCTTTTGTTGATTGTTGTACTGAGGAGCACCAGCAGGTTTTGAAATGACAACCGCATTGACAGCTTGGCGGTGTTCAGGTCTATTATGTCTTCTTGCACTGTAGACAACACTGGACTCTTTCTTAAACGACTTCTTCTCGGTGCTTGATGAAGCACCCTTCTGTATCTTCCCAGCCTTAATACCAGCCTCAATCCTCTCCCCAGTCAAAATAAGATCTGTAAACCCAGATGAAGAGCTTCCAATCAAGTGGTTGAAAAATGGACCAGACAGGGTCCCCTAAAACATGTCAACAAGTTCCCGATCAGCTAAGGGCGGTTGTACCCTTTCGGCGAGGTCTCTCCACTTTTGAGCATAATCTTTGAATCCTTCACCCGTTCCCATTGACATACCCTAGAGTTGGGTACGCGTAGGAGCGAGGTCGGAGTTGTACAGATACTGGCTATAGAAAGAAGTAGCCAAATCTTCCCAACTGTAATACTGGTTCCGTCCAACTGATAGAACCACTCAAGCTGAGTCTCTGAGAGACTGTCTTGGAAGAAATGGATCCATAGGTTCTTATCAGCAGTGTAAGGCTGGATCTTCCTCACATATGACTAGAGGTGCAGCTTCGGACAAGAAACTCCATCATACTTAGCAAAGGTTGGTGCCTTTAATTTGTGGGGAATCACCACCCCAGATGATAGACCTAGATCTCCGAAGTCCAGACCAGGCACATTCTGAATTTCCATAGCGCTCAACCGGTCTTCCAGTTTCTTGTATCTATCCTCGGCCGGAGGATACTGTTCTTCATCGTAGTCCATCTCGTTGTCGAAGACCACAGGGCTAGGAGCCCTCCTTTCTTGTGGACTATCTTTCCCTCCAGATAAGGTGGTCAGATCAACTTCATTCTGCAACCTGTTTCCAAACATGTGCCCTGTGTTAAATAGGATGGTCCTCTTCTTCTTCTTCTTCTTCTTCTTCTTCTTCTCTTTCAGAATTAAGGTCTTCAGGTTCTGCTGACGCTTGGCTAGATTCATGAACAGCTCTTGAAATTGGGCATTCTAGGCCTGGAGGGCCTTGATAGCTTGCTCAGTTGAAGGTTCAGTAGACATGATGATCGCTGAAATAAACAGCGAAAGAAGATAAGAGACCTGTAAAGGGTACCTGTTTATGAAGTGCATGAGATGAAATGCGTATGATTTATGATTTCAAAGACAATCGGGATTCAAATTTGTAAACAAGAAAGGAAACACACTTTATTAGATTTAAACTTCAAAATTTAAATTGTTCAACAAATTGCCCTTAAGGCGTTACAAGAATGGAAATACTGAAAAGTAAACAAAAAAACTGGAAAGGAAATCATCAAAGGTCCATCAATGCTCCCATGGTCTCTTATTATCAGTGCGAACATAGTCGTTGAGAATCCGATCGTTCTCCAACTTCCTAGTCAACCTCTGGATCTTCTGCTCCTGCTCGTTGAACTTCTCCCGATAAGAATCCCGTTCTTCCCGCAGTTGCATCCAATATCTCTTCAGTGCCCCAATGTCAGTGGGCATATAAGGATGGAGAATGGTTGGAAGAACCCCTTCTTCATTAGCAACTTCAAGAGTGACAGGCCGGACGGCCTCATATGGCATACCTAGCTTCTGGGCACGGATGCGGACCCATCTAAGATATGGCTCCATTGGCAGAGAAGTCTTTGGGCCCAGCTCATGTGGATCAGATTAGTGAACTCTATCCCAAGCCCTTATGAATCTGCGACGCTGATCGTTGCTATCCCCCTGAAAATCAAAGATGATATGAGGCATCAGCATCTCATGAGGTCCCTCTCTTCTGGCTCTTCCAAACTGACGGAGAGCTAAGCATGGGTTGTAAGAAATTCCTCTATGGGTTCCTAGCAGTGGAACATTAGGGTACTCCCCACAGCGATCAATGATAGTCACCTCATCCATACCTTTGAGAGTCCAGATAATGTCATTATGAGAGAGAGACATCACCCTATAAGCCCAGCCCATTCCTTCTTTGTTCTTCAGCACTGACTTGGGAAGCTGCAAAATAAACCACCTTTCCAATAAGGGAGAACAACACATCAAGGTTCCCCGCTTTCGGGCCGTACGAGCATAGAGCTGATGAAGAATGTCACCTAAGAGAGTGGGTACAGGGTTCTGAGAGATGAAGATCTTTATCGCATTCACATCAACAAAAGTGTCAGGATTCAGAAACAATACCAAGCCATAAATCAGAAGAGCCAGAATATCCTCGAACGCCTTAAAGTCTAGGCTATCCCAGAAGTAGTTAGCCTTGCCAACCAAGAACTTAGTCAGAAATCCTTTTGCTCCACTCCTAGTCTCCCAATTAGCCATTACATCCTCTTTATTCAAATGAAGGGATGCAGCAATTTCTTCGGGCCTAAGGGTCTTCTCCCAACCAGTAAATGGGGTCTGCTCCAAAACAGAGATACCGAGCAGCTCAGAGAACTCTTCTAGGGTAGGGACCAGCTGGAAGTCTTGGAAAGTAAAACAATGGTACAGCGAATCATAGAATTGGACCAGGACACTCATCATCTGCTCGTCCAATTTGGAGGTGACCAAACTGATAAGAGAACCATGCCTCCTAATGAAGGAAGTAGTGTCAGGCATCTTAGCAACCAACTCTTTAAGCAAGGTAGGGACTTGGACAAAGTTGATCTAGATAGTATTCTTACGCATGGGCATCATGATGACCTACAAAACAGAGCAAATATGAAACCCTCTTGTCTTTGAAATAGGTTACTCTTTATGCAAGATGTATGCAATGTAATGATGTCATGATGTCATGATAGAAAGCACACCACAAGTATCCACAACAAGCAAACATGGTAAAGGCACACAAGTCACACAAAAGAGCCCTTAGATTTCAGGCTGGCATGGAGCTTAGGTACTACCCTCTTTCAGTTCAGTTGGTTTAAACCTTTCCTAAAAATAGTAACCGGGTTCTAGAGGATCTCAATATCACTGACTACCCTTAATCGGTCATAATTCCAGTTTAGAAACCTTTTCTTGCGGCCGGAATCATCGCGAGAGTTTAGTCTCAATGAGTGTAGCATACTGCTACTGTTCTATGGCCAAATTGGTCAATTTAAGGTTCTAAGGTCAGTTGGTGCTTAATGACCCCTTAGAAGACCCATATTCTCCTCGTTCCAACACAAGGGATATCGGTACAGACTAAAGTGCCACACCAACGTAGCTACTGCTTCAACCGTGTCGGTCTACGCCGGACAGTTCCCTCACAATTTATTGCTACTTACCTAAAGGGTGCCCCCAGATCCGGGTTAGGATCTTTAGAACTCTAATACAAGCCCACAAAATTAAAGCATACAAAACATACAATTGAAAACACAGTGATCTAATCCTAAGGTACACCTCACTTAACATACATCCCAGCAGAGTCGCCAGTTCTGTGATCGGTGGGAATGGAACTGACTATTTTTGGAATGCTGGTTCGTGTTTGCGTTTGTTTTTGCAAAATGTCGCGGTAAGCAAGAGTCGCCACCGACTTTTATTTTATCCAACAAGGAAAGGACAAAAGCACAGAAAAATTCCTTTTTCGAGATGTTTCTCGGGTTCGGGAGGTAGATTATAGAAAGAGAAGGTGTTAGCACCCTTTCTATCCGTGGTTATCCACGGGCTTTTAGGTACTTGCTCATTGTGCTTTCAAAAATTGCTTTTCTTTGTGTTTGTGGGTTTGAAAAGAGTTTTTGTTTTGAAGAGAGTGTAAGTACGAAAAGTTTTGTTTTGTTTTAAAAGGAGCAAGTACTTAAGAACCATCTACCTACTCGAAAAAGGAATTAAACTATGCTAATGTCCTTTAGACAATGCTAGCCCACTATTGAGGAGTAGGTAGCATCATCGTTGGAGTTTTTGGGTCAATTCGATTAAGGGACGTGTGGCCACTAAAGCAATGTTAGAATGCCTTAGCGGTAACCCTAATGTCTTAGATCATTTTATCTGAGGCAACTGTTTCGAGGAAACTTAGAATCTTTGGATAAGAGGGCGACCTCTAAAACTTCCTATACTCAATGACCACGTTCGAAGGCAACCAAGTGAGGTTTACCCTAAGAGTGCGCATGTGCGAGTGTGTTAGTTCGGTTAATTTTATCTGTACATGTCATGGGTGAGCTATGTTGATTTTAAGTTCATACATTCGATCTTGTCATGCATTCCCTATTATCAAACATCTAACAATTATTATTGTGCGGAAATTAAATTGCGGTAAATTAAATCTAAACTATTACAAGGCGTCGGGTATTTACATCGCCAAAAGACAAACCCTTTAATTTAAATTGCAGAAAGTAAAATAAAGCGATAAAATAAAAGTCCTAATTAAAAGCTATTACATACTGGAAGCAATTACAATATTGGAAATATGGATCGCGTGCGAGAGAATTAAATCGGCGTATTTTTTAGGGTTTTGACCCTTTTTTATTAAAGAAAGCATGTTTTTTTGTTATTTTTGAATTAAATGAAATTAAAACTAAGTAAATTAATTAATAAAATAAAAAATATATTTTTTTGGGTTTTTTTATATTTAAGGAAATAAAATAAAAAATGATTAAAAGTTAATTAAAAACCTAATTCTACATTAGTTTTAATTTATTGCAAAAATATTAAATGTTAAACCTATTTAAGACTAAGTTAATTAATTAATATTTATTTACAAAAATAAAATGGTGAAATTTATAAAAAATAATATTTTGTATTTTCTGATTTTTTATGAGGAAAAGTTATTGGTTAGTAATAATAATAATAATTAATTAAATAAGGCAAATAAATAAAAGAGAAAATATAAAGAAATAACCCATGGGGGGGGGGGGGTATTGGGCCCAATTTGGAGGTGAATCTGGAAATTCCAAGCCCAAAACGTCCAAGCCTGCTTTGAATTTCCCAACTCCCTATGCGCTGGTTGACTAGAGTTCATGGTAAGCGCTCAATCTTGGCCCTTGGATTTGATCTGAAGCCATTTGGCAACCATCTGAATGGAGGCTTATGGTAGGCTACGCCCCTGATGCTGCATGGAATTCCCTGAAAATAAAATGCAACAAAGTTTTGGGGGACCTGGGATTCTAACCCAGGTCTCATGGGTCTTTCCACTCACGCTTCCACCAACTGAGCCATGATGCTTGTTTGTTATTATATTAAACATCAATCATTATATATCAAACAAACAATTATGCCTGGAACAAAATAAAAATAGCGCGGATAATTTAAATGGGCCAATCAGGGGAAGACACCTAGTCGTCTTCTCCAACAAAACCCTGGTTTTCTTACCTGCGGATTTTTATCCGCAGGAAGATTCGTGGCTTGCTTCCAAAATTCATCCTAGGCCATGGAAACGAGTTTTAAGAACGTCATCATGTTCGTCTCCTTCCACTGATTCCATTTATGCCCATGATTTGTTCTAATTTTCCCTGAAATCAAAATGCCTAAAAACAAAGAAACAAAACCCTAGCTTCGGGCATGGCTGTACAGGCTATGAAAATGCAATTCAATTATGCCAAAAGTTTCAGAATGCAATGAAAAGTATGAATATACAAATATTTAGGCAAAAAGATGCAAGAATCCAAGGCTGTGAATTCGTGCACAAGGCTATGTTCTTGAGTACTTACAACGCTGTTTAGGAGGTCTCAAGGCTTGGTTTTGATTGCTTTAGCTCCACTGGATGTCAGGCAAGGAAGCTACGTTGAGATTTTGGACTGAATCGAGCTCGAACCAAGATTTTGATCTCACACTTTTTCAAACTTTTTTCAGTTTTGGTTTGGCCGTTTCTGTAGCTCTTAGGTCGTGTCCTTGATGTGTCTAGCTTGTGTGAGTAATAAGGAATGCATTTAGGTTAAACTTTGGGCTTGAATCGATGTGCATTAAAGAATTGAGATATGATTTGATTCCTCCATTAAAGGCTTTCAAATTCTTTCCTAATCCAAGATTTTGTGCATGATTTTCCCTGGCACGGATTTGATTATGTGTATCATGATAATGAAGACCTGTAATGATCAAAAAATCTTATTCCATAAATTTTTGGATTTTATTTGAATTAATATTGATTTAAAATGAATTAAATCAATCAAAATTAAATAAAATAGAAAAATTAATAATTGGTCATGAAATTGAAGATAGGACACGTGTGTGGTGTGAAAAGATCATATCAAGTGGAAAAAAGGGGACCCTTTTGTCAAAAATTGGAGTTTTGAGGATAGTTGACTTTTGGCAATTTTGGAAAAATGCCCAACTTCAACAATGCATAACTTCTTCAATTTTGAACTTTTGGAAGTGTTCATGGACTTTGTAGAAACCTTGAGATGTCCTATAACCAACCCTTTTTGTCTCATATCATTTTGATATTCCATGCTCAAGTTATAATCTTTGTAAAAAAAGGTGTTTTTGTTGACTTTCAAAAATGACCTATAATGTCCCAATTTGTAACTTTTTGTGAGTGCATTTCTTGATATTGGGGTGTGAAGATGGATTTTAGGGAACTGCATGCTCTTCAAAATGAGCTTTGAATGGGTCATTTCTCATAAAGTATGAGAAAGTTATGCTTGGTCAACGTTGAGTTGACTTTTCCTACAAAACCCTAATTTAGCAACTTTTGAATCTTGATGAATCTTGAGCAATCCTTGATGAATCATGAACAACCCTTGATCAAATGATTAATTATCCTTCAAAATTAGAATGTTGGCAAAAAATCTTGAGGTTTGACTGTATTTGGGTCACAGTTAACTTTTGCCTTAACACAGTCGATTTTTGGGCCTCTTGAGCAATTGATTGAGCAAACTTCCTCTGCAAGGCTTGAAATTTGACATGGATTAACTTGAGAGCATATTGGGACATTGGGGAGCACTTGAGGTCATTTGGATGTAAGTACCTTGATGCAACACAAAACCCTAATTTGAGGTTGACTGCCTTAGGAGGTGATTTGACTGTCCAACTCTTGAGCCATCTTGAGCAACTTGGAGATTATTCTTGAAATGTCTTGAGAAATATGGGAGGGAAAATTTTGGGGTACAACACAATTCCATTAGAATATTTTTGATTGGGAATCAATTCCCTACATTATTAGGAGATACTTATTATTCCATTCATCTTCGGGATTTTTATCATGGAAGGATGATCACTTGTTGCACACCTTTGTTATATCAGTAGTTTATTTCTCACTTACCTCGGTCTGGTGATTTATGGGATATCAAGAAGGAATCTCGTTGGGCTCCAAATATTTTAGCTCTCACTCATTCCGACATTGTTTGGTATCACCAGGCTTATTATGATGTCGAGATTGTTGATAGTTGTGGTAGTTTCCCCAATGTACCTCTTCTTGGTACAAAGGGAGGAATTAACTGCAATCCTGCTCTTGCGCATCATCAACTTGGATATCCATGAGAGACAAGCCAAATAGTATTCATCTAAGTGGTTTCTTTATCAAATAAGGAGAGGATCATAAGGAAGCTAAGGAAGAAATTGCAAAGGCTTGGCGTCATATTCATAGGAAGAGTAGAAAAGATATGGGACCAAGAGGAGCTGTTTCTTTGGAGCCTCATCTCTGTTGGGTACAAGTAAGGGAAATTCAATTGAAGATGCCATATTCTTGAGAAGAACCTATACTTGATATGTTTGTGAAGACTACTCCTCCCCTTTTAGATGATATGGGAGAACTTCAGCTTGCCTTGGTTAGGAAGCAGCAGGATAAGAAAGCATGGAGGAATAAGTGTCATACTTTAGAGATGTTCTACCAAATATAATTGAAAGAGAAGGATCACTTGATCGAGATTCTTGAGAGTCGTTATGTGGAGATGATGGATAAGCAAGGGGATTTAATATCCTCTAGAGCTTGGTCAAGACCTAGTTGCTCACTTTCTGACTCTAGTAATTGGAAAGAAGTCACCGACATGTATGCACAAGAGAACAAGCAATTGAAGGCTCAAGTTGCAAGACTCATGGGAAAATGTCAGTGCGTGGATAGATCTTCATCATCTTTTCCTCCTTAGTATTTTAGATTCTATTTGTATTCTTTTGTACTTAGGATTATTAAAACTTGTACTAAAAGTTGTAATCCATTCTTAAGTTATAAATGAAATTTTCAGTATTTCAAAATGTGTTAGTAATTTAATATTGGCAAAAAGTCCGTAATGCTTTGAGTTCCTTGATATATTAATAATGATAAATAAATCATATGCATTGCATATCATGCAATATTTTGCGCATATTTTTTGCATCTCTGTTCATACCCAGGTGTCTTACTATGCTTTTCTACTTTGTTTAGAAGCAAGTTGTCTCACCGGTATAATACTCGGGCTAATTCCAGGAAGAAAATGGAGAATCTTGAACAAGAGAATCGCAAAATTCATGAAGAAGTTACTGCTTTGAAGGTCGGAATGGCTAACCTGACCGCTTTGATGGAATCGTTGGTGGCTGCTTAGAACAATCACCACTTGTTCCTCCATCTCCTCATATTGCTCAGCCACAACAAACAACGGTTGTTTCCGAAGTTCCATCAATTCCCATTTCAGTTACTCCAGTTATCACTGCTCAAAACCGTATGCCTCAGGGTTACTCGTGGGGAATGCCTTGAAATTTCATGCCATAAGGTTACAATCTTGATGCTTAAGTTGCTCCATTTGCTCAAACTACTACTATTCTTACACCTCCTGTGGTGCATGTTACTCCTGTTTATAAAAATGAGATTCGTTATACTGCACCTCATACGGTGAATGTTATGCCGTTTGTAAATGATGAAGTTTATGATCCTGTTCCTCCACCAAGTGAAAGGGTGGGTTTCTATGACCGATTGAATGATTTTCATGATCAGTTCAATGATATGTAGAAAGAAATGAAGGCTCTTCGAGGAAAAGAATTATTCTGACAGAACGTCAGTGAACTCTGCTTAGTTCCTAATGTAAAAGTGCCAGCGAAGTTTAAAGTGCCAAAATTTGAGAGGTACAAGGGAAACTCTTGTCCTCGTGACCACCTGGTGATGTATATCAGGAAAATATCCACCCATACTGATGATCAACTTTTTATTATTCATTTCTTCCAGGATATTTTAATCGATGTCGCTTTAAAGTAGTACATGGGTTTGGACAATAGAAATATGTGCACCTTCAATGATCTAGGTGAAGCTTTTATCAAATTTTATAAGTATAATATGTTCATGGCGCCTGACCGTGACCAATTAAGAGCGATGGCCCAGAAGGACAAGGAGTCGTTCAAAGAATACGCATAGCACTGGTGCGAGATAGCTTCCCAGGTGGTACCCACGATGGGAGAACAGGAAATGACCAAGGATGGTCTCCAGTGCACCGAGTGATTTCACTGAGATGGTAAGCATGGGTGTTCATCTAGAAGAAGCTGTTAGGGAAGGACGCTTGACGAAAGACGAAGGAATAAAGAAGTCATCATACGGGTTTTCTAGAAAGAAATAAAGTGAAACTAATGTTTTCGATGAAGAAAGGAAGATTAAAACACTAAAAAGGCATCATCAATACCAACAATGGGTTGCTTTTGTAACTCCAGTCGTCAATGTAGCTCTGACTACTGTTTTTAATCAGAGACCACCTCCTCGTGGAAATCAAGGGCAACATCAGAGGAGAGAGGCTTTTGAATGTATTCCAATGAGATATGCAGAGTTATTATCAACTTTGATTCAGAAGAAGTTAGTTCATACCGGGCCCCCCCTGCTATACCTTCACCTTTACCATGGTATTATAAGGTGAATCTGACTTGTGCTTTTCATCAAGGAGCACCAGGGTACACATTGAAAATTGTTAAACCTTGAAGCCTGAGGTACAAAAGACGGGGAGATATGGACTTCTATCATTTAAAGATGTTGGTCCTAATGTGAAAGATAATCCTTTACCCAAACATGGAGGTGGAAATATCGTGAATATAGTTGCTGGTCGTCCTGGGGACTTTCGAATTTTTGATATCAACCTGTTTAGAGGGGATTTAGTAAAGATGCATGCTGATCTCTGTGAATTCAAATATTATATGCACGACCATGTCGGTTGTAGTATTTGCAGTACAAATATCCAAGGATGTGATAAATTAAGAGCTGATCTTCAAGAGATGATGGATGAAGGTCTTATCCACATAATCAGGCCAAGGGCTGAGTACAAAGAAAATGTGAATGTAGTTTATGGGTGTCTCGGTGAACTCTGGATTTTCGATTTAAATTACACGAATGATGATTTAGTACAGCTGCACGCTACATTCTGTCACATGGATGGCCAAGAAGAACACCATTATGGGTCTTGTCATATCTTTTGTAGGGATTCTAGTGGTTGTTCTATCGTAAGAAGAGGCGTTCAATTATTGTTAGATAATGGTACTATCAAAGTCACAGGCAATAGAGATGGTTACAATGGAGTTAATGTGATTAAAGATAGCTCGGTTGAGGCCATGTTTGATGATGGATATGTTTTTGCTGATGAGTTATTTTCTAATGATGAAGATATGTTCTCCGATAATGATTCTATAATGCCTAAATATTACGAAGAAGGAGTAAACATTATTGTTCCATGTTTTGGTGTTCCCGCTCATATAGATATTAAGTACCATAGCAAGCCAGTTGTTGCTCCAGTAGTCATTTGTCTTCCTGGTTCTGTCGCATATGAATCAGACAAAGTTATGCCATATAAATACAATGCAACAATCCTAGAAGATGGTGTGGGAATTCCTATCCAACTTTTGCCTGATGACAAGAATATTGTTGAAGCTAGTCAGGTAACCTACATTGGCCATGTCTTCGCCCCTATCATTCAAGGGGATGTTAATTCTGATAAAAGGGTTGTTGAAAGTACCAAACCTAAGAAAGTGGTGGGGGATCTAGTGGCGCTGCTGTGGAAAAGGATGTGGATGACTTGTTTAAAATTATCAAGATGAGTGACTACAAGATTGTAGATCAATTGTTGTAAACTCTATCTAAAATTTCCATTCTAGCCTTTCTAATGAACTCTTCTGCTCATCAGGAATCTTTGATGAGAGTGTTGGATCAAGCTTTTGTGGAAAGTGATATGTCTCTGGACCATTTCAGCAGTGTTGTGGCGAATATTACATCTTGTAATAATCTAAGCTTTTGTTAAGACTAATTTCCCGATGAAGGGAGGAACCATAACCCGACTCTCCATATCTCCATGAACTGTAAGAATGACTCTCTGTCTAATATTCTGATTGACAATGGGTTTGCTCTGAATGTCATACCAAGGAGTACAGTCATAAAGCTTAAGTACCAGGGAACTCCCATGCGCCCAAGTGGCATTATAGAGAAAACTTTTGATGGTTTGAGGAATTCTGTCATCGGAGAAGTATATTTTCCTATTCACATAGGTCCGCACTTATTCCAAATTACTTTCTAGGTTATGGATATTGTTCCCGCCTACAGTTTTTTGTTGGGACGACCGTGGATCCATGAAGTAGGATTTGTTACTTCAACCTTGCACCAGAAGCTGAAATTTGTTCGTGAAGGGAAGGTGGTCATCGTGAATGGTGAGAAAGCTATGTTCATATCTCATTTGTCTTCCTTTAGCATTGTAGAAGCTGACGAAGCTGTTGTCGGAACTCAGTTCCAAGCTTTGTACATTGATAATATAAGGAAGAATGAGAATTGTATAGCCTCATTTAAGAATGCACACCAGGTAGTGGAGAAAGGCCCTAGCAAGGTATGGGGGCAGATTATCGATCCTTCTGTAAACAGGAATGGCATTGGTCTGGGTTTCTCCATGAAGAAGGAAATCGTAAGGCCGAAGTATTCTTTGGATAAATATCAAGACATCTTTCACCATGGAGGCTATCTTTATCCAACTGCTCCTAGGATTAACCCTATTCTGGAAGATGAATCAGAGCAAGAGATGCCGAACTACATGACGCATGGAGTCAGAGTCTAGAATTGGATCACTGTTGATGTTCCTTCTTGCATTCACATTTCAAAGTAATTTGTTTTTTGTCAGTTTTTTCAGAAATCTTTCACTCTTCCCAAGGTGAAAGTATTGATGTTGTATGGGCGTATATGTTGTTTTGATTTTTTAAATTCATTAATAAAAGTTTTTTTTGATTCTTAAATTATGTGTTTATTCTCTGATTTTTCGTTGAAAATGGTAATCATAAAAATCCTTTCAAAGTAAATAATAACTGTAAATAAATATGCATAATCACTTACTGTATGTGTCCGTTTCTAAAATCAATCATAAATTATATGTGCAGATTAATTAAAAAAACTCATTGAATATAATGACCATGCACCCTCCTCCAACTTTGAATATCATGTGTATATGGCCGAAGAAGAAGAATATGATGAAATCCCAAAAGAGGTTTCACGGTTTCTTGAGCGTGAGGAAAGTACAATTCAGCCGTATAAAGAGCCGTTGGAGATGATCAATTTGGCTTCAGAGGAAGATCCAAAGGAAGTCAAGATTGGAGCATTGCTTCATCCCGATGTGAAGAGAAAATTGATTGAATTGTTGAAAGAGTATGTGGATATATTTTCTTGGTATTATCAAGATATGCTTTGTTTGGATAATGATATTGTGGATCATCATTTTCCGCTAAAGCCAGAATGTCCACCAATCAAGCAGAAGTTGCGAAAAACTCACCCTGATATGGCAGTGAAAATTAAAGAAGAAGTTTTAAAGCAGATTAATGTCGGTTTTCTTGTTTCAATACCAAAGAAAGATGGAAAAGTTTGCATGTGCAATTATTATAGATATTTAAACAAATCTAGTCCAAAAGATGACTTTCCATTGCCACATATTGATATGTTGGTTGAGAGTACAACAAAGTTCAAAGTATTCTTGTTCATGGACGGATTTTTCGGATACAATCAAATCTGAATGGCTCCTGAGGACATGGAAAAAAACAACATTTATCACACCCTAGGGAACATTCTGTTACAGAGTGATGCCCTTCAGGTTGAAGAACGCTAGTGCAACATACAAGAGGGCTATGACAATCCTATTCCATGATCTGATGCACAAGGAAATTGAGGTATACGTTGATGATATGATTTACAAATATCAAACTGAAGAAGGGAACATAGAAGATTCGTTGAAATTATTTCAGCATTTGAGGAAGTATCATCTCCGCTTGAATCCAAATAAGTGCACTTTTGGTGTTTGTTCAGGAAAATTGCTAGGTTTCATTGTCAGCCAAAAAGGAATTGAAGTTGATCCTGATAAATTTAAGGCAAAGAAATGTCTGCACCAAGAACTGAAAACCAAGTTAGATGCTTCCTCGGACGGTTGAATTACATTTCCAGTTTAGTTCCCATATGACTGCAACATGTGAACCGATCTTCAAGCTGTTAAAGAATGATCAAGGTTGTGTGTGGACAGATGATTGCCAAAGGGAATTTGAAAGGATTAAAGAGTATTCGCTTGAACCTCATGTCTTGCTCCCTCCTAATGAATGAAGACCATTGATTATGTATCTGATTGTGTTAGATAATTCTATGGGCTGTATTTTGGGACAACAAGATGAGACGAGAAGAAAAGAATGTTCCATTTATTATCTCAGTAATAAGTTTACTGATTTTGAGTCACGATATTCTATGCTAGAAAAAACATGTTGGGCTTTGGCCTGGGCGGCAAAGCGGTTGCGGTAATATATGTTTAATCATACTAGTTGGTTGATTTCCAAAATGGATCCAATTAAGTATATTTTTGAAAAGCTTATTCTTACTGGAAGAATTGCCCATTGGCAGATGCTGTTGTCTGAATATAATATTGAATAACGTACTCAGAAGGCTATCAAAAGTAGTGTGTTGGCAGAGTTATCTTGCTTACTAACCAGTTGATAATTATCAGTCTGTTAAATATGATTTCCCTGATGAGGATATAATGTATTTGAAAGTAAAATATTCTGATGAACCTTTGCTCGGGGAAGATCCTGCTCTTGAATCTCGGTGGGGTATGGTGTTTGATGGAGTTGTAAAAGCTTTTAGGAAAGGAATTGGTGCCTTGATTATCACTCCCCATGGGTCACATATCCCTTTTACTACAAGATTGTCATTTGATTGTACCAATAATATGGCAGAATATGAAGCTTGTATCATGGGTATCGAAGAGGCTATAGATCTCAGAATCAAAGTTCTAGATATATATTGCAATTCAGCTTTGGTAATAAATCAGATTAAAGGAGAATGGGATACTCGTCACATTTGCTTGATTCCCTACAAAGACTATGCTAGAAGATTATTACCTTTCTTTAATAAAGTTGAATTCCATCATATTCCCAGAGATTAGAACCAGATGGAAGATGCTTTAGCCACTTTGGCTTCTATGTACAAAGTAAATACTTTGAACGATGTACCTCATATCACAGTTCGACGTCTGGATAGGCCAGCTCATGTGTTTGCAAGAAAGGGAACGTCATAAGAAAAACCTTGGTATTATGATATCAAGCATTTTCTCTAGACTCAGCAATACCCGATTGGTGCGTCGAACAAAGATAGAAAGACATTGAGAAGGTTGGAAGGAAACTTTTTCCTCAATGAAGATGTGTTATACAAAAGAAATTATGACATGGTCTTACTCAGATGTGTGGATAGACACGAAGCAGACACGTTGATGCATGATATCCATGAAGGTTCCTTTGGTACCCATGCCAATGGAAATTCAATGGCAAAGAAGATGCTTAGGGCAGGTCACTATTGGCTGACAATGGAATCTGACTGCTACAAATTTGCAAAGAAGTTCCATAAGTGCCAGATTTATCCTAACAAAGTTCATGTGCCTCCGACGCTTCTCAATGTTATCTCTTCCATGTGGCCTTTCTCTATGTGGGGCATTGACATGATTGGAATTATCAAACCCAAGGCGTCAAATGGACATCGTTTTATCTTGGTGGCAATAGACTACTTCACCAAATGGGTGGAAGCAACTTCATATGCTAATGTCACTAAGCAGGTGGTGGTATGCTTTATTAAGAACAATCTTATATGTCGAATCTGAATAATAAGATGATGACAGAACTTTGTGAAGAATTCAAGATTGTCCATCATAATTCATCTCCTTACATGCCAAAAATGAATGGGGCTGTTGAAGCTTCTAACAAAAACATTAAAAAGATCATCTAGAAGATGGTTGTTACCTATAAAGATTACATGCCAAAAATGAATGGGGCTGTTGAAGCTTCTAACAAAAACATTAAAAAGATCATCTAGAAGATGGTTGTTACCTATAAAGATTGGCACGAGATGCTCACTTTTGCATTGCATGGGTATCATACATTCGTCCATAATTCAACAGGGGAAACCTTGTTCTCTCTTGTGTATGGTATGAAATAATACTCCTCATTGAGGTTGAGATTCCCTCTTTGCGTGTGATAATCGAAACCAAATTGTCAGAGGCTAAATGGGTCTAGAACAGGTTTGACCATTTGAATTTGATTGAAGAAAAGAAAATGACGGCCTTGTGTCATGGTCAGTTATATTAGAAGAGAATGAAGACAACTTTTGATAAGAAGGTTAAACCTTGTGAATTTAGAGAATGAGACCTTGTGCTCAGAAAGATCATGTCTTTTAACACTGATTCTAAGGGCAAGTGGACTCCCAATTATGAAGGCCCATATGTTGTCAAGAAAGCCTTCTCTGGAGGTGCATTGATTCTTGAAATTATGGATGGAGAGAGGTTCCCACGTCCTATGAATGCTGATGTAGTCAAGAAATACTTCACCTAAAGAAATAAAAGAACAACTCGCTAATTCAAAAACCCGAAAGGGCGGTCTAGGCAAAAATAAGAGACACAAAGAGAATAAATTTCCTCGCTAGGTTGAAAACCCTCAAGGGAAACCTTGGAAAAAGTTAGAGATTTCTTCGCAAGTAACTACGTCAGACAAGACTTGATCATTGAAGCAACAATCTCCTCAGAACCTCACCACACTTCAATAGAAGTCGCTGCTCAGGAGTTCAAAGTTGTTAGGGAAAATAGTGGTCATTGTATTTCAATGCATCTTTTCCATATATTACCATTTTTCAAACTTTTTAATCATCCATGGAGTCTTTCCATTCACAGACTACCATTCTATTAATAAAGTTTGAGCCTTTATCCAATTCATTATAGTTCTTATCTTATTCTGTTTGCAAAAATTCCATTTATTATTGATAGTAATTTTCGAAACAAAAAGATTTAATAATAAAAATATTTTTGAAAAGAACTTACAAATTACTTTTTATTTCAGATTTTGTGATTCAAGTAGAATGAAAGTAGTGATTCCAAGGATAGACAAACTCCGAAGTTTTGAAAAATATTCCCCATGAAAGTTCTCCCAGGTTACTCTTGTTGATATGCGCATGATCTTCTTGTTTTTCTCAGATAGTTTGAGTTCATACCAAATGATATATGGTTCTATGTTGGGCATGTAATCCCATTTCCTCCAGTCATGAGGGTCAGATATTTTCTCCAAGTTGATTATTTTGGTTTTGGGATCACACTGTTTATTGTCTTTATCCCCGATTCTCCAATCAGGATCTGACACAAATTTTCCCCAGTTGAGCAACTAGACAAGGGTAGATATCTTTTATAAGAAGTGTTGAGATAGTTGTCAACTTTTTGGGTTTTCTCTCGCCAAGTTTTGGATTTGATTTAAAATTCCCATAATTTTGATTTCTTGATGTATTGTTAAACTTCTTAGACTTCCAAATGATGCTGAGATGATGCTTCTCTCGGAAAGTTGTTATCCCCATGAAGTTTCATAATTTCTCCCCCAAAGAAGTTTGTGTAACCGTTACTCTTGATGTTGAAGAATGTATTTGGGCTCCTTTAGATGATGTGGTGTTGTATTCCCAATGAAGTCAGCACGAGATCCCTAGTTGAAGTCTCAACGATGTGATTTTCAGCTTCCCTAGTTAAGTCACTATTATAATCTCCAGTGTAAGTCTAGAGGAGGATGTTATATCCCTGTATCTATATTGGTTTATTTCTATCATATTATGTTGTGATTATTTTCAAGCCATCTTTTCTTCCTAGTGGAGTTAATCCATGAAGTAGGAATTTGTTTCCCCAGTTGGTGCTTACTTTCTTATGAAATTTTCCTCTTGGATGTGATTTAGCTGAGTATTGACTTTACCCAAGCTGGTTTGGTCTGGTTATTCCCAGTGTTATATGTCTGCTTTGTCAGCATATACATGATAACATTCATGCATTCATACATACATCATGCATAGTTGAATTAATTTGAATTTATTGATGTTTTTGGTGGCATATTACCCTATTTTGCAGAATTATTTTATCCTCTCTCCAATAGAGTGTCAATCTTAAGCAGAAAGTGTATATTCTTTCAATTTCCCCACTGAGTTACCCCTCGTGGAAGAATTTGGCTTTAGATTTCCTTTTTAGCTCATCACCTGGATGGAATGTGACCCCCTTTTTAAGTTAGTTTCTCATTAGTTATTGTCTTGGTTGACTGTTCCACTCCGATTTATTTCTGGTTTGAATTTGGGGTTCCCAGCAATATTATTATTATAATTTATACAGGCTTTAAGCCCGAGTTTAAGAATGTGCATTATTTTGCACAAGAAGACTTTATCTCCTCAAAATGAATATATTGGCATTTACCCAGAGAAGTCATATCTCTTTGTCCAACAGGATTCTTATAACAGCAAATGGCAGGTCTCTTAATTTTAGCAACTTGTACTTCCCCAGTAAGTTTGTTAGTTCCCAAAGAAGTTTCATTTTGTTACTCCGATGAATGGTAGTCTTATCATTATGAGAGATAGTTTGTTGTTGATATTTGTTACTCCGATGAATGGTAGTTTCGTCATTATGGTAGACAGTTGGTTGTTCATATTTGTTACTCTAATGAATGGTAGTCTTGTCATTATATGAGATTATTTGTTGTTGAGATTTGTTACTCCGATGAATGGTAGTCTCGTCATTATGGGAGATAGTTCGTTGTTGAGATTTGTTACTCCGATGAACGGTAGTCTCGTCCTTCTAGGATATAGTTCGTTATTGAGATTTGTTACTCCGATGAATGATAGTCTCATCATTATGAGAAATAGTTCATTATTGAGATTTGTTACTCCAATGAATGGTAGTCTCGTCATTATGGAGGATAGTTTGTTGTTGATATTTGTTACCCCGATGAATGGTAGTCTCGTCATTATGGGAGATAGTTCGTTCTTGAGATTTGTTACTCCAATGAATGGTAGTCTCGTCATTATGAGAGATAGTTCATTGTTGAGATTTGTTACTCTGATGAATGGTAGTCTCGTCATTATGGGAGATAGTTCGTTGTTAAGATTTGTTACTCCGATGAATGGTAGTATCGTCATTATGGGAGATAGTTCATTATTGATATTTGTTACTCTGATGAATGGTAGTCTCGTAATTATGGGAGATAGTTCGTTGTTGAGATTTGTTACTCTGATGAATGGTAGTCTCGTCATTATGGGAGATAGTTCGTTGTTGAGATTTGTTACTCTGATGAATGGTAGTATCGTCATTATGGGAGATAGTTCATTGTTGATATTTGTTACTCTGATGAATGGTAGTCTCGTCATTATGGGAGATAGTTCGTTGTTGAGATTTGTTACTCCGATGAATGGTAGTCTTTTTATTATGGGAGATAGTTCGTCATTGAGATTCACCTTGTTCTAAAGAATTAATTGATTCCAGTCATAAGTACTGATGCCAATCATTTTTTTACCTACCTTAATATTGGTTTTTATCGGTATTATCTTGCCATTTCTTTTCCCTGTGAGTCGACATTACTTTTTTGCTATCTTCTCAATAAGTGGATAGTTTGCAGTTATCTGTCGATCGTTGTCATCCTTTACTTTTCTCCTCAATATTTGAGTTGATGATGCTTTATCTCCTCCTTGGGCTTTACCCCAGTAGAGTTAATTCCTCTGCTCACGAGTGATTTATTTTCCTGGTCGGATTTTCTTTTGAGCCTTTGTTTTATTTTCTGCTTCCTCAGTAGTGTCCTGTGTCACCTTTGGATTTGCTTGTTTGCATGCACCATCATATGCATTGCGTGGCATCTTAGGGCAAAAATAGGGCTTGTTTTTATATTTAAGTATCTTTGATCGCTTCGACACGAAGATTTTACCCTTCGTATCTTCGGATAGAAGAAACTTAAATAAGGGCAGATGTTATACCCTAATTTTTGTCCCTAAGATCTCTCTATCATCTCATATCAACCCAATCATATCAAGATCACGCACTAGGGTTTCATTCTTCTCCCTATCTTTAGGTTTGCTCAGGAGGGATCACCAAGCACTTTGATTTGTATATTTTGGTCATATATGTCTTGTGTTTATTGACTTTTAACTAGAAAATATAATGAATTTTTGCTCTATAAATGTTGGTACTATAGGTGATGGCACAACACACTTCATCAGGTTGATTCATAGGTTCATGAGTTTATTTCCATTCCTTCTTCAACAAATCATCATTGAGAGTTCTTTAAAATAATGTCATGACAAGGTCTACTATGACTCATCATACTTCAATTTGCCAAAGGAAGTCAAAAGATGCAAGAATTGATTAAATAAGCTTGACCTATTTGGACAAATTCTTGATTCCTTGATCACAAGTGCATAACTCCCTCAATTCTCAACATTTGGAAGTGGTTATTGTTACTATATGTTCTTATTATCATCCACAATGACTTCTCTTCACATATCAAAAGTATTTGTACAAGAAAGATTGTCAAAATTGAAAGAGGTTTCCAAGCAATTTTGATGCTCTAGAAGTTAGGGTTTTGGACTTCTAAGGGCTATATCTTGTCCATATTTTGAGATTTTTTACTGATTCCAAAGATATGCTTCTCTTCAAAGGGTTATCAACAAATCACTTCAAAATGTTCAAGAAAATTTTGTGTGAAAGATCACTAATGATTGAGAAAGATTACAAGTCGTCTAAACAGGCCATCAATTTCCCTTATGTGACTTCAAAGGGTCATAACTTGATCAATTTTTATCTCCTTGAGCCCATTGTTTTTCCATAATTATCTTAAGAGTGTCAACTTCAACTCTTCTTTTATGTGAAAAACTTGAAAATGGTAAAAAGATGCCTTAAGAGCTCAAAAGATTATAGGTCACCTTATGGATTCTCATCAAATTCAAAGGATTATAACTTATCCAATATTTGGAATTTTTGAGTGATACAACTTTCACAATACTCTTTAAGGAGTCCACTTCAAGCCAGAATCATTGATCAAAGCAAAATTTTGGAATAAGATCTTGTTTGGAATCTAAACATTATAGGTCGTTTCATCAAGGGGTCATGATGATATTGTTAAATCGAGGGTCTTTTGCTAAAGTATCCCTACTTTCGAGGGACATGACCAATGTTTCGTAAGGCAACAAGATAGGTTAATCTAGAGGTGCAAGTGTGAAGGGTGTTTATTTTCAGTTATATTTATCTTGAAAATTAGGGTTGTCTAGATTACTTTTAGTAGTCTTTCCATACAAACCCTAATTACTAACAGTTAACTATGTACAGAAAATTAAAGTGTGGAATGTAAAATCCTACGCAATTACATGGCTTTAGGGCAGATACATAATAGGAAAATATGAGAAAATAAATCTATGCTATCACAATTGAGAATGAGATCTATACACTTGATTTATGAATTTAATTAGCAAAAGATGATAAAAAGAATGTTAGAAAAATGTTAAATGCCCTAAAAATTCTATATGTTAGAAAATTTATTTTTGGTGTTTTTTGTAGAAAATAATTTGAGTGTTAAAAAATAGTAATTAAAACTTAATTCTAATTAATTTTAATATTAAGAAATGCTAATTAACTTAATTAATTAATAAATAAAAATATGCTAAAAATTTAATTACTAACTAAAAAACCATAATCCTAATTTGTTATGGTTTTGAAAAAAGTTTACGGTTTGTTAATGTTTAATTAGAAAATAGATTAATTAAGAAAATGGAATAAAAACTAGGGTTAGTAAAATTGAAAAAAACCAAAATGCATGGGGTGGGAGTTGAACCCACACCCTCAGCCTCACAGGTTTTCCCTTTTATCCACGGCGCCATGGTATTGTTTGTGTTTAAGAATGAAAACCAATTAATATATTATAAACCTGCGTGTTATCCTGAAAAAGAAAAATTATTTGACAAGAGGAGGGATCGAACCCACGCCTCTATGGTTAACAGTCATTACTCTTTCAACCCTTTCACTTGTTATTGCGCGTTCATAACATGATAACTAAATATTATATAGTAAACATAAGTATTAAAATCAGAAATCAAATAAAACACAAAACACACGTAGAAGGCAGGGTCGGGTTTTTGAATGAGCCAATGTAATGGTGACACACCCAGGTCGCCTGAGTTAGGAGAGTCAAACCAACGTGGAGGGTGGTCAACATCATCGTCTCCAATGAATGGGTTTTGAAAACCTGCAAAAACAGATAAAAACGAAAGATCTAATAACTCATATCCACTAGTTAGCATGTTTTGAGTTCAATGGTATGATTACTTTGGGCTGAAATAGCCTGCAACTGTAGATTCAAATTTTTAAGAGCTTTGTGCCCTAGAAATGGTGAAATTCGATTCCTGCATTATATCTCACAAGTAATGTATCAAAATAATTCCAAACATCTTCATGAACATATATGTAGGCATCAAATCATTCAACAATGCATGAATTAAGAGTTTGTGATTGATAAATTTACCAAAACTGATGATGTTAAGGGAGAGAGTTTTGAGATGTTTTGCACTTCAGTGATGATTGGTATGACTTCCTGGGAACCTCAGGAGTGTGATAGAATGCTTGGAATTGATTGATAAAGGATGCACACGAGGGTTTGAGTTTTCCCTAGTTTCTTAAAAATTTGAAGATTTTAGGGTTACTTCTATGATGTAGCATGCGTGTTTGAATGGCTGAAGGTGTTGTGTATTTATAGGACATCATATTAAGTTAACAAACATAGAAAAGATCTTGTGCAATCATGGTCAAATCAAACAAGAATAAAACACATTTTAAGTTTCCATATTTGAATATTCTTGCCCTATTAGACCTCACACGATTTTGGAAAGTTGTCATGAGGTTTTTTGGGCCTCCAATTTGATCAAAACAAAAGTCCACACACCTAAGTCCAATGCTTTCATATTTTATTTGATTTAATTTGTATTTAAATGAATAAAATCCAAATAAAATAAATAAAAATCATAAAAATATGTGAATGTAATTAGAGGTCTAATATGTGGTCATGAACATATTTAGGCCTTAAAAGGTAGGTCAACTAGTCCAAAATTTCAAGTTTGCTCAATTTAGACTTCATGTATTTTCTTAAAAATTGCTCAACTTGCACAACTCATAACTTTCTCAATTTTTTTTCATATGAAGGTGATTTAGGACTTTTTGAAAACCTCAAGATATATCCTACAACTTTCATGTTGGTCAATATTTCATTTGAAATCTTTAAAATGATGAAAATTATTTTGATAAAAATGTCCTTTTGTTGACTTTCAAAATGACCTATAAAGTTTTGGCTCATATCTCTCAAATGAAGAACTTTTGGACTTAGGCTTAGAGAGACAAAGTTGTATAGAATCAAATTTCATTCAAGATGACCTTTGGTTGAGGAATTTCTAATGAAGTATGTAAAAGTTATGCTTGGTCAAAGTTCAATTGACTTCTCCTTATGAAAACCCTAATTTAGTTACTTTGACTTTTGATGAATCTTGAGTTTTCTTGATGAATTATGATCAACCCTTGATCAAATTATGAATGTGACTTCAAAATATTGATGTTGACCAAAAATCTTGAAGTTTGACTGTAGATTGAATAAAGATGACTTTTGTCCTATACAGTTGATTTTCAATCATCTGATCAATTGAATGGGCAAACTTGTAATGCTTGAAACTTGGTATGAGGGTACCTTGATACGTATGAGAAACCATGAAATCCACTTGAGGCTTTATAAGTCCAATTTCCTTTGAGAAAAGTAAAACCCTAGTTGTAGGTCAATTGCTTAGGAGGAGAGTCCATTTGATAAATCCTTGATTAGTCTTGAGTGTTTGAGACCTTCATGAGCATGAGGAGGTATCTTGAACCATTTTGTCTTAAGAATGGGAGGGTAAACTTTGAGGTACAACAAAGATACTTAAAATTTATGTTTTTAGCTCAAATCAATAAAAAGGTTTTTGATGATATATATTTTGCTTGTTGTTACATATTTACTATGTTGATTCATTTTGGTTGGTGTAAAATCATGTGTATGTACTAGATTGTGAGATATGATATCATTGTTTATTGTGTCTTATTTTATTCTACATTTTTAATCAGTTTGTTCATATGTGTGTGAAGCTTCATGAAAATTGATGTGAAACATATATGTCTTTGTGTTGTAGTTATTACAGCTATTGTTTGTATGTAATTTTGTGTTGACTTATATTATGGAAAGGACATGTATATATTGTTCTTCAATTTAGCACTTTATTGGTCCTCTATACTTTAATATGGGACTGTAGCACTTGCGTAAGAGAATTTGAATGGATATGATTTAATCTTATTATTTGGTGAATTCAAATTATTTGTGGTCTATGGCATACCATATATAATAAATAAACACGTATTTGCAATTAACTTTTAGATCATGTGATATAGCTTGCATGCGCCCATGTGCTAGCATTCTTATATATGAAATCAACAATATAATTGTAATAGCTAGCCCAAAATTTGTTTAAAAAAACCTAACACAATCTAGCTACATCTACAAATAATTGTAGACCTTTCTTGTTTTAATTTTCTGGAAAAAAAATCAAAATATGCAACAAGTGTGTGTTGAACCTGGAACAACACCTTCATAGAGGATGTGTCTTAGCACCATGCTAAGGCCCTTGTTCTGTAATATTTGTGCAAAGAATAAATTTAAACTTAAAATCTTTATTAGGTCAAAATGATGAATTAAATGACTTCCATAAATCCTTTTTGGACGCTGTCATAAGCATTAGAAAGTTAATGGATAGAACTATAATATAGAGATATGTCTCTATGAATTATTCCACTATAGATTTTCCTTGAGTCTGATTAACCCCACAATAGGATAATTGAATAGATACTCTTTATTTAGTGTGAAAGTGGAATAAATAAGAATGAATTGGGTTGTGTGATAGCCTTGCCTAGGGTTATTGTGACATATCGTGCTAATATGTCTGTGCTTCTTGTAAGCTTGGTTGTGCAATGAAATGATTCCTTATCTCCATCATAAGACAATAATTGTGCCTCCGATTATTATGAGGTTAGAATCATTGGAAAATAATAAATACCTCATCAAGTGATGAGAAGAAAACATGGGATGCCATGTGTATTGTGTGTATTGGTTATGAATTGTTATTGTGTTTCTCGTGTGATGCATTTCATAACTCATGATTGAATTTTTGTTGTGCTAATTATGTAATGTATTCCATGAGTAATAATACGCGTTATTGATTGTATTGAATGCATAACAACATGACTAGAACACATGAGTGAGGTAACCTAAGAGAATACTAGGTAAATGACTTAGAAAGATAACTTAGGTTATGAAATGGTTTAAATAGTGATGCTTGGATGTGATTGTAATGTGGTGTGTACAATAGACAAGTAGTGGTATTAATGATGACTAAACATGATTTATATGGTACATGTGTGATTATATGTAATAAATGGATCATGTTATACTTCCATGAGAATTGGTTACAAGGATCACCTAGTGATTGATGAGAGCAATCACGAGTATATGAGTACCTAATCATGTATTAGGATTTTTCTCTTGATTGTATGACATCCCATCTGAGATACTTATGTAGAGTGGGGTTGAGATGTAGGTACCGTGATTCACACCTCATAAATGGTTTGAGCCTATATAAGAGGTTGTCTCATAAGTTGATTTGATTCCCATAGAGACGTGGACACCTAAGTAGGTTCAAGTCCCATACGGTGAAAGATACTCAAAGTGGGTTTGAGTCCTATAACACCCTAGAATTTGAATTATTCACTTAATTGATTATTTGTGATTTATTGTTGATTTCATGTGATGTATGATGATATGTTATGAGATAGAAGTGATAATTAGAACTATCTAGATTTAAATAATTTTAGTTATATTAATTAGATTTATAATAATAATTAAATACAACAATTGGTGTGTAGAGATACTAAGGGCAAGATGGTAATAGTATGAAGATGAGTGAGGGAATAAGAGGAATAATATAAAAAGGGTACTAGGGGTAAAAATAGAAATTAAGAGGAATAGGAAGTATTTTGTGCAATCGTGAACTTTGGGAGAACGCGAAGAAGAGTTAAGGCACAGAGAACTAAGGAGGGGATTCGGTAGAACTCGAAGAGAGAGTCAGTTCACTAAGGAATTCGAGGTAAGGGGTGTAATCGAGTTTATTATGATCGATATGAGGTCAAGGTAGATGTAGGGTTTTGTTGTATGATTGATTTGATGAAACATGTGATTGATTTGATGAAATATGATGAAATTGTTGATGTTAATAAAATATGAATGCCATGATTTAATCCCAATATGTGTCTATACATGTTTTGATGTTAATATATGATATAAGGTGTCTATAATACATTTTGGAATTAGTATTGTATCTGTAATCACAATTGGAATGACTAGTATCAATAGCAAAATCACAACTGGAAGTTATAGAAATCATGAGTCTCGTTGGGCGAGCTAGTGGCGAGCAAGGGGCGACCAGTCGCCCCAGTGTCGTCAGGCGAGCCAGCTAGTGACCGAGATGGTAGAAAAGTAGAGTTCCTGGAAAATGTATGGGGGGTGGACAGCTGCCCCAGCATCGTCGGGCGAGTGAGCAGCAATGAACCCAGTCGCGCATTTCTCAAGGAGAGTAGGGAACTACTTGCATCATCGGGAGAGCATCAAGCGAGCAGACCTGACAGTAACTTTCAGAGGTCGTAACTTGAGTTTCAGGACTCTGTTTGATGCACCGTTCAAAGCGTTGGGAAGTTAACACACAATGGTATATTATAATAGATGTATATTAGTATTAGATGTATTATTTCAGTGCATATGTTCATATGTGTTATATGTTAGGATTTTTTGTTTCGACGATAAACTTGTTGATGTTATAAAGTTGCTATGATAATTGTTGTGATGTAGTTGATATTATCTGTGATGATATTCGAATGATGTGCATGTTAATATGTATACATGCTATATGGAGAATATATGATGATTATGTGAATGATGATGCACTTGACTAGTCGTAGTCGAATTGATATATGACGTTGTTGTGCATCATGTATTCATAGCATTTTTTATGTTAGTACGCCCGTGTTGAGCCTCGATCCCAATGTGATGATTGGGTGTGAGTAGCTAAATCCTATGTTGGGGATTTAGTGAAGCGCTACTACTGTTAATGGTAAAGATTTTTATGTTGTGCTCTGGTTCCAAGAGGGAATAAATCCTATGGCAGAGATCTTTAGAGGGTGATGATCCAAGTGGTCATAAATTTTGTTATCACGTGCATTATGTCAGTTTTGTTGCATTAGCATTCTATGTTACATTGCATGGATTATGTTAATGATTTGTGATTTGATGATAAATGTGATCTATATGAATATATGATGAATTGATAATGAAGGATGTTTAAGTGCTATTGTGATGTATCATTGAGTATGAAATATTGATGAATGATGTGTATTGATCATATGATGATGTTGTTTGTAACTACTAATCTTTTCTTTATATCTTTTATAATGAATCATAATTTTTCACCCCTTTTGTTTGAATGTTGCCTCCACGTGGGTAACACGCAGATACTCAGAAGTAGCTTGCTGAAGTATCAAAGATAGATCTTGGAGTATTTTATTTAGTTTTCGTTAATTAGAAGGTGTCTTGCTCTGATGTGTAACATCGGGTTGGGAACACTTAGTTTTTTGAATGTTATGTTCCTTTTATATTCACATACTTTGTGAAGATTTTGATTATTGAACTAATTTTAAATCTTTATTTTTATGAGACTAAATATGATGAGTTGAATGTTGAGAATGTTTATGATTGATGATGATTTCGCTTCTTGTTTTTAAAAATTGTTTTGATGTTGCATGAAATACCATAAAGGTGTATAATATGAGAAGTTGTTATTACCATAGTTGTAACCCGTGTTAAGGAGTAATATTGCATGTTATGATGTTTATAATGACGATGTGACGCCGTTGTGTGATGATCTAATTGAATTATTCTTAAATTATTTGTGATTTACATGTGGGGTTAGAAGGCTGTTACATTAGTGGTATCAGAGCATGTCGGTCCGTCCGACCAAGTTTTTATATGATGTATACGTCCTATTGGTCTACTATTGTGTGGACACTATCGATACGTAGTTGTTCCTAGTGTTGGTTGTCTATATACAAAATATGGTTGGAGGAAGAAATAACGATGACATTTTTGAGGCTTTGAAGTCATTGATTTAGGCTATGGCCCAGAATTAGCAGAATCCTCATAATGGAGGAAATGATGATGAGGCTCATGAATGTGGAAGATTTCATAGGAACAACCCACCGATCTTTAGGGGAAGGCACGATCCCAATGGTGCTCAGACGTGGCTTAAGGGAATTGAAAATATTTTTCGAGTGGTGATTTTATCAGAAGAACAGAAGGTGCAATTTGATGCTCACATGTTGGAGGGGGAAGCTGAAGAATAGTGAAGAAACACATGCTAGAGGATGGAAATATTGGGTACAGAGATCACTTGGGTTGTATTCAAAACTGCTTTTCTGGAGAAGTACTTTTCTAAGGACGTACGCGGTAAGAAGGAGATTGAATTACTTGAACTGAAACAAGGAAGTTCGATTGTTGCTGAGTATGCAGCTAGGTTTGAGGATCTAGTGAACTATTGTCCACATTATAACAATTTGGCAACTGAATTGTCTAAGTGCATTAAATTTGAGAACATATTGCATTCTGAGACTAAGCATGGGATTGGGTATCTTGAGATTCTCTAGTTTCTTGTGCTAGTTGTTAGAACATAGTTTGATTCTACAACCCTTGATTAAAGTTTTGATGATAACAAAATACAAGGAATAAATTATTTCTAAGGTATATACAAAGAACAATTATGCTCCTTAAAATTATGCTTTGTATATGCAGAAGTTCTGATGGAATCAGCATCAGAAGATCAGAAACCTGTGCTACACGCTGAAGCTACCAGATTATACGCTGAAGCTTGCTGACCAAAATCTGCGCCTAAACAAATACACTCTGACTCTGATCAAAGACATCTTTACCAAGTCATCAACACTCTGAAGCATTATCAGCAGATATAGCAAAGAAGACTCTGAAGCGTTACTGGTATTCAAGAATGAATTAAATGCTAACGGCTTTCTTCAGACAAAGATCTTCTACAAAAGGAAAGTTCATTATTATCATTAAACCTGCTTTATGGACAACGTATCCTCGCTTGCCTATATAAACAAGACTGCTTGTGAAAAGAAGCATGTACGTACGCGCTCAATTTGCTAAGCTATCCAAACCACGCATATTCAAAGCTTTAGAAAAGTCATTTTATTCAAAGCTTATTTTGTGTAATTATCACAGTTGTGATATACAGTTTTGTAAGAAAACACAAACACACTTGTTCAATTAATTTGTTAAAGAAGTTCCTTGAGATTAACCGGATTGTGGTTGTACTCAAGAAGACTTTAACAGTGGTTAAAGTAGCTGTTGTAATCCTTTGAGAATAGTGGATTAAGACCTCGTTGGAGAGAGGAGAAATCACCTTGACGGGTGGACTGGAGTAGTTTGAGATCAAACGAACCAGGATAAAAATACTGTGTTGTCAAGCCTTTTGATTTAAGTTTTACAATTCAACCCCCCCCCCCCCCCCCCCTTCTTGTGTTTTTCACATCTTCAATTGGCATCAGAGCTCCTGGTTCTGAGCTTTAACACTTAACCGTGTCAGTATAAGATCCAGCGTCAAAAACACAATGGCAGGACCAAGTCAAAACATCAGCAATGACAACAATGAAGAAAGGGACAGATTCAGTGGCAAACCTCTAGTATTTGATGGATAAAACTTTGACTAATGGAAAGACAGAATTGAGAGTTTCTTTCTGGCCCATGATGCTGATCTGTGAGACATGGTGACTGATGGATACACGCACCCAGTGGATGGACGTGGTCAGAAGATTGACAGAAAAATGATGTCTGATCAGTAAAAGCGGGAGTTCATAAATCATCACAAGGCCAGAACAATTCTTCTCAGCGCCATCTCATATTCAGAATATGAGAAAATATCAAACAGAGAAACTGCTAAGAATATGTTTGATTCTCTGAGAATGACGCATGAAGGCAACATTCAATTCAAAGAAACAAAATCCCTTGCGCTCATTCAGAAGTATGAGGCATTCAAGATGGAAGATAGTGAATCAATAGAAGCTATGTTTTCAAGATTTCAAATTCTTGTTGCTGGTCTAAAAGTTCTTGACAAAGGATATTCCACTGTTGATCACGTTAAGAAGATCATCAGAAGCTTGCCAAAACAGTGGAGGCTAATGGTTACAGTGCTTAAACTAGCCAAGGATCTCAACAAAATCTCTCTGGAGGAACTTGTCAGCTCCCTCAGTAGTCACGAGATAGAGCTAGAAGCAGATGAACCTCAAAAGCAAGGTAAGTCATTAGCTTTAAAATCTAACAGAAAATCTAACTCCAAAGTTTTCCAGGTTGTGGAAGAGACCTCTGATGGGTCATCATCAGAAGAAGATGAATTATCTCTTCTCTCCAGAAGGGTGAACCAACTTTGGAAGCAGAGGCAAAGGAAGTTCAGGAATCCCAGAAGATCAGAAAATCAGAATGAATCTTCCTCCAGATACAGAAGGTCAGAATCCTCCTATGGACACAAAAGATCTGAAGGCTCTTCAGGATACAGAAAGCCAAACAACAAAGACATCATCTGCTATAAGTGTAACGAGTAAGGGCACTACAAAAGTGATTGCCCAAATCTTCAGAAGGAGAAGCCCAAAAAGAAGTTTGGCAAAGAAAAGAAGAAAAGTATCATGGCTACATGGGATGATTCTGATACATCTGAAGCTGACTCAGAATCAGATGATGAAAGAGCAAACATAGCTCTCATGGCAAACGTCTTTGAAGACAGTGAAGTTTCTGGTTCATATTCAGAATCAGATACAGAAGAGGTATTCCCTTACTTTACTATCAACTTTACTAAGGCTGAACTAGCTGAAAGCCTTAATGAAATTTTGGAAAGGTATCAGCAGATCAGAGTCAAATTCAGAAACCTGAAAAGGAATCTTGCTTCTGACTCTGATAAAACTGAGAGTCTCAAATTGGAGAATTCTGAGTTAAAAGATAACATTTCAAAACTAGAAAACCAATTGCAAAACTCTCAGAAGGAAACAATCCCTGAAACTCCCAGCAATGCTGATGAGATCATCAAAGAGTATGATCACAGCTTTCAGATGTTTCTGGATAAAAACATAGACAGAAGCAAAATGGCTTCAATGATCTATGGGGTTAGCAGAAATGGCAGAAAAGGGATAGGATATCAAGGTAAGGTTCCTACACCAAAAAATGCCATGGATTTAGTTATAAAGCGTACTTCACTTGATTCACACTTTATATATGGGCACACACATGACATAAAATATACAAGTAGTTATTACTATGTCAAACCAAAATTCAACCAGAGTTTTGGTAAAACTAACAAATCAGGACCCAAGAAAATGTGGGTACCTAAGGATAAAATAATAAATGTGGCAGATATCTTTAGCAGCAGAGCAAAGACACCAGTCATGGTACCTGGACTCTGGCTGCTCACGACACATGACGGGAAGAAGGCATATGTTCCAAAGCCTGGAACTTAAGCCTGGAGGCCACGTAGGCTTTGGAGGCAATCAGAGGGGAAAGATTATTGGCTCTGGAACAGTAGGTAATGGAAATCTTCCCTTTATTAGTAATGTTTTATTAGTTGATGGATTAATGCATAACCTTTTATCCATAAGTCAATTAAGTGATAATGGTTATAATATAATCTTCAATCAAAATTCATGCAAAGCTGTTAGTCAGAAAGATGGGACTATCCTATTTAATGGAAAGAGGAAAAACAACATTTATAAAATCAAAATTTCTGAACTGAAAAGTTAGAATGTAAATGTCTTTTGTCTGTTAACAACGAGTAATGGATCTGGAACAAAAGATTGGGACATGTTAGTATGAGAAGAATATCTCAGATTAACAAACTTAATCTGGTCAGAGGACTTCCTAACATGAAGTTCAATTCAGATGCTCTGTGTGAAGCATGTCAGAAAGGCAAGTTTGCAAAACCTGCTTTCAAATCCAAAAACGTTGTTTCCACCTCTAAGCTATTAGAACTTCTGCACATTGACTTATTTGGACCAGTAAAAATGGCCTCAGTTAGTGGCAAAAAGTATGGGTTAGTAATCGTAGATGACTATAGCAGATGGACATGGGTAAAGTTCTTAAGGCACAAGGACGAGTCACACTCTGTGTTTGTTACCTTCTGCAACCAAGTTCAGAATGAAAAGGATCTTAGAATCGTCAAAGTTAGAAGTGATCATGGTGGAGAATTTAAAAATAAAGATTTTGAACTATTCTTTAATGAAAAAGGCATTCTGCATGATTTCTCTTGTCCTAGAACTCCCCAGCAAAATGGAGTTGTAGAACAAAAGAACAGAACATTGCAAGAAATGGCCAAAACCATGATCAACGAGACTAATGTTGCTAAAATCTTTTGGGCAGAAGCAATAAACACAGCGTGTTACATTCATAATAGAATCTCCATAAGACCTATTCTGGAAAAGACTCCATATGAATTGTGGAAGAACAGAAAGCCCAACATTTCTTATTTTCACCCATTTGGATGTACATGTTTTATTTTGAATACAAAAAATTATTTGAACAAGTTTGACTCTAAAGCACAAAAGTGTATTATGTTAGGATACTCTGAACGCTCAAGAGGGTACAAAGTATACAATACAAAAACACAGATTGTTGAAGAGTCAATCAGTGTTCGGTTTGATGATAAGCTTGACTTTCAAAAGTCAAAGTAGAATGAATTACTTGCAGGTATGCAAGTTGAACTCACAGGTACTGCAGACAACTCAGAGGCTCTCAACAGAGACACTCCCTCAACATCAGTAAGAGTCACTGCAAGCAACCCAGCACCTTCTGTTGATCAACTCCAGAAAAGACCATCCAGAAGCAGCATTGATCATCCAGAAGAAACAATCTTAGGAAGGAAGGAAGATCCAATCAGAACAAGATCTACCTTCAGAAACTCTGAAGAATCCCTCATGGGACTGGTTTCTCTGATTGAACCAACAATAATTGATGAAGCACTTCTGGACACTGACTGGATTCTGGAAATGCAAGAGGAGCTAAATCAATTCACAAGAAATAACGTATGGGATCTGGTTCCCAAACCAAAAGGATTCAACGTCATATGTACAAAATGGGTGTTCAGAAACAAACTTAACGAACAAGGTGAAGTCATCAGAAACAAAGCACGGCTGGTAGCACAAGGTTATAGTCAGCAAGAGGGGATAGACTATACAGAAACCTTTGCTCCAGTCGCCAGGTTAGAATCTATCAGACTTTTAATTTCATTTGCTGTTAATAAAGGCATCACTCTGTATCAGATGGGTGTCAAGAGTGCATTCTTAAATGTCTATATAGAAGAAGAGGTTTATGTGCACCAAACCCTTGGTTTTGAAAGTTCCAAAAATCCAGAATATGTTTTCAAACTAAAGAAGTCACTCTATGGTCTGAAACAAGCTCCCAGAGCTTGGTATGAAAGACTAAGTAACTTCCTGTTAGAAAAGGAATTCATCAGAGGGAAAGTGGACACAACCTTGTTCTGTAAGACAGTTAAGAATGACATTTTAGTATGTCAGATTTATGTCGATGACATCATATTTGGATCCACTAAACCCTCTCTAGGAAGAGAGTTTGCTAAATGTATGCAGACAAAATTTGAGATGAGCCTAATGGGGGAACTAAAGTTCTTTCTGGGCATTCAGATTAATCAAACTCCAGAAGGAACTTACATTCATCAGAGCAAATATGTCAGATAACTTCTGAAGAAATTTGATCTATTAGAATGTAAGCCCTCAAGGATTCCAATGCATCCCACGTGCATTCTGGAAAAAGAAGAGGTAAGTAAAAAGGTAGAACAGAAGGTCTACAAAGGTATGATTGGCTCTCTTCTCTATCTGACGGCTTCAAGGCCTGACATTCTATTCAGTGTTTGCATTTGTGCTAGATTCCAATCAGATCCTAGCGAATCTCACTTAACAGCAGTTAAGCAAATTTTCAAGTATTTGAATGGTACTGCTAATATGGGTTGTTTTTATAGAAAATCAAGTAACTACAGCTTAGTAGGATATTGTGATGCTGATTTTGCTGGAGACAGAGTAGAACATAAAAGCCCTTCTGGAAGCTGCCAGTTTCTGGGAGAAAATCTGATCTCATGGTCCAGCAAAGGACAGTCCACAATAGCTTTATCAACAGCAGAAGCTAAATACATAGCAGCAGTTGGATGTAGCACGCAAATGCTCTGGATGAAAAGTCAACTTGAGGACTTCAATATATTTGAGAGTAACATCCCTATCCTCTGTGACAACACTTCTGCTATTTTTCTAAGTAAAAATCCTATTTTTCATTCTAGGGCTAAGCATATAGAAATAAAACATCGTTTTATTATGGACTATATTCAGAAAGGAATTCTCAGTTTAAAATTCATTGACACAGACCATCAATGGGCTGATGTCTTTACAAAACCTCTTCCTGAAGATAGGTTTAACTTCATTCTGAAACATCTCAGCATGAAGCTTTACCCAGAATAAAACAGTTTTATTTTCATATCTTAACCTTCAGAATTTTGGTTATTTTCTGTGAACTACTGATCAACCTGCCTTCAGATTTTTAGAAGTCCAGATTGTATCAGAATCTATCCATGAAGATCTGAGCGCTTCATTTCAAGGATATAAGTGTGATGTTCACGTAAGTAAACAGTTGTCATCCATTCATCAGCTACCTTTTGAGGCTGAACATGCATTCACTTTTCTGAAAGGTCAAAAGCGCTGATTGGATGCATTGAGACACATGTCATGGGTAACCGTTTCAATATCTTTCTGAATCCCCTAAAATCAGCTGTCATTAATGCTTATAATCATTACAATTTATTTCTCTCTCTTGCCATTTACGTTTTCAAAATCTATTTAAACACATTTCTCATTCTTTACACTCTTTCACTTTCACTTTCTCTACAAACTAATTGTTTTCAGTTTGCATCTTTTTCAAAACCCCTTCATTTTCTTCTCAATTTTTCTGTGTGAACATGGCTTCCTCAAGCAACCCAACTTCCAGTACTCAGAGAACAAATTCATCAGAACAATATGAAGAACCTTTCAGAACTCTCCTCACACCCATTAAAAACCTATAAGTACTCTCAGAATTGATTGTGGACTTTAACAGTCTTCAAGAAAACGGGTTCAATCTCTCTGAAGAAGTAAAGGCTCAAGGATGGATTAGGTATTTTGACCGTCTGGTAGGTCCAACGTTCCCAATCCTTGTGAAGGAATTTTGGATTCATGCTTCATCTTCCAACCATCAAGTTACTTCGTATATAATGGGGAAGAAGATAGTCATAACTGAAGACCTTATTGCAAGATTGATAGGTTACAGTGGTGGTGGCGTAAGATGTATAGACATGGCTGAAAGATGTGCTGATGTCGCCTTAATTGCTAGAGAAATCTTCACTCCGGGTCTTCCATCCAGCAAGATAAGGGATCTGAAAGACCATCACAGAATATGGGGTAAGATTATTCTGGGATGCATAAACCACATGAAGCCAACCAGCTCTCCCGACTACATCAACATTGATCAGCAGTTTCTGATCTAATTCATCTCCTAGAAGATTAAGGTGAATCTGGCTCATCTGCTGTTCAATCATCTGAGGACTAGTGTTAAGGAGACCAGAGAAGAATAGCGCACAAAGAGGGACTGGATACCCCTTGGAAGGCTCATATCAGATATTCTAATAGAGAATAAGCTGATAGATCATCTAACAGAAGCACAGGAAATCAGCACTTTAGAAGCAACTGTTAGAAAACCGTTGAATGCAAAGAATCTGAAGAAGATGAAGATTATTGAAAACATCAAGAAGGAACCCAGTGTCACTTATTTTTGCAACAATCTCCAGCAGAAGAATCCCTCTGGATGACTTTCCCATGTTCTCAGAAATTGATTCCAAGCCTGAGATAATAGTCAGATATCTGGATGCATGCAAGGCAGATGGTACAACACCAGATTTAAACATTCAGGATCTACAGCAGAAGGCTCCAGAAGTTGTGCTGAAGAAGAACAAGAAAAGGAAGGCAGCAGCAGAAGGATCATCCCAGCGGATCCCAAAAAGAGAGGTAATCCTTCTTCTGTAACTGTTTTAGATTCAGTATCTGTATCAACATCTATACCAATCCCTACCCAATCAGAAATTCCTACCCCCCAAACATTTGATGATTTTGACATTGAATTTGACCCCTCAGAAACTTTAACTCTTAGAGGATCTCACTCCCTACCTATCAATCCAAATATTGAAGCAACTCAACAAGAACTTGCAAAAGTTCTATCAGATATTGAAACCTTTGACCAGCATATCTCTGCTCCCATACCAGTAAATCCAAACTCTGAAACCATTTCGGAAGCACCGCAACCAGAAATGCCACTCTCTCCTCAACCAGAAACTCATCCACCTTCTCCATAATCCGAACTATTAAAACCAGAAGTTTAAACTTCTGAGGTCCAACCTCCTGAATCATGTGAACCAGAACTTAATCACTGTCAATCTAACCAAACTGTTGATTCTGATCCCATTCCCATTCCTGGAATCACTGAACCTCTGACCATCAGTATACCCCTGACCATTCTGGATATTCCCCAAATTCCCTCTTCACTAGAATCAACTCCACCAAACTCCTCAACTAGTCCAATAATCATTCCAGACTCTCCCACTCCCTCACCAAAGATCAATCCAAATGACAATGCCAAAACTGTCATTGATTTAACTATTTTTGAACGCCTTGCTTCCATAACCAACAAAATAGCCATTCCAAAACCAAAACCATCTGAACCTACACCAGATTTTGGTACCAATTTATTGATATTTGAAATAGAAATGCAGAAGTGGATAACTTTCCTGAAGCAAGCTAGTCTTGAGCTGATTGATCCTGCTGCATCAGACTATCTTTGGACAAGTTTCAGAAAATGGGTATGTTCTGAAACTCATAAGATGCAAGAACAGAGTTACAGACAAGTTCAACAGAACTTCAGTAATCTGCTAAAAGTAATTGAAGATCAAGTTCTGAGCCAGCTACTCAAGGAAGAAGTTCTCCCTCTGGATAATGCTCCCTGGTCAGAACATCGTCCAGCAGAAAAAGTTCAACCAGAGTCAGAAGATCTCAATCTGACTGATACTCTAGAGCAGATGATTCCTGCAGAAGAACTGGGTCAAAAAGAGGACATTTCAGAATGCTCTGAGAAGCATCCAGTGACTGAAGATCCTCAATCTTCCTCCTATGAAAGGCAGACTCTGGAAGACCTAAAGAGATCTGATATTTTGATGCAGGAAAGAATGGATAAACAGAATGACAAAATTTCGGAAATCAAGAGCATGTTAACCAAGCAAGAGGAAACCAACATCCAGATCAAGGGCTTGTTGGAAGCTTTGTTCACGCGTCTTCCTCCTCCCTCTTAGATTTTCCTCTGTTTAAAAATTTGTTTATCTGTAATATTCTCTACATAGCTCTGCACTTATCGTTGACTCTGATTTTAATATAAACTCCTTTTGGCTCTGACTATATGTTCTTTTTTATAACTAACAAAAAGGGGGAGAAATAAAAAGATATTTTCAATAACGGATTACTAAGACATAAGTCTAAAACATTCTAATCTACTTAAATTCTCTCTTCTGAAAAGCTTGAACATGTACAAAACTCTGATGAAAGATACAATAAGATTCTGATGCTCAAAGACTCATGGAATCAAAAGGAAGTAATCAACTCAGGGGGAGTTTTTCTTCTTAAATCTATACTTTTTATTCTTTATTGAAAAATATAGTTTTTGTCATCATCAAAAAGGGGGAGATTGTTAGAATATAGTTTGATTCTACAACCCTTAATTAATGTTTTGATGATAACAAAATACAAAGAATAAATTATTTCTAATGTATATACAAAGAAAAATTATGCTCCTTAAAATTATGCTTTGTATATGCAGAAGTTCTGATGGAATCAGCATCAGAATGGAATCAGCATCAGAAGATCAGAAACCTGTGCTACACGCTGAAGCTACCAGATTATACGCTGAAGCTTGATGACTAGATTCTGCGCCTAAACAAATACACTCTGACTCTGATTAAAGACATATTTACCAATTCATCAACACTCTGAAGCATTATCAGCAGATACAGCAAAGAAGACTCTGAAGCATTACTGGTATTCAAGACTGAATTAAATGTAATGGCTTTCTTCAGACAAAGATCTTCTATAAAAGGAAATTGCATTATTATCATTAAACCTGCTTTATGGACAATGTATCCTTGCTTGCCTATATAAACAGGACTGCTTGTGAAAAGAAGCACGTACGTACGCACTCAATTTTCTAAGCTATCCAAACCACGCATATTCAAAGCTTTAGCAAAGTCATTTTATTCCAAGCTTATTTTGTGTAATTATCACAGGTGTGATATACAGTTTTGTAAGAAAACACTAACACACTTGTTCAATTAATTTGTAAAAGAAGTTCCTTGAGATTAACCGGATTGTGGTTGTACTCAAGAAGACTTTAACAGTGGTTAAAGTAGCTGTTGTAATCCTTTAAGAATAGTGGATTAAGACCTCGTTGAAGAGAGGAGAAATCACCTTGACGGGTGGACTGGAGTAGTTTGAGATCAAACGAATCAGGATAAAAATACTGTGTTGTCAAGCCTTTTGATTTAAGTTTTACAATTCAACCCCCCCTTCTTGTGTTTTTCACATATTCACTAGTGAACAAGTGCAGGATATTTGACAAGGATAGTAGAAACAAAGCTTCTTATCATAAGAGTTATAATGAGAAGAAAGGGAAGAATCAAGATCATGGTAAGCCCTATAGTGCTCCTGTTGATAAAGGAAAGCATGAAGTTTTTAATGAGAAGAAGCCAAGTGAGGGAGGGGCTTCCGCTCCTGTCAAGTGTTTTAGGTACAGAGAGTAAGGTTATCATGCTAATGATTGTAACAATAAGGTTATGAGATGTTACAAATATGGTAAGACATGTCATAATGTTTATGATTGCAAGAATAACAAACTAACTTGTTTCAATTATGGTGAATAGGGTTATATCAATACTCAGTGTTAGAAGCCAAAGAAGATCGTTTCCACTACTTCCCATACTTCTGGTAGAGTGTTTTCTTTGAGTGGGTCATACGATTCTAAGTAGGATAACTTAATTCAAGGTACTTGGTTTTACTAAATTTTTTGAGTTGGTTGGTATTATTGATACGGGAGCTACTCATTCATTTGTTTCGCTTAAATGTGATACTACGTTGGGTTTGAAATTATCTTTCATGAGTTTGAGTATGGTGATCGATACACCGGCTAATGGCTCTGTGACTACTGCATTAGTCTGTTTAAGTTTCCCTTTGACCATTTATGGTAATATTTTTGTAATGGATTTAGTGTGGGGTACCCATGCACCAAATTGATTTTATCCTTGGAATTAGCTGCTTTAAGTTCAACTATGTTCATATTAACTATTATAGCAATACTTTGAAGTTCCCTAAGTTTGGTGATAGTGGAAAGTTGATGTTCTTGTCTTCTACGCAAGTGGGAGAACTTTTGGGAGATGAAGTTGTGATGTTTCCAATGTTTGTTGCATTGAAAGTTGACCATGAAGCTGTAAGTGTTGAGTTACATGTTGTTCTTGAAGTCCCATATGTGTTTCCAGATGACATTAGTGATTTGCCTCCAAAGCATTAAGTAGAGTTTCCCATCAAATTAGTACCAAGTACGAGTCTAGTGTCAATGGCTCCTTATAGGATGTCAATGTCAGAGTTGGTTGAGTTGAATAAATAATTGGAAGAATTATTGGAGAAGAAGTTTGTTTGACCGAGTGTTTCTCTATGGGGTGCACATGTGTTGTTGGTTAAGAAAAATGATGGTAGTTTGAGGTTATATGTAGACTATATGCAGTTGGATAAGGTAACTATGATACGGTGGGAGAACTGACTTGAGGGTTTTGCGTTTGATCGCAAATGTTGCGGTTAGCAAGAGTCGCCACCGACTTTTCTTTTATCCAATAAGGAAAGTTGAAAAAGCATAGGAAAGACCTTTAGAGATGTTTTCTTGAGTTCAGGGGGTAGATTATGAAAAGGGGAGGTATTATCACCCTTTCCATCCATGGTTTTCCATGGGCTCTTAGTTGCTTTCTAGATCACTTTCTTTTTGTTTGAAAATTGTGCTTTTGTGTGGTTTTGAAAGTATTTTGAAAAAGGTGCCATCATTTAGGCGAACTTTGTAATAGTTTTCGTTCGTAAGAACGTATACAAAGTGTTGAGCTTTTGAAAATATTCCAAGTTTTGGAAAGATGTTTGGAATGTGTATGTGATTATTTTGAAAATAGGAAGGATATTTGTTTTGAAATTTATCAAGTAACTAAAAGTAATCTACCAACTCAAAAGGTCTTTGATGTGCTTTTCCTCCTCCTTTAGATGTTCTATCTTACCATTGATTTGATAAGAAGTCCCATCATTGGATGTGAAGGGACAGGCATGGGTCATCATATGACCATGATAGCAATGTTGTGAGATGACTTAGCACTTTTTCTTTAGGGACTAAGATCATTTTGAAAGGCAACTTTGATAGCGTCATCGAGGGACTATGATCTTTTTTCGATTTGTTTGTGCTAAGACCTCCCACATGCATAACATGGCCATTTTATAAGGAAACAAGTGGAATTACCCTAAGGGTGTAAATGTGTGAGTGTGCTTGATTGCATGCATAATTTTTCTTGATTAGGGTGATCTATTCGTCAATTTTCATATCTTGTCATACACCCTAATTACTAGCATATATTGAAAGCAATAACAGTGCAAAAATGTAAAGTCCTACGCTATTACAATATTTAGGGGGATGGGGATACATATTTATGAATGGAGGTTGCAAGTTAAAAATTCTAGGTTACCATCACAACCATATTATATAGGTAAGAATGTACAGGAAATGTAAAGTGTTTGTGTGTTTAGAAAAATAACCTTTGTTTAAGAAAATATATTTTTTGTCTTTTTATGTTAAAAGAAAAATAACATGCAAATATAAAATATTTTTGTTGTTTTTTGATTAATAATAAAATATAATATGATGGCAAAATAAAAAACAGAGAAAATATAACCAGCGCAAAAATAGAAGAGTAGAAGAGGTAAGAAGTTCTGACTCTGCCTTGCTGCACAAACAGAAACATGTTAGCAAAATATGGAAGTTCAGAACTTTTGGACCTTCTGAGGACTCAGATGTTTTCAGAAGTTCTGATGCAACTGTCAGAATGTTGCCTCTTTCCATGCCAGTTAGAACATCTGCAGCTTAGTCATTTATAGAACAGAAGTCGCATGTATAACAGTTATGCCAAATTTCGTGAAATATCAGAAGCACAAATCAGAAGCAACATGTATTTGCTAATTCTAATTCTGAACCCTAATTTCTTCATGAAACTCTGGACTGGAATTCCTTCTTACTTAGGCAAGCAGATACATGAATTTTCAGAATATGTACATCATCAGGATCAGAATATCTACATTGTGCTAAATATGCAAAATCTGACACTGCTTAATCAATATGATGAGAGTCAGTAGAAAACTTACCTTGCTGCTAGAAAGGATTATGTGAACTGGAGGGTGTTCTTGAATTATGGTGATGTTCTGAGTAGCTTCTTCACGTACTCAGCAGGATGGAAGTTTACAACTTCTAGGACAACTATGGGGTGAAGTTCTGATCCTTTTGAAATGGATATTGGTGGAGAATGTGTTACTGTTTGATTACAGAATTTGGGATGGCCTTAATCAAGAACACTTGAGGAAAAGTGGAGTTTGAATATAAGGAATCAATGCTAAGATTTTGGTAACTTGTGTTTATAGTTTCCTGGGTTCTTGGAATTTTGCAGTGATTCAAAGCCTTCTTTCTCAATTCTCTCGCCTCTTTCACAAATTTCTCTGGCCTCCTTCAGTGTGCAAATGGTGTTCTATTTATAGACAAAGTTTTGCAGTTGGGGCGGTTAAGTGGCACCAACATCATATGTTAGATGATGACTTACTCTTGAAGTAAGCTTAAACAAGTGGGGGTCCAATGCATTCATGTTGGATGGTTAACAACACCTCATCTGGGGACCAACGCGTGGGTCTAGCATACTTTTGCTCAGAAGTTTGTCTTCCCAAGACAATAGGGGTACACGTGGTGTGAATCCCTTTGATAAAGACTTCATAAGTGGTTGTAAGCATTAAATGGGTTCCCATGTGAAACTCTGGATCGTTGCTTGACTCTGGATTAGAAGTTTTGTTTCAGCGTAATATCTCATCTTTTGATCTTCTTATCTTTTGATTTCAGTGTATTCTAAAGGATCCTTCAGAACTTCCATTATACTTACAGCATGATTTGTTACCTTCTTTGATTTAACCTTTGCAAACTCTGACTGAACCTTTGTGAACACTGGCCCAGAAGTTCTGACCGAACTCTGTCTTGAGAATATCCAGAATTTGCTGAGTGTGAACACTGGCTCAGAGGTTCTGAAATTGTCATATTTCTTAAATACTTAGAAAAATTTCTAAGTCTTTTAGAATTTGATTCTTCCAAAGTAAAATTTAACTTTTGAAACTCTTGATGAATCAAACTTCATATTCCAATATGTCTTGATGAAATATGATTTTTGAGATTTGATTTTAATCCAAAAAGTCAAAGTTAGACTTCTAGTGTGCAAATGACCATTTTGCCCTTGTGAGTGATTTGCTTTGAAAAATTGATAATTCAAGGCTTGGATTTAGATGAGAGAAAATTTGAGGATCTAGGGTGATTCCTTGGAAATGAGAGGGCAAATTTGGGGTTCAACAACTGCCCCTGTTCAAACTTCTTGAACCTGAAGAGTTAGATTGGTGGAGCCGCCATTCGTGACTTGAAGGTGAAAGATGATTGAACACTAGAGTGCCCAGAAATTTGCACTCGAAGATGGATGGTGAATGGGCTTATAGATGCCATTTGGAGGAATGTTGGTAAATGTTGGAAGAAGTAACAACACAAATCTCTTGTTGATTTATACTAAACTTGATGTTTTACCTGTGAGAAAATGGGTTAGTAAAATGCAGATGCTTGCATGATGTCCAACAGATGTGGTATCATGCTAAATTCATTGGTATGTACATGCTATGATGTATGAATGTGAAATGTGTGTTTTCGTCTGGGAAAATAAATCCCTGACCGCTGCTGTGGAAATTCTGGGGGTTGAATCCCTGATTTCTTATTGGAAATGAAAAATATGTATATCTCCAAATCCTATTGAAGGGATGCTTTTGATGGGGAACATCGCTCAAATATCAATTGTTATCTGGTCGGATATAGGCTTCACAGTTGTTGAGGATGAAGTAGTCAGTTGCTATCTGGTCGGATCTAGGTTTCATGGCAACTTACTGAGAAGAGATGAATTAACTGTTATCTAGTCGGATCCAGGCTTTGTAGGAAATTCCTTGAAATTGAATAGTCATCTGGTCGAGTCCAAGTTTCACGGTCTTTTGGAAAGCTGTACTATTATCTGGTCGAATCCAGGCTTCATAGTGTATTTCTAGGAATCATAGTTAATTATTATCTGGTCGGGTCCAGGCTTCACAATAAACTGGTTGAAAACTGTTATCTGGTCGGGTCCAGGCTTTGCAACAACTTGTTGGGGATGCAGAGGTTAACTGTTATCTGGTCGGATCCAGGCTTCACAGTAACTTACCTGAGGAAAGGATGAATTAACTGTTATCTGGTAAGAGCTAGGCTTTGCAGAAAATTCCTTGAATTTGAAAAGCCATCTGGTCGGATCCAGGTTTTATGGTCTTTTGGAAAACAGTACTATTATCTAGTTGAATCCAGGCTTCATAGTGTCTTTTAGGGAATCAGGATTAATTGTTATCTGGTCGGGTCCAGGCTTTACAATATATAGTTTGAAAACTGTTATCTGGTCGGGTCCAAGCTTCACAATAAACTGGTTGAAAATTGTTATCTGGTCGGGTCCAGGCTTTACAGATTTCTTTAATGAAGTTGATTGTTATCTGGTCGGGTCCAGGCTTCACAATACACTGCTTGGGGATTTAGTTGTTATCTGGTCGGTTTCTAGGCTTTGCAACAACTTGCTGAGGGTGATTTCTATCTGGTCGGGTCCAGGCTTCGCAACGACTTTCTTGAAAGGATGGAAATGAAAACTGATATCTGGTCGGGTCCAGGTTTCTCAGCCATTTCTTGGGGATAGAGAGGCAACTCTACTGGGGAAAATAAGTTAAAACCTTGGTTGGATTAAGATTAGGTTCTTATATATATTTGAAGGGTTGGGCTATTATCTGGTCGGGTCCAGGGTTCATAGCATTTTGAGATCATTTGTTATCCGGTCGGGTCCGGGTTTCAGTAACTTAAGAAGTCAAACTGTTATCTGGTCGAGTCTAGGATTCAGTAATAACATGAAAATTATGCTAATATCTAGTTGGATCCAGGCTCCGTAGAATATCTCGGTAAAGGCTTTGGAAGGCTATACTAGGGATCAGGGATTGTGGCCCTGTGCTTACTAGTCTTTTGAAAGGGGAATTCAAACTGGAGAGTATAGACTCAGTTGGGTAAGGCAGACTCAGTTTAGGGAGGATGCATCCAACTGGGGAGGACGGGCTCAGCCGGGGATGAAGGGCTCATTTGGGAAGGATAGATTCTATTTGGAGAAAATAGCCTTGGTCGGAGAAGATGTACTTAGCTGGGAATGATGGGCTCAGCTGGGCAACTTGGACTCAACTGGGGAATTTGTACTCCACTGGGGAATAAAATCTTGATTGGAAGATATACTCAGTTGGGGAAGATGGGCTCAAATGGGAAAGATGGGCTCGCTAGGAGTATATACTCAGCAGGGGAAGAGATACTCAGCTGGGGAAGATATACTCAGCTGGGAAATATGTGGTGTCTTGACTGTTGTATGTTGAGAAATTTGCACTTGGCTGGGGAAATAACTCTGTTGGAGAAATAAACCCTGTTGTGGAGGTGAATTCCTTTTAGGAAGAGATCTCCTAGGCTTTAGCTGGGGAGAAACTTTTCAAGAGATTGAGACTCTGGCCAGGGATTATCCCGTGTAAGGAGATTGTGGGAAACTTCGTTGGGGAAAAGTTTATTGTCACCGCCCTGGTGGGGATAATGATGATGAGATAACTCTGTGGGGCTATTTCACATGCATTAAAATAGATGCTTACTACTTCTGTGCACTGATGTTCTGTTATTGATGCTGCTGCTTAGTAGGACACATGTGCCAAATGGTTTTAATTATGTTCATATGCATATGTTCATCTAATTTTAGTCATTGGACAAATTTGCATTCAAAACAAAGACAGAAAATTTTGCACTTCAAAGTGTATTTGTATTGATATTTTTCCCATGAATAGGCATTTTTGTACATAGAGACGGAAATCCTAGTAAGAGGAAATTGCAAAAAGGAAAAGCAAAATTGAGAGATGTAAACTAATAGCCATGTGAAATGATCTCATTGCTTTCCAGCTCTACTATTGCCCCAATGTCTTAGAATATCCTTTATTATTGATCGAAATCGATTGGATTGATCCTGGACCATTTGAACTTGGGCCTTGGTGATAGAATTGACTGTGTTGATTTCACGGGACATAGTCGTACGCTTTTAATCCTTAATTTTTGCCTGAATCGCCCTTTTGGGTTTTGAGTTCACCAGGATACCCTTTTTTGCCCAAGTCTCCCTTTCGGGTTTTCAACTTGCTGGGTGTACAATTTTTTGCATATATCCCTAATTTTTGCCCAAACCTTTTGGTTTGCCAGGATGCCTCCTTTTTGCTTAGGTGTGTCAACCTAACGGGTATCTTATGCGTAATATTTTTTAACTATGTCTGTGTTTACCAGATGCGGGAAATCTTCGCCATCCATGGTAGTCAGCATTATGGCACCGCCAGAGAAAACTCTCTTGACAAAAAATGACCCTTCATAGGTGGGAGTCCATTTTCCTCTAGGGTCACCTTGTGGTAAAATGATGCGTTTTATCATCAGGTCACCAACTTGATATACTCGAGGCTTGACCTTTTTGTTGAAAGCCTTGATCATCTGTTTTTGATATGTCTGACCATGGAAAATAGCAACTAATCATTTTTCATCGATCAAGTTCAGCTGATCCAATCTCGTTTAAATCCAATCGTCTTCGCCTAGACCTTCCTCAATCATAATCCTCAGCGAGGGAATTTGAACTTCCACTGGCAAAACAGCTTCCATGCCATAGACTAGAGAGAAGGGGGTTTCCCAAGTTGATGTTCTAGCTGAAGTACGGTAGCCATGTAGAGCGAATGGTAACATTTCATGCCAATCTTTATAGGTCACTACCATTCTCTGCACAATCTTCTTGATATTTTTGTTGGCCGCTTCGACTGCGCCATTGGTCTATACGGAGAAGAATTGTGATGTTTTATCTTAAACTGAGTGCATAACTCCCTGATCATGGCATTGTTGAGGTTAGTCCCATTGTCGGTGATGATCCTTTCGGGGACCATAACGACATATGAGGTTATGTCTGATGAATTTGGCTACCACATTCTTGGTTACTGAGGAAAAGGAGGCGGCTTCGACCCATTTGGTGAAATAGTCAATAGCAACAAGAATGAAGCGATGTCTGTTGGAAGCTGTAGGTTTGATTTCTCCGATCACGTCAATGCTCCACATTGCGAATGGCCATGGAGAGCTCATGACATTCAGAGGGATTGGAGGTATATGGACCTTGTCAGTGTAGATTTGACATTTGTGACAAGTTTTTGAATGTTGAAGACAATCCTTCTCCATCGTTGACCAATAGTAACCTGCTCTTAGGATTTTCTTAGCCATCGTATGTCCACTTGAGTGAGCACCAAAAAGGCCATCATGCATGTCCCCCATGATTTCCTCTGCCTCCTAATCCACACAGCATACTAGAGTCGAGTCATGGTTGCGTTTGTACAATATCCCGTTACTTAGGAAGAATTTGGCTGCAAATCTTCGTAAGAACTTTCTGTCATTGATATATGCTCCCTCTAGATACTCTTGTGTTTCAAGGTATTTCATTACCTCATGGTACCATGGCTTTTCTGCATCAGTGTCAAGCTCATAGCAATGTGCAGGTTCATCGAATCTTTCGATTGTAATCATAGGGGCTTCGTTATCCTATCTGACTTTGAACATTGAAGACATGGTTGCCAAAGCGTCAGCCAACTGGTTTTCTTCCCTAGGGAAATGTTCAAAAGTGATCTCTTCGAAGTGAGGAATCAGGGATAGCACAAGTTCCTTATAAGGGATGAGATTAGGGTGTTTAGTGTCCCAATCTCCTTTTACTTGGCTGATCACCATGGAGGAGTCTCCAAACACATCCAAATGCTTGATCCTTAAGTCAATATCGGCTTTTAGACCTAAGATATATGCTTCATACTCAGCCATATTATTTGTGCAATCGAAGCATATTCTGGCAGTGAAAGGATTGTGGCAACCTTCACGAGAGATGATCACAACAACAATTTTGTTACCTAAGGCGTTGGAAGCCCCATCGAATACCATAGTCCATCGCGATCCTTGTTCAGGTCCGTCATACGGTCTAGGTTTCACACAGTTGGTTACCAGCATAATATTCTCGTCAGGGAAGTCGAAGTTCATTGACTGATAATCATCCACAACTTGATGGGCCAAATTATCTGCTAGTACACTTCCTTTTATGGCTTTTTGATTTGTGTATTGAATGTCATACTCAATCAAGATCATTTTCCATCTGGTTATCTGTCTGGAGAGGGTAGGTTTTTCGAAGATGTACTTAATCAGATCCATCTTAGAAATCAACAAAGTGGTATGAGTCAACATGTACTGCCTTAGCTGGCGAGCAGCCCACGCTAAAGCACAACAAGTTTTCTCGAGCAATGAATATTTGGTTTCACAGTCGGTAAACTTTTTTCTTATGTAGTTAATTGCACGCTCTTTTCGGCCAGACTCGTCATGTTTGCCCAAAACACACCCCATAGAATTCTCTAGTACTGTCAAGTACATGATCAAAGGTCTTCCTTCAACTGGAGGCATGAGAATAGGAGGTTCTTGTAGGTATTCCTTGATTTTGTCAAAAGCAATTTGGCATTCATCGTTCCACCTGACTACCTGATCTTTCTTCAAGAGTTTGAAGAGTGGCTCGCAAGTAGCAGTTAAGTGTGATATGAAACGGGCGGTGTAATTGAGACGACCCAAGAATCCTCTAACTTCTTTTTCAGACTGAGGGACTGGCATTTCTTGGATGGCCTTGATCTTGGCGGGATCAACTTCAATGCCTTTATTGCTGACAACAAAACCTAGAAGCTTTCTAGAGCGTACTCCAAACGTGCACTTGTTAGGGTTTAACCTTAGTTTGTACTTCTTTAGTCTTTCGAATAGTTTATGCAGGTGACCGAGATGTTCTTCTTCAGTTTGTGATTTGGCAATCATATCATCCACATATACTTCTATCTCATGATAAATCATGTCATGAAATAAAGCAACCATAGCCCTTTGATATGTTGCCCTTGCATTCTTTAATCCAAATGGCATGACCTTGTAGCAGAAGGTACCCCATTGTGTAACAAAAGTAATTTTTTCCATATCTTAGGAAGCCATCTTTATTTGATTATAGCCTGAGAAGCCAACCATGAATGAGAAGACTTTATGCTGAGCAGTGCTATCGACTAAGACGTCAATGTGTGGTAGAGGGAAATCATCCTCGGGGCTTGCCCTATTCAGATCCCTATAGTCAACGCACATACAAAATTTTCCATCTTTCTTTGGCACTGGCACTATGTTGGCCACCCATTGAGGATAGGATGTCACAGCTAGGAATCCTGCAACAAACTATTTCGTTACTTCGGCCTTGATCTTTTCAGACATGTTAGGCCTCATGCGACGAACTTTTTGTTTAACTGGAGGGCAATCTTCTTTCGTAGGCAGACGATGAACCACAATGTCGGTATCCAACCCAGGCATATCTTCATACGACTAAGCAAATACTTCCACATAATCGCGCAACATCTGAACCAAACGGCTTTTGACACTGCTTTCTGAATTAGCGTCGATCCTGATTTCCTTCTTATCTGACTCATTACCCATGTTGATAATTTCAATTGACTCTTCAGGTGGTTGAATAGATTTTTCCTCTTGTAACAAAAGTCTGGCTAGTTCTCCTGGTATGTCACAATCTTCCTTGCTTTCGTCTTTGGCTTGGTTGATAGGACATTCAGAGTCATAGTTGGCAATAATAGAGTTGTTAAAAATAGGATCCAAAGTGGATGTAGACCTGCAGGAGTGTGTGTGTGCATGTAAGATATATGGCTATATTTTTTGAAAATGCATTCGAAAGAAAAGAAAGAAAATGAACACAAATATTTTAATGCACAAGAGTCCAATGTACTGAATGATCATATGATTAGATGAACAAAATATAAAGCCTTTGACAAAAGGACCAAAGTTCCCCAGGCTAGGCACATGGCTTAAAAGTAAATTATCAAAGTATTACAGACAAACGAGTTCTTGAATTGATTAGAAAACACGCGTACCCAACTTCAGGGTATGTCTATGGGTGCGGGCGAAGGTTTCAAAGATTATGCTCAGAAGTGGAGAGACCTCGCTGGAAGAGTGCAACCACCCTTGGTTGATAGGGAGCTAGTGGATATGTTTATGGGGACCTTGTCTGGTCCGTATTCCAACCATCTGATTGGAAGTTCTTCGTCCGGTTTTACAGAGCTGATTATGACCGGGGAAAGAATTGAGGCCGATATTAAATCTGGTAAAATACAGAAGGGTGCTTCATCATGAAACCGAGAAGAAGCCTTTTAAGAAAGAGTCCAGTGCTGTTTACAGTTCAAAAAGCCAGAATAGACCTGAACACCGCCAAACAGTAAATGCGGTGGTTATATCAAGACCTGTTGTTACTCCTCAGCGCAATAATCAGCCAAGGGCCGAGAGGCCGTGAAGACAATTCACTCAGCTCAACATGACTTTATCCCAAATTTTTCCACAGTTATTAAAGACCAATTTGGTGATTCCAAGGGAGGCCCCGAAGAGTCCAAATATAGCATTATCAATGTACGATCCGAATGCCCGTTGTGCTTTTCATTCTGATAGCCTGGGGCATGATACGGATAATTGCTGGGTTTTGAAGAACAAGGTACAGGACCTGATTGATGCGAAGGAGATTGAGTTCTAAGCACCTGAAAAACCTAATGTTGTGACTGCTCCTATGCCCAACCATGGAGTGAATGCTATAGATGAAGACTCGTTTGTGGTTTCTGTGAAAGACATTGTTACTCCATTGATGACTGTGAAGAAGAACCTTCTGTTAGCCAGTTTATTTTCGGGATGTGACGAAGGTTGCCGTATGTGTTCCGTTCTACCTACCGGTTGCCATCTTTTGAAGTCAGGTGTCCAACGCCTGATGGATAATAAAGAAATTCTGTTTGAGAAGACTCTTGTTCCTTTGGTTCCTACTGAAGAAGTTGCTATAATCACCATTTTCGACAATTCTTCCAAGGCTTCCTCGAGAAAGCCTGTTAGAATTACATCTGTTCCAAGAATCGCTCCATTGATCATCACCATCCCTGGGCCTATCCCATATACATTAAATAAAGTTGTCCCGTGGCACTATGGGGCTGATGTATACTATCACGGAGTTAAACAAGATTTTGATGCTTATACTGACGTCAGCAATATTGTTGGATCTAGTAAAGTCACCCGCAACAGAAGACTTTTCTCCCTGAGATCTCTGCACCAGTTGTTCCAAAGCCTGTCGTTATTACACCTGCCAGTGTACCTGCTATTGTCCCTGTTCAAGTTCCAATTCTTACCCCTGTTACCGAAGCGTCTGACACTAGGGGCAAAGGAACCACCGGTGAGCCTGCCCAGATGGAGGAACCGAAGACAATTACTGTTGAAGCCTCTAGACAAGAGATGGAGGAAATTTTTAAGATCATCAAAAAGAGCGACTACAATGTAGTCGAGCAGTTGGGGCAAACCCCATCCAAAATCTCTATGTTATCTCAGTTGCTTTGCTCAGAGGCCCATGCCAAGGCTCTGATTAGTTTCCTGAAGATTGCGCATGTACCGCAAGAGACATCAGCTGATCAGTTTAAAGATTGTGTGGCTAGTCTGACTGCTGATAATGGGTTGGGTTTCTCTTACGCCGACTTGACTGCTAAGGGGAAGAATCGCAATGACGCCCTACATGTCTCCATTGAATGCAGGGGCACCACTCTTGCTCACGTGTTGGTAGATACTGGGTCATCGCTGAATGTTCTACCTAAGAAAGCTCTAGACCGGTTAGACTGTGAAGGGTTAGAGCTGAAACCAAGCAACATTATAGTCAGGGCTTTTGATGGGTCCAAGAGGATGGTACACGGAGAATTCGATATTCCGATTAAGGTTGGTTCTTAGGTTTTCGCATCTACATTCTATGTGATGGATATTTGGCCATCTTATTCTTGTTTGTTGGGTCGCTCGTGGATCCACAAAGCTGGGGCAGTAACGTCCACGCTTCACCAGGTGCTGAAATACCCGGTCAAAGGGAAAATTGTTACTGTACAAGGAGAGGAGGAGTACATGGTGATCCTCCTAAACTCTTTTTGATATGTAGAGATGGAAGGGGAGTTCATTGTGACCCCGTTCCAGTATTTTGAAGAGGTTCCCCAGACGCTGGCATCAACTGAAACTGTTGTTGAAGATCCTCCAATGAAGATGGCTTCCTTCAAGGATGCCCGGGCTGTTGTTGAGAAAGGTGGGTGTGCAAATTGGGGCCAACTCCCTGATTTTGCACATAAGACTAACAAGTTTGGTTTGGGTTTCACTGCAGAAGCTCAAAGGGCTATTCAGAATGCACGGATCAGAAGACTTCCCCTGTTCATCAGCAATTCGGAAGTGAATGCCATTGAAGACGATGTTGAAGAGTCTGAGTTTGACAGTTGGATCTACCCGACTGTCGATGGTGGATTAAGCAATTGGAAGGCAAAAGACTTCGTCCCAATTTCTTTTATTACCCAGTAATGAGACTTTTGTTTTGAATTTGTAACCGACAATTTTAAACTTTATGGCTCGGTTTCTTACCCGGGGCACCGTGGCTTCATTTGTGAGGGCTTTATGTGTGTCATCTACATATATCATTAATAAAAGCATTGGACATTTTTTTTTGCATTTCAAATTTTGCGCTCCTTGTTTTTATTATATATATTGCAAAACAACTATTTTACACACACTCACATATACAGGTCTACATCCACTCTAGATCTCACTGGTAATGACTCTGCTACTGTCAGTTATGACTTCGAAAGTACGATCAACTTAGCCGAAGACGAAGGTGAAGATGATTGCGAAGTGCCTGGTGAACTTGCAAGACTGCTACTTCAGGAAGAGAGGGCCATACACCCGCATGAGGAGCCGGTGGAATCAGTAAATCTGGGTACAGAGGTAGACAAGAAAGAGGTCAAGATCGGTGCAAATCTGGAGCCTAGTGTTAAGCAACGGCTGATTCAGATGCTGCGTGATTATGTTGAGATCTTTGGTCTTATGAAGATATGTCGTGGTTAGATACCAATATTGTGGTTCACCGCTTGCCTACCAAGGAAAACTATCCTCCAGTGAAACAGAAGGTCCGTCGAATGTGCCCGGAGATGTCTGAGAAAATCAAGGCTGAGGTTATGAAACAGTTTGACGCCATTTTTCTAGCAGTTACTTCTTACCCACAGTGGGTGGCCAACGTGGTTCCTGTGCCGAAAAAGGATGGTAAGGTTTGAATGTGTGTTGACTATAGGGATCTGAACAGGGCAAGCCCCAAGGATGATTTCCCTCTACCTCATATTGATGTTTTGGTTGACAACACCGCATAACATAAGGTCTTCTCCTTCATGGATGGTTTCTCCAGTTATAATCAGATTAAAATGGCTCCCGAAGATATGGAGAAGACAACCTTTGTTACTCAATGGGGTACCTTTTGTTACAAGGTCATGCCTTTCAGATTGAAGAATGCTGGGGCAACGTATCAGCGCGTCATGGTCGCCTTGTTCCACGACATGATCCATCATGAGATTGAGGTATACGTCGATGACATGATTGCAAGATCCCAGACTGAAGAAGAACATCTTGACCACCTTCAGAAGTTGTTTGATAGGTTGAAGTTGTAAAAGATGAGGTTAAACCTGAACAAGTGCACCTTCAGGGTGAGATCTGTTAAACTGCTGGGTTTCGTCGTAAGTGATAAAGGTATTCAAGTGGATACTGCAAAGGTGAAGGCTATACAGGAGATGCCAGCTCCCCGAACAGAAAAAGAAGTCAGAGGCTTTCTAGGACGACTAAACTACATTGCCTGATTCTTCTCACACCTGACTGCGACTTGTGAGCCAATCTTCAAACTACTGAAGAAAGATCAAGTGGTAAGATGGAATGATGAATGTCAGGCTGCTTTCGAAAGGATCAAAGAATATCTCCAAGATCCACCTATTCTGATTCCTCCAGTTGAAGGGAGACCCTTGATCCTATACTTGACAGTACTCGACAATTCAATGGGGTGCATGCTGGGTCAGCATGACGAGTCTGGCCAAAAAGAGAATGTTATTTATTACCTTAGCAAAAAGTTTACCGACTACGAGACCCGATACTCTTTGCTTGAGAAAACTTGTTGCGCTTTGGCATGGGTTGCTCGCCGGCTGAGACAGTATATGCTGACTCACACTACTCTATTGATATCAAAGATGGATCCAATCAAGTATATCTTCGAGAAGCCTGCCTTGTCTGGAAGAATAGCAAGATGGCAGATGATCTTGACTGAGTATGACATCCAGTATACGACCTAAAAGGCAATTAAGGGAAGTGTGTTGGCAGACCATTTGGCACATCAGGCAGTGGATAATTACCAGTCTATGAACTTTGAATTCCCGGATGAGAATATCATGATAGTAACTGATTGTGAAGAACCTGGACCGGATGAAGGACCTGAGGAAGAATCCTGATGGTCTATGTACTTTGATGTAGCTTTGAACGCTTTGGGTAATGGCATTGGCGCCGTGATCATATCTCCTAAAGGCTCTCATACTCCGTTCACCGCCCGACTATGTTTCAACTGCACCAACAATATGGCAGAGTATGAAGCGTGCATCATGGGTCTTCGAGCAGCAATTGACCTAAGGATTAAGTTCTTGAGTGTGTTCGGAGATTCCGCTCTCGTGATCAGTCAGATCAAAGGCGAGTGGGATACGAAACACCCTAATCTTATTCCTTACAAGGAGTATGTATTGACTTTACTGTTAGAACAATGTTTGAATCTACTACCCTATATTTGAGTTTTGATGATAACAAAGTGAAAAGATATAGTATTTATATGTTTCATGTTTGAACTATATGCTGCCTAAAATTACTATGTTCTGACTTGCAGATACGCTGATTGAAATAAGCAAAGATCACTTCTTCAGCATCAGAATTTGATTTCATACACCAGCATCAGAAGTTGCTGAATCAGAACGTCAAGATCAGATGATCAACTCACGTACATGCTGAAGCTTGATGAACAGAACTGCGCGTAAACACTCTGATACAGAAACACAATAGTTCATCAGCAGCGAAGCAGAATCAGAATGAGCCAAGCCAGAACGTGCATTGAAGAAGCAACGGTACTGTGCATTGAACGCTAATTAATTCCAACGGCATCATTCTAGACAAGATCTGCTCAAAAAGGAAAGCTTGTTATTAGCATTGAATCAAGAATATTGCATTCAACGTTCATCTTCTCAAGTGCTATATAAACAAGGCTTCGAAGATTATAATGGCTAATGCTCTTCAAATCTCCACACGCACAAAGCTGAACCATAATCTTCATCTACCAGTTTTGCTAAACCAACAAACTCTGATACTCCATTACAGTTTAGCAATCTAGTTTCTAAGCTTAATTTGTGTATACATCACAGTTGTGATAAAGTTTTGTAGAAAACATTCACACACATTGTTTTATACCTTTGTAAGAAAGTGTTGCCTTGACAAACCGGATTGTGGTTTGAATCAAGAAGGCTTTAGCAATTGTTAAAGCAGTCTGTAATATTCAGTTGACAGGTGGACTGGAGTAGTTTGAGATCAAACGAACCAGGATAAAAATATCTTGTCAATTGCTTTAAGATTTCAGTTTTACAATTCAACCCCCCCTTCTTGTGTTTTTCACCCCTTCAATTGGCATCAGAGCGCCTGGTTCTGAGCTAAAACACCTAACCGTGTCAGTACAAGATCCAGCGTCAGAAAAACTCAATGGCAGGAAACAACTCTCACTTCAGCAATGACAACAATGAGGACAGAGATAGATTCAGCGGCAAACCTCCAGTCTTTGATGGAGAAAACTTTGATTACTGGAAAGACAGAATTGAAAGCTTCTTTCTAGCACATGATGCTGATCTGTGGGATATGGTGACAGATGGATACACGCACCCTGTGAATGCAACTGGTCAGAAGATTGATAGAAAATCAATGTCTGATCAACAAAAGCGTGATTTCAAGAATCACCATAAGGCCAGAACCATCCTCCTCAGTGCCATCTCCTATACTGAGTATGAAAAGATCTCCAACAGAGACACAGCTAAGAACATCTTTGATTCTCTCAGAATGACGCATGAGGGCAACGTTCAAGTCAAAGAAACAAAAGCTCTGGAGCTCATTCAGAAGTATGAGGCGTTCAAAATGGAAGAATCTGAATCCATTGAAACTATGTTCTCTAGATTCCAGATTCTGGTAGCTGGTCTCAAAGTTCTGGACAAAGGATACTCTACTGCTGACCATGTCAAGAAGATAATCAGAAGTTTACCCAAGCAGTGGAGGCCTATGGTTACTGCTCTGAAGCTAGCGAAGGATCTCAACAAAATCACTCTGGAGGAACTTATAAGCTCCCTCAGAAGTCATGAGATAGAGCTAGAAGATGATGAGCCTCAGAAGCAAGGTAAGCCTTTAGCATTAAAATCTAACAGAAAATCTGAGTCTAAAGTTTTGCAGGCAGTTGAAGAAACATCTGATGGATCCTCATCAGAAGAAGACGAACTTTCCCTTCTCTCCAGAAGAGTAAATCAACTGTGGAAGCAAAGACAAAGGAAGTTCAGGAATCCCAGAAGATCTGATCAGAACGAGTCTTCTTCCAGATACAGAAGGACAGATTCTTCCTCTGGATACAGAAGATCTGAAGGCTCCTCCAGTAGCAAGAAGCCAAACACAAAAGACATCACCTGCTACGAGTGCAATGAGCAAGGACACTACAAGAGTGACTGCCCAAAGCTTCAGAGGGAAAAGCCCAAAAAGAAGTTTGGAAGAGAGAAGAAGAAAAGTCTCATGGCCACATGGGATGACTCTGACTCGTCTGAAGCTGACTCAGAATCAGATGATGAAAGGGCAAACATAGCGCTCATGGCTAACATTCCAGATGATAGTGAAGCTTCTGAATCAGACTCAGAATCAGACACAGAAGAGGTATTCCCTAACTTCGCTGTTAATTTTACAAAGGCTGAACTTGCTGAAAGCCTCAATGAAATTCTGGAACGTTATCAGCAGATTAGAGCTAAATTCAGAGACCTGAAAAGGAATCTTGAATCTGACTCTAATAAGTCTGAGAGTCTCAAATTGGAAAACTCTGAGCTGAGAGATAAAATTTCAAAATTAGAAAACTCTTTACAAAACTCTCAGAAGGAACCAATTTCTGAAACTCCCAGCAACGCTGATGAGATCATCAAGGAGTATGATCATAGTTTCCAGAAGTTCCTTGCTAAAAGCATAGATAGAAGCAGAATGGCTTCAATGATCTATGGAGTTAGCAGAAACGGCAGGAAAGGAATAGGATACCAAGGTAAGGTTCCTACACCTAAGAATGTCATGGATTTAACCATTAAACACACTCCTCTAAATTCACACTTTGTGTATGGTCACACACACGACATCAAATATACTAGCAGTAAGCACTCTGTGAAACCAAAACTCAACCAGAGTTTTGGTAAAACTAACAAGTCAGGACCCAAGAAAATCTGGGTACCTAAGGATAAAATAATACATGTTGCAGATATCTTTAGCAGCAAGTCAGAAACACCAGTCATGGTACCTGGACTCTGGCTGCTCACGACACATGACGGGAAGAAGGCATATGTTCCAAAGCCTGGAACTTAAGCCTGGAGGCCACGTTGGTTTTGGAGGCAATCAGAGGGGAAAGATAATTGGCTCTGGAACTGTAGGTAATGGAAATCTTCCCTCTATTAATAATGTTCTGCTAGTTGATGGATTGATGCATAATCTGTTATCCATAAGTCAATTAAGTGATAACGGTTATGATATAATCTTTAATCAAAAATCATGTAAAGCTGTTAGTCAGAAAGATGGGACTATCCTGTTTAATGGAAAGAGGAAAAACAACATTTACAAAATCAAACTTTCTGAACTAAAGAGTCAGAATGTAAAATGTCTTCTGTCTGTTAACAATGAGCAGTGGATCTGGCACAGAAGATTGGGGCATGTTAGTATGAGAAGAATATCTCAGATTAACAAACTCAATCTGGTCAGAGGACTTCCTAATCTGAAGTTCAATTCAGATGCTCTGTGTGAAGCATGTCAGAAAGGCAAATTTGCAAAACCTTCTTTTAAATCCAAAAATGTTGTTTCTACCTCTAAGCCATTAGAACTTCTGCACATTGACTTATTTGGACCAGTTAAAACTGCTTCAGTCAGTGGTAAGAAGTATGGGTTAGTAATCGTAGATGACTATAGCAGATGGACATGGGTAAAGTTCTTAAGACACAAGGACGAGTCACACTCTGTGTTTGTTACCTTCTGTAACCAAGTTCAGAATGAAAAAGATCTTAGAATCGTTAAAGTCAGAAGTGATCATGGTGGAGAATTTGAAAATAAAGATTTTGAGTCATTCTTTAATGACAAAGGCATTCTGCATGATTTCTCTTGTCCTAGAACTCCCCAACAAAATGGAGTTGTAGAACGAAAGAACAGAACATTGCAAGAAATGGCCAGAACCATGATCAATGAGACAAACGTTGCTAAGACTTTCTGGGCAGAGGCAATATACACAGCGTGCTACATTCAGAATAGAATCTCAATAAGACCTATTCTGGAAAAGACTCCATATGAATTGTGGAAGAACAGAAAGCCCAACATTTCGTATTTTCATCCATTTGGATGTACTTGCTTTATGTTAAATACAAAGAATTATTTGAACAAGTTTGATTCTAAGGCACAGAAGTGTATTATGTTAGGATACTCTGAACGCTCAAGAGGGTACAGAGTATACAATACAGAAACACAGATTGTGGAAGAATCAATCAGTGTTCGTTTTGATGACAAGCTTGACTCTGAAAAGTCAAAGCAGAATGAAACTTTTGCAGGTATAGAAATTGAATTTGCAGGTTCTGAAGACAAGTCATCAGAAGCTCTCAACACAGACATTCCTTCAACGTCTGAAAGAAGCAATGCTAGAAATCCTACAACTGCTGCTGATCAACCTCAGAAGAGATTACCCAGAAGCAGCTTGGATCACCCAGAAGAGACTATCCTAGGAAGAAAGGAAGATCCAATCAGAACAAGAGCAAGCTTCAGAAACTCTGAAGAAACTCTTATGGGACTTGTGTCTCTGATTGAACCTTCTTCTATTGATGAAGCACTTCTGGATAATGACTGGATTCTGGCAATGCAAGAAGAGCTGAATCAATTCACCAGAAACGACGTATGGGATCTCGTTCCCAGACCAAAAAGATTCAACGTCATTGGAACAAGATGGGTGTTCAGAAACAAGCTAAATGAACAAGGTGAAGTCATCAGAAACAAGGCACGACTGGTTGCACAAGGTTATAGTCAGGAAGAGGGGATAGACTATACAGAAACCTTTGCCCCAGTCGCCAGGTTAGAATCTATCAGACTTTTAATCTCATTTGCTGTTAATAGAGGCATCACTCTGTATCAGATGGATGTCAAAAGTGCATTCTTAAATGGTTATATAGAAGAAGAAGTGTATGTTCACCAACCCCTAGGTTTTGAAAATACAAAACATCCAAAACATGTTTTCAAACTAAAGAAGTCACTGTATGGTCTGAAACAAGCTCCCAGAGCTTGGTATGAAAGGCTAAGTAACTTTCTGCTTGAAAATGAATTCACCAGAGGGAAAGTGGACACTACTCTATTCTGTAAAACAGTTAAGAGTGACATTTTAGTCTGTCAAATTTATGTTGATGATATCATTTTTGGTTCTACTAATCCTTCTCTTGGAAGAAAATTTGCTAAGTGTATGCAGGCAGAATTTGAGATGAGCCTCATGGGGGAACTGAAATTCTTTCTAGGAATTCAGATCAATCAAACTCCAGAAGGAACTTACATTCATCAGAGAAAATACATCAGAGATCTTCTGAAGAAATTTGACCTCTCAGAATGTAAGCCATCAAAGATTCCAATGCATCCTACTTGCATTCTGGAAAGAGAAGAGGTAAGCAAAAGTGTAGAACAGAAAGTCTACAGAGGTATGATTGGTTCTCTCCTCTATCTGACTGCTTCAAGACCTGATATCTTATTCAGCGTATGTATTTGTGCTAGATTCCAATCAGATCCTAGAGAATCTCACTTAACAGCTGTTAAGCGAATTTTCAAGTATCTAAAAGGTACTACTAATCTGGGTTTGTTTTATAGAAAATCTAGTGATTACAGCTTAGTAGGCTACTGTGATGCTGATTTTGCTGGAGACAGAGTGGAACGTAAAAGTACTTCTGGAAGCTGCCAGTTTCTGGGAGAAAATCTGATCTCGTGGTCCAGCAAAAGGCAGTCAACAATTGCTCTGTCAACAGCAGAAGCTGAGTACATAGCAGCAGCAGGATGTAACACACAAATGCTCTGGATGAAAAGTCAGCTTGAAGACTTCCAGATTTTTGAGAGTAACATTCCTATTCTTTGTGATAATACTTCTGCTATTTGCTTAAGTAAGAATCCTATTTTACATTCTAGAGCTAAGCATATAGAAATAAAACATCATTTCATTAGGGACTATATTCAGAAAGGTATTTTAAACTTAAAATTTATAGATACAGACCATCAATGGGCTGATATCTTTACTAAACCCCTTTCAGAAGATAGGTTCAATTTCATTCTGAAACATCTCAGCATGAAAGTATGCCCAGAATGAAAACGTTTTAATTCCATATATTTATCTTCAGAATGTACTTATATTACTGTGAACTTCTGATCAATCTTCTTTCAGAAAGATAGAACATGCAGATTGTATCAGATGCAAGTCTAAAGATCTGAGAGTCTAATCTCAAAGACAGACGTGCTGATCACTACATCAAACAAGTGTCATCCAATCATCAGCAAATCTCTGAAGCAGAACGCGTGCACGCTTCTGAGAAGGCAAAGCGCTGATTGGGTGCATTGAGACACATGTCTGGTAACCGTTTTTAAGTATCTTTCTCAAATCCCCCAAAATCAGCAAGCATTTAATGAAAAGTAATCACGCTTGTTAAATGGCAATCATTATTTTTTTCTCTCTCTTAAAAACGTTTAATTTTTCAAAATAATTTTGAAAAACTCTATTTAAGCACATTAATCCTTCATTCTTATTCCTTACGCTTTCTCATAATCACTTAAGCACTTTCTGCATATTTCTGAGTTTATCTCCTACAAACCTTTTTCTCTCAATTCATTCTCAAAGCTTTTTTAGTGTGAACAATGGCATCCTCCAGCATTTCTGCAGGCAATCAGAAGAAAGAAACTTCTGAGCAATATCAGGTGCCCCTCAGAACTCTTCTCACACCGGTAAAGAACCTTGAAGTTCTCTCTGAGTTAATCATCGACTTTGAAAGCTTGAAGGAAAATGGATTTGACCTAACTGAAGAAATTAGGGCTCAAAAGTGGGAGAGGTATTTCGATAGGTTGGTTGGACCAACATTCCCAGCGCTTGTCAAGGAATTTTGGATTCACGCCAAGATTTCTAAACATCTAGTCATCTCTTCTGTTATGGGAAAGAAGATTGTAATTTCTGAAGATCTCATTGCTAGGCTAATCGGTCAAAGTGGTGGTGGAGTCCGTTGTGTGGACATGGCTGAAAGATGCCCTGATATAGGTGTGGTAGCTAACAGGATTTTTACTCTTGGAATGCCCAGCAGCAAAATTAAGGATCTGAAGGATCACTGCAGAGTATGGGCTAAGATTGTTCTTGGCTGCTTCAATCACAGGAAACCAACAAGTTCTCCTGATTATATAAACGTGGATCAGCAGTTTCTGATCTACTTTATTGATCAGAGGGTAAAGATCAATCTGGCACACTTCCTGTTCAACCATCTCAAGACCAGTGTCAAAGAAACAAGAGAAGAAGAAAGGACCAAAAGGGACTGGATACCGTTTGGAAGGCTCATATCAGATATTCTGACAGAGAATAGGCTGATAGAGTATCTGAGTGAAGCTCAAGTGCTGAGCACTATTGAACCAACTGTTGGAAAACCGCTGAATGCTAAGAACCTGAAAAAGATGAAGCTGATAGAAAATATTAAGAAGGAACCCAGAGCTACTTCAACTGCTGACATCTCCAGCAGAAGAGTGCCTCTGAGTGATTTTCCAATATTTTCTGAAATGGAATCCAAACCAGAGATGTTTCTCAGGTACCCTGATGCAAACAAGGCAGAAGATACAGGTTCAAAGCTGAAGATCAAAGATCTGAGTCAAACCCAACCAGAAGTGACTCAGAAGAAGACAAAGAAGAGGAAAGCGCCAGCAGAAGGATCATCTCATCAGACTCCAAAGAAAAGAGGTATTTCATCTGCTGCCCCTGTTTTAATTTCATCTACTATTCCAACATCTGCTGCCCCTTCTCAAACCTCTCACAGAATATCCATTCCAATCCCTACCATTGATGAAACCATACCAGAAGACCCTTCTGAGGCCTTACTACTCAGAAGACCCGGAACTAAGATTCCCAAACAACCAACAGTCTCAACTACACCAGCACTTGATCGAGTGCTAGCTGATATTGAGCGTGAACATACTTCTGCTCAACCACATTCTGAACCACTAAATATTCCTCCTCCACAACCAGAACCACAACCTGAACCAGAAATACAACAACAACCAGAACCAGAACCACAACAACAACAACCTCTCACAGAAGAACCTCTGATCCCTGAGCAATCAGAGATTCCACCTCCATCTCCCCAACCAGAAAATAATCCACCTTCACCACAAACAGAGTTTCACCACTATGAAACCCCTTCTCCTCATCATTCTGACCCTCACTCACCTCAACCATCACCGTTGGCAATCCAGTTGCCATGTGGAACCACTGTTTTCAGGCCCCAGTTGCCATCCTCATTAGAATCGACACCTCCAAAAACTCCTACCACTCCAATCGAAATATCTGATTCTGATACCCCTCCTCCAAAACAAACAACCTCTCAGAAAACCGCTGAAAACCCCAGCAGAACTTTCATTGACTTAACAAGTCTTGAACGTCTTGCTGATCTAAGACACAAAATTGCCATCCCCAAACCAAAGCAACCAGATGTTGGCTCTGGTATTTTGAATTTTGAAACAGGTATGCTGCAATGGATTGCTTCTTTGAAGCAAGTCTGTTCTGGGATGATTGACCCAGCTGCTTCTGATCAGCTCTGGTCACAATTCAGACTATGGGTACGCGCTGAAGCCCTCAAGTTGCAGGATGTCAACTATGAGCAGGCTCAACAGAACTTCAGCAAGCTGCTGAAGGAAGTTGAGAGTCAGCTGCCTCAAGAAGTTGTGCTCCCTCTGGACAGTGAATCTTGGTCTGAGAAAGAGCAAGCTGCAAAGGTGCAACCATCAGAAGAAGACAAGACCATTCAGGCTGAAGAAAATCCAGCAGAAGATGTCGCTGAAAGTTCTGAGAAGCTTCCTCCTTCTGATACTTCTCAAGCTGCCTTGGACAGGCAGGCTCTGGCAGAATTAAGGCTGAATGACTTGCGTCTACAGCAGCGGATGGAAGAGAATGATCAGAAGATGAAAGCACGAATGGATGTGCAGGACAGCAAAATTGACACTGTGGTCAACATGGTTCAGAAGCAGAATGAAACTTCTGAAAAGATTCAAGCAATGCTGGAGAGCCTGTTCTCACGCATGCCCCCTCAACCTTAAATCTTTTTCATGCATAACTTTTTTTATGTTTTCTTCATTTTCTGATGTACTGTTTTGATTAAGTTTTTGTAATATTCTCTTGCTCTGATTTTGAACTATCTTAATATGATTAGTTTTTCTGATCAAATTGTTTTAGCACATCACCAACACTTTTTGATTGCTGACAAAAAGGGGGAGAACAAGAATGATATTTAAAATCAATAACGGCTAACTAGACAGAAATTCTCAAACATTCTAACTCTATTACTTGAAATGTTTTTCTGTTTTGTTTTAAGTCTACAGGCACAAGGAAGCTCCTGAACACTATGAAGACTAGAAGCTCTGATCAAAATGTAGAAAGCTCTGATCAATGTTGCTCTGATCAAATATGAAGTTCTGATCGTCTTAACACTCTGATCCAAAGCAAAGCTCTGACAAGAAAAGCTCTGAAGCTCTGCTCTTTGATAAGTCAAGACTCTGATAATCTGATGTTCAACGAAAGAAAAAGATCTGATCCTGAAGTACACGTATCATCAAAGGGAAGTAATCAACTCAGGGGGAGTATCTCCTAACTCTGATTTCTCCTTACTTCTTAACTCTGAAACATTTCCCAGATACCTTTTCACGTTATTTTTTATTTAAAATATCTAGTTTTTGTCATCATCAAAAAGGGGGAGATTGTTAGAACAATGTTTGAATCTACTACCCTATATTTGAGTTTTGATGATAACAAAGTGAAAAGATATAGTATTTATATGTTTCATGTTTGAACTATATGCTGCCTAAAATTACTATGTTCTGACTTGCAGATACGCTGATTGAAATAAGCAAAGATCACTTCTTCAGCATCAGAATTTGATTTCATACACCAGCATCAGAAGTTGCTGAATCAGAACGTCAAGATCAGATGATCAACTCACGTACATGCTGAAGCTTGATGAACAGAACTGCGCGTAAACACTCTGATACAGAAACACAATAGTTCATCAGCAGCGAAGCAGAATCAGAATGAGCCAAGCCAGAACGTGCATTGAAGAAGCAACGGTACTGTGCATTGAACGCTAATTAATTCCAACGGCATCATTCTAGACAAGATCTGCTCAAAAAGGAAAGCTTGTTATTAGCATTGAATCAAGAATATTGCATTCAACGTTCATCTTCTCAAGTGCTATATAAACAAGGCTTCGAAGATTATAATGGCTAATGCTCTTCAAATCTCCACACGCACAAAGCTGAACCATAATCTTCATCTACCAGTTTTGCTAAACCAACAAACTCTGATACTCCATTACAGTTTAGCAATCTAGTTTCTAAGCTTAATTTGTGTATACATCACAGTTGTGATAAAGTTTTGTAGAAAACATTCACACACATTGTTTTATACCTTTGTAAGAAAGTGTTGCCTTGACAAACCGGATTGTGGTTTGAATCAAGAAGGCTTTAGCAGTTGTTAAAGCAGTCTGTAATATTCAGTTGAATATAGTGAATTAAGACCTCGTTGGAGAGAGGCGAAATCACCTTGACGGGTGGACTGGAGTAGTTTGAGATCAAACGAACCAGGATAAAAATATCTTGTCAATTGCTTTAAGATTTCAGTTTTACAATTCAACCCCCCCTTCTTGTGTTTTTCACCCCTTCATTTACTTCCACATTTCGAAGAGATAACCTTTGAACACTTCCCTAGAGAGGAGAATCAGTTGGCGGACACGCTAGCTATGATGTCTTCTATGTTCAAAGTCAATTGGGACAACGAAGCTCCTCGGATTATCATTGGAAGACTGGACGAATCCGCACATTATTGTGACATTGAGACTGAAGAGGTAACAGATAAACCCTGGTTTCACGAGGTGAAGAGGTATCTTGAAGCTCATGAGTACCCCGAGGGTGCATCTGTTAATGATAAAAAGTTTCTAAGGAGGTTCGCAGCGAAGTTCTTCATCAGTAATGGCATCCTTTACAAGTGTAATCATAATTCAACCTTACTACGATGTGTGGATAAGAACGAGGCAGAAAATATCATGGTAGAATTACATGAAGGTACTTTCGGAACTAACTCCAGTGGACACACCATGGCAAAGAAGATCCTTCGGGCAGGATATTATTGGTCCAGAATGGAAGCCGACTGCTATCAGCATTCTCGGACCTGTCACAAGTGCCAAGTCTATGCTGATAAATTGCACATACCTCCAGTACCTCTGAACGTCTTGACAACACCTTGGCCTTTTGCAATGTGGGGCATCGACATGATCAGCGAGATCAGACTTACAGCGTCCAACGGGCATCGTTTCATCCTGGTAGCAATTGATTACTTTACAAAGTGGGTTGAAGCAGCTTTCTTTGATACTGTGACCAAGAACGTCGTGGCACAGTTTATTCGGCACAATCTGATCTGTCGATACGGTGTACCAGAGAGGATCATTATGGACAATGGTACAAATCTTAACAATAAGATGATCACTGAGCTCTGCAAGCAGTTCAAGATACAGCATCACAACTCTTCTCCCTACCGGCCGAAGATGAATGGGGCTGTTAAAGCGGCTAATAAGAACATTAAGAAGATTGTGCAGAAGATGACGGTGACATACAAAGACTGGCACGAGATGTTACCATTTTCTCTTCATGGATACCGTACCTCAGCGCTGACGTCAACAGGGGCAACACCCTATTCCTTGGTATATGGTATGGAGGCCATCTTGCCCATTGAAGTTCAGATACCCTCTCTTTGGATTATGAAGGATGCAGGTCTGAGCGAAGATGACTGGATTCAGACCCGGCTTGATCAGCTGAACCTAATCGACGAAAAGAGAATTACCGCTATTTGTCATGGTCAGACGTATCAAAAACGGGTTATCAAGGCATTTAACAAGAAAGTTAGATGACAAGACTATCAAGTTGGGGATCTGGTAATCAAGCGCATTATCTTACCTCAAGGTGATCCCAGGGGCAAATGGACCCCTACTTACAAAGGGCCATTTGTGGTTAAGAACATTTTCTCAGGAGGAGCTATGATTCTAACCACCATAGACGGTGACGACCTTTCTCACCCCGTCAATGCATACATAGTGAAGAAATACTACGCATGATCAAAGACCCGCTAGGTCGACTGGCCTAGGCAAAAATAAGGGCTTCCCGGCGAATCAAAAGGGTTCAGGCAAAAATAAGGGATGAAAATAAAAAAAAATTATAGACCCGACAAGTCGAAAACCTGAAAAGGCGGCTTGGGCAAAAAAGGGTATCCTGGTGGACTAAAAACCCGAAAGGGCGGTCCAGGAAAAAATTAGGGATTAAAGCGTAACACTATGTCTCATTGGATCACCTTGCAATCAAACTTCGGTATCAACTATCAAGCTCGGACAACATTAATCAATCTGATCTACCTTCAACCAAGTAGCAAAGTGATGAGATGCTCGAGGACATAAAGGCAATAGCAGAGTTGGAACCCAGTGGGATTATTCACATAGCTGTTTTGTTTAGTTTTTCACAAATTGTGTAAATTCTATTATTCAACGGCGTTCTCTTACTAGGACGTCAGCCTCTTGTACAAAAACGCCTATTTACAGGCCAAACTTCAAAATCAATACAATTCGTTTTTAGAGAAATTTCAAACTGTTTTTCCTTTTTTCTGTTTTGTTTTGCAAGGAACGTCCAATGTTCATTTTTGATATATGCATTTGACATTAATTGCTGCTCATAAAAATTTACATGCAAAACAAAAGACGATTACTGGTAATATCAGAAACAGGGGCAAATAGGATTTGTCCAAGCTTTACAGTGGCTCTATCCACCAGGTACGAAGGTAGATTCAGCTGAAGAATATGGCTAAGGTACTTTCACTCCCTGCAGAGTAAGACAGTAATGATAGCTCTCCCCAGCTGAGACTTTCAATTGTAAGTGAATCGGTAATATTCTCCCCAAGCAGAGTTTATCTACCATCAGCACTGAAAGGTCTTAATATTCCCCAGCGGAGTATAAGAATATTCCCCGGTAGAATACAAGATACCCCCAGTGGAGTTTGAAATTTTCTCAGCGCAGTCTGAAAAAGCTTCCCCAGTGGAATTTGGAGAATCATCCCCAGTAGACTTTGGAAGATTTTCCCCAGCAGAGCTCAAAAGATTATCTCCATTAGAGTCTAAAAGGTTATCCCCAGTGAAGCCGCAACTTAAAGATCATCCCCAACGAAGTTCTTTCCTTTCACAAACAGGAATTCAATCCCCAACAGGATTCGGTATCACCAGCAACAATAATTCATCCCCAACGGAATTTATCGGTGGAATCCTCAGCAGAACCTCTCTTCCCCACAGAGTAATCTCCTCATCAGTTTATTCCCCACCGGAGTTATCCTCTCCTGCAGGTTTATTCTCGCAATCATCTCAGTTCGCTATCCCCAACGGAAACGAAGAATTCAACTCTTTTCTCCAACAACTATCCGGGATTTATTTTCCCCAGCTAAAAGCATTACACTTCCATACATCATGACATATGCATATACGCATCATACAAAACAATCTCATTTATTTTGAGAACATCATTGCTTGATATATATCATGCATTGCATACGACTGACCTTTTCCTTTCAGGGATGATGCAGTTAAGTTCTCAGCTATGAAGCTTTACCCAAGTCGAAGTACTGACCGGTTCTTAAATCTCAACTAAGTTATCCTCGGTTGAATTACAGATAAGGTTCTAAATCTCGGCAATTCTCTTCCGTCGAAGTATGGACAATTTCTTAAATCTCAACAGAATCATTCTCGGTTGAATTACAGAGAAGTTCTAAATCTCGATGAAGATGTTTCCCTCAGTCGAAGTACTGACCGGTTCTTAAATCTCAACGGAATTATCCTCGGTTGAATTACAGATAAGGTTCTAAATCTCGGAAATTCTCCTTCTTCGAAGTATGGACAATTTCTTAAATCTCAACAGAATTATTCTAGGTTGAATTATAGACAAGTCCTAAATCTCGATGAAGATGTTTCCCTCAGTCGAAGTACTGACCGGTTCTTAAATCTCAACTGAATTATCCTCGGTTGAATTACAGGTAAGGTTCTAAATATCGGCAATTATCCTCCATCGAAGTATGGACAAGTTCTTAAATCTCAACAAAATCATTCTCGGTTGAATTACAGACAAGTCCTAAATCTCGATGAAGATGTTTCCCTTAGTCGAAGTACTGACCGGTTCTTAAATCTCAACTGAATTATCCTCGGTTGAATCATAGATAAGGTTCTAAATCTCATCAATTCTCCTCCGTCGAAGTACTGACAGTTCTTAAATCTCAACAGAATTATCCTCCGTTGAATTACAGACAAGTCCTAAATCTCGACGAAGATGTTTCCCTCAGTCGAAGTACTGACCGGTTCTTAAATCTCAACTGAATTATCCTTGGTTGAATTACAGATAAGGTTCTAAATCTCGGAAATTCTCCTCCGTCGAAGTATGGACAAGTTCTTAAATCTCAACAGAATTATTCTCGGTTGAATTACAGACAAGTCCTAAATCTCGATGAAGATGTTTCCCTCAGTCGAAGTACTGACCGGTTCTTAAATCTCAACTGAATTATCCTCGGTTGAATTACAGATAAGGTTGTAAATCTCGCCAATTCTCCTCCGTCGAAGTATGGACAAGTTCTTAAATCTCAACAGAATTATTCTCGGTTGAATTACGAACAAGTCCTAAATCTCGATGAAGATGTTTCCCTCAGTCGAGGTACTGACCGGTTCTTAAATCTCAACTGAATTATCCTCGGTTGAATTACAGATATGGTTCTAAATCTCGGCAATTCTCCTCCGTCGAAGTATGGACAAGTTCTTAAATCTCAACAGAATTATTCTCGGTTGAATTACAGACAAGTCCTAAATCTCGATGAAGATGTTTCCCTTAGTCGAAGTACTGACCGGTTCTTAAATCTCAACTGAATTATCCTCAGTTGAATTACAGATAAGGTTCTGAATCTCGGCAATTCTCCTCCGTCGAAGTACAGACAGTTCTTAAATCTCAACAGAATTATCCTCCGTTGAATTACAGACAAGTCTTAAATCTTGACGAAGATGTTTCCCCCCAGTTGAATTATGAACAAGTTCTTAAAACTCAACAGAGATGTTCTCTCAGTTGAAGTACAGGCAAGTTCCTAAATCTCATCAAAGATCAGACTTCCCCAGCGGAATCTTTTACAGCAACAGGTATGCAAGCTCTCACTAAAGAATCTCTTATGAGATCGACACTCCTGCAAATGGCATCTTTAAGCCCATCCTCCCCCCAGAAATCTCCAAATGGCATCTGTAAGCCCATTCCCGACATCACCAGGCTGATACCACTTCATGCGAGTGCAAATTTCTGGGCACTCTAATGTTCAATCATCTTCCACCTTCGGATCACGAAAGGCACGAAAGCCAATCTACATCCTCAGGTTTAAGAAGATTGAACAGGGGAAGCGGTTGTACCCCAAAATTTTCCCTCCCATATTTCTCAAGACGTTGCAAGAAGAATCTCCAAGGGGCTCAAGGTAGCTCAAGAGTTGGTCAGACAAGCTATCTCCTAAGGCAGTCTACCCCAAATTAGGGTTTTGTGTTGCATCAAGGTCCTTGAGTCCAAATGACATCAAGTGCTCCCCAATGTCCTAATATGTTCTCAAGATCATCCATGTCAAATTTCAAGCCTTGCAGAGGAAGCTTGCTCAGTCAATTGCTCAAAAGGTCCAAAAATCGACTGCGATAGGGCAAAAGTCAACTGTGACCTACAAATAGTCAAAACTCAAGATTTTTTGTCAACATTATCATTTTGAAGGATATTTCATCATTTGATCAAGGGTTGATCATGATTCATCAAGGATTGCTCAAAATTCATCAAGATTCTAAAGTTGCTAAATTAGGGTTTTGTAGGAAAAGTCAACTCAACTTTGACCAAGAATAACTTTCTCATACTTTATGAGAAATGACCCATCCAAAGCTCATTTTGAAGAGAATTCAATTTCCTACAATCCATCTTCATACCCCAAGATCAAAAAATATACTCACAATAAGTTATGAATTTGGACATTATAGGTCATTTTTGAAAGTCAACAAAAACACCTATTTTGCCAAAGCTTATAACTTGAGCATGGAATGTCAAAATGAGATGAAACCAAAAGTGTTGGTTATAGGACATCTCAAGTTTTCTATAAAGTCCAAGAACACCTCCAAAAATTCAAAATTGAAGAAGTTATGCATTGTTGAAGTTTGACTTTTTTGCAAAATTGCTAAAAGTCAACTATCCCCAAAACATCAAATTTTGTCAAATGGGCCCATTCCTTTCCACTTGATTTGAGCTTGCATAGTTGCCCACGTGTCCTAGCTTCATCCATGAGCCCATATTTTTTTTTATTATTTAATTTGATTTTTAATTGAATTTATTCATTTTAAATCAAATAAAATCATATAAAATCCAATACTTTGATAACACAAGATATTTTGGCTATTTCAGGCTTTGATTACAATCATTAACATCATCAAATTCGAATCAAACCAAATCATGTGCAAAAAGATTGAAATTAGGAAAAAATGGCAAGTTTGTAAAGGGAGATAAAATCAAATATGCAAGCATTGATAATGGAAGATGTGGATCAATTTTGTTGACCTAATGCACTGAGCATTACATAAGGAAGGCAAAGGGACGAAAACAAGGGTTGGAAAGTGCAGAGAGAGGTAGAACAAAAAGTGAAAAAATCACAAAAATGTGAGAAGTCGAAATCCAGGTTAGAGGCATTTTCAGTGGTCAAGACTTGTCCCAATCACTTCCTGAGCATTCACTCAAGCTACCTGGATCCAAAGCAAGCATTTTCAGACGTCCAAACGCACTGTAAGTCGCGCGATAACCACCCCTGTTCTTGATTTCACAATTTTGAATTTAAGCATCTTTTTCATGAACTAATACCATATTTTGAATCTACAAAACATTTGCAAGCGATTGGTATCATTCAATTGCGTTTATCTGGCCAGAATGGAGAACTACCATAGCTAGGGTTCTTCGTTTTGTTTTTAGGGTTTCTTGTTTCAGGCACAATTGAGACATAAGAAGACATGGTCTTGATCAGGAGGCCATGACGAGTCAAACCATGTTCTTGGAAGGGATTTATATGGCCTGGAGAGAATTTTGGGATAGGCCTGCGTTTTTAGCTGCGGATTCAAATCCGCAGGTATTCTTTTACAGGGTTGAAGACAGGGATGACTTCGTGTCACCCGTCCATTGGTGGATTAAAACCAAGCGCGCCTTTTTTTTTGCTGGCATGTGATTTGTTTTATTATATTATGTATCCTTTGCATTTTATTAACAAATGAATTAGCATAGCATAGTGACAAGCGTGCAAGGGTAAACTGCCTCAGGACCTGGGTTCGAATCCCAGGTCCCCCACTTTCTCTATAATTTTGTCTTTCAAGTATACCTATGCGCGCGTTGGCTTGCTATCCACCATGCATCCTCATACATCCAAAGGCCAGATGGCCAAAGGCCAGATGGCCAAAGGCCATATGGCCAAAGGCCAGATCTGGTGGTCCAAAGCTGGAAGTCCACCAAGGCACCAGTCAATGCACAAGCACCAGATCCCAGAAAGTCCACAAAGGCCAGCATTTTTGGGCCTTCAAATTGCTTCTCATACTCTCCAATCAGGCCTAACACCCATCTCTCTTATATTTATTTTATTTTATTTTTATTAATTATTTTATTTTATTATATTTAATTTACTAACCAATCAAAATTCTTTTTTTCATAAAATATAATCACCAAAAAAAATATTTTTTTTATTTCAAATCAAAATTTTAATCTTTTATTTTTCTTAATAAATTTATTAATTAATTAGGTTTTAATTAGAGAACTTTAATTCCTTTTCTATATTAAATAAAATTAATTAGACTTAATTAGTTTTTAACCACTAATTTAATTAAATCAATTTCTTTCCTAAATAATCAAAAACTCCAAAAATAATTTATTTTTTCATTAATTAATTTATTTAATTTAATTTAGTAATTAATTTAGGATTTATTTCTTTCTTAATTTAAAAACAACAAAAACCAAAAAGATGGCAATTTTCTTTCAAAGGGGTCAAAACCCTAATCATGCGTCCGATTTAAATTTTGCGCCGCGATTTACCTTTTTATCCAATAATGTACCTGCTTCCGGAATGTAATAGTTAATAGGACATTTATTTATTTATTTTATCGCTTTATTTTTATTTTTCAAAGGGTTTGTCTTTGGCGATGTAAATACCCGACACCTTGTAATTTAAATTCCGTATTTTATTTCCGCAAAATTATACCTGTTAGATGTTTGATAATAGGGTTGCATGACAAGACTGAATGTTAATCTTAAAATCAAAATTAGATCACCCTTAACATGTACAAAGATAAAAATAACCGAAAACGACACAATCGCACATGCGCACTCTTAGGGTACACCCCACTTGGTTGCCTTCGTATGCGGTCATTGAGTATAGGTGGTTTTAGAGGTCACCCTCTTATCTAAAAGATCCTAGTCGCCTCAAAATGGTTGCCTTGGATATTGTTGCCTCAAACAAATGATCTAAGACATTAGGGTTACCGCTAAGGCATCCTAACTTTTCTTTAGTGATTGTATGTCCCTCATTCGAATTGACCCTCAAACTCCAATGACAGTGCTACCTACTCATTAATAATGGGATAGCATTGTCTAAAGGAAATTAGCATAGAACGATTCCTTTTTTCGAGTAGGTAGATGGTTCTTAGATACTTGCTCTTTCAAAAACAAAAACTTTTCACACTTACACTTTTCGAACAAAGTTTTCAAAAACACTTCATACGCTCTTGAGGACAGAAGCAAGAGTTAAATCAAAGTTTTCAAAACAATTTTTTTTTCAAAACCCACAAGCACAAAGAAAGCAATATTTTGAAAACAATTGAGCAAGTACCTAAGAGCCCGTGGATAACCACAGATAGAAAGGGTGCTAATACCTTCCCTTTCTATAATCTACCCCCCGAACCCGAGAAACATCTCAAAAAAGGAATTTTTCTGTGCTTTCTTTCTTTCCTTGTTGGATAAAAAAAGTCGGTGGCGACTCTTGCTTACGGCGAAATTTTGCAAAAATAAACGCAAAACGCAAACCAACATTCTAAAAAACAGCCAGTTCTTCCCACCATATCACAGTTTTATAACTTCAGGACCATTTTAGGACGGGCTATGGTGGTTATTTCGAGGCGAGGCCAACACGAAGAATGTTCCTTGATACGTCCTCTTTTTAATGATGCCAAAATCGCGCCGAAAGGAGTGTTGTAGCGCAAGATATACGACCGTGAAGGCGGTCATGTAACCATGCATAATAACAGAATTTTTTTTGGATAAAGGTTACTGTATTACAATTCATGTATGCATGGGATGATGTTTGATGGCCATGCGGTAATTCACTATTTCATGTATGATGAGAGTGGTCATAAGAAACCTTTTCCATTTATTTTCTTCTATGTAACGATCGTAACAAACTGTTGGCAACAAAAAAAAATTTCGCTCATGCTCGCGACTGTAACAGAATCCTCTATGACTAACAAGAACGACTTCACTCATATAATAAAAATTTTCTCACTCTCTTCAGCACAACAGATTTTTTTTCATTCACCCTCTCGACACATAACAAACTCTCTTTCTCTCTCATCAAAATAACTCCGTAATAACAACTTCAGGCCGTAACCAACCCTCTCTCCCTTGCTTTCATGTAACAAGAACGCTTTTTCTTCATGGCAGTGGCAACCAATCACGCTCTCTCTTCCTTTCCTTGAAAAAAACTCATGCTCTCTCTCTCAAGGATAACCGAAAACAACTGCAACTCTGAAGCATAGTCGTTTCTTACCATCTCTCTCGATCGATCGTCCGTAACCTTGAGATTTCCTTCTTCTTCTCTACAAAAGGAAGCTTTGATTCACATTTACTTGGCATCAAGAACGCCGTATCACCCAGTTCTTCATCATCTTCCTCAAACGTCAAAGTCGGCTTTCGCGCTTTCATCATAATTCTGAAGAATATTCGGATCATGTTCATCATATCGAAGGCAGGCGAAAGAGGTCGCGGAGTTATCTGAAGAAAATAGAAGTGGTCTTCGCTTAGATTGCTTGGAGTTTCAGGGTTTCTCTATTCTCGCTTGCTACATTATGAACCTTTGTCCGTTTGGTATACAACTCTTCCATTTATTCTCAGCATTTATCGCTTTCTAGAGATCATGAGAAGTAGGAAGCAGGAAATAAAGAGCGTGCACTCGAAGTCGGTGATTAAAGACCTGTAGCAGGCATTCCGCACTTCATTTGCTATATGTGTTGTGCTTGTGTTTGTTTACTTTCTTGTTGATCGATGAGTCACTCAATTTAGAAATTGAGATCACGACTTCGCTCTCAGTGCATGCTCCCTATAGGATTTCATCGCTTTCCTTTATTTCTTGTTGATCGATGAGTCACTCAATTTAGAAATTGAGATCACGACTTCGCTCTCATTGCATGTTCCCTATAGGATAGTTTTGTTAGACTTTCTTAGGTAATGGTAGCCTAGATAGATTCTCTCTAGTTATGCTCTCTTGAGCTAACTCTCTTGAGCTTATTGGCTTACCTGTTTGATTTCATCTTTGTGTACATAGTTTTAGGTGATAGACCCTTGCTATGCTCCTTTAGGACTTCTTGATTCATCTATAGATGATGATTTGAGATAAACATTAGGATTGTTATCTAAGAATGTCAAAATAGGGTAGATATTTCCCTTTAAAACTCAATCTTAGGATTAATCATTGTATGATAACATTAGGGATAGATTTAGACTAGTCTCCCTTAGATGTTTTTCTTTCTTTTGCATCCATGCATTAAAACAAAAACTTCCTTTTTCTTTGAAAAATATTAAAACATCTAACAACTTCCAAATCCTTCTTCAAGGTAAAAGATATCAACCAATGCAAACTCTTTTGCGCCTTCGGGATTTTCTTTCAAACTCTTTTTAGAAAGAACATGTTAATTCACTTTTGTGCTGACGCATAAATTTCCAAAGGTCGAGTTGCGGCAGAAGGAGAAATTAATGTTGTTCATTAAAAAAATACAAACAAACAAAAACATGTCAGCCGAACTACGGCTGCTCTGATTCCTAAAAATGGTTACGTAGCCATTGGGGTAGGGGCCAAGCGAGCACAATTTCATTTTCCCTACATTCTTTTCTCATTTCTTTTGCATGCATTTTCCCTTTAGCAGTAATAAACAGTAAGCACAAATTGTACACACCCATAAGATAGACAACAAGGGTGGATACCGTAGAGTAATACAGGCGTGTGGGGTGCTAATACCTTTCCCTCGCGTAATAGACTCCCTTACCCTTATCTCTTGGTCGTTCTACCTTGATTTCACCCTTCTCAGGTTTACTCGATGTTTACCTTTCCCTTCATGTGGGATAAATAATGCTTGATGGTGACTTCATTGATTTCATTATCAATTGATTGTTCATCCGGTTATTTCCGGCCTGAGTACTCTTGATCTCACCAATTTGGTTTTCGTCCTCCTCAGATGAATCTTCCTCTATTGGAATTTGACGAATTGTCTCCTTGAACCTTTTACCCATGTTGAGTATAGCTTTCTTCTTTGGCTTCTTCTTAGTGGCCAGCAGAGCCATCATATCTTGTTTCCCCTTGGCCAGGGTGAGTAAAGCTTCCTGAAATTGAGAATTTTGGGCCTAGAGTTCCGTCACAGTTTTCTCTAGACCCATCTTGCTGAAATAAACAGCGGAGAGATAAGGAAACCTGTTATGCGGACACCTGTCATGTCATGATGCATGAATATGCGATATGCAAATGATTTAAAGGATTTAAAGGATTTAAATTTTTATAGAAAAAGAGTGAACAAACGTTAACTTGCATTTAAATAGTTCTGATTTGAATACGAACACGCCTCTTGGGCTTACAACAACAGAAATATAAAGTAAACTCCTAAGGCAAAAAAGTCGTGCGCATCTTCTTTGGCGCAATGTAGGTGTTTAAGCTCATTTCTTCATGCAGCTTTCTCGTAAGCTCTAATATCTTCTTCTCTCTCTCATAGAACTTATCTTCAAAGGTGTCTCGCTCTTTTTTTAAATGAATCCACGCGTTTTTCAAATCTTCAAGAGAAGTAGGCATATCAGGATAGAGGATAGTATGTGGAACGTCTCCCTCAACTTCTGGCTCCATGATAACAGGTAAGACGGCTTCATAAGGCATCTTAAGACTTTGAGTACGAGCCCTTACCCATTTAAGATAAGGCTCCAAAGGAATGGAATTCTAATGCCCCAACGTCTTGCTATCAACTTTGTTAACCATACCCCAAGCTCGTATAAATATTTGACGGTAACCTTGGGTATCACCTTCGTGGTTAAATGCAATTCCTTGGATGAGTACCTCATGAGGGCCATCTCTCCTAGCGTATCCAAATTGTCGCAAATCTAAAAAAGGGTTGTATGTAATGCCTCCCCTAATGCCAAGTAGAGGGACATTAGGGAATTCCCCACAGCGGTCAATGATGGTAATGTCTTCTAAGGAGCGATAATACCAACGGATATCAGCATGTGAAAGTGACATCAATCTTTTAGACCATCTCATACCTTGTTCATTCTTCACCATGGATGGAGGTAGGTGCGAAATAAACCACCTAGACAAAATAGGAGTGCAACACATCAGAGCCCCTCTTTTCTTCAAAGTGCGAGAGTGAAGATAATTCAATATGTCTCCAAGCAATGTAGGCACCGGATTACGAGATATGAAAACCTTGATCGCATTTACATATATAAATTGGTCAGGATTTGGAAATAGTACCAATCCATAGATGAAAAGAGCCAAATTTTCCTCGAAGGCTTGTAGATCCAAAGTATTCCAACACTATTGAGCCTTCTCCAACAAAAACTTTGCTAGGAACCCTTTGGCACCGCTCCTTGTTACCCAATTTTCTACTATGTCAGATGGTTGCACATGTAGAGCTCGAGCAATTTCCTCGAGTTTAGGGTCTCTTTCAATACCGTTGAAAGGTAACTGATTAAGAATAGGGATCCCCATGAGTTGAGAAAATTCTTCTAAAGTTGGCACAAGTTGGTAATCGGGAAATATGAAGCAATGATGCAAAGGGTCGAAGAGTTGGACGAGCACCTTTACCATATCTTCTTCAATACTTGACGTAACCAGACTAAGGAGTCGACCATGTCTTTTAGTGAACAGAGAATCTTCAGGGACCCTTGATACTAAATTCTTGAGTTGAGGAGGTACTTTCACAAGGTTGACTTGGATAGTGTTCCTGCGAGCAGAGGCCATGTCCTACAAAACAGAACAAAGATAAATCCAGAAAATCCTTGAAATGGTTAGTGAGGATGCTTATGGTATGATGTTTATGATGATTATGATGTTATGAAAAAACATGTGAGGCAAGAAAATTTATATTCACACAAAGCAAACAAACCCTTAGTTTCAGGCTTGCATGGGGTTTGTAGGTAAGTACCCTCTAGAAGTTTAGTTGGCTCAACATGTCCTAGTTAATAGTAACCGGGTTCTAAGGGATCTCAATATCACTGATCTTTCCCCCAAGTTTCGTTCAATAAGCGATTGACTCGCAACCAAACAAAACTCAAGAGTCAAACCTCAATGAGTGTAGCATCGAGTATCAACCAACTTCGGATTGCACCAAAGCCGATCATCTCACTACGTCCTAATGGGCAAGTTGGTCAAGTAAGGTTCTAAGGTTAGTTGATGCTTTACGACACCACGCAGCAGCCCCGTACTCTCCTTGACTGACTCAAGGGTTACCGAGACCAACCAAAGTGCCACATCAATGTAGCTACTGCTTCAACCGTGTCGGTATAACCCGCACAGTTCCCTCACAGTTTATTGCTACTTACCTAAAAGGTTTCCGCAAATCCGGGTGTAGGATTTAAAACAAACCCAAACAAGGAACCAAAATGTAAAGCAAACAAATCAAACAATGTAAGCAACTAAATGTGATATAAACCTAAGGTAACCCCACAACAGAGTTAATTCCCCAGCAGATTCGCTAGTTCTGTGATACGGTGGGAGAACTGACTTGAGGGTTTTGCGTTTGATCGCAATTGTTTCCGTTAACAAGAGTCGCCACTGACTTTTCTTTTATCCAATAAGGAAAGGTGAAAAAGCACAGGAAAGACCTTTAGAGATGTTTTTTTGAGTTCGGGGGGTAGATTATGAAAAGGGGAGGTATTAGCACCCTTTCCATCCATGGTTTTCCATGGGCTCTTAGTTGCTTGCTAGATCACTTGCTTTTTGTTTGAAAATTTTGCTTTTGTGTGGTTTTGAAAGTATTTTGAAAAAGGTGCCATCGTTTAGGTGAACTTTGTAATAGTTCTCGTTCGTAAGAACGTATACAAAGTGTTGAGCTTTTGAAAATATTCCATGTTTTGGGAAAGATGTTTGGAAAGTGTATGTGATTGTTTTGAAAATAGCAAGGATATTTGTTTTGAAATTGAGCAAGTAACTAAAAGTAGTCTACCTACTCAAAAGGTCTTATATGTGCTTTTCCTCTTCCTTTAGATGTTGTTATCTTACCATTGATTTGATAAGAAGCCCCATCAATGGATGTGAAGGGACAGGCATGGGTCATCGTATGACCATGATAGCAATGTTGTGAGATGACTTAACACTTTTTCTTTAGGGACTAAGATCATTTTGAAAGGCAACTTTGATAGCTTCATCAAGGGACTATGATCTTTCTTCGATTTGTTTGTGCTAAGACCTCCCACATGCATAACATGGCCATTTTATAAGGCAACAAGTGGAATTACCTTAAGGGTGTAAATGTGCGAGTGTGCTTGATTACATGCATAATTTGTCTTGATTAGGGTGATCTATTCGTCAATTTTCATATCTTGTCATACACCCTAATTACTAGCATATATTGAAAGCAATAACAATGCAAAAATGTAAAGTCCTATGCTATTACAATATTTAGGGGGATGGAAGTACATATTTATGAATTGGGGTTGCAAGTTAAAAATTCTAGGTTACCATCACAACCATATTGAATAGCTAAGAATGTACAGGAAATGTAAAGTGTTTGTCTGTTTAGAAAAATAACCTTTGTTTAAGAAAATATATTTTTTGTCTTTTTATGTTAAAAGAAAATATAACATGCAAATATAAAATATTTTTGGTGTTTTTTGATTAATAATAAAATATAATATGATGGAAAAATAAAAAAGAAAGAAAACATAACCAGCGTAAAAATAGAAGAGTAGAAGCGGTCAGAAATTTTGACTCTGCCTTGCTGCACAAACAAAAACATTGTTAGCAAAATATTGAAGTTCAGAAGTTCTGGACCTTCTGAGGACTCAGAAGTTTTCAGAAGTTCTGATGCAATTGTCAGAACTTTGCCTCTTTCCATGCCAGTCAAAACATCTGTAGCTTAGTCATTTACATAACAGAAGTCGCATGTATAACAGTTATGCCAAAATTCGTGAAATATCAGAAGCACAAATCAGAAGCAACATGTATTTGCTAATTTTAATTCTGAACCCTAATTTCTTTATGAAACTCTGGACTGGGATTCCTTCTTACTTAGGCAGGCAGATACATGAATTTTCAGAATATGTACATCATCAGGATCAGAATATCTACGTTGTGCTAAATATGCAAAATCTGACAATGCTTAATCAATATGATGAGAGTCAGCAGAAAACTTACCTTGCTGCTGGAAAGGATTATGTGAATTGGACGGTGTTCTTGAATTCTGGTGATGTTCTGAGTAGCTTCTTCACGTACTCAGCAGGATGGAAGTTTACAACTTCTAGGACAACTAAGGGGTGAAGTTCTGATCCTTTTGAAATGGATATTGGTGGAGAATGTGTTACTGTTTGATTACAGATTTTGGGATGGCTTTAATCAAGAACACTTGAGGAAAAGTGGAGTTTGAATATAAGGAATCAATGTTAAGATTTTGGTATCTTGTGTTTTTAGTTTCCTGGGTTCTTGGAATTTTGCAGTGATTCAAAGCCTTCTTTCTCAATTCTCTCGCCTCTTTCACAAATTTCTCTGGCTTCCTTTAGTGTGCAAATGGTGTTCTATTTATAGGTCAAGTTTTGCAGTTGGGGCGGTCAAGTGGCACCAACATCATATGCTAGATGGGGACTTACTCTTGAAGTAAGCTTAAACAAGTGGGGGTTCAATGCATTCAACTTGGATGGTTAACAACACCTCAGCTGGATTTGGCAGCGTGAATTAAGGAAAAGTAGAAACAGCGCATGGGTCTAGCATACTTTTGCTCAGAAGTTTGTCTTCCCAAGACAATAGGGGTACACGTGGTGTGAATCCCTTGGATAAAGACTTCACAAGTAGTTGTAAGCATTAAATGGTTTCCCATGTGAAACTCTGGATCCGTGCTTGACTCTGGATTAGAAGTTATGTTTCAGCGTAACATCTCATCTTCTGATCTTCTTATCTTCTGATTTTAACGTATTCTGAAGGATCCTTCAGAACTTCCAGTATACTTACAACACGCTTTGTTACCTTCTTTGATTTAACCTTTGCAAAATCTGACTGAACCTTTTTGAACACTGGCACAAAAGTTCTGACCAAACTATGTCTTGAGAATATCCAGAATTTGCTGAGTGTGAACACTGGCTCAGAAGTTCTGAAATTGTCATATTTCTTAAATACTTAGAAAAATTTCTAAGTCTTTTAAAATTTGATTCTTCCAAAGTAAAATTTGACTTTTGAAACTCTTGATGAAGCAAACTTCATATTCCAATATGTCTTGATGAAATATGATTTTTGAGATTTGATTTTGATCCAAAAAATCAAAGTTAGACTTCTAGTGTGCAAATGACCATTTTGCCCTTGTGAGTGATTTGCTTTGAAAAATTGATAATTCAAGGCTTGGATTTAGATGAGAGAAAATTTGAGGATCCAGGGTGATTCCTTGGAAATGAGAGGGAAAATTTTGGGGTGCAACAACTGCCCCTGTTCAAACTTCTTGAACCTGAAGAGTTAGATTGGTGGAGCCGCCATTCGTGACTTGAAGGTGAAAGATGATTGAACACTAGAGTGCCCAAAAATTTGAACTTAAAGATGGATGGTGAATGGGCTTATAGATGCCATTTGGAGGAATGTTGGTAAATGTTGGAAGAAGTAACAACACATTCTCTTGTTGATTTATACTAAACTTGATGTTTTACCTGTGAGAAAATGGGTTAGTAAAGTGCAAATGCTTGCATGATGTCCAACATATGTGGTATCATGCTAAATGCATTGGTATGTACATGCTATGATGTATGAATGTGAAATGTTTTTTCGTCTGGGAAAATAAATCCCTGACTGCTGCTGTGGAAATTCTGGTGGTTGAATCCCTGATTGCCTGTTGGAAATGAAAAATATGCATATCTCCAAATCCTATTGAAGGGATGCTTTTGCTAGGGATGAATTAGTCAGTTACTATCTGGTCAGATCCAGGTTTCATGGAAACTTACTGAGAAAAGATGAATTAATTGTTATCTGGTAGGATCCAGGCTTTGCAGGAAATTCATTGAAATTAAATAGTCATCTGGTCGAGTCCAGGTTTCACGGTCTTTTGGAAAGTTGTACTATTATCTGGTCGAATTAAGGCTTCATAGTTACTTTCCATAGTTAATTGTTATCTGGTCGGGTCCAGGCTTCACAATAAACAGGTTGAAAACTGTTATCTAGTCGGGTCCAGGATTTACAACAACTTGTTAGGGATGCGGAGGTTAACTGTTATCTGGTCGAATCCAGGCATCACAATAACTTACCTGAGGAAAGGATTAATTAACTGTTATATGGTCGGAGCCAGGCTTTGCAGAAAATTCCTTGAATTTGAAAAGCCATCTGGCCAGGTCCAGGTTTTATGGTCTTTTGGAAAATGATACTTTTATCTGGTCGAATCCAGGCTTCATAGTGTCTTTTCAGGAATCAAGATTAATTGTTATCTGGTCGGGTCCAAGATTTACAATATACTGTTTGAAAACTGTTATCTGGTCGGGTCCAGGCTTTACAGATTTCTTTGATGAGGTCAATTGTTATCTGGTCGGGTCCAGGCTTCACAATGAGCTGGTTGAAAACTGTTATCTGGTCGGGTCCAGGCTTTGCAGATTTCTTTGATGAAGTTAATTTCTATCTGGTCGGGTCCAAGCTTCACAATAAACTTATTGAAAACTGTTATCTGGTCGGGTCCAGGCTTTGCATATTTATTTGATGAAATTGATTGTTATCTGGTCGGGTCCAGGCTTCACAATACATTGCTTGGGGATTTAGTTGTCATCTGGTCAGTTTCCAGGATTTGCAACAACTTACTGAGGGTGATTGCTATCTGGTCGGGTCCAGGCTTCACAACTGCTTTCTTGAAAGGATGGAAATGAAAACTGATATCTGGTCGGGTCCAAGTTTCTTAGCCATTTGTTGGGGATAGAGAGGCAACTCTACTGGGGAAAAGAAGTTAAAACCTTGGTCTGATTAAGTTTAGGTTCTTCTATATATTTGAATGGTTAGGCTATTATCTGATCGGGTCCAGGATTCATAGCATTTTGAGATCATTTGTTATTCGGTCGCGTCCGGGTTTCAGTAACTCAAGAAGTCAAACTGTTATCTGGTCGGGTCTAAGCTTCAGTAATAACTTGAAAATTGTGCTAATATCTGGTCGGATCCAGGCTTCATAGCATTTCTCGGTAATGGCTTTGGAAGGCTTTACTGGGGATCAGGGATTGTGAACCTGTGATTAGTAGTCTTTTGAAAGGGGAATTCAAACTGGAGAGTATAGAATCATTCGGGTAAGGCAGACTCAATTTAGGGAGGATACACCAAACTGGGGAGGACGGGCTCAACCGGGGATGAAGGGCTCATCTTGGGAGGATAGATTCTGTTTGGAGAAAATAGCCTTGGTCAGAGAAGATGTACTCAGTTGGGAATGATAGCCTCAGCTGGGCAAGTTGGACTCAACTGGGGAGTTTGTACTCCCCTGGGGAATAAAATCTTGGTTGGAAGATATACTCAGTTGGGGAAGATGGGCTCATATGTGAAAGATGGGCTCGCTTGGAGTATATACTCAGCAGGGGAAGAGATACTCAGCTGGGGAAGATATACTCAACTGGGAAATCCGTGGTGTCTTGACTGTTGTACATTGACAAATTAGTACTTGGTTGGGGAAATAACTCTGTTGGAGAAATAAACCCTGCTGAGGAGGTGAATTCCTTTTAGGAAGAGATCTCCTAGGCTTTAGCTGGGGAGAAAGTTGTCAAGAGGTTGAGACTCTGGTCGGGGATTATCCCGTGTAAGGAGATTGTGGGCAACTCCCTTGGGGAAAAGTTTATTGTCACCGCCCTGGTGGGGATAATGATGATGAGATGACTCTGTGGGGTTATTTCAAATGCATTAAAAGAGATGCTTACTGCTTCTGTGCACTGATGTTCTGTTATTGATGCTACTGCTTAGCAGACACATGTGCCAAATGGTTTTAATTATGTTCATATGCATATGTTCATTCAATTTGAGTCATTGGACAAATTTGCATTCTAAACAAAGATAGAAAATTTTGCACTTCAAAGTGTATTTGTATTGATATTTTGCCCATTAATATGCGTTTTTGTACATAGAGACGAAAATCCTAGTAAGAGGAAATCGCGAAAAGGAAAATCAAAATTGAGAGATGAAAACTAATAGCCATATGAAATGATCTCATTGCCTTCCAGCTCTACTATTGCCCCAATGTCTTCGAATATCCTTTGTTGTTGATCGAAATCGATTGGATTGATCCTGGACCATTTGAACTTGCACCTTGGTGATAGAATTGACTGTTGATTTCATGGGACATAGTCGTACGCTTTTAATCCTTAATTTTTGCCTGAATCTCCCTTTTGGGTTTTCAGTTCACCAGGATACCCTTTTTTCCCAAGTCGCCCTTTCAGGTTTTCAACTTGTCGGGTGTACAATCTTTTGCATATATCCCTAATTTTTTCCCAAACCTTTTAGTTTGTCGGGATGCCCCCTTTTTTCTTAGGTGTGTTAACCTAACGAGTCTCCTATGCCTAATATTTTGTAACTATGTCCGCGTTTACCGGATGCGGGAAATCTTTGCCATCCATGGTAGTCAGCATTATGGCACCGCCAGAGAAAACTCTCTTGACAACAAATGGCCCTTCATAGGTGGGAGTCCATTTTCCTCTGGGGTCACCTTGTGGTAAAATTATGTGTTTTATCACCAGGTCACCAACTTGATATACTCGAGGCTTGACCTTTACGTTGAAAGCCTTGATCATTCGTGTTTGATACGTCTGACCATGGAAAATAGCAGCTAATCTTTTTTCATCGATCAAGTTCTCCTGATCTAATCTCGTCTGAATCCACTCGTCTTCTCCTAGACCTGCCTCAATCATAATCCTCAGCGAGGGAATTTGAACTTCCACTGGAAAAACAGCTTCCATGCCATAGACTAGCGAGAAGGGGGTTGCCCTAGTTAATGTTCTAGCTGAAGTACGGTAGCCATGTAGAGCGAATGGTAACATTTCATGCCAATCTTTATAGGTCACTACCATTCTCTGCATAATCTTCTTGATATTTTTGTTGGCCGCTTCGACTGCGCCATTGGTCTATACAGAGAAGAATTGTGATGTTTTATCTTAAACTGAGTGCACAACTCCCTGATCATGGCATTGTTGAGGTTAGTCCCATTGTGGTGATGATCCTTTTGGGGATACCATAACGGAAGATGAGGTTGTGTCTGATGAATTTGGCTACCACATTCTTGGATACTGAGGAAAAGGAGGCGGCTTCGACCCATTTGGTGAAATAGTCAATAGCAACAAGAATGAAGCGATGTCCGTTGGAAGCTGTAGGTTTGATTTCTCCGATCACGTCAATGCCCCACATTGCGAATGGCCATGGAGCGGTCATGACATTCAGAGGGATTGGAGGTATATGGACTTTGTCAGCATATATTTGACATTTGTGACAAGTTTTTGAATGTTGATGATAATCGTTCTCCATCGGTGACCAATAGTAACCTGCTCTTAGGATTTTCTTAGCCATCGTATGTCTACTTCAGTGAGTACCGAAAAGGCCATCTTGCATGTCCCCCATGATTTCCTCTTCCTCCTTCTTATCCACACATCGGAGTAGAGTCGAGTCATGGTTGCGTTTGTACAATATCCCGTACTTAGGAAGAATTTGGCTGCAAATCTTCGTAAGAACTTTCTCTCATTGATAGATGCTCCTTCTGGATACTCTTGTGTTTCAAGGTATTTCATTTCCTCATGGTACCATGGATTTTCTGCATCAGTGTCAAGCTCATAGTAATGTGTAGGTTCATCGAATCTTTCGATTGTAATCATAGGGGCTTCGTTATCTTATCTGACTTTGAACATTGAAGACATGGTTGCCAAAGCGTCAGCCAACTAGTTTTCTTCCCTAGGGAAATGTTCAAAAGTGATCTCTTCGAAGTGACGAATCAGGGATATCACAAGTTCCTTGTAAGGGATGAGATTAGAGTGTTTAGTGTTCCAATCTCCTTTTACTTGGCTGATCACCAAGGCGGAGTCTCCAACCACATCCAAATGCTTGATCCTTAAGTCAATAGAAACTTTTAGACCTAATATGCATGCTTCATACTCAGCCATATTATTTGTTCAATCAAAGCATAGTCTGGCAGTGAAAGGAGTGTGGAAACCTTCAGGAGAGATGATCACAACACCAATTCCGTTACCTAAGGCGTTGGAAGCCACATCGAATACCATAGTCCATCGGGATCCTTGTTCAGGTCCGTCATACGGTCTAGGTTTCGCACAGTTGGTTACCAACATAATATTCTCGTCAGGGAAGTCGAAGTTCATTGACTGATAATCATCCACAGCTTGATGGGCCAAATGATCTTCTAGCACACTTCCTTTTATGGATTTTTGATTTGTGTATTGAATGTCATACTCAGTCAAGATCATTTGTCATTTGGCTATCCGTCCGGAGAGGGCAGGTTTTTCGAAGATGTACTTAATTGGATCCATCTTAGAAATCAACAAAGTGGTATGAGTAAACATGTACTTCCTTAGCTGGCGAGCAGCCCACGCTAAAGCACAAAAAGTTTTCTCGAGCAGTGAATATTTGGTTTCATAGTCGGTAAACCTTTTGCTTAGGTAGTAAATTGCATGCTCTTTTCGGCCAGACTCGTCATGTTTGCCCAAAACACACCCCATAGAATTCTCTAGTACTGTCAAGTACATGATCAAAGGTCTTCCTTCAACTGGAGGCATGAGAATAGGAGGTTCTTGTAGGTATTCCTTGATTTTGTCAAAAGCAACTTGGCATTCATCGTTCCACCTGACTACCTGATTTTTCTTCAAGAGTTGTAAGAGTGGCTCGCAAGTAGAAGTTAAGTGTGATATGAAACGGGCGGTGTAATTGAGACGACCCAAGAATCCTCTAACTTCTTTTTCATACTGAGGGACTGGCATTTCTTGGATGGCCTTGATCTTGGCAGGATCAACATCAATGCGTTTATTGCTGACAAAAAACCTAGAAGCTTTCCATAGCGTACTCCAAACGTGCACTTATTATGGTTTAACCTCAGGTTGTACTTCTTTAGTCTTTCGAATAGTTTGTGCAGGTGACTGAGATGTTCTTCTTCAATTTGTGATCTGGCGATCATATTATCCACATATACTTCTATCTCATGATGAATCATGTCATGAAATAAAGCAACCATAGCCCTTTGATATGTTGCCCCTGTATTCTTTAATCCGAATGGCATGACCTTGTAGAAGAAGGTGCCCCATTGTGTAACGAAAGTAGTTTTTCCCATATCTTCGGAAGCCATCTTTATTTTATTATAGCCTTAGAAGCCATCCATGAATGAGAAGAATTTATGCTGAGCAGTGTTATCGACTAAGACGTCAATGTGTGGTAGAGGGAAATCATCCTTGGGGCTTTCCCTATTCAGATCCATATAGTCTACGCACATACGAACTTTTCCGTCTTTCTTTGGCACTGGCACTATGTTGGCCACCCATTGAGGATAGGATGTCACAGCTAGGAATCCTGCATCAAACTGTTTCGTTACTTTGGCCTTGATCTTTTCAGACAAGTCAGGCCTCATGCGACGAACTTTTTGTTTAACTGGAGGGCATTCTTCTTTCGTAGGCAGACGATAAACCACAATGTTGGTATCCAACCCAGGAATATCTTCATACGACCAAGCAAATACTTCCACATAATCGCACAACATCTTAACCAAATGGCTTTTGACACTACTTTCCAAATTAGCGCCGATCCTAATTTCCTTCTTATCTGACTCAATACCCAAGTTGATAATTTCAATTGACTCTTCATGTGGTTGAATAGCTTTTTCCTCTTGTAACAGAAGTCTGGCTAGTTCTCCTGGTATGTCACAATCTTCCTCGCTTTCTTCTTCGGCTTGGTTGATAGGACATTCAGAGTCATAGTTGGCAATAATAGAGTTCTCGACAATAGGATCCAGAGTGGATGTAGACCTGCAGGAGTGTGTGTGTGTGTGCATGTAATATATATGGCTATATTTTTTGAAAATGCATTTGAAAGAAAAGAAAGACAATGAACACAAATATTTGAATGCACAAGAGTCCAATGTACTGAATGATCATATGATTAGATGAACAAAATATAAAGCCTTTGACAAAAGGACCAAAGATCCCCAGGCTAGGCACATGGCTTAAAAGTCAATTATCAAAATGTTACAGACAAACGAGTTCTTGAATTGATTAGAAAACAAAAACAAGTAGATATTTCTCAATGAAGGAGATGGGCACAAATTCCTTTGTATGCCAATTGTTGGGCTTCCCTTCGGTTGTTGGGTAGATCTAGTCTTCAAAAGCACACTCATCATCGGAGTCCTCTACAACATTCACTTCATGACTTTTGAGGTGGAGAGGAGGCTTTCCAGTACGAGCACCTCTAATTTCTTTCTGAGCTTTGGATGTGAAACCTAATCCAAACTTGTCTGCCTTGAATGGGATATCGAGGAGTTGGCCCCATATCTGATTGTTTCCTTCTTCTACCACAGCACGCGCATCCTTAAGAGAAACCATCTTGGGGATAACTTTATCGGCTCTTGGAGTGTCGGAGGAGATTTTGGTGGTGGCCACAACTTCAAACATCTGGCAAGGAGTCTCTATGAATTCGCCATCCATCTCTACGTACTTGAAATAATTGAGATGGCTTACAATAAATTCTTCTTTACCGCAAACAGTGACAGCCTTCCCTTGAACTGGGTATTTTAACTTCTAGTGGAGAGTAGAGGTGACCGTCCCTGCCCCATGGATGCATAGGCGCCCAAGCAAACAAAAATACGCAGGCCGTATGTCCATTATATAGAATGTGGAGTTGAAAATTTGCGAACCAACCTTAATTGGGAGATCCACCTCTCCATGAACCATCCTTTTAGATCCATCGAATGCTCTCACAACAATATCACTTGGCTTTAAAACCAAACCTTTGCAGTCTACCCGATCTAAAGCGCCTTTGGGTAACACATTTAAAGATGAGCATGTGTCCACCAAAACATGTGCCAGAGTGGTCCCCTTACATTCACCATAGACATGCAATGCTTTATTGTGATTCTTTCCCATGGGAGTTAAATCTGCTTCGGAGAACCCCAGACCATTGTCAGCTGTTAGACATGCTACACAATTCTCAAATTGGTCGGCTGTGGTTTCCTGAGGCACATGAGCCTTTTTCAAGAACTTAATCAAAGCTTGTGCATGGGCGTCGAAACATAGCAGTAAGGACAACATTGATATTTTAGAAGGGGTTTGCCCTAACTGCTATACTATTTTGAAGTTTCTTTTCTTGATGATCTTTAGGATCTCCTCCATCTCTTGAGTGGATGGTTCTTCCATAACAAACTTTTCAGCAGGTGCCTCTTCCCTGGAAGGCTCACCTTCTTTATCTTTCCCTCTAATACTAGCACCAGTATTTCCATTGGTTATGCGGATTGGAACTATGGTAGTGGTTGGTGGTGAGATAACAGGGGAAAAGACCCTTCCTGTTCTTGTGACTTTACTAGAACCAGTAATATTAGTAACACCAACTTTACGATCATCAATCCAAGAATCCTGTTTTACCCCATGGTAATAAACCTCGGCACCGTAATTCCATGGCACCGCTTTATCAGAGGTGTATGGAACAGGTCCGGCAACAGTGATTATGAGAGGAGCAGTGATTGGATTGTTCGAAATCCTGATAAGACCTTTGGATAAGATCCTAAGAGGTTTGTTTGAAATTGTTATGATGGCCAAATCTTCAACTTTGTCGATTGAATTTTTGATGGCGGGAATCTTTTCAAATAGAATTTCGCGGCTATCCATTTGGCATTGTATTCCTTTCTTCAGTTCTTCACACCCATCAGATTGTCTCATACAGCTCACACAGTCTTTTTCACAGCCAGGGAAAGTCCCAGCTTTCAACAGATTGCTCTTGATTACATTCAACAGAGTAGTTAATTCTTTAACAGAGGCAATGAAACTTGTATCTTCGACGGCATTAACACCTTTGTCATGCTTCGGCATTGGAGCGGTAATTACATTTGGCATCGTAGGAGGATAAAATTCAATAGTCTTGTTGTCAATTAAGTCCTGGATTTTGTTCTTCAAAGCCCAGCACTGATCAGTCTCATTCCTGAGGATGTTTGAATGGTAAGCGCACTTTGCATTTGGATTATATCTCGGTGACGAGGTGTCAGAGTTGGCGGGGGGATCCCGCAATGTCACTAAATTGGCCCGAAGCAGATGTTGAAGGGATTGAGATAATGACATGCCTAACCTTATAAATTGTCTTCTTGGAGCTTCAACCTGTTTATGATTGGTAGATGGTCTTGGAGTAGTAGTTGAATTGGAGATTCAGACAGCAATGACAGACGGATGATTATTCATTTTGGTATGGGCCTTTGCTATATGCACATCATTAACTTCTTTCTTCCCGACAAAAGCTTTCTTAACAGGATTTGGAGTGGAAGTAGATGCCACATAGATCTTTCCACTTTTAATGCCACTTTCAACTCTCTCACCAGTTAGGATCAATTCAGTGAAACTAGAAGAAGATCAGCCAACCAACAGATTAAAGAAAGGACCAGATAATGTGCTCATGAACATGTCAATGTGTTCCCTATCAGTCAAGGGAGGTTGGACCCTACTGGCAAGGTCTCTCCACTTCTGCGCATATTCCTTAAATCTCTCATTCTTCCCCATGGTCATACCTTGCAATTGAACCCTTGTCGGCGCCAAGTCAGCATTGTACTGATATTGATGGTAGAAGGCAGTAGCTAGAACCTCCCAAGTATTGATGCGAGAGCCATCCAACTGATAAAACCATTCAAGTTGTGTTCCAGCCAGACTCTCTTGAAAAAAGTGAATCCAAAGTTTTTTATCTGTGGTGTGCGGTTGTATTTGCGCACATATGACTTCAAATAGAGCTTTGGGCAAAAAGCCACATCGTATTTTGCAAAGGTTGGTATTTTGAACTTGTGGGGAATGACAACCCCAAAGATTAAGCCCAAATCGTCAAAACTTAAACCGGGAATAGCTTGGATTTCAACCGCTTTCAACCTGTCTTCTAGCTGCTTGTATTTGATGTCTGCGGGTGGATATTGTTCATTGAAATAATCATCATCAGATTCTTGGTCATTGATATAGTGGGCCTAAGTACTCTTGAACTCACCAATTTGGTTTTCGTCCTCCTCGGATGAATCTTCCTCTATTGGAATTTGACGGATTGTCTCCTTGAACCTTTTACCCATGTTGAGTATAGCTTTCTTCTTTGGATTCTTCTTAGTGGCCAACTGAGCCATCATATCTTGTTTCCCCTTGGCCAGGGCGAGTAAAGCTTCCTGAAATTGATAATTCTAGGCCTGGAGTTCAGTCACGGTTTTCTCTAGACCCATCTTGCTAAAATAAACAGCGGAGAGATAAGGAAACCTGTTATGCAGACACCTGTCATGTCATGATGCATGAATATGCGATATGCAAATGATTTCAAGGATTTAAAGGATTTAAATTTGTATAGAAAAAGAGTGAAAAAACATTAACTTGCATTTAAAGAGTTCTTATTTGAATACAAACACGCCTCTTGGGCTTACAACATCAGAAATATAAAGTAAACTCCTAAGACAGGAAAGTTGTGCGCATCTTCTTTGGCGCAATGTAGGTGTTTAAGCTCCTTTCTTCATGCAGCTTCCTCGTAAGCTCTAATATCTTCTTCTCGCTCTCATAGAACTTAGCTTGAAAGGTGTCTCGCTCTCCTTTTAACTGAATCCACGTGTTTTGCAAATCTTTAAGAGAAGTAGGCATATCAGGATAGAGGATAGTATGTGGAACGTCTCCCTTAACTACTGGTTCCATGATAACAGGTAAGACGGCTTCATAAGTTATCTTAAGAATTTGAGCGTGAGCCCTCACCCATTTAAGATAAGGCTCCAAAGGAATGGAATTCTTACGCCCCAACGTCTTGCTATCAACTTTGTTAACCATACCCCAAGCTCGTATAAATATTTGACAGTAACCTTGGGTATCGCCTTCGTGGTTAAATGCAATTCCTTGGATGAGTACCTCATGAGGGCCATCTCTCCTAGCGTATCCAAATTGTCGCAAATCTAAACAAGGGTTGTAAGTAATGCCTCCCCTAATGCCAAGTAGAGGGACATTAGGGAATTCCCCACAGCGGTCAATGATGGTAATGTCTTCTAAGGAGCGATAATACCAACTGATATCAGCATGTGAAAGTGACATGAATCTTTTAGACCATCTCATACCTTGTTCCTTCTTCACCACAGATCGAGGTAGGTGTGAAATAAACCACCTAGACAAAAGAGGAGTGCAACACATCAGAGCCCCTCTTTTCTTCAAAGTGCTAGAGTGAAGAGAATGCAATATGTCTCCAAGCAATGTAGGCACCAGATTACGAGATATGAAAACCTTGATCACATTTACATATATAAATTGGTAAGGATTTGTAAATAGTACCAACCCATAGATGAGAAGAGCCAAAATTTCCTCGAAGGCTTGTAGATCTAAAGTATTCCAACACTCTTGAGCCTTCTCCAACAAAAACTTTGCTAGGAACCCTTTGGCACCGCTTCTTGTTACCCAATTTGCTACTATGTCAGATGGTTGCACATGTAGATCTAGAGCAATTTCCTCGGGTTTAGGGTCTCTTTCAATACCGTTTAAAGGTAACTAATTAAGAATAGGGATCCCCATGAGTTGAGAAAATTCTTCTAAAGTGGGCACAAGTTGGTAATCGGGAAAAGTGAAGCAATGATGCAATGGGTCGAAGAATTGGACGAGCACCTTTACCATATCTTCTTCAATACTTGACGTAACCAGACTAAGAAGTCGACCATGTCTTTTGGTGAACAGAGAATCTTTAGGGACCCTTGATACTAAATCCTTGAGTTGAGGAGGTACTTTCACAAGGTTGACTTGGATAGTGTTCCTGCGAGCGGAGGCCATGTCCTACAAAATAAAACAAAGATAAATCCAGAAAATCCTTGAAATGGTTAGTGAGAATTCTTATGGTATGATGTTTATGATGATTATGATGTTATGTAAAATCATGCAAGGTAAGAAAATTTATATTCACGCAAAGAAAACAAACCCTTAGTTTTAGGATTGCATGGGGTTTGTAGGTAAGTACCCTCTTGAAGTTTAGTTGGCTCAACCTGTCCTAGTTAATAGTAACCGTGTTCTAAGGGATCTCAATATCACTGATCTTTCCCCCAAGTTTCGTTCAATAAGCGATTGACTCGCAACCAAACAAAACTCAAGAGTCAAACCTCAATGAGTGTAGCATTGAGTATCAACCAACTTCGGACTGCACCAAAGCCGGTCATCTCACTATGTCCTAATGGCCAAGTTTGTCAAGTAAGGTTCTAAGGTCAGTTGATGCTTTACGACATCACGCGGCGGCCCCGTACTCTCCTTCACTGAATCAAGGGTTATCGGTACCAACCAAAGTGCCACATCAACGTAGCTACAACTTCAACCGTGTCGGTATACCCCACACAGTTCCCTCACAGTTTATTGCTACTTACCTAAAAGGTGTCCCCAAATTCGGGTGTAGGATTTAAAACAAACCCAAACAAGGAACCAAAATGTAAAGCAAACAAATCAAACAATGTAAGCAAGTAAATGTGATCTAACCCTAAGGTAACCCCAAAACAGAGTTAATTCCCCAACAGAGTCGCCAGTTCTGTGATACGGTGGGAGAACTGACTTGAGGGTTTTGCGTTTGATCGCAAATGTTGCGGTTAGCAAGAGTCGCCACCGACTTTTATTTTATCCAATAAGGAAAGGTGAAAAAGCACAGGAAATACCTTTAAAGATCTTTTCTTGAGTTCGGGGGGTAGATTATGAAAAGGGGAGGTATTAGCACCCTTTGCATCCATGGTTTTCCATGGGCTCTTAGTTGCTTTCTAGATCACTTGCTTTTTGTTTGAAAATTATGCTTTTGTGTGGTTTTGAAAGTATTTTGAAAAAGGTGCCATCGTTTAGGCGAACTTTGTAATAGTTCTCGTTCGTAAGAACGTATACAAAGTGTTGAGATTTCGAAATATTCCAAGTTTTGGAAAGATATTTGGAAAGTGTATGTGATTGTTTTGAAAATAGCAAGGATATTTGTTTTGAAATTGAGCAAGTAACTAAAAGTAATCTACCTACTCAAAAGGTCTTATATGTGCTTTTCCTCTTCCTTTAGATGTTGCTATCTTACCATTGATTTGATAAGAAGCCCCATCGTTGGATGTGAAGGGACAGGCATGGGTCATCGTATGACCATGATAGAAATGTTGTGAGATGACTTAGCACTTTTTTTTAGGTACTAAGATCATTTTGAAAGGCAACTTTGATAGCATCATCGAGGGACTATAATCTTTTTTTGATTTTTTTGTGCTAAGACCTCCCACATGCGTAACATGGCCATTTTATAAGGCGACAAGTGGAATTAACCTAAGGGTGCAAATGTGAGAGTGTGCTTGATTGCATGCATAATTTGTCTTGATTAGGGTGATCTATTCGTCAATTTTCATATCTTGTCATACACCCTAATTACTAGCATATATTGAAAGCAATAACAGTGCAAAAATGTAAAGTCCTACGCTATTACAATATTTAGGGGGATAGGGGTACATATTTATGAACGGGGGTTGAAAGTTAAAAATTCTAGGTTACCATCACAACCATATTGAATAGGTAAGAATGTACAGGAAATGTAAAGTGTTTGTCTGTTTAGAAAAATAACCTTTGTTTAAGAAAATATATTTTTTGTCTTTTTATGTTAAAAGAAAATATAACATGCAAATATAAAATATTTTTGGTGTTTTTTGATTAATAATAAAATAGAATATGATGGAAAAATAAAAAAGAAAGAAAACATAACCAACGGAAAAATAGAAGAGTAGAAGAGGTTAGAAGTTCTGACTCTGCCTTGCTGCACAAACAGAAACATGTTAGCAAAATATGGAAGTTCAGAAGTTCTGAACGTTCTGAGGACTCAGAAGTTTTCAGAAGTTCTGATGCAACTGTCAGAACTTTTCCTCTTTCCATGCTAGTCAGAACATCTGCAGCTTAGTCATTTACAAAACAGAAGTCGCATGTATAACATTTATGCCAAATTTCGTGAAATATCAGAAGCACAAATCAGAAGCAACATGTAGTTGCTAATTCTAATTCTGAACCCTAATTTCTTTATGAAACTCTAGACTGGGATCCCTTCTTACTTAGACAGGCAAATACATGAATTTTCAGAATATGTACATCATCAGGATCAGAATATCTACATTGTGCTAAATATGCAAAATCTGACAATGCTTAATCAATATGATGAGAGTTAGCAGAAAACTTACCTTGCTGTTGGAAAGGATTTTGTGAGTTGGAGAGTGTTCTTGAATTCTGGTGATGTTCTGAGTAGCTTCTTCACGTACTCAGCAGGATGGAAGTTTACAACTTCTAGGACAACTAAGGGGTGAAGTTCTGATCCATTTAAAATGGATATTGGTGGAGAATGTGTTACTATTTGATTACAGAATTTGGGATGGCTTTAATCAAGAACACTTGAGGAAAAGTGGAGTTTGAATATAAGGAATCAATGCTAAGATTTTGGTATCTTGTGTTTATAGTTTTCTGGGTTATTGGAATTTTGCAGTGATTCAAAGCCTTCTTTCTCAATTCTCTCGCCTCTTTCACAAATTTCTCTTGCCTCCTTCAGTGTGCAAATGGTGTTCTATTTATAGGCAAAGTTTTGCAGTTGGGGCGGTCAAGTGGCACAAACATCATATGCTAGATGATGACTTACTCTTGAAGTAAGCTTAAACAAGTGGGGGTTCAATGCATTCAAGTTGGATGGTTAACAGCGCCTCAGCTGGATTTGGCAGCGTAAATTAAAGAAAAGTAGAAACAACGCGTGGGTCTGGCATACTTTTGCTCAAAAGTTTGTCTTCCCAAGACAGTAGGGGTACACGTGGTGTGAATCCCTTGGATAAAGACTTCACAAGTGGTTGTAAGCATTAAATGTGTTCCCATGTGAAACTATGGATCCTTGCTTGACTCTGGATTAGAAGTTCCGTTTCAGCGTAACATCTCATCTTCTGATCTTCTTATCTTCTGATTTCAGCGTATTCTGAAGGATCCTTCAGAACTTCCAGTATACTTACATCACGCTTTGTTACCTTCTTTGGTTTAACCTTTGCAAACTCTTACTGAACCTTTGTGAACAATGGCCCAAAAGTTCTGACCAAACTCTGTCTTGAGAATATCAAGAATTTGCTGAGTGTGAACACTGGCTCAGATGTTCTGAAATTGTCATATTTCTTAAATACTTAGAAAATTTTCTAAGTCTTTTAGAATTTGATTCTTCCAAAGTAAAATTTGACTTTTGAAACTCTTGATGAAGCAAACATCATATTCTAATATGTCTTGATGAAATATGATTTTTGAGATTTGATTTTGATCCAAAAAGTCAAAGTTAGACTTCTAGTGTGCAAATGACCATTTTGCCCTTGTGAGTGATTTGCTTTGAAAAATTGATAATTCAAGGCTTGGATTTAGATGAGAGAAAATTTGAGGATCCTAGGTGATTCTTTGGAAATGAGAGGGAAAATTTTAGGGTGAAATAGTGACTATCAAGAATAAGTATCCACTTCTGAGGATTGATGATTTGATGAATCAATAGGTATATGGTTGTGACTTCAGTAAGATTGATTTGAGGTCGGGTTATCATCAAATTTGTGTTAAACTAGATGATATTTCGAAGACGGCTTTTAGAATAAGGAATAGTCATATGAGTACACTTTGATGTCATTGGTGTATCTAATGCACCAAGTCTTTTCATGGAATATATGAATCAAACTTTCCACTCGTATCTAGATAAGTTTGTGGTGGTCCTTCTGAATTTAATTGTCTTAAGGGAGTTACTTATCAGTTATTTCTATGTTTTTTATTCTTTTTTATCATAAAAATGAAATAACTAAACTACAAAATTAATTAAACCTAATAAAAGAAACATGCAAATGATTCATTAATCCAAGGCTGCAAGCAGCCAATAACACAAAAGCAAAAGGTTATAAACAACCTACAGAAACAACAATAAAATAATTTTAATTAAACTAAAAAACACATCAATTGTGATATGATTGATTGAGAGGGTCGAATGAGGTCACGACACTAGCTACCACTACCCCATACCTGAAGTAAGGATAGTGTCTTCACTGTCAGCAGATGGAATATGGTGTGCTAACGGTTGTCTTTTCTTACCAACTAGACATTACACCTGCTGCTTTTCCTGATAGGGTCTTCTCTTGCTTTATTTCTAGCCTCTGTCTTGGTAGGCTCAACGGCAGATGATTTATTTATAGATGGAGGTACCTTTGGGACAACCTCAGTCGTGACAGTTGTGTGCACCTGTGATGACTTGGTAGGGACCTTCTTGGGGGGAGTTTTTGGCTTTTGGCTTTGCAGGGGACTTGGATTTTATAGGGGAAGCTTTCTTCGGGATTCTCTTTGATGGGATAAAATTTCTCACCTTTGTAGGTTTCTTGATCTTGTCTGAAGAGAATTTTGGAGTCTCATCAGCACTCACCTCATTTTTCGATTCTTCAGACGAACCCAATTATTGTAAGCTATCTAAAGAGTCTTCATCCTCTTCACCTTCATCCTCTTCTTCTTCATCATATTCCTCAATATTTTTGTTGTCAACTTCCTACACACCCATATCCTGCTCAGCCTCATTTTTGTTGTTTTCATTCTCCTCTTCCTCCTCCTCCTCCTCCTCAATGTCATCCTCAGTATCGTCACCTTTCTCTTGCATCTCTTCATCACTGGCCTCCTTCATTCCTTCAACTTTTTTCAGTTTTTACCACTTTTTTTGGTTCCATCTCTTTATCAACTTTATCTTCAATCACAACTTCATCTTCTTTATCTTTCTCAACAACTTCATTATTGATTTCCTTCAGCACCTCATTATTGGTTACCTTCAACACCTTACCAACAACTTTATCCATAACTTTCATCCTGGATTTCACCTTTTAAGGTGCTTCTTCTCTAAGTTTCTTCTTGTTTTTTGCTTCTTGTTGTAGCATTTCATTTTAAGTGTCATCGGCTCTTTTCTCCTCAATATTATCTTCAACTTGTTCGGAAACTTTCTTGGAAACGTCCTTTGCAGGCACGTCTCTTTTCTTCACCAGGGTTTGCTTCTCAACCTTCTTCAACTTCTTTTTAGATTTTTCGAGGGTGTTTTCATTGGCCACGCCAGAGGTCGACGCCTCAACAGATCTAGTAGACACTTGATTGAAATACTTCTTACCTTTCCCTTTCTTTCTGTTCTCCTTATTATCTTGCTGATCATCTTCAACCAATATTCCCAATATGTGTGATAATGGAAAACTGGTATTAACTCCTCGCTGTAATTTCAAGCGCTCACCTTCAATTCCCATTCAAACTTTTCTTTCTCAAACTTAAAATACTCCCTCTGGTCTTTTTTCATTTGTAACAGAACTTTCCACAACACACTCTCAATTTCAAAGTTGTTATATGCTCTAGTTGACTCCAGACCCGCCTCTGCTTTCCTCTTTCTCATAGTATTCTGAAATCCTCAATAGTTTCAGCTCCTTATCTCTAATCAAACTAGTATGTCAATATCATTATCCTACTCATTCAACCATTTTTATTAAGAAAGCCACTTATTGTTGGATATCTCACAACAAGTTGTTATCTAATCCTAAGTTGATCAGGCAAAAAAATAGAATTATAACAGATTAACATATAATAAAACAAGTCACTTAACCACATATCATTTAACATAAAAACAACTTAGTATTAACTTCACATTGCTCTACTACAAAAGGTTTAGCTTATAATGAGCTGAGTACAAACAACAAGCATGGTTCTCAAAAGAAACATCCTTAAACAAATAATTAAAAAGAGATATAAACATAAGAGAGACTTGAGACTTCTTAAGACGGATAATCTTCAAGAGGTGACTCCAGCTGCACTAGGGCTCAGCAGCAGATACAGGATTGGGTGAGAAATAGAAAACTCTTTCTACTCTCCACTTTCCTCACACTTAGTATGTTCTGTGTTTTCTCTTAGAATTGTTGAACTCCTTTCTCAATCTCACCAAGGTCATATTTATAGACTTGAGTTATAGTTTGTGTTACATTGGATTATGGTCCTAAAATGAGGAAATCACATCAAGCCAAAGTAGAAATTAGCGCCAACGCAACATTCCTTCTACTTAGCTTACAAGAAATCGAGTACAAATATAAAATGGTGGGGGATAAGGTGTAGTATGGAAGGTTGTGGTGGAAGAGGTGCAGGCGGTGCTGAACAGTCTGCACAGTGTACGGTTGTACCTTCTTTTGTCTGCTAGTGCCTATGAACCTTATCATTTATTATTCAAATAATTTCAACTCTTTTGCTTAGCATAAATTCCTTCCATTTCCATCAGCCTTTTAATCTTTTCTTGAAGCCATCTGTTTTCATTCTAGTTTTCTATTTTCCTCAAAGTCCATCTTCTTTCTTCAGCTTGTGTTTTGCACAGTATACATTTGTAGTCATGCCTCAGCTCAACAATGCTAACCTTTACACAAAAACACATTAAAACAATAAAAGGGAGCACCTATTGTGCTCCGAGCCAAACTTGCAAAAACAACTAATAATTCCATAAATAAACAATTAAAAAGAAAATTAAAACCTAATAAATAAAAAGATTAAGGTATGTGTTATACCCCAAATTTTGCCCCTAAGATCCTCTACCATCTCATGTCATCACAATACATCAAGATCACGCACTCGAGTTGGATATCATCTCTATCTTTAGGTTTTCCCTTGAGGGATCATCAAGCACCCTGATTGTGTATCCTGTATGTATGTGTTTCATTTTTTTACTGACCTCTAATCCAAAATACCAAAAATATTTGTTTTGTTTTCTTGTACACTTGTGTTTTTTAGGTACTGATCCAAAGCATCCAACCAACAGTGATTTTTGTCACTTTTTTCCTGTAGAAATCGATTCCCCATATTTAAGAAATCGGTTTCCCTCACTATTTTTGTGCCCTGATTCAAGTCTTTACAGCAGAAATCGGTTTCCCTATATGGAGAAACTGGTTTCCTGCGTGAAATTGGCAAAAAGAGAGCAATTTTCAAGTGTGCAGCATGTGACTCTAATTTCCTTCTTTTTTTAGAACATTCTTGATTACCGAAAAATAATTTTCCTACCTCATCATAATTAAATTCCATCGTGCACACTCATTTTATTACATGTGCACCACTTGATCTTAATTTTGATTCCGAAATTAGTTACCAAGCCTAATTTTGGTTCCAAACCAAACTCCAAACCACCAATAATCCCAAGCCTAAATTCTATAAAAAGAGCCCTCGTTTCATTCATTCATCAAGCTTTTGATAGCCAAAATCACCTTGCTAAAAACTCTCTCAACTCTCTTCATCTACCAAATTCACCTAAAGCTCTTTCTCCATTAAAGTTAGTAAGCTTTTCATTAAAGCTTACAAATTTTGAGCTAAACTTCCATCCAAACTTTTTCTTCATCAATTATCTCAATCTAAGCTTGGGATATTATTTCTTGGAGCTGATTTGAAGCATAATTCATTTTTGGAATTGGTAATTTTTGATCCACCATTGTTGAGCTTGATCTTCATCTTTCACAATGTGATCTCTTCTTGATCTTAATGGTTTAATTCTTTGAGCCAATTTTTTTATTCCATTGGTGTTAATTCCTCATGGTTTAATGTAATGTTCATGCTCAATTAAATCCAAGATCATAAGGTGTTTGATGAAATGTTTGATTAAGAATCTTCTCTTTTTAAATGTTGTTTTTGAAATTTTCGCAGCAGAAATCGATATCCCTGTTTAGAGAAACTGGTTTCTCTCACTGATTTTGCGCCAGATTTGAAAATTTTGTGCAGGAAATCGGTTTTCCCATATGCATAAACCAATTTCCTAAAGGAAGAATACAATTTTTTGACTTGTTTTGGGACTATTTTGGTTCCTTTTCTTTTTGTACTCCTTTCTTTTTTATTGTTGCTTTGGATTACAATTTTGAATATCCAATTTCTATTTAAATTAAATGGACTTAGGATGTAGATGAAGTTGTATAAACATTCATTAATTCAAATTTATCTTAGAGTGAATTATTTAATTCAGTCTTGGTGCTTTGAATTTTTGATATGTTTAATGCTTTAATCCATCAATTATGAGTGATTGAACTTGAAGATGAAATAATTTTGAGAATGTGATTCAATATGATTTATTATTCCCCTTCCTCTTCGTCTCATCCCTTTCTTATTTATTTCCTTTAAATTATCATTGCGGCATAAACTTTATGCTTGAAATTGTCTAAGTTTGATTGATTATTGAACCATGGTTCAAGACCTTTGAAACTTGTTGTTAGGAGGCTTTAGTTTTACCAATTCTCTAACAAGTCTTCATCAAATTTGACCTAAGTTAAATCTTCAATCATCATTGATCATTTATCATAGATCCGTTTCTTTCCTCTTTAAGTGATCATTAGTGGCACAAACATTATGTTTGAATGTCTAAGTATGATTGATTATTGAATATTGGTTCAAAACCTTTGAATCTTGTTGTTAGGAGGCTTTGGTATTATCAATCCTCTAACAAGTCTTTATTATTTTTGGCCACATTTCAATATTCAATCATTATTGATCATTTATTATGGAGTTATTTTCTTCTTCACCCTTTTTTTTCTGATCAATTTGGATAAGGCATTTGAAATTTATGTTCATCTAAGCTTATGGATGATTGAAAAATTATCTTCCACTACTTAAGTCTTGATCACCCTTGTTTTTACTTGTGCTACATATTTTAGGAGTCTGGTTTTTATCATATCTCTAGCATGTACAGTTCATAGATTGTTATTGACTGACCTCGTATAGTATCGACTTCTACATAAGTTCGTCTGCGATTTCTTAACATAGTGCTACATTTGTCCCGAATCAGAAAAATAACTTCTAACATTTACTTTATGCCACTTTAAATTCCGTACTTTATTTATCGCTTTTACTTTTATGTCCTTTATTTTTAGCATTTACATTTCATGCAATTTAGGTAGGATTCCACTTTTTTTCTTTGTCCACTTGGACATATGTTTATGTTTATGCAATTTTTCCTTTGTCCATTTGGACCTTTATTTTGTGTTTAACTCATTAATAATCCAACTTGAACATTAAAATATTTAACGCTTTTCTTGGACTATCCATTACTATCCCCTGCATATTGGAGTTGTGGATCTCTTGGACTTAGAATTAGAAGCCTGGAAACTTAGAGACCTTGATACACTGTTGTTATTATGTTTGAAGTACTTGGATTTTACTCCAAGGCATTGGGTTATTCCCACTATATGCAGGTTATTCTTATTTCTATATGTTGTACCCCAAAATTTCCCCTCCCATTTTCACACAAAACATACTCCTAGAGGTCCTCAATTGCTCAAGTTGACTAAGGATTGACCAGACAAATCCTCCTCCTAAGACAATGAGCCTCAAATTAGGGTTTCACTCCTCATCAATATGTTTGAGTTCCAAGGGTCCTAAATGGTTTCCATTTCCCTAATATGTCCTCAATATCATCCATGCCATGTTTCATGCCTTGCACAAGAAATTTGCTCAACCAACTGCTCAAATGCCTGAAAATCAACTATACTAGGTCAAAAGTCAACTGTGACCCACATACATTCAAACTTCAAGATTTTTTGTCAACGTCAACATTTTGAAGTGGTACCCATCATTTGATCAAGGGTTGATCATGATTCCTCAAGGAATGCTCCTAATTCATCAAAACTCAAAAGTTGTTAAATTAGGGTTCCTATAGGAAAAGTCAACCAAACTTTGACCAGGCATAACTTTCTAATACTTTATCAGAATTTTCTCATCCAAGGCTCATTTTGAAGAGGATCCAATTCCTTACAACTTCTCTTCAACCCTCAAGTCCAAGAAATGCACCATTTGAAAGATACAAGCTCAAACATTTAGGTCCTTCCAAAAGTCAACAAAAACACCTTTTGGGTAAAAGATTCTTGCATGAACATGGAAGTTCCAATGGAGATGAGACCAAAAGGGTTGTTTAGAGGACATCATAAGCTTTCTAAAAAGTCACAGAACACCCTCTTAGGGTCAAATTTGAGAGAGATATGCATTGTCAAAGTTTGCCATTTATGGAAATTTGCACAAAGTCAACAATGCCCAAAATTGCATTTTTCCACATCGGCCCATCTTTTCAAGATTGAATCTCAGTCCTAGCATGTTCCACGACCTATGGGACCCTCCATGCCTTATTTATTTGTTTATTTAATTTATTTTGATTTTTATTCATTTAAAACTCAAATAAAATCAAATAAATCCAAATAAATCACATAATTTGTTTTAGGATTGATCTTTGCATTGAATGGAGATCTCATATGTTGTCAATAGCCAAAGAAATCGTGCAAGGCCAAATGGACACAAATATCCACATTTGACAAATTTTCAAGATTTGATTTTTTCTTAAAACCATGCCATTAATCTTCGGATTCTTGCCACAAATATTTCCCTAATCTGATTCACTACATATGCCAATGTATTTCAACCCTAGAACACAAGTTTTGAGATGCGCAGCTGCCTCTAAGAGCAAGAACAAAGTGTCAATTTTTTTTTCAAAATGTGCAGATCGGATTCCTTTCCACAGGTCGTTTCAAGCAATTCCAAGGACACAACAACACTCTTGGACATCCTCTGAAGGCATTGCAAGCATTCCCAATACCTGAAGCCATCGGAATCACGCCCACCATTCATCACGGTTTGTGTATTTCTTTCAAATTCGATTTCACTGATTCATCCATCATAAACATATTTTTTTTATATCTTTGCGTTTGGTATCATGTTTACAACATGTTGGAATGGTTTAATTGGAGTTTGAGTGCAGGTACAGTCGTTTGCCATAATTAGGGTTCCAAAGCTTCAAATTGGGGAACCCTAGCTAGAGGATAAATTGGGCCAAATTAAAGGCCTCTTCATGTCCAGGGGATGATTTGCAGTCGACCCATGTCTTTGGAGGGAATTTATTTTTCTTGAATTGTGTTTTATAGTTTTGCAGATTTGTAGCTACAATCAAAAGCTGTCACTATAGCCTATAGTGACAGATTAGACTGTAGGTAAAAGTGTTTGGTCTAAAACAACAGGCTGTTGGAGAAGATGATGGTGTGGCTGGAGGAAGCTTGCTGATTGGCTCATTCAAATAGAAGGGACCCACCAAAAGGCGCGCGTCTGACAGCTGGGCATAGTGCTCTGTTTACCTTATATTTATTTTGTTTAATTATGTACACAAATGAGTTAACAACGTAGATGGCAAAGGGCAAGGCGTGTGAAGTGAAGCACCTGGGTTTGAATCCAGGGCCAGGCATTTTATATTTACTTAACATTTTCTACAGGATTCAATGCATTATCCTCCAGCGCGTTCATCCTACAGCCTAAGGTCTGGCCTATAGATTTATACTCAAAGCAGATCCAGCATCCCACAAACATGTTCCATGGTGCACCTTCAAGCGCAGTCCCCACTGAATCCAAACAAATCAATTGGGCTCAGCTATTTTGGGCCTAACACAAATTCAGCAAGGCAACCCCCAGTTTTCTATTTCATACCAGGCCCATTTTAATTCTTTTTAATTTATTTATTTAATTAATGGTTTTTTAATTACTTTGCAAAAATCATTGTTTTTTTAAAAAATCACAAAAAATCACAAAATATTAGAATTAGGTTTTTTTCTTAAATTAATTAATTTCATTAATTGATTAGATTAGCTTAAACTAGGATAATTTAATTCCCTTTTCATAATTAAAATCAATTAGAGATTAGTTTTAATTTGCAAAAATTAATTATTTTTCTCAAATAAAAAATGCAATTTTTTTTTCTTCTAAGTCAATTAGATTCGTTAAACTTTAATTCGTCGTATTTAATTTCATCGCACGTATTCCTTTTATTATTTTTTCCAATTAATGTAATTTCTCTAAGGTTTGTAATAGTTAAAGTTAGGATATTTACTGCTTTTATTTCCCCATTTTGGTTATGTAATTCCCATCCCCCGAAGCCTTGTAATAGTTAGACTCTAAATTTCCCGCACTTTATTTTCTGCTATTAATTAAACTGTTAGATGATTGATAATAGGATTGTATGCAAAAGATTATTGTTTAAAGCAGTAGAAAATCCTAACTGTGCAAAGATAAATACCTAAAAAAAGCACATTGTTGCACACTTCCACCCTTAGGGTATACCTTACTTGGTTGCCTCGGAAAATAACGGTCACAATTCTCGAAACGTGAGAATTCTTAGTGGCTATCCTTAAGTCTAAAGAGATCACTAGTCCCTCGATGACCCTCTCGACTGTTGCCTCGGTTAAAAAGTGATCTTAGGGGCTTTAGGATAGTTATTAAGAGTTCTTGCCATGTTGCCTTAGTGACCGTACGTCCCTTTCGATAGTCCCTCAAATATCCAACGATTAGGGCTACCTACTCCTTAATAGTATGATAGAACTATTTAAAGGAAATAAGAAAATGAACAGTCTTTTTCGAGTAAGTAGATAATTGTTAGGTACTTGCTCAAAACAACAACTTTTTACACCCTACACTTTCACACTCTTTTCAACTAAAGTTTTCAAAAGAACACTTTATCACACTCTTGAGGATTGATACAAGGGTTACCAAAAAGTGAATTGTCGCACTAAGGCAATTTCAAAACTTTTTAAAAGCACACAGACACACAAAAACAATTTTAAAATTAGCAAGTACCTAAGAGCCCGTGGAAAACCACTGATAGAAAGGGTGCTAACACCTTCCCTTTCTATAATCTACCCCGTACTCAGAAACATCTTGAAAAAGGTTTTTTCTGTTCTTTTTCCCTTTTCCTTTGTTGGATAAAATAAAAGACAGTGGCGACTCTTGCTTACCGTGCATTTGCAAACAAAAAAATGCAAAACCAATAGTAACTAAAAACAGTCAGTTGTGCCACCGTATTACAGAACTGGTGACGCTGCTAGGGAAACAAGTTAATAAAGTGGGGTATACCTTAGGATCTAGGTCATTTTTAAATTTCTTTCTTGTTTGTTTTTCCTGCTTTATCTTTAAGGGTTTTTTCTTGGGTATTATTGAAGATCCAACACCCAGATCTGGGGGCACTTTTTACGTAAACAGCAATAGATCATGGAGATGGAACAGTGTAGACTGATATGGTTTATGTGATGGCTGTGTTGGTGTGACACTTTGGTTGGTACCAGTATCCTTCGTGTTGAAACGAGGAGAATACGGGGCCGCCACATGGTGTCGTGAAGCACTAACAGACCTTAGAACCTTAGTTGAAAAAACTTGGCGATTAGAAAGTAGTGAGATAGCCGACCTTGGTATAAAGCTGAGGATTGGTTGATACTCGATGCTACACTCATTGAGATCAAATTTTCGGGATATTTCGGCCGCAAGAAAAGATTGCCTGAGCTGAAACAATGCCCGATAAAGGATGATCAATGATATTGAGAATCCTTAGAACCCGGTTACTTTTCTAAGACAAGTTTGAAACCAACTAAACTTTAAAAGGGTACTTACCTTTAACCTCATGCAAGCCTTTGAACCTAAGGTCTATTGTGTGCTTTTCTTGTGTGTGATTTACTCTGTTTAAACATAACATCATGCATCATAACATAGCATTTGTTCTTATTACACTAACCATTTCAAGGACCGAGGGAATTTATCTTTGTCCTGTTATGCAAATCAAGGCTTCTGCTCGTAGAATCACTATCTGAATCAAATTTGTGAGAAGATGATTGGTGTACTCTTTCAGTTCTTTGATCCCAAGTACCATTGCTTCACCTTTCAAGACTATCAGTTGGTGCCTACCATGGAAGAGTTATCTCAGTTATTGGATATACCTATTCTTTACCAGATGCCTTTCACAGGTTTAGAAGAGGTTCCCAAGCCAAAGGTCATTGCCTCAGCTTTGCATCTGAAACGGACTGATGTGGTATCCAATTGGGAAATGAGAAGCGAAGTTAAGGGTTTTCTAGCCAAGTTCCTAATAGAGAAGGCCCAACTGTTTTGGGATGATTTGGACTTTTAGGCTTTTGAGGAGGTCTTAGCGCTTCTAATTTATGGGTTAGTACTGTTCCCTAATCCAGACTTACTCATAGATGTGAATGCTATCAATATCTTCTTCTCTCGCAACCCTGTGCCTGCTTTGCTCGAAGATATCTTACATGCTCTCCACACTCGTACCATGAAGAGAAGAGGGGTTCTTATGTGCTGCATGCCATTACTGTCGAGGTGATTTATTTCTCACCTCCCTAAGTCAGTGCTGAAGAATGAAGACGGTTTGGGTTGGTCGCAAAGGATAATGTCACTTTCTCACACGGATATTCTCTGGTATTCCTGATCTATGGGAGATATTTCTATTATTGACTGGTGCGGGGAATTCCCTAATGTCCCACTACTTGGAATTAGGGGAGGCATAACTTATAATCCTTCTTTGGCTCTGCGAAAATGTTGTTACGCTCGAAGGGATGGTCCTCATGAGATGCTTATCCTGGGCATTGTGTTTAACTATGAGAATGATTTTCAAGGGTATCGCCAGAGGTTCATACGAGCTTAGGGCATGGTAAACAGATCTGACGTCAAGACTTTGGGGCCGAAGACTTTCATTCTTATGGAACCTTATCTCCATTGGATACGAGCTCGTGCTCAGAAACTTATGATGCCATACATAGCCATTTTACCAGTGATTCTGGAGCCCATTACTGAAGGGGATATTCCCTACACAGTTCTTCATCCTGATATGCCCACTAATCTTGAAGAATTACAGAGGTCCTGGATTCAGTTGAAGAAGGAGCGGGATACTTATAGAGACCAGTTCTATGCCCAGGAGAAGAAATTTTTAGAGCTCACAAAGCAAATTCATGATGAAAGAAGCCTTAATGTTTATCTCGGCGCGAAAAGAAAGCACCCATGGGAAACCTGATCTTGTTTTAAGTTTTCATAATTTTCAATTGAAATGCCTAAAAGGAAATTGTATTTTGAATTCTACTAATAAAATATTTGTTTCGTTTTGGTTCGCAAATTTAAATTTCCCAAAAATCCTTTAAATCATTGCATACACATGCCATACATATCAATGCATAAACAGGTTTCATAACATGTTTCTCATCTTCTTCGCTGTTTATTTCAATAATAATGACTTATGAACAAAGTATCTAGGATCCCCAGGCACAAAATGCCCAATTTCAGCAAATGTTTGTAGCTTTGGCTAAAGGGTAGAAAGATATGGAGGCCCTTATTCTAAAAGATAGAAAGAAGAAGACGAAGAAGACCGCTTGTATGGTAAACTTGGGAAGAAGATTCAAGGGACCATTGAAGAAAATGGTTGATCTGGCCTCTTCATCCAAGGAAGGAGAGAATCAAGAGGTTGAGACAAGGGAGGAAGACCCTAATCCAGGGGAATCTGATAATGACACTGATTACAACGAAGAGCAGTATCCTCCGGTTGACGAAAGGTACAAACAGCTAGAGGATCGTCTGAATGTAATGGAGATCCAAAGAGTACCAGGGCTGGATTTTGAGGAGCTGGGTTTGGTATCTAGGGTTGTCATCCCACAGAAGTTCAAGGTTCTGGTATTTGCAAAGTATGATGGGGTTTTCTTGTCCCAAGCTTCATCTCCGTTCTTATATGAGGAAGATTCAGCCTCACACTGCTGATAGGAACTTGTGGGTCCATTTCATTCAAGACAGTCTGTCTGGGACTCAGTTTGAGTGGTTCTACCGGCAGGAGGGAATCAATGTTCGCAATTGGCAAGATCTGGCTACTGCTTTTTATAAGCAGTATTAATATAACAATGACCTTGCTCCTACCCGTACTCAACTCCAGAGTATGTCTATGGGTGCAAGCGAAGGTTTTAAAGACTATGCTCAGAAGTGGAGAGATTTGGTAGGGAGAGTCCAACCCCCTTTGTCTGATAGGGAGTTGGTAGACATGTTTCTTCGTACGTTGTCTGGTTCGTTCTTTAATCACTTGATTGATAGCTCCTAAGCTGGTTTTACTGAGCTGATATTGACTGGAGAAAGGGTAGAAGTTGGGATCCGAAGTGGAAAGATCCAGAAAGACACGCCTTCAAGTATAGTGAAAAATCCATTCATGTGTAAGAAGGATGTCAATGCTATTTACAATCTAAGAAGTCAGAGTAGAACCGAGCATCGTCCAACGGTAGGGGCTATGATGATACCTAGGCCCGTGGCTACTCAACAACGAAACAATCAGCCAAGGTTAGAAAGACCTCAAAGGCAGTTCACCTGGATCAATATGACGTTGTCTGAGGTTTTACCCTATCTGTTAAAATCTAACTTGGCAACCTTAAAGGAGGCTCCCAAGAACCCCAAAATCACATCTCCACATTAAAATCCAAATGCCCGGTGTGCTTACCATTCTGAGAGTCCAAGCCACGATACAAACGACTATTGGGCTCTGAAGAATAAGTATAGGATCTGATCAAAGCGAAGGAGATTGAGTTTGATGCTCCTGAGATGCCTAATGTCACAACTGCTCCCATGCCCAAGCACAACCGGTGTGTTAATGTCGTTGATATTGATCTATTCGTTACTTCTGTTGATGAAATTTCTACTCCTCTCATGACCGTCAAGAAGAATTTGTTACTAGTCGGTTTATTTTCGGGTTGTGGTGAAGGTTACCACATGTGTTTAGCTCTGCCTTCTGGTTTTCATTTACTGAAAGCAGGTGTTCAATGCCTGATGGATAACAAAGAGATTTTGTTCGAAAAGACTACATTTCCAACTGTTCTACATGAAGACGTTGCTATCATAACCATTTTCGCCAATCCTTCCAAGGTCTCCTCCAAAAGACCTGTTAGGATTACATTGGCCTCAAGAATTTCTCCATTAATAATCACTTTTCCTGGCCCTGTACCGTACTCCTCGGACAAAGATGTTCCTTGGAATTATGGTGCTGACGTTTACTATCATGGCGTCAAGCAGGATTTGTTAACCATTAAAGATGGAAAAGCTGAAGAGGCTGATCCCGATATCAGTAACATTGTGGGGACCAGCAAAATTACTCAAAGTGGAAGGGTTTTCTCTTCCGAGATATCCCCGAAGAATGTTGCTAAGCATGTTGTTATTCCATCTGTTATTCTGGCTAGTAATATTTCTAATACACCCATCCTAACTCTAGTTGTTACCCCTTCCGATAAGCCATCTGGGACTCGGGTCAAAGAAGTTGTAGGTGAGCCTGCCCGAAGGCACCTAGAAAAGTTATTTTGGAATCCTCTAAATAAGAAATGGAGGTGATTTTAAAGATAATCAAGAAGAGCGACTACAATGTGGTCGAACAGTTGGGGCAGACCCCTTCGAAGATATCAATGTTTGCTCTGCTATTGTGTTTCGAGGCCCATGCAAAGGCTTTGGTTACATTTCTCAAGACTGTGCATGTTCAGTAAGAAACCTCCGGTGACCAATTCGAGGACTGTATGGCTAGTTTGATTGCTGATAATGGGTTGAGTTTTTCATATGCTAATTTGACACCCAAGGGAAGAAATCATAATGATGCTCTGCATGTCTCGATCGAATGCATGGGCACTACTATAGCCCATGTGCTAGTGGACACTAGATCGTCACTGAATGTTCTTCCCAAGAAGGCTCTTGATAGGCTAGATTGTGAAGGTTTGACCTTAAATCCCAGTAACATTATGGTGAGGTCTTTCGACGGTTCAAAAAGAATGGTGCACGGGGAGGTGGACATCCTTGTCAAAGTGGGTTCCCAGACCTTTGAATCCACCTTCTATGTGATGGATATCAGGCCATATTATTCTTGTTTATTGGGTCATCCTTGGATCCATGAAGTTGGAGTTGTTACTTCTACGCTACACCAAATGTTGAAGTATCCAGTGAAGAGAAAGATTGTCACCGTTTATGGTGAAGAGGAGTACATGGTAAGTCACCTGAACTCTTTCAAGTATATGGAAATGGACGGTGAGTTCGTAGAGACCCCTTGTCAAAATTTTGAAGAGGTTCCCCAGATTATGGCATCAATCAAGACTATTACCAGTGTGCCAAAGATCACCATACCTCCTTTGAAGATGGCTTCTCTCAAGGACTCCAGAGCAGTAGTTGAAAAAGGTGGGTGTACCATTTGGGGACAACTCTATGATTTTCCTTACAAAATTGACAAATTTGGTTTGGGATTTACTTCAGGAGCTCAAAGGGTTGTTCAACGTGCTCGGGCTGGAGGACCTCCCCTACGCATTAGCAATCATGGGGTTAATGCTATAAAAGACAATGATGAGGATTCTGATATTGATAGATGGATCTAACCCACTACCAATGGTGGACCTAGTAACTGGACGGCCAAAGTTTTTGTGCCGATTACTTTTGTTCAGCAGTAATTATCTTACTTGTTTTTCGGATTTTTAATAAACAATAGAAACTATATGGCCTTGTGTCTTACCCGAGGAACAATGGTTTATTTTTTAGGGTTATTATATGTCATTATCATATGTCATCAATAAAACATTGGACGTTCTTGCTTACAAATTTTGCGCTCTCTATTTTTCTTTTCTGCTTTTCACTTTATCAATACAAATATGCTCTTACACACACTCACATATCAAACTGCAGATCCATATCCACTCTGGATCCCATTGATAACAGTTTTGCTATTTCCAGTTATAACTTCGAAAATCCGATCAACCAAGCCGAGGACGAAGGTGAGGAAGATTGTGAGGTACCTGGAGAACTTGCTAGACTGTTACAGCATAAAGAGGGGGCAATACAGCCTCATGAAGAGCCAATTGAGACAATAAACTTAGGAATAAAGGTAGACCGAAAAGAAGTCAAGATTGGCGTAAATCTGGAGATTAATGTCAAACAGTGGTTGATACAAATGTTACCTGACTATGTCAAGATCTTTATCTGGTCATATGAAGACATGCCAAGACTGGATACAGATATTGTGGTCCACCGACTAACAACTAAAGAAGATTTCCCTTCGGTAAAGCAGAAGGTCCATCGCATGCGCCCTGAAATGTCGGAGAAGATCAAAGCAGAGGTTATGAAGCAGTTCAACACTGGCTTCCTAGCTGTCACCTCTTATCCCCAATGGGTTGCCAACGTGGTATCAGTGCCTAAAAAAGATGGTAAAGTATGAATGTGTGTGGACTTCAGAGACCTGAACAGGGCCAGCCCCAAGGATGACTTCTCACTTCCCCACATCGATGTTCTGGTTGACAACACCGCAGAACACAAAATCTTTTCCTTCATGGATGGTTTCTCTGGCTACAACCAGATCAATATGGCACCTGAAGACATGGAGAAGACAACCTTCGTCACACAGTGGGGCACTTTTTGTTACAAGGTGATGCCTTTTGGGTTTAAGAATGCTGGGGAAACTTATCAGCGAGCCATGGTAGCTTTGTTCCACAATATGATTCACCATGAGATAGAGGTTTATGTTGATGACATGATAGCCAGGTCTCAAACCGAAGAAGAACACCTTGATCATCTACAAAAGTTGTTTGACAGGTTGAAGACATTCAAGCTGAGGTTGAATCCGAACAAGTGCACCTTTGGGGTTCATCGTCAATGACAAAGGTATTCAGGTAGACTCTGCAAAGGTGAAGTCTATACAAGAGATGCTGGCTTCCCATACTGAGAAGGAAGTTAGAGTTTTTTTGGGACGCCTAAACTACATTTCCAGGTTCATTTCCCATTTAACTGCTACCTTTGAGCCAATCTTCAAACTCCCGAAGGAAGATCAAGTGGTAAAATGGAATGACGAATGCCAGACTGCTTTCGAAAGAATCAAGGAGTACCTTTAAGAACCACTAATTCTGATGCCTCTAATTGAAGGAAAGACTTTGATAATGTACTTAACAGTGTAAGACAATTCAATGGGGAGTGTGCTGGAGCATGCAATATACTACCTTAGAAAACTTTTTACCGACTGTGAGACAAGATACTCACTGCTCGAGAAAACTTGTTGCGCTTTGGCATGGGCTACTCGCCAACTAAGACAATATATTTTGACCCACACTACTTTGCTGATATCTAAGATGGATCCGATCAAGTACATCTTCGAGAAGCCCGCTCTCTCTGGAAGAATAGCAAGATGGAAGATGATCTTAACCGAATACAATATCCAATATACAACCCATAATAAAATCAAGGGAAGTGTATTAGATGATCATTTGGCTCATTACGCCATGGACGACTACCGGTCCATGAATTTTGAGATCCCAGACGAGAATATTATGCTAGTGACTGACTATGAAGAACCTGGACCGGATGAAGGACCTGAAGAAGGATCCCAGTGGATTATGGTTTTTGACGGAGCCTCGAACGCACTTGGTAATGGCGTTGGTATTGTAATTATATCTCTTGAAGGCTGTCATACTCCTTTCACTGCCCGAATATGCTTCAAATGTACCAACAACATGGCGAAGTACGAAACATGCATCATGGGTCTCAAAGCTGCTATCGACCTGAGGATCAAGTTCTTAAACATTTTCAAGGATTCAGCCTTGGTGATAATTCAGATCAAAGGAGAGTGGGGCACGAAGCACCCGAATCTCATCCCTTACAAAGAGCACGTGCTGATATTGCTTCCACACTTTGAGGAGGTAACCTTTGAACATTTTCCACGAGAAGGGAATCAATTAGCAGACGTGCTAGCTACCATGTCTTCTATGTTCAAGGTCAGGTGGGGTAACGAGGCCCCTCGGATCACTATTGAAAGGTTGGATGAACCAGCATACTGCTACGAGATTGACACAGAAGGAGTAGCTGACAAACCTTGGTTCTATGAGGTGGAGAGATATCTCAAGACTAAAGAGTATCCCTAGGGGGCATCTGTCAATGATAAGAAGTTTCGGAGAAGGTTCACCGCGAAATTCTTCCTCAGTAATGGAATACCATGACTCTACTTTACTTTGGTGCATAGACAAGAGCGAAGCTGAGAGGATTATGACAGATCTACACGAAGGTACCTTCGGAACCCATTCAAGTGGACATACCATGGATAAAAAGATCCTACGGGCAGGATACTATTGGTCCACTATAGAAGCAGACAACTATCAGCATTCCCGAACGTTTCACAAATTCCAGATCTATGCTGATAAGGTATATGTACCTCTGGTTCCCTTGAACGTCTTGATGGCTCCCTGGCCCTTTTCAATGTGGGGCATTGACATGATCGGAGAGATTAGACCTACTACTTCCAATGGGCATCGCTTCATCCTGGTGGCCATTGATTACTTCACGAAATGGGTTGAAGCTACCTCTTTTGCTACTATTACCAAGAATGCTATGGTGCGGTTTATCAAGCCTAACCTGATCTGTCGGTATGGTGTGCCAGAGAGAATCATCACTGACAATGGTACGAATCTCAACAACACAATGATCACCGAACTCTGTAAACAGTTCAAGATCCAGCACCATAATTCTTCCCCTTACTGGCCGAAGATAAATGGCACGTTGGAGGCTGCTAACAAGAACATAAAATAGATCATACAGAAGATGACAGTGACATACAAAGACTGACATGAGATGTTACCATTTTCTCTTCATGGATACCGCACCTCCGCACGAACATCGACAGGGGAAACACCCTACTCTCTAGTATATGGAATGGAGGTTGTCCTGCGTATTGAGGTCCAGATCCCTTCTCTGAGAATCATGAAGGATGCACGTCTAAATGAAGATGATTGGATCCAGACTCGACTTGATCAACTGAATCTGATCGATGAAAAGAGACTCACTGCTGTCTGTCATGGTAAAATGTATAAAAAATGGATGCTCAAGGCTTTCAACAAAAAGGTCAGGCGCCAAACATATCAAGTCGAGGATCTAGTGATCAAGCGCATCATACTGCCGCAAGGAGATCTCAAGGGAAAATTGACTCCCAAATACGAAGGGCCATTTGTGATCAAAAGTATATTTTCTGGTGGAGCCATGATTCTAACCACCATGGACGGTGCGACCTTCCTTACCCTGTCAATACGGACATAGTGAAAATATACTATGCATAAATAAGACCGGCTAGGTTGACCGGCCTAGGAAAAAATAAGGGCTTCTAGGCGAACCAAAAGGGTTCGGGCAAAAATTAGGGATGAAAACAAAAAAATCTATACACCCGGCAAGTCGAAAACCTAAAAAGGCGACATGGGCAAAAAAGGGTATCCCGGTGGACTGAAAACCCGAAAGGGAAGTCCAGAAAAAAGTTATGGATTTAAATAATATCACTATGTCCCATTAGATCACCTTGCGACCAGACTTCAACATCATCTATCAAGCTCAAAATGGCACCAATCAATCCAATCAGCTTCAGACAAGCAACAAAGTGATGAGACATTCGAAGACATAGCGGCAATAGCATAATTGAAACTCAATGGGATTATTACACATAGTTGTTTTCTTATCTTTATACACAATATTGTATAGCTTTCATTTTCACGGAGGCGTTCTCTTACTAGAGCGTCAGCTTCCTTGTACAAAAATGCCTGTTATAGGCCAACTTCAGAAATTAATATAAGTCATTTTTACTAAACCATTTGTTTTTATTTTTCTGTTTTGTTTTGCAAAAAATGTCCAATGATTTATTCTTGACATATGCATTTGAATATGATTTCTATTCAGAAATATTTGCATAAGAAACGGAAAGACAATTGCTTATAACTTAAGAAACAGGGGCAAAAAACTTTAAAAAAACCATGTCAATCCCGACAGTTACTCCTTCGGCAAGTATAGGGGCAGCAACAGCTTTGAAACAAGGTCACCATCACATGAGACAATGTGACGTCTACACTCCCCACGGAATAGAGGCAACCAAAGCTTTGACATCGGCTTCCCCAAATAGGAGTTACTTTCCCCAACAAAGTTCCTTCAGAGAGTCGACGTCTATATTCCCCAGCTGAATTTTATAATCACAAGCGGTTCATAAAGTTTTCTCCAGAGCAGAGTTTATTTCTCCTAATACAGAAGCTTAATCCCCAACATTATTTATTTCTCCAGCTACGAAATTTCATCCCCCAGTGGAGTTTATTTCTCTGAATCGGCAAAATCTTCCAGCAAAGCATCTCCTCTCTCAAACAGAGTTATTCCCCCATAGAGTTATTCTCAAGTAGAGTCTCTCCCATATAGAATATTCATAAACATAAAGGAGTAAATCCACGGCATAGTCATCTCCGTTCCCCATCCCCAGCGGAAGTAGAAGGACCATTTTTTCTACAACGGTCAGAAATTCAATTTCCAGTACTCTCCAGCAGCACCCAGGGATTTATTTTCCCAGACTCGGATGTGTTACAATAGCATTTCATGTTCATACATCATGACGTGCGCATACATATTGAATTCAGCATAATCTTATTTATTTTGAGAACATCATCACACAATGCATTTCATGCATCGCATATAATTAATCTTGTACCTTTTCAAGAAAGATGGTTATCATCAACAATTCCAACAGTTCAAGATAAAATCCATGAAGCTATACATGCCATATCTGCAGACAACCAATGGAAAATCAGTTCCTGAAACCAAACGGGTCAACTAATCTACATGAACGAATGAAGTATCCCTACTATCCAGGATTTCATTTCGAAGTAACCTTACTACCCAGGTTCCTTCTTATAGCCATACTAACCAGGATTTATTTCGAAGTAACCCTACCACCTAGGTTCCTTCTCATAGCCCTACTACCCAGGATTTATTTTGAAGTAACCCTACTACCCAGGTTCCTTATCATAGCCCTACTACCCAGGCTTTATTTCGAAGTAACCCTACTACCCAGATTCCTTCTCATAGCCCTACTATCCAGGATTTCATTTCAAAGTATCCCTACTACCCAGGTTCCTTATTATAGCCCTACATTCCAGGATTTCATTTCGAAGTAACCCTACTACCCAGGTTCCTTATCATAGCCGTATTATCCAGGCTTTCATTTTGAAGTAACCCTACTACCCAGGTTCCTTCTCATATCCCTACTACCCAGGCTTTATTCCGAAGCATCCCTACTACCCAGGCTTTATTTCAAAGTAACCCTACTATCTAGGTTCCTTCTCATATCCCTACTACCCAGGCTTTTGTTCCAAAGCAGCCCTACTACCCAGGTTTTATTTCGAAATAACCCTACTACTTAGGTTCATTCTCATGAGCCTACTATCCAGGTTCCTTCTCATATCCCTACTACCCAGGCTTTTATTTCGAAGTAACCCTACTACCCAGGTTCCTTCTCATAGCCCTACTACCCAGACTTTTATTCCAAAGCAACCCTACTACCCAGGCTTTATTTCGAAGTAACCCTACTACCTAGGTTCCTTCTCATAATCCTACTATCCAGGCTCCTTTTTATGAATTACCTGACGTAGTTTTACATGGACTTGTCCCGAGAAAGCCCTATACATGCTTCTTCTCTTTTATCTCCGGACAACAGTTTACAACACTGTAAAACCTGTACCCGACCAGATACAGTCGATTTCATATTTCCCCAGTAAGTCACTGTGAGGCCTGGAATACGACCAAATAGCAGTCAGCCTTATCATCCTCAACCAGTCACCGTGAAGCCTAGACTCGAACAGATATTAGCTCACTTTTGTCTCATCAATCAAGAGTTAATTTCCCAGTAGAGTAATGGACAATCGAAGCTCCTGGACTCTATTTCCCGGGATATAAATCAACATTCCCCAGCGAAGTCCTCCTCAACAGTAGGTATAGGAATTCTCTCAAAGGAATCTCTCATGCAACCGATCGCTTTTCTGGATGGCATCTTTAAGCCCATCTCTGATGATTCTCCATCGCCTTACAAATGGCATATGTAAGCCCATTCCCGATATTATCGATCGACATTCACTTCACGCGAGTGCAAATTTCTGGGCATTCTAGTATTTAATCATCTTCCACCTTCAGATCACGAAAGACAGACAAGTCAATCTACATCTTCAGGTTTCAGAAGATTGAATAGGGGCAGCTATTGTACCCCAAAATTTTCCCTCCCATTTTCATACAAAACATACTCCTAGAGGTACTCAATTGCTCATGTTGACTAAGGATTGACCAGACAAATCCTCCTCCTAAGACAATGAGCCTCAAATTAGGGTTTCACTCCTCATCAAGATGTTTGAGTTCCAAGGGTCCTAAATGGTTTCCATTGCCCTAATATGTCCTCAAGATCATCCATGCCAAGTTTCATTCCTTGCAAAAGAAGTTTGCTTAGTCAACTACTCAAATGCCTGAAAATTAACTATACTAGGTCAAAAGTCAACTGTGACCCACATCCAGTCAAACTTCAAGATTTTTGGTCAACATCAATATTTTGAAGTGATGTCCACCATTTGATCAAGGGTTGATCATGATTCCTGAAGGAATACTCCTAATTCATCAAAACTCAAAAGTTGCTAAATTAGGGTTCTTATAGGAAAAGTTAACCAAACTTTGACCAGGCATAACTTTATCATACTTTATCAGATATTTCTCATCCAAGGCTCATTTTGAAGAGAATCCAATTCCCTGCAAGTTCTTTTCATCCCTCAAGTCTAAAAAATGCACCATTTGAAAGATACAAGCTCAGAGATTATTGGTCCTTCCAAAAGTCAACAAAAACACCTTTTGGGTCAAAGCTTCTTACATGAACACGGAAATCCAATGGATATGAAACCAAAAGGGTTGCTTAGAGGACATCCTAAGCTTTCTAAAAAGTCCAAGAGCACCCTCTTAGGCTCAAAATTAAGAGAGATGTGCATTGTCAAAGTTGGCCATTTTTGGAAATTTGCACAAAGTCAACAATACCCAAAATTGCATTTTTTTCCACATGGGCCAATCTTTTCAAGATTGAATCTCAGTCCTACCATGATCCACGACCTATGGGACCCTCCATGCCTTATTTATTTGTTTATTTAATTTATTTTGATTTTTATTCATTTAAAACTCAAATAAAATCAAATAAATCCAAATAAATCACATAATTTGTTTTAGGATTGATTTTTGCGTTGAATGGAGATCTCATATGCTGTCAATAGCTAAAGAAATCGTGCAAGGCCAAATGGACACAAAATATCCACATATGGCAACTTTTCAAGATTTGATTTTTTCTTAAAACCATGCCATTACTCTTTGGATTCTTGCCATAAATATTTCCCTAATCTGATTCACTACATATTCCAATGTATTGCAACCCTAGAACACACGCTTTGAGATACGCAGTTGCCTCTAAGAGCAAGAACAAAGTGTCAATTTTTTTTGTCAAAAAGTGCAGATTGGATTCCTTTCCACGGGCCTTTTCAAGCAATTCCAAGGACACAACAACACTCCTGGACATCCTCTGAAGCCATTGCAAGCATTCCCAAAGCCCGAAGCCATCAGAATCACGCCCACTATTCATCACGGTTTGTGTATTTCTTTTAAATTCGATTTCACAGATGCATCCATGACAAACATATTTTGTTTATATCTTTGTGTTTGGTATCATGTTTACAACGTGCTGGAATAGTTTAATTGGAGTTTGAGTGCAGGTACAGTCGTTTGCCATAGTTAGGGTTCTAAAGCTTCAAATTGGGGAATCCTGGCTAGAGGCGAAATTGGGCGAAATTAAGGGCCTCTTCGTGTTCATGGGATGATTTGCAGTCGACCCATGCCTTTGGAGGGAACTTATTTTGCTTGAATTTTGTTTTAGAGTTTTGCAGATTTGTAGCTACAATAAAAAACCGTCACTATAGCCTATAGTGACGGATTGGACTGTAGGTAAAAGTGTTTGGTCTAAAATAACAGGTTGTTGGAGAAGATAATGGTGTGGCTGGAGAAAGCTTGTTGATTGGCTTATTCAAATAGAAGGGACCCACCAAAAGGCGCACGCATGACAGTTTGGCATAGTGCTTTGTTTACCTTATATTTATTTTATTTAATTATGTACACAAATGAGTTAACAGAGCAGACGGCAAATGGAAAGGCATGTGAAGTGAAGGACCTGGGTTCGAATCCAGGTCCAAGCATTTTATAATTTCTTAACATTTTCTACAGGATTCAATGCATTATCCTACAGCGCGTCCATCCTACAGCCTAAGGTATGACCGTTAAATTTAGACTCAAAGCAGATCCAGCGTTCCACAAACAGGTTCCATGATGCACCCTCAAGCGCAGCCCCCACAGAATCCAAACAAATCAATTGGGCTCAGTTTTTCAGGGCCTAACACAAATTCAACAAGGCACCCCCAAATTTTCTATTTCATACCAGGCCCATTTTAATTCTTTTTAATTTCTTTATTTAATTAGTGGTTTTTTAATTACTTTACCAAAATCATTGTTTTTTTTTAAATCACTAAAAATCACAAAACATTAGAATTAGGTTTTTTTCTTAAAGTAATTAATTTCATTAATTAATTAGATTTGCTTAAATTAGGATATTTTAATTCCCTTTTCATAATTAAAATCAATTAGAGATTAGTTTTAATTTGCAAAAATTAATTATTTTTCTCAAATAAAAAATGAAAAAATATTTTTCTTCTAAATCAATTAGATTCGTTAAACTTTAATTCCTCGTATTTAATTTTATCGTGCGCATTCCTTTATTTATTTTTTCCAATTAATGTAATTGCTTCTAGGTTTGTAATAGTTAAAGTTGGGATATTTTCTGCTTTTATTTCCCTAGTTTTGGTTATGTAATTCCCATCCCTCGAAGCCTTGTAATAGTTAGACTCTAAATTTCTCGCACTTTATTTTCTTCTATTAATTAAACTGTTAGATGACTGATAATAGGATTGTATGAAAAAGATCAATGTTTAAATCAGTAGAAAACCCTAACTGTGCAAAGATAAATACCTGAAAAAAGCACACTATTGCACACTTGCACCATTAGGGTATATACCTCACATGGTTGCCTCGGAAAATAACAGTCACAATTCTCGAAACGTGAGAATTCTTAGTGGCTGTCCTTAAGTCTAAAGAGATCACTAGTCCCTCAATAACCCTCTCGACTGATGCCTCAGTTAAAAAGTGATCTTAGGGGCTTTAGGACAGTTACTAAGAGTTCTTGCCCTGTTGCCTTAGTGACCTTACGTCCCTTTCGATAGTCCCTCAAATATCCAACGATTAGGGCTACCTACTCCTTAATAGTTGGATAGAACTATTTAAAGGAAATAAGAAAATGAACAGTCTTTTTCGAGTAGGTAGATAATTGTTAGGTACTTGCTCAAAACAACAAATTTTTACACCCTACACTTTCACACTCTTTTCAACTAAAGTTTTCAAAAAAACACTTTATCACACTCTTGAGGACTGATACAAGAGTTACCATAAAGTGAATCGCCGCACTAAGGCAATTTCAAAACTTTTTAAAAGCACACAAAAACAATTTAAAAATAAGTAGGTACCTAAGAGCCAGTGGAAAACCACAGATATAAAGGGTTCTAACATCTTCCCTTTCTATAATCTACCCCCATACTCAGAAACATCTCGAAAAAGGTATTTTCTATTCTTTTTCCCTTTTTCTTTGTTGGATAAAATAAAAGACGGTGGCGACTCTTTCTTACCGTACATTTGCGAGCGAAAAATGAAAAACCAGTAGTAACTAAAAACAGTCAGTTCTGCCACCGTATTACACTATGTTTCATCTGTGATTGGGAATTCCTTTATATACATCTGTTACTCTGCCCAATTTTTGTAAATGAAGACTTTGCTTGGTTCTTAATTCATCTGAGGCTTGGTATTCATCTTAGGCTTAGTATTCACCTGAAGCTTGGTATTCATTTAAGGTTTGGTATTATGTTTTCTTGGTCTTTAACCCAAAGGATGGAAATTCTACATTGACTTCTTTATGTCAAGTGTTGGCTTCTTATTGGTTAGACCTTTCTTTACCTTGGCTTTTACCTTGTATACATAGGATAGTATTTTCTTCTCCTCCCATCTTCTTTAATTTTCAAAATCTTCTCCCTCTTTTTTTCAAAGGATTCTTGTTTTCTAACTTGAACCGTTTTCATAATAAACTTGGACTTATGTCCATGCATTTTTAAAACCTTTTTCTTAATCAAACCTTAATCACACTTTGACATATTTTTTAATACAAAGTCATTTAACCTAATTCAAACCATTTTGCCACTTTGGATTTTTATTTTAAAAATTTCTCAAAGATTAGACTCTTGTTGATTCTCGTAGTGATGCAAGCTACTATATTTTTACAACATGTAGTGAAGTGAGACATTTTCCACTTGGGTGTTGAATGATGTCTTGTTGATTTTGAATCCAAGCTATTTCCTCCACTTTGAGATGATGCAAATGCTCATTTCTCATAATTGTGGGTAGTAAGTATATTTTCCACTCGGATGTGATGAGATGTATCTTCTCTTAAAATTAACCAACACACAAAACTTTTCAAAACTTTTGAGATGAACTATGGGTACCCTAATCCTCTATTTCACGAAGGAGGTACGTAGGCACAAAAGGTTCGCAACCACGGAGGGTGCAAAAATTATAAAAAATACTTCTTTTTTCATCTCCATAATCTATTTTGTAAATATTTCTTTATAGACAAATACACAGATTTTCAAAGAGGTTCATGCGAAGTACCATAGATGTTTAGGGTGTTATTACCTTCCCTTTGCATAACCAACCCCATTACCTAGATTTTCTATATTACTTTGGGTTTTTATTCGCTCTTTTCCCCTTTCTTTGGATAAAATAAAAGTGCAGTGGTGAATTTCACTAGGGAATATAATCTCTAAATGGGTTAAGCTTATCTTCGGTTATTTGTGTATGTGTTATTATTTGTTGTTATATATATGCTTGTATGTCTGGATTTTTCTGGTTTTCAGGGTGCTTGGTGATCTCTTATAAGTCTTATACTCGGACTTGGGAAAACTTAATATAGGATGGTTGATATAATCACTTCAACTTATAAGGAGAAATTCCTTAGTAAGTTGATTTAAAAAAAACCCCGCTCATTGCAGGCCCCTATGGGGTAGCATATGTTAAACAAGAAAATTGTGAAAACATTACTACTTTCGACCTGGGAGGCTAAGAAGCTGAGATGCCGTATAACCCTTAGCCCATATTGGTCATTTTTAGGTGTAGTGCAGAGACTATCCAGGATCAATTTTGGTATAGTTGTTATGTGATACTGCACTCAGATGAGTTTTTCCTACGAATATTACTAATTATCGAGTAAATTAGGACAATGGTAATATCCAAAGAAAGAGCGTAGACTATGAGATTTCCTTAGAACCTTGTTTTACAAGTGTTTTAACCATTAGTCCATACCTTATGGGTAGTACATTTGGATTTATGCTCGTGACGTCAAACCTATGAACCCCTATGTCTGTGATCTTGTGTGTGGTTGTTACATCATGCATTCATGCACCCATGATCATTCTTTTAACCAGATTTTCAAGGAACTTAAAAGGATCTCTTTTCAAACATCGCAGGTATTTAATCATGGATGTTGGAAGAAGAAGCACCCAAAAGTATAGTTTCAGAAAACCTGATGTAGAAGAGTTAAAGAAGCTAATATCATTGGTGGTTAATCCCGAGAAGTTCAGAGACTGTTATGGAAGACTTTTGGGTATCTTGGATGGTAAAGTGGAATATGGGATTCTCAACACTCTGTTCGAGTTCTATGATCCTTTGTATCATTGGTTCACTTTTCCGGATTATCAGCTTATGCCTACCCTGGAAGAGTATTCTCGCCTGCTTGAATTGCCTGTGATTGATAAGGTTCCCTTTTCTGGTTTTGACAAGGATCTTGTACCTCCTATTATTGCTAGGATGTTTTACTTGAAGTTTGATCAGATTAAATCTCATCTTACTTCAAAAAATGGTATTAAATGTTTCCCTGCTAAGTTTCTCATGGAAAGTGCATGTGGATTTGCTAAAGACAAAGATATGGATGCTTTTGAGACTGTTCTGGATTTTCTCATCTATGGATTGGTTTTATTTCCAAATGCTATGGACTTTGTTGACATGAATGCCTTGCATATCTTCATGAATGGGAATCCAGTCCCAACATTGCTTGGAGAGATTTATTACTCTATCCATTATCGGAATTCCAAGAGTGGAGGGATGATCATCTGTTGTGCACCTTTACTATACAAGTGGTTTATTTCTCACATGCCGTGAGCTACTTCTTTTTGAGACATCAACGATGGTTTGAGATGGTGGCAGAATATTATGTCGCTTAGTCATTATGATGTTTATTGGATTAATTATATCTATGATTATTGGGAAAATATTATTGATGGTTGTGGAGTGTTCCCCAATTTACCTCTTCTTGGTACAAAGGGAGGTATCAATTATAATTTGATTCTAGCTTGTCGTTAGTTTGATTATCCTATGCTTGATAAGCCAAACAATTTGCTATTAGCAGCTTTCTTTCTTAAGGAGGGTGATGATAATGAGGAATTTATTGAAAAGATTAAAAAAGTGTGGCTTACCATTCACAGAAATGAAAGAAGAGAATTAGGAAGAACAGGAAATGTTGCTTTTGAACCTTATCTCCAATGGGTGCAAGCAAGAGCAATTCATCTTAAGATGATTTATCCTCATCATGAACCAATGGTATTTCCTGAACCTGCTCCGTTTATGTTGAATGGTGTGGAATAACTCTAGCTTGAGTTGTCGATAACAGAGAAAGAAAAGAATGCTTGGAAAAACAAATATCAGACTTTGGATATGGGATATTCAGCACTCCAGGAGCAGCTAAAGGAGAAAGACAATTTGATCGAGATTCTTGAGCGACATGGTGTGGAGATGATGGAAAAGCAAGAGGATTTATCTTCCTCTAGAATTCACCCAGGTCCCAATGAACAAGACTATTCCTACTTGTTTTCTTCTTCTGGTGGATGGAAAGGAGTCGTAAAGAAGTTTGTGGAAGAGATTGAGCAGTTGAAAGATCAGATTATGAGGCTCAAAGGAAACCGTCAGCGTGAAGTGGAATCTTCTTCAGCCTTGGCTCCTTAGGAACCATAGTTTCTAGCTTCTTCTATTTTACTTTAGGGTTATTGAAACTTATGATCATGTTGTAATCCTTCCAAATTTGTTAATAAAATGAGATTATTCAGTATTTCAAAATGTATTATTCCTTAAATGTTTGCAAATACCATGATTCATTAAGTTCCTTGAAAATTAAATAAACAAAATAAATCATGTGCATTTGTAATACGGTGGGAGAACTGACTTGGTTGTTTTGCGTTTAATCGCAATTATTGTGGATAGCAAGAGTCGCCATCAACTTTTCTTTTATCCAATAAAGGAAAGGGTGAAAAGAACAAGAAAGACCTTTGAGATTTTTTTCTTGAGTTTGGGGGGTAGATTATGAAAAAGGAAGTTGTTAGCATCCTTTTCATCCATAGTTATCTATGGACCCTTAGTTGCTTGCTAGATCACTTTTGCTTTGTATGAAAATGTGTTTTGTGGTGGGTGTAAGATTGAAAATATTTTGCAAAATGCCTTTGTTGCGGCTAATGTTGTAATAATTCTCGTCTCCATAAGAATGCATACAAAGTGTTGGTTTTGAAAATAGTTCAAAGAGATGTTGGTTTTTGAAGATGTTTTTGAAAGTGTAAGTGTGAAAATGGTTTTGATTTGCAAGCAAGCAACTAAGAATGTTCTACGTACTCAAAAGTCTTTTGTTCATTTCTTCCTTCCTTTGATATTTCTATCTTACCATTGATTGGAAAGAAGCCTTATCTTTGGATGTAAGAGGGACGGGCGTGGGTCATCGTATAGTCATGAATAACAATGTTGTGAGATATCTTAGCATTTCTCTTGAGGGACTAAGATCATTTGTACGGCAACATTCGAAGCGTTATCAAGGGGCTATGATCTTTTGATTGTTTTTGCTAAGACGTCCCACATGCATGTTATGACCATTTTCTCAAGGCAATAAATGGAGTTAACCCTAGAGGTGCAAGTGTGCAAGTATTTTATTTTTTTCATGCTTTATTTTGTCTTGAATTACGGTTTTCTAAGCATTAGTTTTAGTCTTTCCATACACACCCTAATTACTAATAATTTATATTAAAGCGATAAATTACAGAAAGTAAATTTACTATGCTATTACATCATTTGGGATGGGGGGTATAAATTTACAAATGAGGATTGTAAGAAATTAAATCCTAATTTATCTATTACAACCATATTGAACTTGAATAATGTATAAGGAATATAATGTACAAGACAAAATGGAAAAAGTAATAGATTTGTGTTGTTTTTGTTAAGGAAATTTAATTAAGTTAAAGAAAAGAAAATAAATAGGAAAATGTTTTTTGGTCTTTTTCATTGTAAGAAGTTAAATAAAATAAACTAAATAAACTTAAACATATTTTTGGTATTTTTGTATAAAAAACAGTTTTTGTGCCTAAAACAATTTCTTTTGTGTAGAAAAATAGTTTTGTGTTGTTTGGACTCCGGGCCTGTTTGGTAGTAAACAAGGGGGGGTCAGAAATTGGAAATGCCAAGGCCCAGCCAATGGAGGCCCAGGTGTATTTCCTGCAAACAAAACACAGTGAGAAAATATGGAAAATGAACAAAAGGTCTCACTGGGGCTTGAACCCAGGACCTTATACATAAATGGCTTTCGCGCGCGCTATTTGTACCACTGGAGTGGTCTGTTTCACCCGTTCATAAGGTAGCTTCGATTGGGTACAAACTGAACTCATTTCTGAATGTTTAGAATGCCCAGCTTCTTCCTTAGAGTGCAAGGATGCAAGATTCAAATGTTGTGATTCGAAAGGCTTCACTCCTCAGCTAATCGAAAGATACAAAAACCTGCCTAAGATCTTCAAAACAAATCTAACTATGTAACTTTCAAAAGTTACATATCAGAGGTTAACACAAAATTGTTTGGTGCCAAAATCAAAGTCTCACTAGTCAGAGTTGAAGTTCTCAACGTATAAGCAGTGATAATCGAAAGTTAGAGCATGGTCGTCTTGCTAGATATGATATCTACATCTTTTCTTTTATTTGTATGTACAAATGATATTTTAATGAAGAGTTCTATGTTTTAGAAAACTTACCTCTTGAAGTGCCATTCGAAAGAGCTTCTGTATGACTTCCAGGAATGATTAAATGATGGGTTAAGCATGCAGGGACCTTCCTGAAGCTATTTCAGTTGCTGCTTTGTTTTAAAAGCCACTTGAATTAAAGTTTGGTTAGGAGTGAATCGAAGGGCTCTTATATGGAAGCTAGAGGGTGAATCGAAAGGTTGTTTAATGTATGCAGGGGTTTGAGATTTTTTTGAGAGTTTGAGAGTTTGAGAGTTTGAGAGTTTGATGATTTTTTCAACACAACAAAAGTCCGTTTTAGCTTGTAAGTGGTTTCTCTATTTATAGAGAAAAGGTTAGAGATGTTGGAGTAACCAGGTTTGTAAGATAACAAACCATGGTTTGGTTGAAAATGAAAGAATCAAGTTTTATGGATTTTCATGGTTCCCAAGTTCAAGTACAAGTGGGGGCCTAATTCTTTTTGGGTGCAGGAGATTTGACACATGCTTTTGAAACTGCTTGTGTTCAACTAATATCAGGTTGGGAGCTCAAAAAACTAACTTTGTGATTAAATTAATCTTTATAAAAAAAAGGATACGTTGCTTTTTGCCATTTCATCCAAAAATGGTATAATCCAGTAGATAAAGCTTTGAATCTTTGTGTAATGTATTACGAATTTGTGTAAGCCTTTGATTAAGTAAAGATTTGGAAGCAGCATAGTCTGACAAGTGAGATTTGGAAGATAAAGCTATGATATTTGATCAATGTTCTTCAATCAAGCTTGCTTGAAGGTTTTAGAGTTAGATTCGAAGTATGTATCTTCGAAGGAAACCAATACTCGAATCGAAGCCTTGTGTTAAGTTAGCCCTTGTTCGATCAAAGCTTGCATGCAGGAGGCCACTTATTTGTGAATCAAAGCAAGCATGTAAGAGGCCATTTTTCAATCGAAGCTTGCATGAAGTGAGCCATTGTCCAATCGAAGCTTGCATGAAGATAGACATTGTCCAATCAAAGCAAGCATGTAAGAGACCATTGCTCAATCGAAGCAAACTTGCAGGAGGCCATTGCCTTCTGAATCGAAGCAAGCCAGCAGGAGGCCATTTCCTTCTGAATCAAAGCAAGCCTGCAGGAGGTAATTTCCTTTTGAATCAAAGAAAAATTACAGGAGGCCATTACCTTCTGAATCGAAGCAAAGCTTGTAGGAGGCCATTGCCTTTTGAATCGAAGCAAAGCCTACAGGAAGCCATTGCCTTCTGAATCGAAGCAAGCCTGTTTCAAAGGGAGGCATTGCCCCGTCGAAGCTAGCATCAAGGAAGGAGTTCAGTCAAAGCTAGAATGAATCAAAGCAATGCCTAGTCGAAGCTAGTATGAATTGAAGGAAGCTTGCTTTTCTTCAATATTGTCAAAAAAAATCAAATTTATCTGCTTTACTCTTTCAACAATTTCCTCTTTGACTTGATGCATGAAAATCCAATATGATCCATGGAAACTATGTGGGGCATTAAAAATACAATTATACTTGTGCAATCTTGAACTATACTAAATCCTTATGAGAAAATGTCTTGAGAAAAGAGAGGGAAAATTTTGGGGTACAACAGCTGCCCCTGTTCAATCTTCTTAAACCTGAAAAGTGAGTATGGAATGTTGTCGTTCGTAGCTTGAAGGTAGAAGATGATTGAACACTAGAGTGCCCAAAAATTTGTACTCGACTATGTGTTAGTTGAATTTGGAATGGGCTTATAGGTTCCATTTGGAGGGATGATGGAGAGCTTTCGGAGATGGGCTTATAGATGCCATCCAAAGGTGATTGTTGATAAAAATTAGACCAAGCCTAAGCTTGACTGTAAACGAGAGAAGCATCAGAATAAATTTTCTGTTGATTTAACTCTGAATGATATGCTGGAATGAACCTGTGTCAAGTCGTGTTTGGAAATGTATTAGAAGGAATTTGTGTAAGATTTCTTCAGGATATATCTGTAAAAAACTGTATCTGGAGAAGGAATGTGTGTAAGATTTATTCAAGATGAATCCACGTGAAACTTTGTCTGGAGGTATATGAAAAGGAACCTGTGTAAGATTTCTTTATGATGAGCCCGCGTGAAGTTGCATCTGGAAATTTATGAGAAGGAGTCTGTGTAAGATTGATTTATGATGAGCATGTGTAGGGCTGCTTTAGGAGATATATGAGAGGGAGTCTGGGTAGGGCTTCTTCAGGATGAATCTGTGTGAAAATTCACCTAGAAATTATGAGAAGGAACCTGGGTAGGGCTTCTTCAGGATGAGTCTGTGTAAAACTTCATTTGGAAATGTATGAGAAGGAATATGGGTAGGGTTACTTCAGGATGAGTCCATGTGAAACTTCATCTGGTAATATATGAGAAGGAACCTGCATAGGGTCACTTCAGGATAAGTCCGTGTATAACTTCATTTGGAAATTCATAAGAAGGAACATGGGTAGGGCTGCTTCAGGATGAGCCAGTGTAAAACTTCATATGGAAATGTATGAGAAGGAACATGGGTAGGGTTGCTTCAGGATAGGTCACTGTAAAACTTCATCTGAAAATATATGAGAAGGAACCTAGGTAGGGTCGCTTCAGGATAAGTCCGTGTAAAACTTAATTTGGAAATTCATGTGAAGGAACCTGGGTAGGGTTGCTTCAGGATGAGTTCGTGTAAAACATCATTTGAAAATATATGAGAAGGAAATTGGGTAGGGCTGCTTCAGGATGAGTCCATGTAAAACTTCATTTGGAAATTCGAGAAGGAACCTGGGTAGGGTTTCTTCAGGATGAGTCCATGTAAAATTGCATCTAGAAATCTATGAGAAGGAACCTGGGTAGGGTTGCTTCAAGATGAGTCCATGTAAAATTTCATCTGGAAATTCATGAGAAGGAACCTGGGTAGGGTTGCTTCAGGTTGAGTCCATGTAAAAATGCCTCTGGTCACGTAGGTAGTTTCTCTGTCTTACATCAAAAACTAATCTTGGACCTGTTGAAAATTGTTGATGATAACAATTTGTTGATTGATCTTTTCCTGAAAAGGTAAAGTGTTAGCTGTATACAATGTCATGTTGTATGAAATGCATGGTGTTCTCCAAATAAATGAGATTGCTATATGCGTTCTGTATGCATATGTTATGATGTATGAAATGTAAAATGTTGTTGGAATGTATTTTTGTATGGGAAAATAAATCCTTGATTAATGCTGGTGAGCCTTGGGAAATTAAATCCCAGACTGCTGTTGGGGATGAAGAGTACGCACACCTTTAGACCTTGTTTTAGAATATTTCCGTTGGGGATTCCTGTTTTGTTGTTTGAGGAGAACTACGCTGGGGAAAATTGACTTTGCTTGAGGGAAACTTTGTGCAGAGTGTTGACTTCTGCTTGGGGAAAGAGTTCAGGAGTTCTAGTTGTCCGTTTCTCTACTGGGGAGTTATATCTTGTTTTGAGAGAATGGAAGTTAACAACTTGTTGGGGATAAAGAAGTTAACTGTTATCTGGTCGGGTTCCAGGCTTCACAGCAACTCAGTGGGGATAGTGGAAAAATGTACTGGGGAAGAGGAGCTTTTAACTGTGATCTGGTCAGGTCCAAGCTTTACAGTAACTTTCATAGATACTGCTGACTCTGATGACGACTTCACTGGGTATTAGGGGTTGTGGTCCCTTAATTTGTGACAGTCTAAGAGGCAAACTCATGCTGGGGAATTTGTAGTTTGTTGGGGAAATAAACCATGTTGAAGAGAATATTTGACGAACTGCTGAAGAGGTTTTTCTTTTGGAAAAACTCCTCGAGGATTCTTCTTGAGACAAACTCAGCTGGGGAGAGGACCTTCCGGAGATTGAAACTCTGGATGGGGATTGCATGGATCCAACTTTATGGGGATATCCATGAATTTGACCTAGAGCGGTTTATGCCCTTATCTGTGAATATTATTCTGTGGGGATAACCTTATAGAGATGACTCTGTAGGGACTTGACTGGGGATCACCTTATGAAGGGGACTTTGTGGAGATTTGTCCCTGCCCCTAATAGTAAATGTTGTAGTGTTGCCAGAAAATGTGTGCTTAGCTGTACACGACCCTTTACTGGAATTCAAATTTAATTCCCCAAGTGATTCATATTGAGATCTGCCCCTGGTTATTCAGCACTTCTTGAGAGATTTCTTGGAATCCCGACTTGACCGTCACAGATGAGTTGGACAATGACATGTCACGCCCCCTTGCTTATAGGAGATTTTCCATTGGAAGTGTCTTTCCATTTTAAGTGATTCTGTTTTTTGAGAGAATTTTCGTTCATTGGATGTTCGTTGTACGAATTTCTCAGTTGTCAAACAAAAAACCATATGCAAACAACGATATTCAAATGATGTAAAGTTTATGTTTTTCTTGAAGCAAAGAAAAGAATTTTGTAAGATTATGAACTCAACTCAGGATTTACAGTAAAGCCTTACAGGAGTCAGGATACCTTTTGGAACAATATTCTTTCGAACTAACCCATGCTCCAATTAGGACTTTTGAATGGTTGTAGCATGGTCTGGTTCACGGTTTAAGAAACAGAGGATAAGGCTCAAAGTGTATTTGTACCCAACCCGTTCTTCATGATGTTCTCCAGTCCTAAGCTCAGTTAATTGTGCGTTTGAATTCCAATTGAGTCTGAATGACATTTTGGTGATGGTTCAGAAACATGGAAGTTTATTTATGAAGGCAGTCATGTTGCAACATTCTTAATGTTGTCGAGGATTTGTAGTGACCTATTTTGATTTAGCATCCCTAATTTTTGCCTGACTGCTCTTATTTTGAGACTACAGCCAGCAGGATGCCCCTGTTTTTCTTAAGACTCCTTCATAAGTTTTGAATTAGTGGGCTTTTCTCTTTTAAGAAATAATGGCTGCCTATTTGATAGGGAACCATCACCGTGTTTTGATTCAGAAGGACATTCTTGATGTCATTCATTGTGTATGAAGTGAAAGCTTGCGATTGAACGCGCATTTGAATTAACTGAGAGACTACCCAGCCCCAGGTTTTGATTAAAGGTTTCAATTTGTGTGAAAAAGAAAACTACTACTTCTTTGGCTCAAAGGGGTTGACTACATATTATCTTCCTTATAACTCTAGTGTTTAGGAATTGAAAGAACGCATGTACATCGTCAGCAAGGTCTGTCCAAAAGCATACTGTATTATGGCATTGTTTTCGTTATCCTCCTTCTAAAGGATTACAACTTTTAACTAGATTTGAATATCACAAAAGGGAGTAAAAGCACAGTTTAAATATAGTGAAAATGAATTTATTAATTCCAGACAAATATATGAAATGCAATAATGAAACAAAGTTTAACATTAATAGCTAAGTGTTCGAACAAACAAAAGAGATTACAATTGAAAATTCAAAATGAAATAGACGCTCTCAATGATTTGGCATATGAGCAGTGATCACATTGGGGGTCTCAGGAGGACCGAATTCAATCTCCTTGGCGTCAATCATGTTTTGAATCTTGTATTTCAGCATCCAACAATCGTTAGTATCATGCCCAGGACCACCAGAATGATATGCACATATTGCATCAGGATTGTAGTTAGGAGAATAAGTTTTGGGGTTTGGATGAGGTCCTATAAATGTAATCAGATTCATCCTCAACATGTGTTTTAATGCTTGTGATAGTGGCATGTTGATGAAGGTAAACTATCTCGTAGGCTCGTCTTGTCTTCGCTGATTTCCCCGTTGTTGTTGGCGCACTGATGCAGGATTAGAGATCAGGATTGCTCCCACATATTGGTCGTGGTTACTCTTGTTACGAACTTTTTGTCTGTACACAACATTGGACTCTTTCTTCCCATTGTATTGCTTCTTCTGAGTATCGGAGGATGTATCCGCTTGGATCTTTCCGATTCTGATTCCATTTTCAACTCGTTCCCTAGTTAGAATCAGCTCGATTAACCCAACTGAGTAGCTTCTGATTAGGTGATTGAAGAAAGGTCCTTTTGAAGTTCCCATAAAGATATCAATCAGCTCCCTTCCAGTTAAGGGTGGCTGCACCCTGCCAGCCAAGTCTCTCCACTTTTGAGCATACTCTTTGAAGCCCTCGTTGAAACCCATTATCATATTCTGCAATTGCACACGAGTTGGTGCAAGATCGGTGTTGTGTTGGTACTGCTTGTAAAAAGCAGCAGCTAGATCCTCCTAGGTGCGGATGTGAGAACCTTCCAATTGATAGAACCATTCAAGTTGAGTCCCAGCTAGACTCGCTTAGAAGAAATGGACCCAGAGCCTCTGATCAGTGGTGTGTGGCTGAATCATGCGGGCATAGGATCTTAGATGAAGCTTCGGACAAGAGACCCCATCATACTTGGAAAAAGCAGGGATCTTGAATTTATGGGGAATGACCACCCCAGGAACCAAACCCAAGTCTCCAAAGTCCAAGCCAGGCACAACTTGGATCTCCATAGCCTTTAGTCTGTCTTCAAGCTGCTTTTATTTTTCATCTGCCGGTGAATATTGCTCCTCCAAGTAGTCTTCGTCATTACTAGCTTGGTTAGCTCTAGTGCTTTTAGCTTCCTCTTCTTGATTGTCTTCTTCTTCAAAAGAAGTATCTTCTTTTTGAGCTGGTTGGGCAGGCCCCTTGCACTTTCTTCCTATTTTGAGCATGGCAACCTTCTTCTTAGTCTTCTTTTTACTCTCTTTGGTGAAGAGTGTTTTCAGATCTTCCTTCCCCCTGGCTAAGTTCTGAGCTTGGAGATCTTTAATTGTTTGTTCTAGAGCCATATGTACTAAAATAAACAGTAAGCAGATGAGAAAACATGTATGGGGAAGACCTATTATGATGACATGCACGATATATGGATGCAATGTTTTCAAGGATCTCGCGGGCTAAACACAAGAAGGTGTTAGAGGTTAAACTTTGATTACAACTTTAATTGAAGAACTTCATATTGTTGAAATGTCCTTCTACGAGAATCAAGCTCACCATGTCAAGTGGGTCATAGCCCTTGACTCTTGTTATTGTGCTTTGGTTCTTGACGAAATTTAGTTTAGAGGAGAATAAATATTATTTCCCCTTGACAGATGTCTGGTTCAGTATGACCCTGCATCACAGGGCCTTTGAGATCCTTGAAATGGTTAGTGGAAATGATATGGTATGATGTCATGATGTTATGTACAAGTGAACAAAGGAAACAAGTCTTTATGTACAAATAATCATATACACACAAAGGAAAACAAGTCGTTTTGTACAAACAAAACAAACAATTCCTTAGTTTTAGGCTTGCATGGAGTTTGTAGGTAAGTACCCTCTTGAAGTTTAGTTGGTTCAACCTGTCCTAGAAAGTAATCGGGTTCTAGGGGATCTCAATATCACTGATCTTTCTTCATTGGGCATTGTCTCAGCACAATTAATTTTTTCTTGCGGCCGAGATATCCCAAAAGTCCGATCTCAATGAACGTAGCATCGAGTATCAACCAATCTTCAGCTTTACACCAAAGTCGGATATCTCACTACTACCTAATGGCCAAGTTATTCAATTAAGCTTCTATGGTAAGCTAGTGCTTTATGACACCACAGAGAGGCCCCATATTCTCCTCGATTCAACACAACGGATATTGGTACCAACAAATGTGTCACACTAATGTACCCATCGATTTAACCATGTCAGTATACCCTACATAGTTTCCACAATCTATTGCTACTTACCTAAAAGGTGCCCCAAATCCGGGTAGAGGATCAAAACAAACCCAAACAAGGAACCATAATGTAAATCAAACAAATCAAAAAAGGAAAGCAAGTAAATGTGATCTAGCTCTAAGGTAACCCCACTTTTAAGTAATTCCCCAGCAGAGTCGCCAATTTTGTAACAAACTAATGTTACACCACCTCCTCCTCCTCATCATGCTACTCAACTACAACAAACTATTGTTATCTTTGAGATACTATTAGTTCCTGTCTCTGCTACTCCTATTGTTTCTGCTCCTCAATTCTAGATGCCTCGTGGTTATCCATGGAGAATGCCATAAAATCACATGCCTGAAGGATATAATCATGATGCTAAAGTTGCTCATCATGTTCAGCCTGTTGTAACTTCTGCATCGCTTGTTGTGCATATTGTTCCTGTTGTTAATCATGAAATCTACCATGTTGCTGCTGCACTAAGTGAAGGCTTGGGTTTTTATGACAGAATGTATGATTTCCAAGATTTCTTTAATGAGATGCAGAAGAAGATGAAGGAACTTTGAGGGAACGAGTTGTTTGAGAAGAATGTTAGTGACCTCTGTTTTATTCCCAATGTGAAAGTGTTTACTAAGTTCAAGGTTCCATAATTTGGTAAATAAAAGGGTGATACTTATCCTCGTGATCATCTGGTGATGTATGTTAGAATAATTTCCACTCACACTGACGATCAACATTTGTTAATCCACTTTTTCCAAGATAGTCTGACTGGTGCTGCATTGAAGTGGTGCATGATCTTGGATAGTGCCAGCGTTAAAAATTTTAATGATTTGGGTGAGGCCTTTGTTAGGAAATACATGTATAATGTGGATATGGCTCCCGATTGTGATTAGTTAAGAGCTATGATGCAAAAGGGTAAAAAATCGTTTAAGGAGTACGTGCAGTGTTGGAGCGAGGTTGCTGTTTAGTTTGTGCCTCCAATGGAAGAAAATGAAATGACTAAGGTCTTTTTGAAAACTCTCGGGTCATTCTACTATGAAAGGTGGTGGAAAGTGCATCAAGTGACTAATAACAAGAAGTGTTTATACATTTGTCCTTAAGATTTTGAGGATAACTTTACATGTTATCTTAGTGAATAATTGCATACACTAATTGTTTCGTTCTAGTGTGTAGTTGCTACTATAATGTTCTAACTCTAGTATCAAGGTGTGTAACATCATCAGGTTCTAAACATACACTGCTAGAAGAAAACATGTGGTTACGTGTTACAGTTGAAGTCGAGATTCTGAATGTATCTTCTGCAATGTGTCTAAGGAACATTAGTACAAGAGGTTCTGATCATGACTTTATGGTTAAGCTTTGGAGGATTTCTAAAGATTTTCTTCTATGTGTTACAAGTTCTGAAGGTTATGAAGACGAGGTTCTGCTGAACAAGTTATGATGATCTGAAGAAAAGAAAGTTCTTACGACCAAGTGCTAAAGACTCTGAAGACAAGGTTCTGATAGGATAAGTTATGAAGAATCCAAGACTTAGGTTCTAAGACTTAAGAGTAATTCTTCTACAACAAGCTTCAATATTCAACATTCAAATATCTGAAGCCTCTGAAGATAAGAAGAAGTTCAAAATGGTTAAGGTGTGATGGTATACAAAAGATACATAAAGTAGTTTGTGACCTCTACCCTCTAGGGTGGCGTAATGACAAATCTTTTTATACTATACTGTAACCACTCTCATTATGACCGTTGAGATCAAATAGCTAGATTTTCGATTACCTTTCTACCCTTTCAATAGATCTCTTTTACAAGATATAAAAGAAAGACTTAGAAGCTGAAGAAAAGTAAGAATCAACATTACACAAAATATATCGAATTAAATCAAGCTTAAGAAAAACTACACCAAAGCATTGTGCAAACTCTTTAGAGAAAATCTTTTGTGTATAATTTTTTAAATAAGCAAGAAGTTTTTGCTCGTATCTTGTTGTAAAACACTTAGGTGTTTTTCTTTATACTGAAAAATATGTTAATCTTCTTAAAAGAAGCAAATCTATAATACACTGGAAGTACTCGTCTATTGTTGATAGATACCTTGAGAGACCGAGTGAAGGTCTAATCTCAAGAAGACTCCTGTTGTGGCTTGAGTGGATTTGAAATAAGGATCGACGGACTTATTAGGGATACCAATAAGGTTGATTATACTTACTGTGGGTTGTCTATAATTAGTTTGGTTATAGTGGATTAAGTCCTTGTTGAAGGTGAAATCGTCCTTGAGGGGGTTGACTGGAGTAGCATAGTTAACAGTGAACCAGGATAAAAATAATCTTGTTCATTTACTGTTATGTTCTAAGCTAACTTGTTCTGTCACCAACAAAAATATTTAATTTGGTGAAACCCAATTCAAACCCTCTTTCTTGTGTATCTTTCACAAGAAGTAATACCCAAACAAACCCTTAAGGTGAAGAAAAAAATTCAGAAAGATAAAGTAAGTAAAAGTGATCTAAACTCTAAGGTAACGCCTCTTTTAGATAGTTCCCCAGTAGAGTCACCAGTTTTGTAACACGGTGGGAGAACTGAATTTTTTGGTTTTATCCAAATATACAGATAGCAAGAGTCTCCACCGACTTTTCTTTTATCCAAAAATTAAGAAAGGTGAAAAGAACAGGAAAGACCTTTGATAGATTTTGAGTTTGGGGGGGAAGTTATGAAAAGGGAAGGTGTTAGCACCCTTTTCATCTGTAGTTATCTTCAAGCTCTTAATTGCTTATCTCTCTTTTGGAAACTTCCTTTGTGTGTGTGTGTGTGTGTGTGTGTGTGTGTGTGTGTGTGTGATTTGTTTGAAAATATTTTGAAATTTCCAATGTAAGCCTAACTTTGTAATGGTTCTTGTATTAGTCCTCAAGAATGTATACAAAGTGTTTTTTTTAAAATATTCATTGTTTTTAAAGTGTGATGTGAAAATATGTTGCTTGTGAGAAAAGTTGTGAGCAAGCAATTAAGAATTCTTACCCACTAAAGGTATTTCTTGTCATTTTCCTTCTCCTTTAGAGATAGTACTATCCATACCATTAGTTTGTAGGTAGCCCCGTCTATTGGATGTGAAGGGACAAGCGTAGGATCATCGTATGGTCATCGAAAGCAACATGTAAGGATACTTTAGCAATTATATTGAAGGGACTATCATCATTTTGTTCGTAGGGACTAGATCATTTTGTAGGCAGCTCGAAGGGTCATCGAGGGTTTATGATCTTTATTCGAAAGGAACATGATGATTTGATCAAGGGTTTTTTGCTAAAGTATCCTAACTTTCGAGGGACATGACCAATATTCATAAGGCAATAAGAGAGGTTACTCTAGAGGTGTAAGTGTGAAGAGTGTTTGTTTTCAGTTTATTTTATCTTGAGATTAGGGTTATCTATATCAATTTTTAGTATTTCCATACAATCCTAATTACTAATCATAGCATAAAAATATAAGTGCTGGAATATAAATATCCTATGCTATTACATCCTCGGAGCAGATACATAATAAGAAAAAAGATGCGGAAAATAAATCTATGCTATTATATTAGATAGTGCGTCCCATACACTTGACTAAGAAAATAACTGACAAAAGATGAATGAAAGTGTTAGAAAAAGATGTTTAAAACCATAAGATTCTATGTGTTAGAAAATATATTTTTGGTGTTTTTGCGGAAAATAATTTAAATGTTAAAAGTAATTAAAAAAAACAAATTTCGAATTCATTTTAATAATAAAAACCTGAAGTCTAATTAGTTAAAGAAAATTAATTGGTTAAGAAATGAACTTTAAACTATATATGTTTTGAAAATGTATTTTATGGTTTTTGGTTAATCGGTTAATTAGAAAAATAGATAATTAAATGAAATGAAAAAATAAGGGTTAGAAAAACTGAGAAAATAAGATGCATGGGATGGGGATTGAACCCACCCCCTATGGCTCAAAGGTGATAGCTTCGTCCACCAGGCCATATGCTTGTTTGTGATTGAGAATGAGTATCAATCAATATATAATGAACCTGCGTTAACCTGGAAAGTAAAGAAAAGATTTTGACAAAAGGGGGGGATCGAACCCACGCCCTCTCGTTTAACAAGCATCTCACTTACCACCTGGCCATAGTTGTTTCGCATCAATTCAATAACACGTAATATATATATATATATATATATATATATATATATATATATATATATATATATATATATATATATATATATATATATATATATATATATATATATATATATATATATAAAACAAGTTAAACTCTAAAAATCAGAAATTAAGAAGAATTGAAAATGCGTGCAAGTGGTGAGGTCAGAAGTTTTTAAATGGACCAATCAGAGAGAGGGAAGGAGCCACGCATGCCCTTGACCCAGGTCAGCGCCACCACCAACGGTGGTGCCACCTTCTTCTCTGGTGAGACCAAATGCTAAACCTGCAAAATCGAAGCAAAACAAAAAAGAAAAGCATCCAAATCCACTAATTGATACCTGACAGATTCAATGGTGGTGTTAGTTTTGATTGAGAAGGCTTGTAGGTAGGGTTTAAAAGCTTTGAGAGCATGAATATATGCATAAAATTCATTTATATTTCATGAATAAGTAGTTTAAAATCGCAAAACATGAACAAACCAGATATGTTTGGTTGGAGAGTTTTGAGATGTTGTAGGCTTGAGTAGTGATTGAGAATGACTCTTGGAGGTCTCATGAAGCTGATGAAATGCTCAAAATTGATTGAAACTTGCTGGAGAAAGAGTTTACGCGTACCCTAGTTTCTTTGAAAATTTGAAGAATTAGGGTTAGCTCTACAAGCTGTTATTCGTCCCCCCCTTTGGTCTGAATGTAATTAGTATATATAGAAGAGAAGATTCAGTCAAATGGTGGGCTTGGATACCTCATGAAATCATATCTTTGATTTTGTTTGAAAATAAGTTGAGATCTTACAAAACCAATGAATATTTTATTCAAAAATAAGTCTACATGGTTTGTAGCATGACCTTGGGCTTCCAAAAGATTCAGATCACAAGCCTTTTTTGCCTTATACATTTATTTAACATTTTTTTGATTTAATTTTGAATTTAAATGAATAAAAATCAAAGTAAATTAAATAAAAATTAAAATGATGCATGAATGGACTTATAGTTCCTCTAATATGTCATGAAAATTTTTAGACCTTAAAAGATAGGCCCATTAGCCCAAAAATTCAAATTTTTGCTCAATTTGAACTTCATGCATTTTCTCAAAATTTTCCAACTTGCACAAATCATATCTCACTCAATATTTATCATATGAAGGTGATCTAGGACTTTTTGTAAACCTCAACATGTCCCCTACAATCTTCATGTTGGTCATATTTTAATTTGAAGCCTTTATCTTGATGTAAAGTGTTTTTACAAAAGGTGTCTTTTTGTTGACTTTTAAAATGACTCGAATGTTTTGGCTCGTATCTCTCAAATGAAGCATTTTTGGCCTTGAGCTTAGAGAGAAAAAGATGAAGAGAATTTAATTTAATTCAAAATGAGATTTGGTTGATAAATTTCTGATGAATTATGTGAAAGTTATGCTTGGTCAAAGTTCAGTTGACTTTTTCTAAAGAAAACCCTAATTTAGTAACTTTTGACTTTTGATGAATCTTGAGTATTCTTGATGAATCATGATAAAACTTTGATAAAATTATGAATGTGACCTCAAAATCTTGATGTTGACTAGAAATCTTGAAGTTTGACTTTAAATTGGTCATAGTTGACACTTTGTCCAATTCAGTTGATTTTCAATCATCTGTCTAATTATGTGAGCAAACTTGTACTGCAAGGCTTGAAACTTGGCATGAGGATATTTTGAATAATATGAGAAACCATGAAGTCCACTTGAGGCATTAGAAGTTCAATTTCCATTGATAGAAGCAAAACCCTAGTTGTAGGTCAATTGCATATGAGGAGAGTTTGTCTGGTCAACCCTTGAGTAGTCTTAAGCAATTTAGAACCCTAGGAGTATGAGAAGACCTATTAAAATAAGTTTTCTTAAAAATGGGAGGGAAAATTTTTGGGTACAACAACTTCCCTTATTCGATCTTCTTAAACCTTAGGAGTTAGATTGGCATGTCCGTCATTCGTGATCTGAAGGTGGAAAGGGATTGAACAACTAAGTGCCAAGAAATTTTCACTCACATGTGCATGAAGTAATAATGTCGATTGATTATATTTCTTGAATAGGATTAAAGATTTAATTCAGAGAGGTAATAGATGCCGTCGGAGATGGGATTATATATGCCATCCAAAGTAATTATTGATACGAGTATCAAAATGAGTGTACGTCCGGCTGTATCTGAAAAGTATGTTAGAATGAGTCTTAGTCCGACTGTATCTAGCAGACGTGTTAGGGAGTTTCAGAATGATTCTTACGTCTTAATTGTATTTGAATGGTGTATTAGAATGAGTCTATGTCTTGATTGTATCTATAAGAGGATTAGAATGAATCTCCGCTCGATTGTATCTGAACAATATATTGGAATGAGTTTACATCCGATTGTATCAAGAAGTGGATCAGAGTGAATCTTCACCTGACTGTATCTGAAACATTATGTTGGAATGAGTCTATGTCTGATTGTATCCAAAGGAGTATCAGAATGAACTTCCATCTGGTTTTATCTGAATGATGCTTTTCAGAATGAACCTATCCAATTCTAACTAAGGGAAACATTTTTAAAAATGAATCAATCCGATTTTATATGAGGGAAATGCTTTTCAGAATGAATTTATGAAGGAAATGCTCGTTAGAATTAGTCTCCGAGGGAAAAGCTTTTCAGAATGAATCTGAGGGAAATGCTCGTCAGAATTAGTCTCTGAGGTAAATGCTTTTCAGAATGAATCTCTGAGGGAAATGCTCGTCAGAATTAGTCTCTGAGGGTAATGCTCATCACAATTAGTCTCTGAGGGAAATGCTCGTCAGAATTAGTCTCTAAGGGAAATTCTTTTCATAATGAATTTATGAAGGAAATGCTTTTTAGAATGAATCTTTGAAGGGACTCATCTGGTTATGTAGATAGTCGCCTCGTCTTGTTTCTAGAATTGATCTACAACTTTTCTATAGATTTATGATAATATTCGTCTATTTGTGAACTTAACCTAAAAATACAAAGTTAGTTTTATGCAATGTCATGCTACATGAAATGTATTTTGTAATGACACTCTCAAAATAAATGAGAATTGTATATGCATTTCATATGCATATGTTATGATATTTTTTAAATGATGTATGGATGCAATATGTCCTTGGAGCATATCAATAGCTTCATGTAACAATTCTAGCTAGGGAAAATAAATCCCTGACTGTTGTTGGGGATGAAGAAAGTAATTCTTCAACTTTGTTTAGAATAACTTTATTAGAGATTTCCGCTTTCTGTTTGAGGACAATTCGCTGAGGATGTTCGACTTCTGCTTGGGGAAAGAAGCTTTCAAGGAGAGTCGGTCGTTCATCGTTCTTTTGAAGGATTTGATTCTTATGTATCCTCACTAGGGATTAAATAGATGGATAATCCTATCATGTGTTGTCTGAACAAGTTTCAGATACGGATATCAGTTCTTCTAGGGAGGACAACGTTGAATGATATTTGTCCATAGAAGAGAATCTTGTTGAGGAATTATAATATTGGAGAAATAAATTATGTTGGGGAAATAAACCCTGTAGAGTGTGTTGAGGAAATAATCTTTTATGGGGATTGGAGGTTCATAGGTTGTATTGAGAAAGTTTCCACTGTATGCTGAGGAAATGATCAGACTTCCTTATCTTCTATGGAATCTATTGGGGAAGATAATCATGTCAAACTATCCATCATGAATATGGAGGTGAACTATTGAAAGATGCCCAAATTTCTATCTGAGGGTATATCAGATTTGCTGGGAAATATATCTCTATTGGGGATGAGCTTATGAAGATAGCTTTGTAGAGATAGTTCCATGGATACTGCTCTGTGGGAAATTATGGATAACGTGAATATTATCCCAACTCCTAGAGTCTTTAGTAAATGCTAATCCTATTTTCATGCATATATTTGTAAACAGTAATAATATTCAAATGCATATGTTCATTCAACATGATCAATGGACATTTTAACAAACAAAATAGAGAAAGTAAAAACAATTTTGAACTTTGAATTATATTTGCATTGATTTTGAAAGTTTGCCTATAAGCATACAGTTTTATCACAAATGGTGGGAGAACTGACTTGTTTTGTGTTTTATCACAAATGTTGCGGATAGCCAGAGTCGTCACCGACTTTTCTTTTTATACAATAAAGAAAGGGTGAAAAGGACAGGAAATACCTTTTAAGATTTTGAGTTCGGGGGGTAGATTATGAAAAGGGAAGGTGTTAGCACCCTTTTCATCTGTAGTTATCTATAGTCTCTTAATCACTTAGCTCACTTTGAAAATTTACTTTTTATGTGTGTGTGTTTGAAAAATATTTTGAAAACGCCAATGTAAGAAGAAACTTTGTAATTGTTCTTGTATTGGTCCTCAAGAATGCGTACAAAGTGTTTTGAAAATATCTTTGAAAGTGTTTGTGTAAAATGTTTTATTTTTAATAAATTTGTGAGCAAGCGATTAATAGTTCTACCCACTCAAGGTCATTCCTGTACTTTTCCTTCTCCTTTAGATAGTGTTATCCGTACCATTAGTTAGTGGGAAGCCCTATCGTTGGATGTGAAGGGACATGCATATGGTCATCGTACGGTCATCGAATGCAACTAGTAAGGATGCTTTAGCAATTTCGTGAGGGACTAGATCATTTATCGAAATACAACTTCGAAGGGTCATTGAGGTACTGTGATCTTTTATTCGAGGGACTTTATTAAAGCGTCCCCACATTCGAGGGACATGACCGTTTTTTTTAATGGCAACGAGAGAGGTTACCCTAGAGGTGAGAGTGTGCAAGTGTGTTAATTTCAGTTATTTTAGTCTTGAATTTAGGTTATATATTGATTGGGTTTTTATCTTGTCTTACAAACCCTAGTTACTAAGCAGAAACATAGAAGTATAAAAAACAGTAAAATGTGGAAAGTAAAGTTCCTACGCTATTACATGGCCTTGGGGCAGATACATAATAGAAATGCGAGAAAATAAAATACGGAAATTAAAACCTACAACTATTACATCCCTGGGCAATTACATAGTAATAAAAGAGAGTGCAAGATAAAATCTAGATTATTACAATCGCGAAACTTATACAGTCGATCTAAAAAATATAAAAGTAAAAAATAGAAAAGGAAAATATTTTTAATGATTTTCTTATGAAAAGAATGCTAATTAAGAAATCCTAAAAAACCTAATTAATTTTAATTAATAAAAGAGTTAATTAAAAAAAATGAAAAACCTAATTAATTTTAATGAAAAAAAGAGTTAATTAATTAAATTAATTAAAAAAACTAAAACATAAATAATTAGGGTTTGTAAAAAAAAGGTTTTGTTTTATGGTTAAGTGAAAATGGAGTTAAGTTTGCCAAAAGAATTAGGGTTTAAGAGAAAATGACACACAAGGTTAGAAAATAGAAAAAAAAAACATAAAATGCCAAGGGTGGGTGTTGAATCCACAACCTTAGCCTTTTCACCCATAGGCCTTGCCACTGCGGCAGGTGCACACCTGTTTTATGGGAATAGAATCAGCACGCTATGTAGTAAACCTGGAAGAATTGGAAAATTATGAAAAGTGAAATGCCAAAAGACAGGATTGAACCCACGCCCTGGTACATGAATGCCTTAACGTGTGCTTCCTTGCCACTGGGGTGGATGAGTCATCCGATAACATTGTGAAAACAATTAAACAAATAATAAACTCAATTTCCTAGACCGGATAAGCGTCATAGCCCTAGTTCCAATCGTATTCTCCAGTGAGTACGTTTTGTGTTCCTGTAAAATAAAAGAAGTCAACACCTCAATGGTACCCTACCCCCCTAATTCAGGCCTTGCAATCTCAATGGAAGCATTAGTTTGGGCTAAAATGCCTTGTAGAAAGAGATATGACGAAAATAACATGAAACAGACCAAGCTTGGCAATTCACGATTTAGCCATTATGGGGATCATGCAATGGTCCTATCATGTACTAATACATCTCAGAAAAGCGGTAGTAACGTTAGTATGCATCAAAACAACATGAAAACAGAAATATGATTTTTTTTCAAAAAAAAAATGAAATCGGAGATGGATATATGTTGGTTTCATGTGCGTTGGATCATCAAGACTAATCCATTCTTACCCTATGGTGTCCTTGAAGTCGAATGGGATGATAAGTTTTGCTTGAAAGTGGATGCAAATAGGGTTTGTAACTTGCCTTAATTTTGAGAATTTTGGAGTTTTTTGGAATATGATTTTTGAAAGGTTTTTTTGTGCCTTCTTTCCTGAAATAATGGGAATGTATAATGATGAATTAGGTCAAACAAGAGTGGGCTTGGACCTTGTATGAAAGACTCTTAGTTTATTTCATTTATTTTTAATTTTAAATAAAAAAATAAATGGAATAAAAGTCCAAGGGGTCTATGAATAAGTTCTCAGGTTCATATTGAGGCTTATGACATGCATGGACCTTGAAACATCAACCCATTAGCAAAAAAGTTCAAGTTTGACCACTTTTGGTTTCATGCATTTCCTCAAAATTTCCCAACTTGCATCAATCATAACTCTCTCAATTTTTATCGTATGAAGGTGATCTTGGACATTTTCGAAAGCCCGAGATGTCCTCTACAATATCTATGTTGATAATTTTTGCATTTGAAGATTTTATCTTAATGTAAGTTGCGTTGACAAAAAGTGTCTTTTTGTTGACTTTTGAAATGACCTATAATGTTTTGGCTCATATCTCTTAAATGAAGCTATTTTTTGACTTGATCTTAGAGAGACAAAGTTGTGGAGAATTGAATATCCTTAAAAATGAGCTTTGGCTTAGAGAAATATGATGAAGCATGTGAAAGTTATGCTTGGTCAAAGTTCAATTGACTTCTCCTTAAGAAACCCCTAATTTGGTAACTTAGACTTTTGATGAATTGAGAGTTTTTCTTGATGAATCATGGTCAACCCTTGATAAAATGATGAATGTGACTTCAAAATCTTGATGTTGACCAAAAATCTTGAAGTTTGACTGTATGTTGACCACAATTGACTTTTTACCCAATGTAATTAATTTTTAGTCATCTGAGAATTGACTGGGCAAACTTGTGATGCAAGGCTTGAAATTTTGGAATGAGAATTCATTGAGACATATGAGGAATTATGAAATCCACTTGAGGCATTATAAGCTCAAATTTCCTTAAGAAAAGTGAAACCCTAGTTGTAGGTCAACTGCTTAGGAGGAGAATTTTTCTGATCAAACATTGGGTAGTCTTGAGCAATTAAAAACCCTAGAAGTATGAGGAGGTGTCTTGAAGAAAATGGGAGTGGAAATTTTGGGGTACAACAACTGCTCCTTTTCAATCTTCTTAAAACTGAAGAGTTAGATTGGCATGTCTACCATTCGTGATCTAAAGGTGGGAGAGGATTGAACACTTAAGTGCCCAGAAGTTTGCACTCACAGGTGCATGAAGTAACGGTGTTGGTTGATAGTATTTCTTGAATGGGCTTAAAGATGCCATTCGGAGAGATGATAGAGTGTTATCAGGGATGGGCTTAAAGATGCCATCCAAAGTGACTGTTGCTAGGAGTATTAGAGTAAGTCCATGCTTGACTTGATCTGATGGAATGAAAATTTCCGAAGAAGAATGTTTTTCAGAATTCGGTCTCTGAAGGAAGATGCTTTTCAGAAATCAGTCTTTGAGGGAAACCACTTGGTCATGCAGATAACCACTATGTCCTGCTTCGGGAATTGATCTACAATCTGTTCTCTATTGGTAAACTCGTCCTGTTTTGGGAATTCATGCCGCTTGGTCATATAGATAGTTGCCACGTCCTATTTCGGGAATTGATCTATGACCCGCTTTTGTGTTGGTAAACTAGTCCTATTTTGGGAATTCATATCGATTGGTCGTATAGATAGTTTCCCGTCTTATTTCAGGAATTAATCTCCGACTCTCTTTTTGTTGGTAAACTTGTCCTATTTCAAGAATTCATACCGCCTGATCGTATAGATACTTGCCCCATCTTGTTTCGGGAATAAATCTATGACATTTTTTTGTTGGTAAACCCGTCCAGTTTCGGGAATTTATACCCCCCGTTCATATAGAATGTTTCCCCATCTTGTTTAGGGAATTAATCTCTGACCTTCTTTTTTGTTGGTAAACTCGTTATGTGTCTGGAATTCATATCGTTTGGTCATATAAATAGTTTCCCCGTCTTGTTTTGGGAATTAATCTCTGACCCTCTTTTGTGTTGGTAAACCCGTCCTGTTTCAGGAATTCATACCGCTTTGTTGTATAGATAGTTTCCCCGTCTTGTTTCGGGAATTAATCTTTGGCCTTCTTTTTTGTTGTTAAACCTGTCTTGTTCGAGAATTCATACCGTTTGGTCATATAGATAGTTGCCCCGTCTTGTTTCAGGAATTAATCTTTGACATGTTTGAAAATTGTTGATGATATTTGTCTATTTGCAGACTAACCTGAAAGCAACAAAGTTAGTTTTATGCAATGTCATGATGTATGTAATGCATTGCATAATGATGTTCACAAAATAAATGAAAGTGTCGTATGTGTTTCGTATGCATATGTTATGATGTTTTGTAAATGATGTATGGATATGAGATATTGCTGACGATGGTGGTAGCTTCGTATAACATCTTTGTATGGGGAAAAAATCCCTGACTATTGTTAGGGATGAAGAATATGAATCTTCAATCTTGTTTAGAATGTTTTTGTTGGGGGATTCATGCTTTCTGTTTGAGGATATTCCGTTGGGGATGTTCGACTTCAGCTTGGGGATGGAAGAATTCCAGGAACATTGGTCGTTCATCGTTGGATTCTTATGTACCCTGACTAGGGGACAAAAGATATGGATAATCCTCTAATGCATGTATGTCAACTCTTATGGAGAGGATAAAGTTAAATAACATCTGACCTAGGAAGAGAATCTTGTCAGGGAATTGCAATAACCGGAGAAATAACCTTTGTTTGGGAAATAAACCCTGGTGGGGAAATAAACCCTGTTGGGGAAATAAACCCTGCTGGGGAAATAAACCCTACTGGAGAAGAGAATTTTGTCGGGGACTTTACGGTGTTGGAGAAATAAACTCTGCTGGAGAATTAAATTCTTGTAAGATGTGTTGAGGAAATAATCTGATGGGGATTGGAATTTCATAGGTTGTGCTACGGAAGTTTCCACCGTATGCTGGGGGAATGATCAAACTTTCTTATATGCTAGGGGATCTACTGGCAGAGATGATTATGTGAACTACTGGAAGATGTCCCAATTTCTGTTTGAAGGCATATTAGACTTGTTGGGGGATATATATTTGTCGGGGATGAGCTTTTAAAGGTAGCTCTGAGGGGATTTCTCTATGGGGATTTGTGGACGACTTAAACATTATCCCAACTCCTAGAGTCTTCGATAAATGCTAAACCTGTTTTCTTGCAAATATTTGTGTTGTACCCCAAAATTTTCCCTCTCATTTTTTCAAGACTTTTCTAACAAAGATTTTCAAAAGCTCAAACTTTCACAAGTACAATTGGATTTTTAATTCCCCATATAGCTTCCATGGATCACATTTGTATTTCAAGCATCAAATTGGAGAAAAAACAAGCTTACTTTGATTCACAAACCTTCGAATGGACTTTGGCTTCCTTCAAGCTTGCTTCCATTTCTAAAGCTTCGACTGGACTTTGGCTTCCTTCAAGCTTGCTTCGATTTCCCAAGCTTCGATTGGACTTTGGCCTCCTTCAAGCTTGCTTCAATTTCCCAAGCTTCGATTGGATTTTGGCTTCCTGTAAGCTTGCTTCGATTTCCCATGCTTCGACTGGATTTTGGCTTCCTGCAAGTTTGCTTCGATTTCATAAAGCTTTGACGGAGCATTGGCTGCTTCATGTTTGTTTTGATCCACAAGGCAAGGGCTTCCCTCATGCTATCATGCACAAGGCAATGGCTTCCCTCATGCTTCAATTCACAAGGCGAGGGCTTCCCTCATGCTTCAATTCACAAGGTGAGGGCTTCCCTCATGCTAGGAGGCACAAGGCAATGACTTCCTTCATGATAGCACCCAAAAAGCATTGGCCTCTTTCCTGCTTTCTTTTATTCACAAGGCAAGGGCTCCCCTCATGCTTAAATTCACAAGGCAATGGATTTCATCATTCTTCAATTCACAAGGCGAGGGCTTCCCTCATGCTAGCAGGCACAAGGCAATGACTTCCTTCATGCTAGCACCCATAAAGCAGTGTCCTCTTTCTTGCTTGCTTCAATTCACAAGGCAAGGACTCCCCTCATGCCTCGATTCACAAGGAAAGGGAATCCCTCATGCTAGCATGCATAAGGCAATGGCTTCCATCATGCTAGCATGCACAAGGCAATGACTCCCCTCATGCTTGCTTCGATTCCACCTTTAAACCCTTTAACATGCATAGTTTTTACACTATGACATACAATGGGTGGATTCGAAAGACACATATTTGGTGGCCCATTTGAAGAACATGAATTTGGTCCATTCAAAGAACACACAATTGGTGTATTTGAAGAACCTACAATATGGTTCATTCGAAGGACATACAATATGGTCCATTAGAAGAACATTCAATTGGTCCATTCGAAGGACATACAATGGGTCCATTCGAAGAACACACAATTGATGTTTTGTCTCTTGATGAGTCTGGTCGAAGGCTTCTAGAAAAATTCCTATGTGTTGCCAAGTCCAAGTCTGCCACACTGCTACGAAACAGTCCTGCACCAAGCTGCCACAACACTCCAAAACTGCTGTAAAGCAGTCCTGCTATGCTGCTCCCATATTTACACCAAATTGGCATATAAGTGCTACACCTCGAAGGCTATGAAGACAACATACCCAATTTTTTCAAGTTTTATTTGTTCCCCCCCCCCCCCAAATGTCAGCCAAACTCTTCTTTAATTAGGATGTTTCACAACATATCTAAGGGGGGAGTTTTTATTGGCTGGAGAGAAATTTGTTGGAAAGGCAAATAAAGGATAGAACACTTAAGACATTCTCAAACCCAGAATCAAAAAACCATACCTTTGTTTCTGTTCTTTCCAATCTGGAGCTAAAGAAACACAACACTTGTTTCTTTTCCTTTGAATCCAGAACCAAAGAAACACAACTCTTCTTTTCTTTGCTTTCGAATCCAGAATCAAAGAAACATAATACCCTTGTTCTTTACTTTAGAATTCAATAATATCCATGGCATTAACTCAAAGTTCAAAACACTAACTCCAGATTCAAGGTAAGTCTTCATGACTTTAAGCCTTTCATTCAAGCATGTAAATAACCTTTTGTTTATTTTTCGTTTCTACCCTTTCATTTGTTTTCTTTTCTTGTCCAAATATATGTTAAAGAATAACTTGTACAGACCATGAAATAATATTAGCATGGCTTCGACCCATACTGCTATCCAGTCCCAAACGAAAGAAAATAGAAAAAGGTGTGTGAATCGAAGGGTGTTCTTCGATACACACTGATTTGCAGGCCCAAACGAAAGGAAAGGATGTGTGAATTGAAGGGTGTATGCTTCAATACACACTGACTTACAATCCCAAACGAAAGAAGGAAAAAGGGTGTGAATTGAAGGACACATGCTTTGATCCAAAATTTCTTTTCTTTCTCTCTTTTTCACTATTTTTGTTTTTATATTTTTCTATATATTTTCTTTCTATTCAATATGGTTGTAATAATTAGGACTTTTATTGCTTTCCACCCCCCATTTGTACATTTGTATCCCCATCCCCAAAATATATAATAGCGTAGGACATTTATTTTTCTTCAATTTATCTCTTTCATATAAAATTCTAGTAATTAGGGTGTGTATGGCAAGATTTAAAATCAACAAGTAGACAACCCTAATTTCAAAGACAAAAATGCATGCAATCAAACACACTATTCACACGTGCACCTCTAGGGTAATATCACTTGTTACCTCGAAAAATAGTCATGTCCCTCAAATATGGGTGTTTTAGTAAATACCCTCGATAAAAAGATCGTAATACCTCGATGCCCCTTGATGTTGCCTTTAGTAAACGATCTAGTCCCTAACGAAAATTGCTAAAATGTCTCATAGGTTGCCTTCTATGACTATGCAATTAACCCACGCCCGTCCCTTAACATATAATGATGGGGCTTCTTACCAACAATGGTAAGGAAGAAACATCTAAAGGAGGAGGAAAAGAACATAGACCTTTTGAGTAGGTAGGACGCTCGTAGTTGCTTGCTCACAAATCAAAACCATTTTCCACACTTACACTTTCAAAAACATCTTCAAAACCAACATCTCTTTGAACTATTTTCAAAACCAACACTTTGTATGCATTCTTATAGAGACGAGAATCATTAAAAAGTTTGCCGAAACAAAGGAATTTTCAAAATATTTTCAAACTTACACCACAAAGCACATTTTCAAACAAAGCAAAAATGATCTAGCAAGCAACTAAGAGCTCGTAGATAACTACGGATGAAAAGGGTGCTAACACCTTCCCTTTTCATAACCTACCCCCCGAACACAAGAAAACATCTCTAAAGGTCTTTCCTGTTCTTTTCACCCTTTCCTTTATTGGATAAAAGAAAATCAGTGGCGACTCTTGCTATCCGCAACAATTGCGACCAAACGCAAAACAACCAAGTCAGTTCTCCCACCGTATTACAATTTGTAAACATTAATCATATTAAAATGCATATGTTCATTTAATATAATCATTGGACATTTTTGCAAACAAAACAGAGAAATGGAAACAAATTTGAATTTTGAAATATGTTTGTATTGAGATTTTACCTATAAACAGGCAGTTTTGTACAAGGAGACAGAGATCGTAATAAGAGGAAATCGTCGTAAAAATGAAGAAAGTAAAAAGAAAAATAAAGAAAAAACAGCTATGTGGAAACAATCCCATCGAGTTTCAACTCTACTATTGCCCCTATGTTTTCGAGCATTTCAGGTTTTCAGTCCACCAGGATACCCTTTTTTGCCCATGCCGCCTTTTCAGGTTTTTGACTTTCCAGGTGTACAAATTTTTATATATATCCCTATTTTTTTCTCGAACCCTATTGGTTCGTCGGGATGCCCTTATTTTAGCCTAGGCCAGTCAACCTAGCGGGTCTCTTTCATGCGTAGTATTTTTTACTATATCCGCGTTCACAGGGCATGGAAGATCCTCACCGTCCATGGTGGTATGTATCAAAGCGCCGCCAGAAAATATCCTCTTAATCACAAATGGACCTTCGTATGTGGCAATCCACTTACCCCTGGGATCACCTTTAGGTAAGATGATGCGCTTTATTACCAAGTTACCAGCCTGATATACCCGATATTTGACTTTCTTATTGAAGGCTTTAGTCATACGCTTCTGGTACATCTGACTGTGACAAACAACCGCAAGCCTCTTCTCATCAATAAAACTTATCTGGTCCAGCCTGGTCTGAATCCACTCATCTTCGTATAAACCTGCATCTTTCATAATCCTTAGAGAAGGAATCTGGACTTCGACAAGTAAGACAACCTCCATACCATAGACTAGAGATAACGAGGTTTCCCTAGTTGATGTACGTACTGAGGTGCAATAACCATGAAGAGAAAATGGTAGCATCTCATGCCAATCTTTGTACGTCACCATCATCTTCTGCAAGATCTTCTTGATATTCTTGTTGGGAGCTTCCACTGCACCATTCATCTTCGATCGGTACGGAGAAGAATTATGATGCTTAATTCTAAACTGCATGCAGAGTTCTTTGATCATAGTATTGTTGAGATTGGTACCGTTGTCAGTGATGATCCTTTCAGGGATACCATACTGACAGATAAGGTTGTATCTAATGAACCGGGCCACCACATTCTTGGTAACGGAGGCAAAAGATGCTGCTTCAACCCACTTCGTGAAGTAATCAATAGCGACCAAGATGAAACGATGCCTATTAGAAGTCGTAGGCTTAATCTCTCCAATTATATAAATTCCCCACACTATAAACAGCCAAGGAGCAGTCAAGACATTTAGAGGAACCAAAGGCACATGGACTTTGTCAACATAAATCTGGCACTTGTGACAAGTTCTGGAATGGAGATGACAATCAATTTCCATGGTCGACCAATAATGACCCGCTCTCAGAATTTTCTTAGCCATCGTATGACTGCTGGAATGAGTACCAAAGACCCCTTCATTCATATCTTCCATAATCTTCTCATCTTCCTTCTTGTCTACACAACGAAGTAGAGTCGAATCATGATTGCGCTTGTACAAAATTTTGTTACCCAAAAAGAACTTGGATGAGAACCTCTGTAGCAATTTCTTATCGTTAATAGATGCCCCTTCCGGATACTCTTGGGCTTCGAGGTATCTCTTCACTTCATGGTACCAAGGTTTTTCCTCTACTCCATCAGTATCAAATTCATAGTAATGTGTCGGTTCGTCTTGTCTCACAATAGTAATTTGAGGAGCTTCGTTGTCCCATCTGACATTTAATATAGACGATATGGTAGAAAATGCGTCTGTCAACTGATTCTCTTCTCGTGGGATATGTTCGAAAGTGATTTTCTCAAAATACAGAACTAATGTCAACACATGCTCTTAATAAGGAATGAGATTTGGGTGCTTCGTATCCCATTCTCCCTTAATTTTGCTGATAACTATGGTTGAGTCCCCGTACACATTCAAGAATTTGATTCTTATATCAATAGAAGCCTTAATACCCATGATGCATGCTTCGTATTCAGCCATATTTTTGGGACTGTCAAAGCAAAATCTGGCGGTAAAGGGTGTATGGAAACCCTTGGAAGAGATAATCACAGCACCGATTCCATTACCCAGCGTGTTAGAAGCTCCATCAAAGACCAAAGTCCATCGGGATCCCGGCTCAGGTCCTTCATACGGTCCAGGTTCTTCAAGATATGTAACTAGCATGATATTCTCATCTGGGAATTCAAAGTTCATAGATTGATAGTAGTCTACAGTTTGATGAGTTAAATGATCTTCCAGTACACTTCCTTTGATTCCTTCTGAGTGGTATATTGAATGTCTTATTTTGTTAAGACCATTTGCCATCTGGCTATCCTTCCGGAGAGAGCAGGTTTCTCGAATATGTATTTTATGGGGTCCATCTTAGAGATCAACAAGGTGGTATGAGTCAACATATACTATCTTAGTCGGTGAGTTGACCATGCCAAATCGCAACAAGTTTTCTCAAGCAGTGAGTATCTTGTTTCACAGTCGGTAAACTTTTTGCTAAGGTAGTATATTGCATGCTCTTTTCGACCAGACTCGTCATGCTGCCCCAGTACACACCTCATTGTATTCTCTAACACTGTTAGGTACATGATCAAAGGTCTTCCTTTAACTGGTGGCATCAGAATTGGAGGTTCCTAGAGGTACTCCTTAGTTTTATTGAAAGATATCTGACAATCGTCGTTCCACTTTACTACTTGATATTTCTTCAGCAACTTGAAGATCGACTCACAAGTAGCGGTCAAATGAGAAATAAATCTGGCAATATAATTTAATCGTCCCATGAAACCTCTGACTTACTTCTCAGTATGGTGAGTCGGCATTTCTTGAATGACTTTGACCTTGGAGGGATCAACCTCGATACCTTTACCACTGACGATGAAACCTAGGACTTTATCGGATCTTACCCCAAAGGTACACTTGTTTGGATTCAATATCAGCTTGTACTTCTTAAATATCTCAAGTAGTTTGTGTAGGTGGTCGATATGTTCCTCTTCAGTCTGAGATCTGGCTATCATGTTATCGACGTGAACCTCTATCTTGTGATATATCATGTCATGGAACAAAGCTACCATAGCACACTGATATGTTGCATCGGTGTTATTTAAATAGAAAGGCATAATCTTGTAACATAAAGTGCCCTACTGTGTAACAAAAGTAGTCTTCTCCATGTCTTCAGGTGCCATCTTGATCTGGTTATAACCCGGGAAACTATCCATGAAGGAAAATACTTTATGCTGAGCGGTGTTGTCAATATGAACATCGATATGTGGAAGCGGAAAGTCATCTTTGGGGATCGACCTACTCATATCCTTGTAGTCTACACACATACGCACTTTTCCATCCTATTTAGGTACTGACACCACACTTTCAACCCGCTAAGGATAGGACGTGACAACTAAGAAACCTGCATTGAACTGCTTCATAACCTCAGCTTTGATCTTTTCCGAAATCTCGGGACGCATACGATGAACTTTCTACTTTATTGGAGAATAACCTTCTTTCATCGTTAAACGTTGAACCACAATATCAGTATCAAGCCCTTGTGTAATACGGTGGGAGAACTGACTTTTGGTTTTATGTTTTATCGCAAATTTTGTGGATAGTTAGATTCGCCACCGACTTTTCTTTTATACAATATTTAGGAAAGGTGAAAAGAATAGGAAAGACCTTGAGCTTATTGAGTTTGGGGGGCAGGTTATGAAAAGGGAATGTGTTAGCACCCTTTCCATCTGTGGTTATCTACAGGCTCTTAATTTCTTAGCTCACTTTGTTTGAAAATACTTTTGTGTTGTGTGTTTCAAAATATTTTGAAAATGCCAATAGTAAGGCAACTTTCTAATGATTCTTGTATCGGTTAAGAAAGCGTACAAAATGTTCATATGAAAATATTTTGAAAGGGTGACAGTGAGAAATGTTTTTTTTATGAAAAATGTGAGCAAGCGATTAAGAACTGTCTACCTACTCAAAGTCTTTCGTGTTATATCATCCTCCTTTAGATAGTGATATCCTATCATTAGTTAGTAGGTATCCCTATCCATTGGATGTAAAGAGACGGGCGTGGGTCATCTTACAGTCATAGAAGGCAACTCGTAAAGACGCTTTAGAAACTTTCATAAGGGACTATCATCGTTTTATTCGTAGGCAACTCGAGGGACTATATCATATACTGAAAGGCCACATCAAAAGGGTCATCAAGGGACTATGATCTTTTTGTATGATGACTTGATCGAGGGTCTTTGCTAAGGTGTCTCCACGTTCGAGGGACATGACTGTTTTTTATCTGAAGGCAACAAGTTAGGTTATGTATCTTCATTAGGGTTTTTCTAACGTTTGTTTTTAGTCTTTTCATGCAATTCTAGATACTAAGCAGTAAACATAACAATAATGAAAAGCAGTAAAGTGGGGAAAATAAATGTAGAAAGTAAACCCTAGACTATTACAACGCTTCGAGACAGTTACATAATAATAAAAAAGGCGGAAATTAAACCCTAATTACTATTACATCCTGGGAAACAGTTACAATAATAATGAAAAAGACGGCAAAAATAAACTATTCTATTTGCAATCGCGGAAATAAGAAAGATGAAAAAAGGAATTGTTTTTTTTGGGAAGTTTTTTTTTGTGAAAACAATGATTTGGGATTAATTAAATCTAAAAAAAACCCTAATTAATTTTAAAAATAAAAAAAGGTCAATTAATTTAAAAGAAAAGTTGATTAGTTAAATTAATTAAAAAGTTGATTAGAAAAACCTAAGAGTCTAAATTAATTTAAAATAGAAAAAATTAATTATGTTGTATTTTGATTAAATAGAAAAAATAAATAAAATAACAAAACAAAGAGAGTTGGGCCTAAAGTAGCAAACTGGGGGGTGCGGATGGAAAAGAAAGTCCAGGCCCAATTAGTGCCAACACCGTATTAAGTGTGACAGCCGAAAGTGGTGTATTATGGGATGCGAATCTGGGAGTGTTAGATCTGGATCCGAGGTCTGCAAGACTGAGGGTGCCTGATTGATGTACGAGGATGCGCTGCATACGACCTGCAAAACTGAGAAAGCGTGAAAACAACCAAAAGGCAGGGATTGAATGGCTGTGAAACTTGAGGATGCCTGGTTGATGTACGAGGACACGCTGCACACAACCTGCAAAAAAAACTCAAAAACAACATGAAAGTGACCAAAAGGCAGGGATCGAACCCATGCCTTGGTATAGTAGAGACTTAGCGCATGCGTTTTAACCACTGGGGTGGTGATACATCTAGTGTTTTAAAATAAACGATTAAAACAAATGTTAAACCAAAACGCATGGACCGGAGAGGCGCCAGAGCCCTAGCTCCAATCATCTTCTCCGGTGAATGGATTTCTTGTTCCTGCAAAATAGCACATATTAGAGATCAACGGGGACCCTACCTCATAAATCAGGCCCTAGGAATTCAATGGAAAAATTATTTTTTACTGAAACACAATGGTTTAGGAGCTATGACAACAACAATGCGAATCTATATGAATATGATGGTTTATGGTTTGGCCATCATGAAGGTCGTTCTTTAGGTCATTCCTACACCACTGAAACTCATGAACATGTTAATAACATTAATATGCACAAAAACATGATGAAACAATGGATATGAAAAACATGCAATGATGAGACCGGTGAGGCATATTTATACGATTTTATCCCCTTTAGACCATGGCAATCAATCCAGCCTTACCCTACTGAATTCCTGGAAGTGTTGGAAGAGTTGATAGTTCTCGAGAGTGGTTGGAAGCTAGAGTTTCAAGTTGCCCTAGTTTTGAGTAAATTGGTTTTTTTGGAGGGATGTTCTTGCACAAGGTTTTTCGTGGTTTACTTGTAGGAAGAGTGCATAATATATAGCATGAATTAGGTCAACATAACATGGTCTTGGACTTTGTTAATAAGCCTTGTATTTTATTTTATTTATTTTTAATTAATAATGAATAAAATCAAAATAATTAAAATAAAATAGTACAAGGGGGACATGAGCAAGATCTGAGGTTTATAAGGAGTGTAATACATGTTTAGACTTTAAACCAATGGGACTTTGGCCCAAAATATCAAGTTTTGTCAATTTGAAATTCATGCATTTGCTCAAAATTACCCAACTTGCATTGTTCATAACTCTCTCAATTTTTATCGTTTGAAGGTGATCTTGGACTTTTTGGAAATATCAAGATGTCCTCTTCCATCCCTATGTTGATCATTTTTGCATTTGAAGAATTTATCTTGATGTAAGTTGCCTTGACAAAAGGTGTCTTTTGTTTACTTTTGAAATGACCTGTAATGTATTGGCTCATACCTCTCAAATGAAGCATTTTTTGAACTTGAGCTTAAAGAGACAAAGTTGCAGAGAATTGAATTTCCTTAAAAATGAATTTTGGTTGGGGAAAAACTGATGAAGCATGTGAAAGTTACGCTTGGTCAAAGTTCAGTTGACTTCTCCTAAGGAAACCCTAATTTAGCAACTTTTGACTTTTGATGATTTGAGAGTCTCCTTGATGAATCATGATAAACCCTTTATAAAATGATGAGTATGACTTCAAAACCTTGATGTTGACCAAAAATATTGAAGTTTGATGGTATGTGGACCATAGTTGACTTTTTACCCAATATAATTAATTTTCAATCATCTAAGCCATTGACTAAGCAAACGTGTGATGCAAGGCTTGAAACTTGGTATGAGAATTTTTGAAGACATATAAGAAGCCATGAATTCAATTTGAGACCTTAGAAACCCAAACTTCCTCGTGAAAGATGAAACCCTAGTTGTGGACCCATTGCTTAGGAGGAGAATTTTTTGATCAATTCTTGAGCAACCTTAAGCATTTGAGAAACCTAGGAGAATGTTTTGATATAAAATGAGAGGGAAAATTTTGGGGTACAACAGCTGCCCCTGTTCAATCTTCTTATACTTGAGGAGTTAGATTGGCCTATGTCTGCCATTCATGACCTGAAGGTAGAAGAGGATTGAACACCTAAGTGCCTAGAAATTTGTACTCGCCTGTGCAAGAAGTAACATTATTGATTGATTGTATTGCTTGAATGGGATTAAAGATGCCACTCAGAGAGGTGATGGAATATCTTCAGGGAGGGGCTTATAGATGACATCCAAAGTAACTGTTGATCGAAGTATCATAATGAGTCTACACTCAATTGTATATGAAGAATGCTTTCCAGAATGAACCCCTAGGGAAGGTTATAGAGTAGCTTCTTATTAGATTTAGTCTCTGAGGGAAATTCTTGTCAGAATTCAGTCTCTGAGGGAAGTGTTTGTCATGTAGATAGTCGCCTCGTCTTATTTCGGAAATTGATCTATAGTCTGTTTTTTTGTTGGTAAGCCTGTCCTGTTTCGGGAATTTATACCACCTGGTGATAAGGATAGTCGCCCCGTCCTTTTTCAGGAATTGATCTTCATCTGGTTATAGAGATGAAAATATTGATTCCCCGTCCTATTTCTGGATTTAATCTTTGCTCGGTCGTATAGATAGTTTCCTCGTCTTATTTCGGGTGTTAATCTTCGACCTATTCATATAGATAGTCGCCCCGTCCTGTTTTGGGAATTGATCTACAATTTATTTTCACAGATAATTGCCCTGTCTTGTTTTAGGAACTGATCTTCACCTTGTCATAGAGATAAAAAGATAGTTTCCCCATCGCGTTTTAGGATTTAATCTTTGCTCGGTCGTATAGATAGTTACCCCGTCTTGTTTCAGGAGTTAATCTTCGACTTGTTCATGTTGATAGTCGCCCTGTCCTGTTTCGGGAATTGATCTACAATTTGTTTTCACAGATAGTTTCCCTATCTTGTTTCATGAATTAATCAGTGTCTGGTCATATAAATAGTTGCCTCGTCTTGTTTTAGGAATTAATTTGCGACCTGTTTGAAAATTGTTGATGATATCTGTCTGTTTATAGACTTTTACCTGAAAAGATAAAAACTCGGTTGTATGTAATATCATGTTGTATGTTATACATTACGTGGTGATGTCCTCAAAGTAAATATGTGTTTCGTATGCATATGATATGATATTTGTAAATGATGTATGAATGTAATATGTTGTTGAAGCTTGCTGGAAGCTTTGTATAACATCTTTGACTGGGGAAAATGAATCATTGATTGTTGCTAGGGATGAAGAATATGGATCTTTGATCTTGTTTTAAATGTTTCTATTGGGGATTCCTGTTGTCTGTTTGAGGAAACTCTGTTGGGGAATTTGATTTTTGCTTGGGAGAAGAGTTCGTGAAATTTGGTAGTTTGTCGCTCTACTGGGGAATTTAACTCTCATATACCCTGACTGGGTATAAAATAGATAGATAACCTTCTGATGCACTTGTCTGACCGAGTTTCTGATATGGATGTCGACTCGCCTGGGGAGGATAAGGTTAAACAATATCTGGTCTGGTTTTAGATTTCATAGCAACTCTCTGGGGATAGCAGCCTGGACCGTCCTTTGCCAAAGGGACGAATCTTGCCGATGATTTGTAGTAGTTAGAGAAATAGACTCAAGCTGGGGAGACTGAATTCTGTTAGGGAAATAAACCCTATTGGAGAAATATACTCTACTGAGGAAATTAGCCTTGCTGGAGAAGATAATTATGCATGGGGTTTTATAGTTTTGGAGAAACAAACTCAGTTGGGGAAGAGGGTTTCTATGAACAGCGTTGTTGACATAATCTCTAATGAGGATTAAGACTCCTTAGTTTGGTGACATTGTCGAGGGAAAGATCATACTCCTTTATCCGCTAGGGGAATCTACTTAGGAGTATGATTAGGTTAATTGCTGGAAAATGCCCCAATACATGTCTTCTTGCGGGGGAATGTATCTACGTTAAAGATGAGTTTGTAAAGATGACTCTGCAGGGACAATCCCAAGGAGGTTGCTCTGTGGGGATTTATGGATAACTTGAACATCATCCCAACTCCTAGAGTCTTTAGTAAATGTTGATTTCTGTTGTTATGCATACATTTGTTAACAGTAATCATATTCATATGTATATGTTCATTCAATTTAGTCATTGGACATTTTTGCGAGCAAAACCGAAACTGTGAAACAAAAATTTGGATTTTGAAGTGGTATTTTGTATTGGTAATTTTCCTATAAACAGACAATTTTATACAAAGACACGGAAATCCTAGTAAGAGGAAATTCTCGAACAATGAAAAGAGTACAAAGTAACAATAAAACATATAGCTATGTGAAAACGATCTCGCTAGGTTTCGACTCTGCTATTACATGTATGTTTTCAAGCATCTCATCCCTCACTGTTGGAAGAAGTTGACTGAATTGATCTGTACCATTTGAACTTGGCGTTGGTAACAAAGTTTGTTGTAGGTAGATGATCCAATGGGACATAGTCATACGCTTTAATCCCTAATTTTTTCCTGGACCTCCCTTTCGGGTTTTCAGTCCACCAGGATACCCTTTTTTGCCCAAGCCGCCTTTTCAGGTTTTCGACTTGCCGGGTGTACAATATATATATATATATATATATATATATATATATATATATATATATATATATATATATATATATATATATATATATATATATATATATATATATATATCCATAATTTTTGCCTGAACCCTTTTGGTTCACCAGGATGCCCTTATTTTTTTCCTAGGCCAGTCAACCTAGCGGGTCTCTTTCATGTGTAGTATCTTTTGACTATGTTCGTGTTCACAGGGTGCGGAAAATCTTCACCGTCTATGGTGTTCAGTATCATAGCACCGCCAGATAATATCTTCTTGATTACAAATGGACCTTCGTGCGTAGGAGTCCATTTCCCCCTGGGATCCCCTTGTGGCAGGATAATATGCTTTATTACCAAGTCACCAGCCTGATATACTCGATGTATGAATTTCTTATTGAACACTTTGATCATACACTTTTGATACATCTGACCGTGACAAACAACCACAAGCCTCTTCTCATCAATAAAATTTAACTAGTTCAGACTAGTCTGAATCCATTCATCCTCTTCTAAATCTTCATCTTTCATAATTCTCAGGGAAGGAATCTGAACTTTGACAGGTAGGACAACTTCCATACCATATACTAGAGAGAATGGGGTTGCCCCAGTTGATGTTCATGCTGAAGTACGATAGCCATGAAGAGTGAATGGTAACATCTCGTGCCAATATTAATATGTCATTTTCATCTTCTATATAATCTTCTTAATATTCTTATTGGTGGCTTCCACTGCACCATTCATTTTCGGTCGATACAAAGAAGAATTTTGGTGTTTGATCTTGAACTACGTGCAGAGTTCCGTGATCATAGTGTTATTGAGATTGGTACCATTGTCTGTGATAATCCTTTCGAGGATGCCATACCGGCAGATAAGGTTATACTTAATGAACCAGGAGATAACATTCTTAGTAACAGAGGCGAATGAGGTTGCTTCAACCTATTTCGTGAAGTAATCAATGGCGACGAGGATGAAGTGGTGTCCCTTGGAAGCCTTAGGCTTGATTTCTCTAATCATATCAATGCCCCACATTGCAAACGACCAAGGAGCAGCCAAGGCATTCAGAGGTACTGGAGGCACATGTACTTTGTTAGCGTAGATCTGGAACTTGTGACAAGTTTTTGAGTGGTGATGGAAGTCAGTTTCTATGGTCGACCAATAGTATCATGCTCTCAGAATTTTCTTAGCCATAGTATGTACACTGGAGTGAGTACCAAAGATACCTTTATGCATATCTTCCATAATTTTCTTCGCCTCCTTCTTGTCTACACAACGAAGCAGAGTCGAACCATGATTGTGTTTGTACAGAACCTCGTTACTCAGGAAGAACTTGGTTGAGAACCTCCGTAGAAATTTCTTGTCATTGATAGATGCCCCCTCGGGGTACTCTTGAGCCTCAAGGTATCTTTTCATTTCATGAAACCAGGGCTTCTCTCTTACTTCGTCAGTGTCAACTTCATAGCAATGTGCTAGTCCGTCTAGCCTCTCAATGGTAATTCTGGGAGCCTCGTTGTCCCATCTGACATTGAACATAGATGACTTTGTAGCCAATGCATCCTCCAACTGATTCTCTTCTCGTGGGATATGCTCAAAAGTAATCTCCTCGAAGTACGGAATTAGCGTCAATACATGTTCCCAATAAGGAATGAGATTCGGGTGCTTAGTATTCCATTCTCCCTGATTTAACTGATCACCAGGGCTGAGTCCCCATATACGTTCAAGAACTTAATTCTAAGGTCAATAACAAATTTGATACCCATGATGCACGCTTCATATTCAACCATGTTGTTGGTACAGTCAAAGCATAATATGGTGGTGAAGGGTGTATGGAAACCCTGGGGAGAGATAATTACAGAATCGGTTCTGTTTCCAAGTGCGTTAGAAGCTCCATTAAAAACCATATTCCATCGGGATCCTGGCTCAAGTCCTTCATACGGTCCAGGTTCTTCACAATTCGTTACTAGCATAATATTCTCGTCTAGGAACTCGAAATTCATAAACGGGTAGTCATATACAGCTTGATGAGCCAAATAATCTTCTAGTACACATCCTTTAATTTCTTTATGAGTGGTGTAATGAATGTTGTATTCTGTCAAGACCATTTGCCATCAAGATATTCTTCTGGAGAGAGTTGGCTTCTCGAATATATATTTGATGGGATCCATTTTAGAGATCAACAAAGTGGTATAGGTCAACATATATTATCTTAGTCGGAGAGTTGCCCATGCCAAAGCGCATAAAGTTTTCTCGAGCAGTGAGTATCTTGTTTCATAGTCGATAAACTTTTTTCTAAGGTAGTATATTACATTCTCTTTTCGACCAGACTCGTCATGTTGACCCAGTACACACCCCATTGAGTTCTCTAACACTGTTAGGTACGTGATTAGAGGTCATCCTTCAACTGGTGGCATTAGAATTGGAGGTTCTCGTAAGTACTCCTTGATCTTGTCAAAGGCTATCTGGCAATCGTCATTCCACTTTACTACCTGATCTTTCTTCAACAACTTGAAGATTGGCTCATAAGTAGCGGTCAAATGAGAAATGAATCGAGCAATGTAATTCAGTCGACCTAAGAAACCTCTGACTTCCTTATCGGTATGGGAAGCAGGCATTTCTTGAATATCTTTGACCTTAGCGGGATCAACTTCGATACCTTTAACACTGACAAATGAAACCCAGGATTTTACCGGATCTCACCTCTAAGTGCACTTGTTCAGATTCATCCTCAGCTTGTACTTCTTCAACCTTTAAAACATCTTGTGTAAACGGTCAAGATGCTCTTCTATATGCAATCTGGCTATCATATCATCGACGTAGACCTCTATCTCGTGGTGAATCATTTCATGGAACAAAGCTACCATGCCACGTTGATATGTTGCATCAACGTTCTTTAACCCAGAAGGCATAACCTTGTAGCAGAAAGTTCCCCACTGTGTGACAAAGGTTTTTTTCTCCATGTCTTCAAGTGCCATCTTGATTTGATTATAACATGAGAAATTGACCATGAATGAGAATACCTTTTGTTGAGCGGTATTGTCAACCAGAACATCAATATGTGGAAGTGGGAAGTCATCTTTGGGGCTTTCCCTAATCAGATTCCTGTAGTCTACACACATATGTACCTTGTCATATTTCTTTGGCATCAGAACAAAATTTGTAACCCATTGAGGATATGAGGTAACAACCAAGAAGACCGCATTGAATTGCTTCATAACCTCCGCCTTGATCTTCTCTGACATCTCAGGATGCATGCGATGAACTTTCTGCTTTATTGGAGAACAACCCTCTTTCATCGATAGACAGTAAACGATAATATAGGTATCGAGCTCTGGCATGTCTTAGTATTGTAAGTACTAAGTGCGCCTAAGAGGGGGGGGGGGGGGGGGGGTGAATTAGGTACTTTAAACTTTTTCCGGTTTTAGTGATGATGGATATTATTTTTCTGGTTTAGTGCATGATTTTACAAATGTGTTTCTTTCTTTTCTAGTTTATGACTAGTGATGAAAGCGGTAAATGCGGAAAAGTGAAGAACACAAAGATGTATCCTGGTTCCCTTCACAGTCCGTGAGTACTCTAATCCCCTTTAACCATGAAAGAGATTTCCTTATTGTTAGATCTCTAGACAAGACACCCTAGTCCTTCTATACAAGACTCTAACCAATAAAACCACCAAGAATTATCATCTTGGACCAAGAACAATCCTCTTGGATTTTCACTATGTCAACAATCAAAACAATCCTCTCAAGGTGACCTTACTTGTATCCAAAAATCCTGGAAAAACAAGATTACAAAACCACTTGAACTTATTTTCAACAATCCTGAAAAATAAGAAAGTGTATAGCAATATTTGATTGATAGAGTTTGTAGTGCAATAATCACTTTGAGTGATTTTATCAATGACTTTATCTTCTCTTCCAATAACAATAATATACAGTGACCAAAGACTATAGAATGCTCAAAGTTTTCTGTTTAACAATATATGAAAATGTGCAGAAAAACTTTATGTATGAAAGTGAAGAAAAAGCTTGAGTTTTGATATTTTAAAAATCAGAAACTATTGATTGGAAGAGGTACTTAAAATGATTTTGAAAATGAGTATTTATATGTTCATAGCACCCTTTTGAAACAACATATAATTCTACAAATTAATCACGAACAATTGCCAAGATTAAGTGAAAGGTTTCCATGAAATGGTGTTATGAACAGGTATGAGTAAAGTTGTTGTTTTTCAAAAGCGTTCAACATGCAATCGATTTCACCCTTGTGTAAATCGATTGCACGGGGTTTCAACAGCTAAAAATTCAAATATTTTGAGTGAGCAATCTATTGCACAAGTGTGTAAACCGGTCGCACTTGAAGTCAGTAGCAAAAATTGATTGAGAGCAATCGATTGCACAAACATGCAAATCGATTGCACTATGAAACAATAGCTAATACTTTGAAAATGTGAAGCATGCAATCGATTTCACCAATATGCAAATTGATTGCACCCAAGTAAAAATTTATTTTTGCTTAGAAAACTTGAGTAAAAGTTTGGACAAGATAAAATATTTCTTTTGACCATTGAGCATCTATGTTTTAAGTTCAAAGTAAGTATTATCATTATACCTTGAAATTTGCTAAATACTTGAACCAAAGACTTTATCCACAAATTCTTTTAGCTTGATCAATAATCTTTGCCTTCTTGTCAAAATGGTTGTCTTCATCAAAACAAAAGTTCATTTGAGAAGCTTGATTTTACATTCTCCCCCTTTTTGATGATGACAAACGATCTTGCTTGATGCGTTCTAATTTCCGGAAAGAAACTTCTCCCCCTAAGATGTATAACTCCCCCTTTGTATGAGAAGCTTTGTAATCATTTGGATTTGTTCATATTAAATGATTCTTTGTACCTTAAAAGTTTAAGATAAGGAAATACACAAGCATAAAGTATAACATCCTTCTCCCCCTTTGACATTATAAAAAATAAGGGAAAGATGAATAATAATATACATACATACATATACTGAACCTTCTTCCCCTTTGTCATTAGCAAAAAGGAATGGGGAAAGACTTAAAATATATAATGAAATTATAAACATAAAAACAATTTTTACCTATGAGTTTTGCATCAAGAGTGACTTCATAAACCATTCATCCTTGATGAATTTGAAGCCTTTTCAACAAAGTTGTCTTTTACTTAGAAGTTGTCTTTTTTCTTCAACATAAAGTACATCTTCAATGGATATGAAAGTTATTTTATGAACTTTCCCAATGCCAATAATTCTTCCTTTAAGGTATTTCCCATATGTGAAATAATCCTTGGACTTGAACTAGATTTGAAAGTTAGTTTATGTCTTCCATCAAATGCTTAGAGCCACCACTTATCAAAACATCATAGATTTAAAGTGGTCCTCAAGAAAACCTACAAAACAAATTAAGTTTTATTTGGTGCCCAATGTGCTTTGGGTCCATCATAGTTAGTTCCCTTCTTAACCCACACATAATTCCCACTTGCTACACTGAAGTTTCTAATGTAGCAAGCATTAGGTGTATGGCCAACAATACCACAATAAAAGAAAGTAGGTTCAAAGTTACTTCTATATCTAGAAGGGTAAGATTTCTTCTTAACAAATCTTTTATTTTAAGGATATTGGTGAACTACTTTAGGTTTGTTCACTTTCTCTTTGGATGATTGATCACTAGCCTTAACAAAGATAGTTTTATTAGAACTTGGTTTTGAAAACTTTGAATATCCAAGTCCACTTTTATCATTGGAATATCTTTGTTGGATAAGAATACATTCCAATCCAATTTGACCTTTTTCATATCTTTCAATAACTCTTTTTAATTGGACAATTTTGAAAGAGAGTGATTCAGAATTTTTGCATACAAAATTCTGTTTTTGCTCACTAAATTTTTGTTTTTCATCTTTGAGATCTTTTTCCATAGACTCACATTTTTCTTCTAAAGATGAAATTTGTTTCTTTTGAGATGAAATAGTTTTATACAGAATTTTGAATTCATTTAATAGTTCATCTATATCTCCTTGTGCATCACTATCAAAAAGAGAAAATTCATTACTAACCTCGTTATCTTCACTATCGGAATGGTGTGAGGCCATCAATGCAAGATAAACACGTTGATTATTTTCGGAATCGGAAGATGGACTTTCCCATGCTATATATGCTTTCTTTGACTTCTTATCTTTATTTATATTGAAATGTTTCTTCTTCTTTTCAAGTGTAGGGAATTTACTTTTAACATGTCCCTTTTCTCCACATTCAAAGCATATAACCTTCCTTGTTGGTGCTTCCCTTTTTCTTTCTTTTCGTAGAACCTTTTCAATCTTCTTGATAAGATCATCATCTTCACTACTAGTGGATTCATCCTCTTGATTGCTATCATGATTTTTATCCTTGTATTTAAAGCAATGTATTTGGAATCTTTTACTTAGATTTCATTCTTTTCAAGTCTTGCAAATTATGTCTCATATTCTTGAAGTTTTCTGAACAAAGTGGCGGAAGTCATTTTGGATAGGTTCTTCTTCTCGGATATTGCAGTCACTTTTGGTTGCCATTCCCTGGATAAAGATCTAAGCACTTTAAGATTAAGTTCATCATTAGTTAAAGTCTTACCGAGTGCTTTCAAATGATTTGTCAAGTGCACAAATCTTTTCTGCAAGTCGAGGATTGATTCTCGGGGCCGCATTCTGAATAGTTCGTATTCTTGACTCAATGTATTTAATCTCGATCTTTTAACTTCAGAGGTTCCTTCATGAGTTTCTACCAAGGTATCTCACATTTCTTTCGCTGTTTTGCATGCTGAGACACGGAAGAATTCATCCATGCTAAGTTCACCTTGAAGAAGATTGATTTCCTTTTTATCATAGAGGACCTTTTTCTTATCATCTTCATCCCATGCATCTTTAGGCTTTGATGAGCCAACACCATTGATCACCGTTATAGGAATAAATGGACCATTCTCGACGGCATCCCATATTTCTCCTCCTTGTGCTTCTAGACGTTCCTTCATGCGTATTTTCCAGAAGTCAAAATATTAACCACAAAATAGAGGAGGCTTGTTGTTACTACCACCATCTCTAAAAACAGGATTTTGATTTACGGAAGCCATTCTGGATCTTTTAGGAACAGGTTACCTATAACCTGCTCTGATGCCAATTGCAAGTATAAGAGTGCGCCTAATAGGGGGTGAATTAGGTATTTTAAAATTTTTCCGGTTTTAGTGATGATGGATATTATTTTTCTGGTTTAGTGTATGAGTTTACAAATGTGTTTCTTTCCTTTCTGGTTTATGACTAATGATGAAAGTGGTAAATGCAGAAAAGTAAAGAACACAAAGATGTATCCGGGTTCCCCTTATAGTACGAGAGTACTCCAGTCCCATTTCAACATGAAAGAGATTTCCTTATTGTTAGATCTCTAGACAAGACACCTTAGTCCTTCTATACAAGACTCTAACCAATAAAACTACCAAGAACAATCCTCTTGGACCAAGAACAATCCTCTTGGATTTTCACTATGTCAACAATCAGAACAATCCTCTCAAGGTGACCTTACTTGTATCCAACAATCATGGAAAAATAAGATTACAAAACCACTTGAACTTATTTTCAACAATCCTGAAAAATAAGAAAGTGTATAGCAATATTTGATTGATAGTGTTTGTAGTGCAATAATCACTTTGAGTGATTTTATCAATTACTTGATATTCTCTTCCAATAACAATAATATACAATGACTCAAGACTATAGAATGCTCAAAGTTTTCTATTTAACAATATATGAAAATGTTCATAAAAACTTTGTGTATGAAAGTGAAGAAAAAGCTTGAGTTTTGATATTTTAAAATTCAGAAACTATTGATTGGAAGAGGTACGTAAAATGATTTTGAAAATGAGTATTTATATGTTCATAGCACCCCTTTGAAACAGCATATAATTCTGCAAATCAATCATTAAAAATTGCCAAGATTAAGTGAAAGGTTTCCATGAAATGGTGTTATGAATAGGCATGAGTAAAGCTGCTGTTTTTCAAAATCATTCAGCATGCAATCGATTGCACCCTTGTGTAAATCGAATGCACAATGTTTCAACAGCTAAAAGTTCAAATATTTTGAGTGAGCAATCGATTGCACAAGTGTGTAAATCGATAGCACTTGAAGTCAGTAGCAAAAATTCATTGAGATCAATCGATTGCATAAACATGCAAATCGATTGCACTTAGAAACAGTAGCTAATATTTTGAAAACGTGAAGCATGCAATCGATTGCACCAATATGCAAATCGATTGCACCCAAGTAAAAATTGATTTTTTGCTTAGAAAACTTGAGTAAAATTTTGGACAAGATAAAATATTTATTTTGACCATTGAGCATCTATGTCTTAAGTTCAAAGTAAGTATTATCATTATACCTTAAAATTTGCTAAGTGCTTTAACCAAAGACTTTATCCATATATGCTTTTAGCTTGATCAATAATCTTTGCCTTCTTATCAAAATGGTTTGTCTTCATCAAAACAAAAGTGCATTTAAGAAGCTTGATTTTACAAGTATGGCCAAGCAAATATCTCAACATAGTCATGCAACATCCAAATTAACCTATTCTTGGAGTTGTCTTCTAGGTTGGTTCCTATCATGACTTTTTTTCCTGCTTCAGTACCAAAGTTTACAACTTCAACCGACTCTTCGTGTGGTTGAATAGCCTTTTCCTCTTGCACTAACAGTTTGGCAAGTTCTCTAGGTATTTCACAATCTTCACCACCTTCTTCCTCAACTTGGTAGATCATATTTTCAAAGTCATAAGTGGCAATAGCAGAGTCGTTATCAATGGGACCCATAGTGGATGTAGATCTGAAATGTATTGCGTGGGTGTGTGTAAGAACACATAGCTATTTGAAAGTGATAAAAGTAAAAGGAAGACAAAGAACCAAAATTTGAATGCAAAATGTCAAATGCTTTATTAAATGAAGATATGTTTATGAAAAGATAACCCTTAACAAATGGACCATTGTTCCTTGGGTAAGGCACAAGGCTTAAAGTCATTGTTTAAATATTACATAACCAAGCTTTGAAAGCAATAAAAACAGAAAAGTGGCTATTACTCCTGACTAAAGGAGATAGAGATAATGTCTTGAGTCTTGTAGTTGCTGAGACCGTTGCCGATGGTGGGAAAGATCCAATTGTCAAGGTCATAGTTATTGTCAGCATCTTCTAGAGTGTTGACTTCGTTGTTGTTGATGCTGAATGGTGGTCTTCCAGCACGAGCGCAACGAATAGCCCTCCGACCCTCTGCAGTGAAACCCAAACCAAAATTTTCATATTTATACGGAATGTCAAGAAGCTGACCCTAAATAGTACAACCACCTTATTCTATAGCAGCTTTAGCATCCTTCAAATAAGCCATTCAGGGCAGAACCCTGGTAACCTTGGGAATGAAAGAAACATCTTCAGTAATGGCTGGAGGAATAATTTCAAAAGTCTGCCAGGGAGTCTCAATGAATTCTCCGTCCATCTCTACATACCGGAATGAGTACAAGTGGTTAACCATATACTCCTCTTCACCATAGAATGTAACAACCTTTCCCTATATTGGATACTTCAACTTTCACACTCTCGTCATCTTTCTCTTGGTTATCATCTCTGTTTAGGGGGGCCTCAAAATCTAGAGCCCTTCTGACTGGACCCTTGAATCTTCTGCCGATATTAAGAAAGATTGTTGGCTTTTTAGTCTTATTCTTATTTCCCTTTGTGATGAGGGTCATCAACTCATCTTGACCCTTAGCTAAGTCCAAGAACATATGCTGAAACTTAGCCTTATGAGCTTGAAGTTCTTTCATAGTTTGCTCGAGTGCCTTCTTTTACTGAAATAACCAGCAAGAAGATGAGAAAACCTGCTACGGAAAGTACATGTTATATGATGATATGCAAATGCAAGTGCAATGTTTTCAAGGACCTTTGAGGGATTTAAATTTGCTTAAACAAAAGGAAAGAAAATAAATTTTTAGTAACAAGCTCAAATTATAATTGCTTTCAATAAAAAGAGTTACAAAGAAGTAAAATGTTAATTCAAGTCTCCCATGGACGCTTCCTCTTTGTGTTGACATATGCATTAAGGCTTTTTTCTTCGTGGAGTCATTTCCTCAGCTCTAATAATTTATTCTCACTAGCATAGAAATGAGTCTCGAAGGTGTCTCTTTCTTCCTTCAGCTGAATCCAGGACTTTTGTAGTTCTTCGAAGTTAGTAGGCATATCGGGATGAAGAACGGTATGAGAAACATCCCCTTAAACAATAGGTTCTACAATCACTGGTAAGATAGCAGGATATGGAATTTTGATATTTTGAGCACGAGACCTTACCCATCTGAGGTAAGGATCTAGAAGAATGGAATTCTTGTGTCCCAAAGTATCTCTATAAATCTTGTTGACAATGCCCCAAGCATGTATAAACCTTTGATGGTAATTTTGAGGGTCGTTCTCATAGTCGAACACAATACCCGAGATGAGCATATCATGAGGACCGTCCCTTCGAGCATAACCAAACTGACGCAGATCTAGATAAGGGTTGTAAGTGACGCCCCCTCTTATACCAAGGAGTGGTACGTTAGGGAATTCCCCCACAGCGATTAATAATAGTGACATCTGCCTGAGATCGAGAACACCAATGGATATCTGCATGAGTGAGTGACATTGTTGCACCCCAAAATTTTCCCTCCCATATTCTTCAAGATTTGTCAAGATCAACCTCCAAATGGTTCAAAATCTCTCAAGGGTTGCACAGTCCAATTGCCTCCTAACACAGTCAAAATTAGGGTTTTGGTTCTTGCAAGGAATTTGAGGTTTTCAAGGGTCCAATTAAGTCCCATATGCCTATATACATTGTCAAGCATCCACATGTCAAGTTTCAAGGCTCACAGCATCAAATTGCATAGTCAAAAGCCCTAATTGCTTCACAGTCAATTGCAGGGGAAAAATGGTCATTTGGCAGTCAAAAGTCAAAATTTTTTGTGAACGTCTTATTTTGAAGCCACAATCATCATTTGATCAAGTCTTGATCATGATTCCAAAAGCATGGCTCAAAAATCATCAAGATGCAAAAAGTTGCTATTTTTGGACAGCTGAAAAGTCAACTGTAACTTGACAAAGGCATAACCTTTTCATGGTTTATCAGAAAAATCCCATCGAATGCTCATTTTGAAGGGGATAACATTTCCTACAACTCATCTTCACACTCCAAGTCCAATAAATGCTCTCACAAAAAGTTATCAATTTCTACATTATAGGTCATTTTCAAAAGTCAACAAAAAGGCACTTTAAGTCAAAGACCATAACTTGAGATTGGTGAATCAAAATGACATGGGACCAAGGGAATTGGTTAGAGGACTTCAAGACCTTTCCAAAATGTCCAAGAACATGTTCATAGCTTCAAAATTGAGCAAGATATGCATTGGAGAAGTTGGGAAATTTTTGGGAATTTGCAAAAGTCAACTTTGCCCAAAACACTTCATTTTTGCTAATGGGCCTTAAATTCTTTCTTGAATCTTTACCCAAGGCTTATGCACGACCCATTAAGATTAATTTGAATTATTTTCTTATTTTTATTAATTATTTGGATTTTTAATTGATTAATAATTCGTTTAATTAATTTAATTGTAGGAAAATATCAAAACATGGTTTTCAAATCTTTTTATGAGGCAAATGAGATCAGGGCAAGCTGGCAATTCGTGTACACATCAAGGACATCAAAATCTCCATGATTGGCAAGGTTTTATCAAAGAAAAAGGTTGAAAAAGATTTGATTGGCAATCACATAATGAAACATGAATGCAATGGATTTTTGGGCCTAAAGTTGACCTAATTCCCTTCCCATATATGCAAGAAACCTAACCCTATTCAGAAAGACACGAAAAAGCTGCTGAAGCCATAGAACCAATTTGCAAAAAATCAAGAAAATTGTGAAAACCGATTTCCTACTTGCAGTGCCTTTCCACGCCTAAAAAGGATTCCAATACGTTGCCTAAGTCTCCAGGAGGCTATTGCAATCAAGAACAAGCTTCTGTACCCAAGGAAACGGTAGAACAGATTCACGTTTTTCACAAATATTTCCATAATCGAATTCTAATTTCTATGCATCATTGTTATGTTTTGATTATTGATTTATGCTACTGATATCTTCCTGAAGCTTTTGAGATAGTTTAATTGTGCTAAATATTCCTAAAGCGAAATCCACCATTGAAGGATATTTGGGTTTCAGAGCTTCAATATTGGGGGTTTTCATATATTTTAAAATTGGACCACCAAACCTGTATGGACAAATTCATTGCAACAAGACGAAACCATTAAGCCTATCGCGCCCTTTTTATATTTCCTCCTCTTCTATTCACTATTTTTCACAGTTTCAGTTTGTGGGGGTTTAAAACCCCCGCTACTTGTTTTATATTTGCAGGAAAAAGATGAAGAAGACGATAGATGTCCAAGCGTGATTGGAGAGTTTAAACTTTAGCGCGTTTTTTCATATCCCAGCATAATGGTCTTTTTTCATATATTATAATTCTTTGTTATATTGTTCACAAACGCGCTAAGTGGCTCAGTTGGTGGAGGATGTGTATTGCAAGCGCTGGGACCTGGGTTCGATTCCCAGGTCCCCCCACATAATCCATGATTTTTGTTTTAACATATTCACGTGCAGCAAGCGTTCAAGACTCCATCATGCATCCTCATACGTTAGCCTGCCAAGATGCCTTGATCACTCATCCAATGGCCACAGATTGAAGCCTATGGTACACTCCAGTCAACAACGTACACACAATCCTGGAAATTCAAACGAGCTTTGTCTTAATGGGCCAGGATTCCTCAATATCACCTCCATTTGGGCCTGAAACCCCCCATTGGTTTGCATCCTTTTTAATTTTATTTTCTTTTCTTTTCTAATTCTTTTTAATTGTTTTAATTGTTTTTTCACCATAAAATAATTTTCCATAATAAAAACAGAAAGTCAAAATTGTAAAATATATTTAATTATTATTAATTTCACCATTAACATATTTTTTTGTAAATAAATAACTAACAATTAATCTAGTTTAAATTAGGTTTTAATTCAATATTTTCTTAATAAATAAAATTATATAGAATTAGGTTTTTGAAATTTTTTATCTTTTCTTAATTAATTATTTTCATTATTATTAATCATCATTATTTATTATTATTAATTATTATTATTTTTGTAAATAAACATGTAAATTAATTAACTAGTAAATTAGGTTAACTTTAATATTTTCTTAATAATTAAAATAATTTAGAACTGGGGTTTTCTTTAATTCTTTTTTTCTTTATTTTCATAAATTCAAAAAACATAAAAAACACTTTCTTTTCTTTAATTAAATAATTAAATAGACTTTAATTTCATTTAATTTCAAGCAAAGGGTCAAAACCCTCGGACGTTCAATTTTAATTTCTATTTCGCGCATTATTTTTCTTATTGATTATTATGTAACTGCTTTTCGGATGTAATAGTAATTAGGTATTTTCTTTTTACTTTCCGCATCTTTTATCAAAAACAGGTCTTTGTATTTTGGCGATGTATAGACCCGCGCCTTGTAATAGCGTAGCTTTTATCTTTCCGTCTTTTAATTTTCCGCACTCTTAACTGCTAAACTTGCATGAAAGAATGTATGGTAATTAAAAACAAGCATTGCTCACAATGCATGATCAAAGATAACTGTTAAACTGAAAACAACACACAATACACACACCACTTCTAGGGTACGCCTCACTCGTTGCCTTCGAAACGTGGTCGTCAAGTATAGGACGTTTTAGCGGTCGCTCTTATGTCCATGATCCAGTTGCCTCGAAACAGTTGCCTCGAAACGGTTTCCTTGGATTAAAAAGGATCTAGGACATAAGGGTAGCTTCTAAGGTGTCCTAACTGTTGCTTCGGTGACTACATTGTCCCTAAACTCGAATTGACCCGAACACCTCCAACGGTGGTGCTACCCACCTCTCAATGGTGGGATGGCACTACCTTAAGGACTTCTACACAGCTTAATTCCTTAGGGTAGGTAGATGACTCATGGATACTTGCTCTCTTCTAAAACAAATCAAAAATATTTTCACACTGACACTTTCAAAAGCTTTCAAAACAAATTTTTCAAACACTCTTGAGGACAGATACAAGAGTTATTCAGAAATCTTTCAAAGAAATTTTTTCAAACCCACTCACATTTTGAAAAGCAAACATTTTGAAAACATAAGAGCAAGTATCTAAGAGCCCATGGATAACCATGGATAGAAAGGGTGCTAACACCTTCCCTTTCTATAAATCTACCTCCCGAACCGAGAAACAATCTCATAAGGAATTTTGCTGTGCTTTTGTCCTGTCCATGTTGGAGAAAATAAAAGACGGTGGCGACTCTTGCTTCCGCGACATTTCGCGAACCAGCTAAAAACAGTCAGTTCTATTTCCACCGATCACAGAACTGGCGACTCTGCTGGGGAAACTTAAAAGTGAGGTGTACCTTAGGATAGCTCATACTTGTGTTTTCAATTGCTTTGTTTTGTTTGCTTTATTATTGTAGGCACTGTCTTGAGAGTTCTATAGATCCTAACCCGGATCTGGGGGATACCTTTTTAGAAAGTAGCAACAAGACTGTGAGGGAACTGTGCGGGGTATACCGACACGGTTGAAGTAGTCTGCTACGTTGATGTGGTACTTTGGTGAGTACCGGTAACCCTTGAGTCAAGTCAAGGAGAGTACGGGGCCGCCGCGTGGTGTCTTGAAGCATAAACTGACCTTAGGAACCTTAATTGAAACATCCTGGCCTCTTTAGGGGTAGTGAGATAACTGACTTTGGTGCAGTCCGAAGTTGGTTGATACTCGATACTACACTCATTGACGGTTGTTTTCTTAGAATATTTTGATCGCCAGTTCAGTGGCTAAATCAAAACAATGAACACAGAAAACAATCCAATGATATTGAGATCCTTAGAACCCGGTTACTTTTGATAGGACAGGTTTTGAGCCCACCAACTTCAAGAGGGTAATACCTAGACCCCATACTGGCCTAAACTCTAAGGGCTGTCTTGTGTGACTTGTGTGCCTTTAAACTTGGACTACTTGTGCATACTTGTTATCTAACAACATGGGTTCCTTGCAGGTTTTGTTTACAGTCCTTAATTGGGACTCATTACAGGGCCTACTTACATCACTCCATGCATAGCATAACATCATACCATTGCATACATCCTTCATAAGGACTAATCCATTTCAAGGATCTCAAGGGTCTGTGATGCAGGTCATGATGAATCAAAGTGTCTAGCAAGGGGAAAAGGGGATTTATTTTCCTCTAGCCAAGGTTGATAACCTGAGTCAGGGGCTATGACCCACTGGATATGGTGAGCCTTTGACCCTTGAAGAAGGACTCTCAACCATATGCAGTGCCTTCCATCAGAGCTACAAAATGCAAACTCTAACAATTTTCTTATTTACCCCGCGAGATCCTTGAAAACATTGCATGCATACATATCATTGCATTACAGGTACCCTTTTACAGGTCACTTACCTTCTTCGCTGTTTATTTCAGCAATGGCTTCCCAACAAGATAACCAGGGTCTTCATGCTCAAGAGACTCAGTTCAGGGAGATCTTCCTAAGCCTATCCAAGGGGCAAGAAGAGTTGAGGACACTCCTCATGGGGAATTTGGCCAAGAAAAGTCCCGAAGATGACAAGGACGAACGGTTGAAACGTCTGCAAGCTGAGGTAGATACAATGAGAACCCAGATGCTGGGGCAGATGGCTCTCATTCAAGACTTAGCTCAAAGACAAGAAGAGCTCAGGGTTCTCGTCAACCGACTGCTTTGGGATAACCAACTGGGGCAAACATCTAAGGTCGAGGAGCCAGTCATCATTAAATTCCCTCTGAGACAAGAAGACAAGGGAAAAGCTCCTCAATGTGCTTCAGGGTCACAAATTCAACATCAACCTCACCAGCTTCAGCAAGACAATATGAAGCAAGCAGTCAGGGTTGGAGACCAAACCGGTAATCAGCCCCCAAGAAGTCAAAGGTTTGGTTTGATGAATAGACCTCTCCAAGCTGCTACTACTTCACAGGTCCAACAACGACCTCGCCAAGAACAACGGGCTGATCAGAGCAAGCCAGACAAGCCTAAAAGGCAGTTCACCCAGCTCAACATGTCGCTGTTTCAAGCCTTACAACGCCTGTTGAGATTGAATTTGATCACACTAAGGGACCCTCCTAAGAATCCCAACAAGACACCTTCAAGGTACAACCCCAACGCCCGCTGCGCTTATCATTCTGACAGCCCGGGGCATGCCACAAACGACTGTTGGTCTCTGAAGAACAAGATCCAGGACCAGATTGATGGAGGAGCAGTGCAATTCACCCTAGATGGTCAGGTCGAGTTCTTCTACTATCCCTAGACGAGAAGACCTTTTGTTCATTCGAATGTTTAAGTTGTAATTTTCTTTTGATGATTCAAACAATTATTGTCATAGCAAACTTTATTACTTTATCAATGCATCGCATATGTCTGTTTTGAATCAATATATTCGCATTCGCTATATTCAAACTGCTTTCATATTTTTGTGATGATCAACTATTGATTGAAAATTCTAAGCCTCTTGAGGGAGGATGACGAAAACGATACCACGATCTTTACAGTATGCTTTTGAACAGACCCCGCTGATGAGGTATAGGCATTGTTTCAAATCCTAAACGCTGGAGTTATAAGGAAGATAATCCCTCGTCAACCCCTTCGAGCCAAAGAAGTTGGAGTTTTTCTTTTCACAAAAATTAAAACCCTTAATCATAACCTCGGGCAGGGTAGTTTTCTCAGTTGATCCAGGTGCACAATGAATGACATCAAAAGAAGTCCTTTTGAAACAAAAGACAGTGATGGTTCCGAATAATCATAAAGACAGGCAGTCATCATTTCGCAGAAGTAAAAGCCCATTAAGTCAAAACCTATGAAGGAGACTTACAAAAACTGGGGTATCCCGCTGACTGTAATAGAAACAGTTCAGGCAAAAAACAGGGGTACCAAAATCAAAAAGAAAGAGGTTCTACAAACCCTCAAAAAAGAAATGACTGCCTATTCAAAACAAATTGTCAATATCCGAACCATCACCGAAATATTAAAGCAAAGACTCAAACAAGGTCTAACGCACGATTAGCTGAGTTTAGGTTGGAAGAACATCACGAAGAGCGGGTGGGTACAAATAAAATTTGAGCCTTTTCCCTTTGTTTCTTAAACCGTGAACCAGGCCACGTTATAACCCTTGAAAGTCCTAGCTGAAGCATGGGCCAGTTCGAAAGCATACTGTTACGAAAGGTATCCTGACTCCTTAAGGCTTACGGTAAAATAACGAGCTGACATCACATTTTACAAAACTTGCTTGTTTTACTAAAAAATACATTTTCAAAAAAACTTCAAGACAGACGTAAGCTTTGCATTCCTGATATAACATTGCTTGCATAAGACTATTGGTTTGAACAGCATAGAAGTTCGCACGACGAATGTCTAATGAACAAAAGCACCCCCAATCAAGGGGCAGGGCATGATCATTGTCCATCATCTGAGGCAGTCCAGTCAAGATTCAGAGAATCTCTCAAATGCCTAATAGCCTGGGGCAAATCTCCGCCTGAGTCACCTGGGGCATTGGACATGAGTTCCAGCTACGAATCTTGCCTGATCAAACATATTCTGGTCGCATGGCAACACAACAACAGGGGCATCTCCCTACATTCTGAGAGCGTGGACATAGTCGGAAAAAAAATACTATGTATAATCAAAGACCCGCTAGGTTGACACACCTAGGCAAAAATAAGGGCTTCTCGGCGAACCAAAAGGGTTCGGGCAAAAACAAAGGATGAAATGAAAAAATCTGTACACCCGGCAAGTCGAAAACCTGAAAAGGCGGCTTGGGCAAAAATGGGTATCCCGGTGGACTGAAAACCCGAAAGGGCGGTCCAGGCAAAAATTAGGGATCAAAGCGTACGACTATGTCTCGTCATCTCGTCACTTGCCTACCAGAAGAAGATTTTTCAATCGGCAGTCATCAAGCACCTCTACGGGTACCTTCTCCCGCAGAAACAGGGGCAATAATGAGTTGTCTAAGCAATCTAATTGCTCTGTCCACCAAGGTACCAAGGTAGGTTCGGCTGAAGAATGTAATCAAGATACCTTAATTCCCTAGAGAGTGATCCATCAAGTCAGCGACACTCTCCCCAAGCAGAGTTAGTCTACTGTCAGACTCAAGGAAGTTGGATTATCCCTCGAAGATCTCAACATTCCCCAACAAAGTATACAAACATTACTAACAAGCATCCCCGACAATCTTGATCTAAGATTGTTCCCCGGCGGTATACCGGACATCCAGTGGAGCCATTCCCCAATCCAATCTGAAAAGTTTCCCCAGGAGAGTTCAACCAATCTCCCCAGTAGCTTCAGGAAGCTTATCCCCAGTAGATTCTGAAAGCTTATCACCTGCAGAGTACGAACGCGCCTCCCCGACTTTATTCAAAGGTTATTTCCCCACCAGGATATAACTGGGTTATCCTCAGCCAATTACCATGGAAAGATCGTCCTCGGCGAAGTTCCTCCTATCCTCCAGCGGAGTTCATCAAATCTTCCAACAGAGCTCAACAATGGTATCCCCAGCGGAGTTACCATCAACCTCAGCAAAGTACCTCTCTTTCCCCACAGAGTAAATCCCCGCAGAGTAATCTATTCGCAAAGTTTATTCCTCAACGGAGTCATCTTCTCCTACAGGTTTATTCTCGCAACCGTCATCCCCAGCGGAAACAAAGAACTCTACTCTTCAACATCAGCCCAGGATTCAACTTCCCGACATTCGTCAAGGATTTATTTTCCTAGACGAAAATATCACATTTCAAACATCACATCATCATACATTATAGCATGCACCTACGCATCATGAACATACAATCTCATTTATTCTGAGAACATCATGCATGTCATACATCATGACATTGCATACAACTAACATTTTGTCTTTTCAGGACAAAAGTCAATACAAAGATGATTACTATCAACAGTCGCAATTCCAGATTCGATACCTGTAGCTAGCCAGGGCATATCTGTTGACGACTAATTCCAGACTCGATTCCTGTATCCTGCCAGGGCACGTCTGAAGAGTTTGAAGATCCGATTCCTATATCTTGCCAGGGTGTATCTGTTGACGACTATTTCCATACTCGATTCCTGTATCCTGCCAGGGCACATCTGAAGAGTTTGAAGATCCGATTCCTGTATATCGCCAGGGTGTATCTGTTGACGACTAATTCCATACTCGATTCATGTATCCTGCCAGGGCACGTCTGAAGAGTTTGAAGATCCGATTCCTGTATCTTTCCAGGGTGTATCTGTTGACGACTATTTTCCGGACTCGATTCCTGTATCCTGCCAGGGCACGTCTGAAGAGTTTGAAGATCCGATTCCTGTATCTTGCCAGGGTGTATCTGTTGACGACTATTTTCCGGACTCGATTCCTGTATCTTGCCAGGGCACATCTGAAGAGTTTGAAGATCTGATTCCTGTATCTTGCCAGGGTGTATCTATTGACGACTAATTCCAGATTCGATTCCTGTATCTAGCCAGGGCACGTCTGAAGAGTTTGAAGATTCGATTCATGTATCCAGCCAGGGCATATCTGTTGACGACTAATTCCAGATTCGATTCCTGTATCCAGCCAGGGCACGTCGGAAGAGTTTGAAGATTCGATTCCTGTATCCAGCCAGGGCATATCTGTTGACGACTAATTCCAGATTCGATTCCTGTATCTAGCTAGGGCACGTCGGAAGAGTTTGAAGATCAACCCCTGTAACAGGCCAGGTAATTATCTTTATTTCTCAAGTACGCAAGTTCTCTCTAAGGAATCTCTTACGCGATCGACACCTAGATGGCATCTATAAGCCCATCCACATACCAATAGTCTCCAAATGGCATCTATAAGCCCATTCCCGACAAGGCTCTGTCACAGCTTCAGATGGCATCTATAAGCCTGTCCTCCTATCCATCATCTCTCCAAATGGAATCTGTAAGCCCATTCCCGCCATCACGCTGCTGATACTCCACTATGTGAGTGCAAATTTCTGGGCACTTTAGTGTTCAATCATCTTCCACCTTCGGATCACGAAAGGCACGCCAGCCAATCTACATCCTCAGGTCTAAGAAGATTGAACAGGGGCAACTGTTGCACCCCAAAATTTTCCCTCCCATATTCTTCAATATTTGTCAAGATCAACCTCCAAATGGTTCAAAATCTCTCAAGGGTTGCACAGTCCAATTGCCTCCTAACACAGTCAAAATTAGGGTTTTGGTTCTTGCAAGGAAGTTGAGGTTTTCAAGGGTCCAATTAAGTCCCATATGCCTATATACATTGTCAAGCATCCACATGTCAAGTTTCAAGGCTCACAACATCAAATTGCATAGTCAAAAGCCCTAATTGCTTCATAGTCAATTGCAGGGGCAAAATGGTCATTTGGCAGTCAAAAGTCAAAATTTTTGGTCAACGTCTTATTTTGAAGCCACAATCATCATTTGATCAAGTCTTGATCATGATTCCACAAGCATGGCTCAAAAATCATCAAGATGCAAAAAGTTGCTATTTTTGGACAGCTGAAAAGTCAACTGTAACTTGACCAAGGCATAACGTTTTCATGGTTTATCAGTAAAATCCCATCCAATGCTCATTTTGAAGGGGATAACATTTCCTACAACTCATCTTCACACTCCAAGTCCAAGAAATGCTCTCACAAAAAGTTATCAATTTCTACATTATAGGTCATTTTCAAAAGTCAACAAAAAGGCACTTTAATTCAAAGACCATAACTTGAGATTGGTGAATCAAAATGACATGGGACCAAAGGAATTGGTTAGAGGACTTCAAGACCTTTCCAAAATGTCAAAGAACATGTTCATAGCTTCAAAATTGAGCAAGATATGCATTGGAGAAGTTGGGAAATATTTGGGAATTTGCAAAAGTCAACTTTGCCCAAAACACTTCATTTTTGCTAATGGGCCACAAATTATTTCTTGAATCTTTACCCAAGGCTTATTCACGACCCATTAATATTAATTTGAATTATTTTCTTATTTTTATTAATAATTTGGATTTTTAATTGATTAATAATTCATTTAATTAATTTAATTGTAGGAAAATATCAAAACATGGTTTTCAAATCTTTTTATGAGGCAAATGAGATCAGGGCAAGCTGGCAATTCGTGTACACATCAAGGACATCAAAATCTCCTTGATTGGCAAGGTTTTATCAAAGAAAAAGGTTTAAAAAGATTTGATTGGCAATCACATAATGAAACATGAATGCAATGGATTTTTGGGCCTAAAGTTGACCTAATTCCCTTCCCATATATGCAAGAAACCTAACCCTATTCAGAAAGACACGAAAAAGTTGCTGAAGCCATAGAACCAATTTGCAAAAAATCTAGAAAATTGTGAAAACTGACTTCCTACTTGCAGTGCCTTTCCACGCCTAAAAAGGATTCCAATACGTTGCCTAAGTCTCCAGGAGGCTATTGCAATCAAGAACAAGCTTCTGTACCCAAGGAAACGGTAGAACAGATTCTCGTTTTTCCCAAATATTTCCATAATCGAATTCTAATTTCTATGCATCATTGTTATGTTTTGATTATTGATTTATGCTACTGATACCTTCCTGAAGCTTTTGAGATAGTTTAATTGTGCTAAATCTTCCTAAAGCGAAATCCACCATTGAAGGGTATTAGGGTTTCAGAGCTTCAATATTGGGGGTTTTCATATATTATAAAATTGGACCACCAAACCTGTATGGACAAATTCGTTGCAACAAGACGAAACCATTAAGCCTATCGCGCCCTTTTTATATTTCCTCCTCTTCTATTCGCTATTTTTCACAGTTTCAGTTTGTGGGGGTTTAAAACCCCCGCTACTTGTTTTATATTTGCAGGAAAAAGATGAAGAAGACGATAGCGGTCCAAGCGTGATTGGAGAGTTTAAACTTTAGCGTGTTTTTTCATATCCCAGCATAATGGTCTTTTTTCATATATTATAATTCTTTGTTATATTGTTCACAAACGCGCTAAGTGGCTCAGTTGGTGGAGGATGTGTATTGCAAGCGCTGGGACCTGGGTTCGATTCCCAGGTCCCCCCACATAATCCATGATTTTTGTTTTAACATATTCACGTGCAGCAAGCGTTCAAGACTCCATCATGCATCCTCATACGTTAGCCTGTCAAGTGGCCTTGATCACTCATCCAATGGCCACAGATTGAAGCCTATGGTACACTCCAGTCAACAACGTACACACAATCCTGGAAAGTCAAACGAGCTTTGTCTTAATGGGCCAGGATTCCTCAATATCACCTCCATTTGGGCCTGAAACCCCCCCTTGGTTTGCATCCTTTTTAATTTTCTTTTCTTTTCTTTTCTAATTCTTTTTAATTGTTTTAATTGTTTTTTCACCATAAAATAATTTTCCATAATAAAAACAGAAAGTCAAAATTGTAAAATATATTTAATTATTATTAATTTCACCATTAACATATTTTTTGTAAATAAATAACTAACAATTAATCTAGTTTAAATTAGGTTTTAATTCAATATTTTCTTAATAAATAAAATTCTTTAGAATTAGGTTTTTGACATTTTTTATCTTTTCTTAATTAATTATTTTCATTATTATTAATCATCATTATTTATTATTATTAATTACTATTATTTTTGTAAATAAACATGTAAATTAATTAACTAGTAAATTAGGTTAACTTCAATATTTTCTTAATAATTAAAATAATTTAGAACTGGGGTTTTCTTTAATTCTTTTTTTCTTTATTTTCATATATTCAAAAAACATAAAAAACACTTTCTTTTCTTTAATTAAATAATTAAATAGACTTTAATTTCATTTAATTTCAAGCAAAGGGTCAAAACCCTCGGACGTTCAATTTTAATTTCTATTTCGCGCATTATTTTTCTTATTGATTATTATGTAACTGCTTTCCGGATGTAATAGTAATTAGGTATTTTCTTTTTACTTTCCGCATCTTTTATCAAAAACGGGTTTTTGTATTTTGGCGATGTATAGACCCGCGCCTTATAATAGCGTAGCTTTTATCTTTCCGTCTTTTAATTTTCCGCACTCTTAACTGCTAAACTTGCATGAAAGAATGTATGGTAATTAAAAACAAGCGTAGCTCACAATGCATGATCAAAGATAACTGTTAAACTGAAAACAACACACAATACACACACCACTTCTAGGGTACGCCTCACTCGTTGCCTTCGAAACGTGGTCGTCAAGTATAGGACGTTTTAGCGGTCGCTCTTATATCCATGATCCAGTTTCCTCGAAACAGTTGCCTCGAAACGGTTGCCTCGGATTAAAAAGGATCTAGGACATAAGGGTAGCTTCTAAGGTGTCCTAATTGTTGCTTCGGTGACCACACTGTCCCTAAACTCGAATTGACCCGAACACCTCCAACGGTGGTGCTACCCACCTCTCAATGGTGGGATGGCACTACCTTAAGGACTTCTACACAGCTTAATTCCTTAGGGTAGGTAGATGACTCATGGATACTTGCTCTCTTCTAAAACAAATCAAAAATATTTTCACACTGACACTTTCAAAAGCTTTCAAAACAAATTTTTCAAACACTCTTGAGGACAGATACAAGAGTTATTCAGAAATCTTTCAAAGAAACTTTTCCAAACCCACTCACATTTTGAAAAGCAAACATTTTGAAAACATAAGAGCAAGTATCTAAGAGCCCATGGATAACCATGGATAGAAAGGGTAATAACACCTTACCTTTCTATAAATCTACCTCCCGAACCGAGAAACAATCTCATAAGGAATTTTGTTGTGCTTTTGTCCTGTCCATGTTGGAGAAAATAAAAGACGGTGGCGACTCTTGCTTCTGCGACATTTCGCGAACCAACTAAAAACAGTCAGTTCTATTTCCACCGATCACAGACATCAACCTTTGAGACCACCTCAAACCATGTTCGTTCTTTATCATTGATTCGGACAGGTGTGGAATAAACCACCTGGACAGTAGAGGTATGCAACACATAAGAGTTTCTCGCTTCTTCATAGTACGAGTGTATAGGGAATGCAGGACATCTCCAAGAAAAGTAGGCACTAGATTATGGGTGAGAAATATTTTGATGGAATTCACATCTATGACTTAGTCCGAGTTAGGGAATAATACCAAGCCATAGATCATCAAAGTTAAAATATCCTCAAAAGCACGAAAGTTCATAGCATCTAGAAACCACTGAGCCTACTTTATCAAAACTTTAGGAGAAAAACCCTTGAATCCATTCCTTGTTTCCCAATTAGATACAATGTCTGATCGTTTTAGATGTAAGGTTACTGCAATGTCTTCAGGTTTCAGAACTTGCTCTAGACTGGTGAAGGGTATCTGATCAAGAATAGGAACTTAGAGAAACTTAGAGAATTCTTCCATTGTGGGAACCAACTGATAATTTGGGAAGGTAAAACATTGATGCTTAGGATCAAAGAACTGGAAAAGAATACTCATCATGTCTTCCTGGAAACCAGTAGTAACCAAACTAAATAGATGACCGTGTCTCTTGGTGAATTGAGAATTGTCAGGAACCTTTGAGACAAATTCCTCTAGCTCGAAAAGTATCCTTACAAATTTGATCTGGATGGTATTCCTACGACTGGAAGGCATAACCCTACAACATAGAACAAAGATAAATCCCCTAGATCCTTGAAATGGTTAGTCATGATATGATGTTATGGTGTTATTATGTCATGTATAAATAGATAACCAAACACAAGAAAAGCATACAAGGCCTTAGGTTTAAGTCTTGCACGGGGTTCAAAGGTAAGCACCCTCTTGAAATTTAGTTGGCTCAACCTGTCCTAAAGAAGTAACCGGATTCTAGGGATCTCAATATCACTGATTTTTCCCACAAGTTTTGTCTAGCACGGCAACTGACTTTCCACCAAACAAAACCCGAGAGTTGAATCTCAATGAGCGTAGTATCGAGTATCAACAAACTTCGGACTGCATCAAAGTCGGCTATCTCACTACCTTCTAATGGCTAAGTTGGGTCAATTAAGGTTCTAAAGGTCAGTTAGTGCTTATGACACCACGTGGAAACATAGTATTCTCCCCGACTGACTTAAGGGATGCCAGTACAAACCAATGTGTCTCACTAATATAGTCATCACTTCAACCATATCGATATATGCTGTATAGTTTCCATGATCTATTGCTACTTACCTAAAAGGCCCTCAGATTCGGGTGTAGGATCTTTGCAAGAAAAATAACGCAAATAATCCCTAAAATGTAAAGCATACAAAGCAAACAAGAAAATCATTTTAAGTGATCTAACTCTAAAGGTAACCCTTCTTTTTAATTATCTCTCCAGCAGAGTCACTAGTTCTATAATACGGTGGGTGAACTGACTTTTGGTTTTGCGTTTTATCGCAAATGTTGCATATAGCTAGAGTCGCCACCGACTTTTATTTTATCCAATCTTTAGGAAAGGTGAAAAGAACAGGAAAGAACTTGATATTATTGAGTTCGGCGGGTAGGTTATGAAAAGGAAATGTGTTAGCACCCTTTTCATCCGTAGTTATCTACGGGCTCTTAATCCCTTAGCTCACTTTGTTTGAAAATGCTTTTGTGTTATATGTTAGAAATTGCCAACACTAAGGGAACTTTGTAATGATTATTGTATCGGTTAAGAATGCGTACAAAGTGTTCATTTGAAAATATTTTGAAAGTGTGATAGAGAGAAATGTTTTTGTTTTGAAAAATGTGAGCAAGCGAATAAGAACTATATACCCACTCAAAGTGTTTTGTGTTATTTCCTCCTCCTTTAGATAGTGATATCCTACCATTTGTTAGTAAGTAGCCCTACCCATTGGATGTGAAGGGACAGGCGTGGGTCATCGTACAGTCATAGAAGGCAACTCGTAAGGATGCTTTAGCAAATTTCGTAAGGGACTATGATTATTTTATTCATAGGAAACTCGAGGGAATAGATCATATACCAAAAGGCCACATCAAAAGGGTCATCGAGGGACTATTATCTTTTTGTATGATGACTTGTCGAGGGTCTTTGCTAAGGCGTCCCCACTTTCGAGGGACATGACTGTTTTTTTATCTAAAGGCAACAAGTAAGGTTACCCTAGAGGTGTGTGTGTATGTATGAGTGTATTCAATTCAGTTTATTTAACTTCATTAGGGTTTTTCTAACGTTTGTTTTTAGTCTTTTCATGCAATCCTAGTTACTAAGCAGTAAACATAACAATAATGAAAAGTAGTAAAGTGCGGAAAATAAATGCAGAAAGTAAACCCTAGACTATTATAATACTTCAGGACAGTTACATAATAATAAAAAAGGCGGAAAGTAAACCCTAATTACTATTACATCTCGGGAAACAGTTACAATAATAATGAAAAAGGCAGAAAAAATAAACTATGCTATTTGCAATCACGGAAATAAGAAAGATGAAAACATGAAGTGTTTTTTTTTTGGGAAGTTTTTTTTTGTGAAAACAATGACTTGTGATTATTAAATCTAAAAAAAATCCTAATTAATTTTAATAATAATAAAAGGTCAATTAATTTAATAACAAAAAAAAATTAGATTAGTTAAATTAATTAAAAGGTTGATTAGGAAAAACCTAAGAGTGTAAATTAATTTTAATTAGAAAAAATTAATTATGTTGTATTTTGATTAAATAGAAAAATAAATAAAATAACAAAAGAAAGAGAGTTGGGCCTGAAATAGCAAACAGGGGGTGCGGATGGTAAAGAAAGTCCATACCCAATTAGTGTCAGCGCCTGATTCAGTGTGACGGCCGAAAGGTGTGTATCATGGGCTACACATCTGGGAGTGTTAGATCTAGATACGAGGGTTACAAGACTGAGGGTGCCCGGTTGATGTACGTGGACATGCTGTATATGACCTATAAAACTGAGGAAACATAAAAACAACCAAAAGGCAGGGATTGAACGGCTGTGAAACTTGAGGATGCCCGGTTGATGTACGAGGTAGGGATTGAACCCATGCCTTGGTATAATAGTGACTTAGCGCACACGTTTTAACCACTGGGGTGGTGATACATCCAGTGTTCTAAATGAAATGATTAAAACGAATGTTAAACTAAAACACATGGACCGGAGAGGCGTCGGAGCCCTAGTTCTGGTCGTCTTCTCCGGTGAGTGTATTTCTTGTTCCTGCAAGATAGCACATATTAGAGATCCAGGGGGACCCTACCCCCTAAATCATGCCCTATGAATTCTATGGAACTGTTAATTTTGACTATAACGCAATGGTTTAGGAGCTATGGCAACAACAATATCAACTTGTATGAACATGGTGGTTCATGATTTGGTCATCATGGGGGTCATTCTTTAGGTCATTCCTACACCAATGAAACTCATGAACATGTTAATAACATGAATATGCACAAAAACATAATGAAACAATATATATGAAAAACATGCAATTATGAGACCGACGAGGCATGTTTATTTGATTTTATCACCTTTTGACCATGGAAATCGATCCAGCCTTACCCTATTGAGTTCCTAGAAGTGAATGGAAGAGTTGATAGGCCTCGAGAGTGGCTGCAAGCTAGGGTTTCAAGTTGCCCTAGTTTTGAGTAACTTGGTTTGTTTGGAGGGATATTCTTGCACAAGTTTTTTCGTGATTGGCTTGTAGGGAGAGTGCATAATATATAGCATGAATCAGGTCAACATAACATGGGCTTGGACCTTTGTTAATAAGCCTTGTATTTTATTTTATTTATTTTTAATTAATAATGAATAAAATCAAAATAATTAAAATAAAATAGATCAAGGGGGACATGTGCAATACATGAGGTGGATGAGGAGTTTAATACACGTTTGGACTTTAAAACAATGGCTTAATGGCCCAAAATATCATGTTTGCTCAATTTGAACTTCATGCATTTGGTCAAAATTTCCCAACTTGCACTTGTCATAACTTTCTCAATTTTCATATTTTGAAGGTGATCTTTGACTTTTTGGAAATTTCAAGATGTCCTCTTCAATCCCTATGTTTATAGTTTTTGCATTTGAAGACTTTATCTTGATGTAAGTTTCCTTGAGAAAAAGTATCTTTTTGTTGACTTTTGAAATGACCTGTAATGTATTGACTCATATCTCTCAAATGAAGCATTTTTTGGACTTGAAATTAGAGAGACAAAGTTGTAGAGAATTGAATTTCCTTCAATTTGAGCTTTGGTTGGGGAAAACTAATGAAACATGTGAAAGTTATGCTTGGTCAATGTTTAGTTGACTTCTCCTAAGGAAACCCTAATTTGGCAAGTTTTGACTTTTGATGATTTAAGAGTCTCCTTGATGAATCATGATCAAACCTTAATCAAATGATGAATATGACTTCAAATCCTTGATTTTTACCAAAAATATTTAAGTTTGACTATATGTTGACCATAATTGACTTTTTACTCAATATAGTTGATTTTCAGTCATTTGAGTCATTGATTGAGCAAACTTGTGATGCAAGGCTTGAAACTTGGTATGAGAATTATTGAAGACGTATAAGAAACCATGAATTCCATTTGAGACCTTAGAAACCCAAACTTCCTTGTGAAAGATGAAATCCTAGTTGTGGACCCATTGCTTAGGAGGAGAATTTGTCTGATCAATTCTTAAGCAACCTTAAGCATTTGAGAACCCTAAGAGAATGTTTTGAATAAAATGAGAGATAAAATTTCGGGGTACAACACCTGACATGTCTTCGTATGACCAAGAAAAGATCTCAACATAGTCACACAACATCTGGATTAATTTGTTATTGACATTGTCTTCTAGGTTGGCACCTATCTTAACTTCTTTCTTGTCCTCTTCAGTACTCAAGTTCCCAACATCACTGGATCTTCATGCGATTGTATGGCTCTTTCGTCCTGCATTAGCATCCTAGCGAGCTCTCCAGGTACTTCACAATCTTCCTCACCTTTTTCCTCGGCTTGGTAGATCATATTTTCGAAGTCATAAATGGAAATAGCAGAATTATTATCAATGGGATCCATAATGGATATGGATTTTCTAATTACTGTATGGGTGTGTGTAAGAACACGTAGCTATTTTGTAAGTAATAAATTAAATTAAGGACATAGAGCTTAAAATTTGAATGCAAACGTCCAATGTTTTATTGAATGAAAACATGCGAATGAAATGATAACCCTAACAAATGGACCGTTGTGCCCCGGGTAAGGCACATGGCTTAAAGTTATTGTTTTTAGAATTACATAAATAAAGCTTGAAAAAAAAGAAACAGAAAATAGCATTTACTCCCGACTAAAGGAGATCAGTATAATGAATTTAGTCTTCAAATTACTGAGTCCATTGCTGGTGGTGGAAAAAATCCAGTTTTCTAGGTCGTAGTCACTATCAGCATCTTCTACCGTGTTGACTCCATTGTTGCTGATACGAAATGGTGGTTTTCCAGCACGAGCACGAAGAACAACCCTCTAAGCCTCTACAAGGAAACCTAAACCAAACTTTCCAGATTTGTAAGGAATGTCAGAAAGATGACCCCAAGTAGTACAACCACCTTCTTCTAACACAAATATTGCATCCTTCAGAGAAGCCATTCTGAGCGAAACTCTGGTAACCATAGCAATAGAAAAAACGTCTTCAGTAGTGGTAGTTATCCGAGGAATAACTTTAAAAGTCTAGAAGTGAGTCTCGATGAATTCACCGTATATCTCAACATACTTGAATGAGTTCAAGTGACTTACCATGTAATCTTCTTCACCATAAATCGTGACAACCTTTCCTTTCATAAGATATTTCAGCTTCTGATGTAGAGTGGAAGTGACAGCGTCTGCCCCATAAATCCAACGGTGTCTAAGTAAAAAAGAATAGTCCAGTTGAATATCGATCACATATAAGGTAGAGTCGAGGACCCGCAAACCTACTTTGATAGGGAGATCCATCTCTTCATGCACCATCCTCTTCGAACCATCAAAGGATCTGAGCACAATATCACTAGGTTTCAGCACAACCCCTTCACAATGAAGCCTATCTAAAGCACCTATATCAACTAACACATGAGCTAAGGTAGTGCTCCTACATTCAATAGAGACATAGAGGGCCTTGTTAAGGTTCCTTCTTTTAGGAGTCAAGTCAGCATCAGAAAAGCATATCCCATTATTAGTGGTAAGGCTAGCAACATAATTTTTAAATTGATCAACATAGATTTCTTGTGGTATATATGCAGATTTTAAGAACTTCACCAAAGCCTGAGCATGGGCTTCAGAGCATAACAATAGGGATAACATGGATATCTTGGAGGGAGTCTTCCCCAACTGTTCAACAATCTTGTAGTCACTTTTTTGGATGATTTTTAGTACCTCCTCCATTTCTTGCCAGGAAATATCTTCAGCGATAACTTCTTTAGGTGCCTCCATCTGGGAAAGCTCATTCATTTGTCTTTTGCCTCGAGTCTCGGTTGTTGACTCAGTAGTAGTTACACGAACTGGTGTAGCAACCGTCTTTGGAGAGATTTCTGGAGAGAAAACCCTTCCACTTCTAGTAACCTTACTGGTCCCAGCATTATTGACAATGTTGGATCAGTAACTTCAATGCCTTTACTTTCAACAGTCAATCTTCTTTATTGACGCCATGGTAGTAGACGTCGGCCCCATAACTCCAAGGGACAACCTTGTTAGAGGATTATGGGATTGGTCCAGGTGCGGTGATTATTAGAGGAGCAACTCTAGGTTCAACCTTAATCTTCACAGGGATTTTGGAAGTGATCCTTATAGGAGTACAAAAAGTTACAAATATCTCTTCAAGCTCCCTTCATTTCTGGGCATACTCTTTGAAGCCTTCGTTCGAGCCCATAGTCATACTTTGTAATTGCACGTGAGTTGGTGCAAGATCAACATTATACTAGTATTGTTTGTAAAAAGCAGCAGCCAAGTCTTCCCAAGTACGGATATTGGTCCCTTCATGCTGATAGAACCACTCCAAATGTGTTCCTGATGAGCTTTCTTGAAATAAATGCACCCATAACTTTGTGTCAGCAGTTGAATCTTTTGAACATACGACCTTAAATGAATATTTGGACAAGAAACACCATCATACTTCGCAAAATTAGGGACCTTGAATTTTTGGGGAATTATAACTCCCGAGATTAAACCCAGATATTGAAAATCCAACCCAGGCACTCTCTGGATCTCCATAGCATTGAGAGGATCTTCCATTTGTTTGTATTTTTCATCAGCAGGAGGATATTATTCATCTGAATAGTCTTCTTCTTCATCTGAATCCTGGTTGTTATTCTCCTCAGTTTTCACACTCTTATAATCTTCCTCTTGGTTATCATCTTCATTTGTGGGACCTCAAAATCTAGAGCCCTCTTGATCGGACCTTTGAACCTTCTACCCATATTAAGAATGACAACTGGTTTTTAGTCTTTTTCTTCCTCTCTTTGGTGATGATGGTCTTCAGCTCGTCCTTCCCCTTGACTAAATCCAGGAACATTTGTTGGAATTGAGCATTTTGAGCTTGAAGTTCTTTTACGGTTTGTTCGAGAGCCATCTTTTACTGAAATAAACAGCAAGAATATGAGAAAAGATGTCTTGGGGAATACCTATTATGATGATATGTGAATGCATATGCAATATTTTCAAGGATCTCACGGGATAGACAAAAGTTAAATGTTAGAAGTTGAGTCTGGCTGCAACTTTGACTGAAGAACTTTGCGTCTTTGAACGTCCTTCTATGAGAATCAAGCTCACCATGTCAAGTGGGTCATAGATTTTGACTCACGAGGACGTACTTTGATCTTGACCATATCTGGCTAGAGGAAAATAAATCCTCTTTCCCCTTGCTAGAATTTTGGTTCATGATAAACCTGCACCACAGGTCCCTAAGATCCTTGAAAAAGGTTAGTGAAAAATGTCATGGTATGATGTTATGATGTCATGTTTAAACAAGATAACAAACACAAACAAATCACACAAAAGGCCTTAGGTTTAAAGGCTTGCATGAGTTCTGTAGGTAAGTACCCTTTTCTTTTGAAGTTCAGTTGGCTCAACCTGTCCTAAAATAGTAACTGGGTTCTAGGAATATTATATTACGAATCTTTCTCGGTTTTATTTTAGTACAGAAATTGACTTAGCACCAAAACATCCCACGAGTCAAATCTCAATGAGTGTAGCATCGAGTATCAACAAACCTTGGACTGAACCAAAACCGGCTATCTCACTACCTTATAATGGCCAAGATGGGTCAATTAAGGTTTTAAAAGTCAGTTAGTTCTTATGACACCACGCGGCAGCCCAATGTTTTCCTCTACTGACTCAAGGAACATCGGTACAAACCAAAGTGTCACACTAACGTAGCCATCACTTCAACAATATCGATTTACATCATACACTTTCCATGATATATTGCTACTTACCTAGGGTACCCTAGATCTGGGTGTAGGATCTTTGCAAGAAATTAAACCCAAGCAACCCTCAATTTTAAAGCAGACAAGTAAAAGTAAGTAAAACTGATCTAAGACTCTAAGGTAACCCCTCTTTTTTAAGTCCCCAGCAGAGTCGACAGTTCTATAATACGGTGGGAGAACTTACTTGTTTTGCATTTTACCGCAAATTTTACGGATAGCTAGAGTCACCATCGACTTTTCTTTTATCCAATGTAAGGAGAAACTTTGTAATGATTCTTGTATCGGTCCTCAAGAATGCGGCAAAAGTGTTTTAAAAATATCATTGAAAGTGTTTATGTAAAATGTTTTGATTTTGAGAAATTTGTGAGCAAGCGGTTAACATTTATACCCACTCAAGGTTATTCTTGTAATTTTCCTTCCCCTTTAGATAGTGATATTTGTACCATTAGTTAGTAGGAATCCCTATCGTTGGGTGTGAAGGGACTGGTATAGGGTCGTCATACAGTCATCGAAGGCAACTAGTAAGGACACTTTAGCAATTTTGTAAGGGACTAGATCATTTATCGAAAGGAAAAGTCGAAGTGTCATTGAGGGACTATGATCTTTTATTCGAGGGACTCTGCTAAAGCGTCCCCATGTTCTAGGGACATGACCGTTTTATTTCGAAGGCAACGAGAGAGGTTACCCTAGAGGTACGAGTGTGCAAGTGTGTTAATTTCAGTTATTTTAGTCTTGAATTTAGGTTATCTATCGATTGGGTTTTTATCTTATCTTACAAACCCTAGTTACTGAGCAAAAGCATAGAAGTATAAAAAACAGTAAAGTGTGGAATGTAAAGTTCCTATGCTATTACACGGTCTTGGGGAAGATACATAATAGAAATACGAAAAAAATAAAATGCGGAAATTAAAACCTACAACTATTATATCCAGAATCAATTACTTAATAATAAAAGAGAACGAAAGATAAAATCTAGATTATTCCAATTGCAAAACTTATACAGTCGATCTAAGAAATATAAAAGTAAAAAATAGAAAAGAAAAATATTTTTAATGATTTTCTTATGAAAAGAATGTTAATTAAGAAACTCTAAAAAAAATAATTAACTTTAATTAATAAAAGAGTTAATTAAAAACTTGAAAACCTAAATAATTTTTAATTAAAAAAAGAGTTAATTAATTAAAGCAATTTAAAAAAACTAAAACCTAAATAATTAGGGTTTGTATAAAAAAGGTTTTGTTTTATGGTTATGTGAAAATAGGGTTAAGTTTGCCAAAAGAATTAGGGTTTAAGGGAAAATGACACACAAGGTTAGAAAATAGAAAGAAAAAAAACATAAAATACCAGGGGTGGGTGTTAAATGTAACACCCCATTTCTATCCAACGAATTATATAAAATAGGAATTACAAAATTTTCAATGAATAAATGAAATGCTACACTTTCAACTTGGAAACAACGATATTCAATCACCTATAGTTCAGATACATAACACATAAAATTTGGATGAACCGATAACAACCTGTTTAGTCTTTAAAAATAAAACAACTTTCGTTGCTACGCAGCGGATTTACAAATTCGACTAGAAACACCATAACATCGTGTCCAACTCAAAATGGCTTTAAGACAACAAGTATTTATTGAAAACTAATTAAAAATTCAGCAATATAATGAAAAACTAACAATAAAGAAAACATGTGTTCATCCCCCCGAGTGCTACGTATCAGAGCGACAACACCGACTCGAACTAATGAAGGTAACAATTATCCTTCTTGATTACCTTAACATTACCAACAAAGGGAAATATTCTAACAGAAAGGGTGAGATATTGAGAAATATAATAGGATGCATGATAAATAATATATTAGAATCACTTCATACAAATTCACCACTTTGCAGCTCTTTAACAACATTTAAAATAATCAATTCATCCGTACAACGACTCATGATGCAACATGAAATGTGACTTATTTTTATGCACATGCATGTGGTACCAACGGAGTAAAACTCCCAACTTAATAATCTTCTAATTAATAGAGGCATCAACAAAGCATAAGCCTTCAACTTTATATTTGTCAATCCAGGCCAACTTACCGAGCATGCGCTCCAAACTTGATATGCTATGTATGCGACAACAATATGAATGTAGTAACAAAAACAACAAATATTCAACAACAGCTCAACACAATTCAATATTGGCCATAAGCCTACAACTTAATAACTGCCAAAAATTAGAGGCATCTCAATAAAGTTCATCGTGACCTGTCAATTCTAAAATTATAATAAGGTATATAATACACCGTATTAACCAAAATATACTACGACGTACTACGTAATTATTCGGGTAATTTGACTACATACTGCTAGTCACATATAAATTATATTATCTCTCCTGCTACTAACTTATATTTACTAGAATTCATTAATCATATGGGGATAGAATACCTTAAGAATTATAATTATTATACTGAGAATGTTAAACTAAATTAAATAACTAATTGGCCTGCACATGAGTGTTAAGGGATGAGAAAAGAGTATATGCCCTCCAACATGCATGGGAATAACAGAAATGAATCAATAATGACTTATGCCTTTCGAGACAGTGGTCATACCGCTCGGTACCTTTCCTTTATGCCTCTATACCGACCGACACACACCATACTTCTTGCCACATCACGCAGCCTTGTTTCGCTCGATACAAGTACTTGTTCCCCTCGGCGCACCTTGCAGACTTGTGTTGCCTGACCCTAACACATGTGCTCCTCGGTACATCTTGAATTCTTATGTCGCTCGATGGAAATACATGTGCTCCTCGGCACAACGCGTCTTAACATTTTTTCCACAGATTTCGTCCAGTCTGTGACAAACGTCTACCCAACCTTACATTAATCTCTTTGACCATTAATTTCTGACCAACCACAAAGAATAACATAGCAGTAGGGAAACTATATCTCCTATTAACAGATTCATCAATTGTACAAGACAATCATGCATATAATTTCTAAACAACCACAACATAAAGACGGGTAACTTTCAAGAACGGGCTCGGAAAATCAACGCACAACAATTATACCCATGACTAAACCCCTATACAATATTCATCATAAGCCCCAATTATAAGGTCAGAACCCCACTCTTACCTTGGATTGAAGGTCGCTCAAACTATCCGACGAGAACCTTGCTTTGCTCTTCTCCTTATTCCTCTTCTCTGCACTTCTCTTGACCAATTTTCCAACAACTTCTCAATTAACCCTATTATTTATTTAAATAGAACCTCACGTTAATATTCTTAACGGGCTTAATCAACACACCCCCTATATTTCTACTTACAACCATTAAAATAGGCCCAACATAATTATTCTAGTATTCCACTAGTTTTAGCATTATTGTTATTATTAATCAGTTAATTAATTAACTAGTAATAATATAGCAACTTATGCTACCAATTCACAACATCTCACATCTTCAACGAATGATTCGAAAATATTTAATTAAATATTTAATTAAATTAATAGGCGTTACAACTCTCCCCCATTTAGAATATTTTCATCCTCGAAAATTTACCTTGTTCGAACAACTCAAGACAGGAGTCTCGCATCTTACTTTCCAACTCCCACATCATGCCTTCTCCGGCAGCTCCTAACCAGACTACTTTCACCAAATCAATCTCTTTGCCTCTTAGAGTATTCATTTCATGGTATGCAATTCGTATAGGCTTCGTCTCCATAGTAAGATTATCCCGTACTTTCACATCATCCATATGAATCACATGAGATGGATCTGAAATATACTTTTAGAGTTGTGACAAATGGAACACATCATGCAAATTTAAAAGGTTAGGCGGTAAAGCAACTTTATAACCAACATTCCCAACTCTGTCCGAAATTCGATATGGACCAATAAAACAAGGAGTGAGCTTCTTAGACTTAATTGCTCGCCCAACACCGGTCACAGGTGTAACTCTCAAAAACACATGGTAACCTGCTTGAAATTATAAATCTTTCCTTCGCTTGTCATGATAACTCTTTTGTCTACTTTGGGAAGCTTTCATCTTTTCTAGAAATAGCTTCACCTTCTTAGTAGTCTCTCAAACAATTTCAGGTCCAAGCACTACACTTTCTCCAGACTCATGCCAACATAAAGGAGTTATACATATTCGACGATACAACGCTTCAAAAGATGTCATTCCAATACTAGAATGGTAACTAATATTATAAGTGAAATCTATTAATGGGAGATAAGTATCCCACGAACCTCCATGCTCAAGAACACATGCTCTCAATAAATATTCAAACGACTGAATAGTCCTCTCTGTCTGACCATCCATCAGAGGGTGATACGCCGAACTCAACCTTAACTTAGAACCCAACGCCTCTTGTAAACTCTTCCAAAAATATGAAGTAAACCTCGGATCTCTATCTGAAACAGTACACAAAGGAATACCATGTTGTTTCATAATTACACTAGTGTAAATCTCTGCCAACTTTTATACTAGAAAATTGTTGTTAATAGGACTAAAATGATCCAACTTTGTAAGCCTATCAACAATGACCCAAATTGTATCATGCCCTTTGGAAGTTTTATGTAACCCCGTCATAAAGTCCATCGAAATGTTATCCCATTCCATTCTAGAACTTCTAACGGTTGCATCAACCTTGTAGGCTACTGATTTTCAACTTTCGACTTCTGAAAAGTTAAACATGTATACACAAATCGAGCCACATGACTCTTCTTTCCAGGCCACCAAAACAAATTCTTCAAATCTTGATACATTTTTATAGCTCCCGGATGAATGCTTAACTTTCTTCTATGACTTTCCTCCAGAATCACTTTCCTCATCTTTGCATAATCAGGAATACAAATTCTATTAAGGAATCTCAACACACCTTGCACATCTAACTTAAAATATTTATTCTCAGAATGGTCGATCCCAACCATCGAGTCTACCAATTTCGCATCTAACTTCTGAGCTTCTTTGATATTGTCCAAAAATTTATTGTTAATCTTCAACATCCCCAACATAACACTCTGGGGTGTCACCTTGCAAACTAAGCTCATATCTCTGAATTGTTCAATTAATTCCAACTTTTTAACCATCATAGTCGACATATGTAAAGTGTTTCGACTTAACGTATCAACCACTCTATTCGCTTTTCCCATATGATAATTCAAATTGAAGTCGTAATCCTTTAACAAATACAACCATCTTCGTTGTCTCATATTTAATTCCTTCCTATCAAATAAATACTTTAAACTCTTATGGTCACTAAATACATCAAATCTAGAACCATAAAGATAATTCCTCCAAATATTCAACACAAAAACAACTGCAACTACCTTTTCATTCTGCATAAGAACACCTCTTAGATCCATCTTGGAAGCATCACAATATAGTACAAAGGTTTCTCCTGGATTAGGTAATGTTAAAATCGGAGCCGACGTCAATCTTTTCTTCTATTCTGCAAAACTTTCTTCACGCTGAACATCCAACACAAAAGCTCTACCTTTACAAGTCATCTTAGTAAACGAAAGTTCCAACATAGAAAAACCTTCGATAAACCTTCTATAATAACCAACTAATCCCAAAAATCTTCTAATCTCGATAGCAGACTTTGGAGTTTCCCATTGCAACAAAGCATCTGCTTTAGAGGGATCTACAACAATGACACTACCTGAGATGACATGACCAAGAAAACTAATCTCCTTTAACCAAAATTCAAACTTAGACAACTTTGCATACAACTTCTACTCTTTCAAAACTTGCAATACTATTCTTAAGTGTTCTGCATGCTCTTCTTCCGATTTAGAGTAAATCAAAATGTCATCAATGAACACCACTACAAATCGATTCAAATAAGTATGAAAGATATGGTTCATGTACTCCATGAATACTCCCGGTGCATTCGTAACATCGAAAGGCATCACCGAATACTCATAATGTCCATAACGCGTCCTGAAAGTCGTCTTCTGGATATCATCATCCTTCACTTTAGTCTGATGATAACCCGACCTCAAATCAATCTTACTAAACACTCGAGCACCTACTAATTGATCCATTAAGCCGTCTATTCTCGGAAGCGGATACTTGTTCTTAATCGTCAATTTATTCAATTGTTTATAATCAATACAAAGTCTCATACTTCCATCTTTCTTCTTTACTAGCAACACTGGAGCTCCCCACGGCGATACACTTTTGTAGCGGTGAAAATTGGAGAACAAGTTATTAATTAACTTGACTCACAAAAGCAAAAGTCGCCACCGCGCTTTATTATTTCCAAGGGAAAAGGGAAAAGAGCGAAATAAAACCCTAAAATATGCATTGTAAAATAATACTTAAAAGTTTTGAAAATACAATGCATTTTTGAAAGGAGGTCGAGAGTTCGGGGGTTCGTTATGCAACGAGAAGGTGTTAGCACCTACTGCATCTGTGGTACTCCGCAGGAACCTTTTAAAATATCTGTTTTTTGGTTAAAAATTGTTTGTTTGATAAATGGGTGTGGGGATGAGATTTTCAAGATACAACGACCTAGTGTCGAAGTTTTGACTTAAAAGGTGTGATTTTTAAAATTGAGTCTTTTAGGAAAATTAACTTAAGTTTAGAAAAGTAGTAAAACAAAATAAATGAAGGGATTCACACGATTGTGTAAGATATATTTGATGACATGAAGTCAATAAAGTTAAAATATTTCCCTTAGAATTTAGACGGACGAAAGAAATAAAGACTTAAACAGAGTTAATCAGGATGACAATTGAATAACTAAATAATCAAAAATTAAATAGAAGACTAATTTATACTAGCATGCTATTTTAAATAATTAAATAGATAGCAAAAATTAAATAAATACTAAATTATAAAAAAAAAAGTATGTATTTGTAAACAATTAAATAACAAAAAATTAAATAAAATATTAATAGCATATTAACAAAAATTAAATAAAAGATAACAAAAGTTAAGTGAAAGATTAATTTAATAAAAAGCATGTCTTTGTATTTTTTATCATGAAATTATTATATAAAATAAACTAAGTTAATATTGTTATCATATATTAATGAAAATTGGAAATAATATCTAAAAGAATCAAGAAAAACAAAAAAATATGGCCTAGTTGAAAGTTGAACCCGGGTCCTCTAGATTAGAGAAGACATGCCTTGCCACTAAGCTAAGTTATTTATCTATTATTACTATGTTTCTATTAAAAGAAAAGGGGAAAATTGATAGAGATATTGGACCAACAGAGACAATGGGCCGACCCGTTTTGAGAAAGAAACCATGAAAAGTTACAAACCCTAAAACGTGAGAGAGGCGCCGCTGGAGTTGTATCATTGGGAAATGACGAACTGCATATTAAGTTATTATTGTTGAAAACTCTTCTTTCTATACAGTATTGGAAATAAAACTAAAAAAACGAAACACTCTCTTCCCTAATCACAAATCCAATCCTCTATTTCTTCTCTTCTTCAGTCACTAATTGAGTCCATTGCAACACAGAACCGAGATTTACTTTCTCCAACCGAAAATAAAGCTCCACGAAACCCCTTTTTCGACAATATGGTGGAAAGTGTAGGTTTCACTACCCTTGAAGCAGTGGGTTCCATGATAGCTTGTTGGTGTTGAACCCTACGTAACCACACCTGATCTGACACCATCCTCGCTTTTTTTCTCCAAATTAACTTAAAGCAGATAATGCTCTTCGTTCCAGGTTCCACAGGTTTGTTCCAGCATTGTAACACCCTTTTAGGTTTGCGGTAATTTGATGTTGTGAAATAGAATCATCATTAGATGTCTCCCTTTCATGTAACAACATTTTATATCCACTCTTTCTAAACAAAGATAACCGAACCAGTACCCTGATTCCTTCGGTAATAGCAAGAAACTTCCATTTCCTATCATCACCATAGTAATGTTGTGCCACTACTTCAACTAACGTTTCCAAATCCTTTAATGCAGATAAGCATAATGGATAAAGGGAGTGAATTAGACTTAACAGATCCTGTAATATTTTGGTCAGGAGCATTATCAATTATATGTTCATTGATGGCTGTGACAATTTGTTGAAGAGGTGATGATATTGTTGTTTGTTTTGTTGCGGATTTGTAGCAGAGAGGTGAAGAACGAGAGCAATAGAAGTGAGGTGTTGTGAGGTTGTGATTTTCACAGAGATTGGAGGGTAGAGGAATGGTGACAATGAAGAGGAAATTGGTTTACTGCATTTTCATTAAGTTTTTGATCTGGTTTCTTTTCTTTATCACAATTTAGTAACATCAATTATTTTGAACCCTAACAGTTTCGAGGCTAACAACAACAACAATCGATAGGGAAAAAGAAGGGGAAATAAAATTACCGAGTCGGAGCTCCTCCGACGGGTCTTTAATCTTCGAGGTTTGATGTTCTTCCCTTTACTCTGATTCAATCCTCTTTCTTCATCTACTATATTCAAAGTTTAAAATGCTATGATTTGTAGGATTTTCATAATGCAATGTTGCAGAATTTATGATTCTGTATTTAACAGAATTTTGTAATGGTAGGGTATGGTGAGGTTTTTTTTGTGATGTATTGTTGGTGTGTTTTCATCTTCCCGTCACCCCTTTATTGAGAGGAAAGAATGCCTTGATTTATAGGTGAGATTGAGGAGAATTTGCAGGTAATTTTGGTGAATTAGAAGTGATTTGGTTAACTGTCTCAATGCTTTCAAATGCAATTTTTTATTTTCTAATTTTGTGCTACATTGGGACTCTTCTTGGACAGGTTTTTGGCAGCATTGCAGCAGGGTTTTGGACTATTGGAGCAGGGTTGTTTTTTGACAACAACAATGGACAACAACAAGGCTTAACAAGGCATGTAAAATTCTGCATGAAGCACTCAAGATGGATGGTCTTGGTTTGTATTATTCGGGCATGCTTTTATGTAACGATAAAGTTGAATTGCGCCTCACACACTTGAATCGATTTGAAATCAAAAAGAATTATTCGAATTGTTCCTCAAATCTTCTTCTTTAAAACCCATATCGTCAATTCGTGGTAACTTGCAATACGAGCCAATAATATAAATCGTGCCTTTAAGAGATTTAATAAACAATCCACCTTAATCCAATGACTGCTAATGTTCAATTGCAAATAAATTGAAGTAGGCAACAAGCAATCAAAGAATCATTGAACTAAAACTCTAGTTTCGTGAATTATCCCAACATAAGAATCAAATGTCCCTTGAGAAAATGTCTGTGGCATGAATTGAACCTCGATTTTTGAAGTAATCTCACAGACAATGATATTTGTGATACTTCGCAAAAGAATCACCTCAGGACATTGAAAATTGAAGAAGTCGTGTCCGTTTGAACTTGAACTTGAAAGAGTTGACTTTTGGTCGAATTGCTTTGAATCGACTTACAAACATGATCTTTCTTCGCATTCCAAAGCATCTTGATGCACATGTAAACCAGTGATGATGAAATCTTGACTGTGCTTTGGGGAATTTTAGGAGAAGCTTGAGACCACTTGTCGAACAAAGCGTGGAAATAAACATACAATCCTCTGAAGTTCCTCGAGACAGAAGCTATCACACTTGAAACAACTGTGATAAAAATGAGCCTAAACAAAGCTTTAGAAGTCGTGTCTTGATTAATCAGTCTTCGAGAATCAATAATCAATTGTACTTCTGGATTGAGGGACTCAAAACCCTAATTGAGGTGCAACGCCTGATGTCCTTGATTCAGACCTATCTCTGCACATGAAATCAAAGAAACAAAAAAAGAAACACACTTCGTGCTTGATTAGAAGTTAGTGATACATAGGCTAAGAATGTTCAAAATACTTGACAATTTCTGCATAGTCAATGCTCGAAGGTGAGAGGTTAAAACTGACCGTATTTCGTGACCATGACTTCTGTTTAAAAATGAAAAAATAAAAATGGGATCTTAGGTCAAAAATTGGGGTATGACAGCTGCCCCTATTTAAGTTTCTTCTATCCAGAGATATGAAGATTGGAATCTTCATTTCGAAGAGATCGAAGGGACTTACATATAGAATACACAATTTTTGGCCTTAAGATACCGGAATTATGTTTATGATCTGATATGAATGTAATAATTTGAGTTTAATGAGGAATGATGTCGTATGAGACAAACTACTACTGGAGAAACCAAGCACATTATACAGTAATCCCACAGGGGAAGAGATTATAACTCCACCGGAGAACAGAACCACATATTTCGATCGAGACTCTTATTGGGGTACAACTTCGAGAGAAGAAAAAATTACTGACTCTATCAGAGAAGACGCCTTGCATAGGATGTGAAAAGATAGACGGTTATTGACCGAAGATGATGGTGAGTTTACAACTCAGGGTCAAAGGTAGACAAAAAGATACACTAATTTTTTCTGATAGTGAACTACCAATTTTTACTGAAGATAGGGGTTTCATAACAAACTTCTCTGCGGGTCTTTTTCAGAGAGATACCATTTGTTGTTGAGATAACATATTATTAGGGATACACAAGTTGCTCAAATAAAGAGGACACCACTTGCTGTCTTCAAAGGATATCAATAATACACAAGTTTCTCATCAAGAGTCGCCGCTTTTCATCTTCAAAAAAGTAATACACAAATTTCTCATGAAGATACCGCCGCTTGCTGTTCTTTTCAAGGTATCAATAACATACAAGTGGCTCATGAAGAGACCGCCGCTTGCTGTTTTTTTCAAGGTATCAATAACATACAAGTTTCTCATGAAGAGACCGCCGTTTGCTGTTTTTGTTAAGGTATCAATAACATACAAGTTGCTCATGAAGAGACCGCCGCTTGCTATTTTTTTCAAGGTATCAATAACATACAAGTTGCTCATGAAGAGACCGCCACTTGCTGTTTTTTCAAAGGTATCAATAACATACAAGTCGCTCATGAAGAGACCGCCGCTTGCTGTTTTTCAAAGGTATAAATAACATATAAGTTGCTCATGAAGAGACCGCCGCTTGCTGTTTTTTTCAAGGTATCAATAACATACAAGTTGCTCATGAAGAGACCGCCGCTTGCTGTTTTTTTCAAGGTATCAATAACATACAAGTTGCTCATGAAGAGACCGCGGCTTGCTATTTTTTTCAAGGTATCAATAACATACAAGTTGATCATGAAGAGACCGCCGCTTGCTATTTTTTTAAGGTATCAATAACATACAAGTTGCTCATGAAGAGACCGGTGCTTGCTGTTTTTTTTTCAAGGTATCAATAACATACAAGTTGATCATGAAGAGACCGCCGCTTGCTATTTTTTCAAACGTATCAATAACATACAAGTTTCTCATGAAGAGACCGCCGCTTGCTGTTTTTCAAAGGTATCAATAACATACAAGTTGCTCATGAAGAGACCGCCGCTTGCTGTTTTTTTCAAGGTATCAATAACACATCGTGAAGATATTACTGAAGGTGAGAATCAATAATTTCATCAGGGGTAGACAAAATGCTCATGAAGAGACTGCCATTTGTCATAACATAAAGAAATTCATAAATAATCAAACCGCTCAAATAAAGAGTCAGCCGCTTGTTGTCACGTCGATATTCCAGAAGAATGTTATGATAACACTACTAGGGAATAAAGTTCATCTTAAATGGGGAACCATGAATAAATCCTTCCTGAGGAGACCAAGTTTTTACATACGCAAGATCAATGCACTCTTCATCAAGGTTTCATAGATTAGAGAGATTCACAAAGCAACATTTGTAATAGACAAAACGCAATCCAAGAACAAACTGGAGAGAAACAGTCAAACAAGACCCTACTAGATGAGGAATAAACTCAACCGAGACTTATCCTATCCTGAGACAGAAAGGAAGGCTAAAGCAACAACTCTTCCATGAAGAACAAACTCAGTGGGGAATTAGAAAGGATACACTTTCTTCTTAAGTTGACACTCTATTTGAGAAGAGGAAATACGATAACCAAAGTATACAAATCAAGAACATCAACAAATATCAATGCGTGTGCATGATGCAAGTGTGAACGAATAAATGAATGTCATGTATATGCTGACAAAATAGATAGGTGAGATAGACTGAAGATGATAAGACATCCCAACACAACCCGACACTCAGCTAATCTCAACAAGATGGGAACATTATTGGAGATAGAACAAAATCCATCATTAAAGCAAATTCCTTTTACAAGCCTTAAATATCTCTGGAGAGGAAGATATTTTTCGGTGAAAAACCCAAAGTCCAGTCTTATATCGCCAACAATCCATTGAAAGGATAACAACACAAACAATGTTTCAGCTGGAAAAAAGTCTTGCTTAGCTAGAGATACTGGGAACACCACCCTCTGATAATGTGTACAAAACATATCACATATCTTAACAAATCTAGATTTCCCCTGGGACTAATTTTGGATGCACTAAGTTTACTGCTGATAAGCTGCGTGATGCACGACAATTCTTGCGAATAACTTCACTTCTAAAATGCCACAAGCTATATGGTTGATGAGAAGAAATCGTCTCAAGAGTATTTTACAAAAGACCTGGAATCCACCATGCTCTGGTGTCTTAAAACTATCAGAGAGATTCGTCGAATCTCGACGTGATTGCCCCGGATTGACTGTAGTTGGCACAACAAAGTCTTCATATTTTGCCCCAAAAGAATAAACAAGTTAGGAAAGCATTAACTGGGAGAAGCAACACGTTCATGCTTAAGGTCTTCATGTGACATGCCCCTTGATATGATCTTTCTTGAAATGATTCGCAAATTACTCAACAGAGTTTCAGGCCTTAAAAGAATAAACTCATCACTAGTGCTTATATGTGAGCTTCCTTGATATCAAACAAATGTTTTGCAGTTAGAAAAAGTTTATTATGAGAATGAAAATTCTAATGCAACAGTTATGTAAGTCTTGAAGATTTTGAAAAGATATCGCACAAATTTTGCTAGTTAGAGCACCATTTATTTTTTTATAGGAAAAACATATGATACCAACATAACTATTTAGAAAACATTCATGGAAGTCAGGAACACTATCTCATTGAAGTATGCTTTCAAAATAACCTAGCTTCAATTAGGACTTTGGAAGGTTGTAATGTGGCATGGCTCATGGTTTTTAGAAAAAAGATTTTTAAGGCTCAAAATTTATAGGTGTCCACCCATTCTTCGTGATGTTCTCCAACCCTATGTTCAGTTAATTCAACATGAGTGTTCATCTCTCAAAAGGATTTTGTGACGGTTAAGGAAACGATGAGGCTTTCGGAGTAGCAACCACCCTTATGTCTTCTTGTTTGTAGTCACCAATTTGTTCTTTGCTGAGGACTTTTCTTTGTATTCCTTTATTTGCAATTTTTATTTTCCCTAACTTTTGCCTGGACTAATTCTTTTGAATTGATAGTCCAGCGGGATGCCCTAATTTTTTCCTAAGCCGCACGTTTTCAAGTTTTCGACTTAGAAGGCTTTTTCTTTTTACTTGATTTTTTATTTTTGAACAAAACGTGTGACATTAGCTTGTCTTTACTTGTTGAGAGGATTGTGATTGCCTCGTTTCTTGATGAATGAGGGATAACATTGTGGTTCCATATCTTCTGGCTTTATTATACATGAAAGATAGCCTTCACAGTTTCTCTTCAGAAATATTTTCCTTATGAATTTTGAACACTCAATCATATTAACTGAAAACTACCCTGTCCCAGGTTAAAATTTGAGGGTTTTTTCGTATAGAAAAGAAACTCCTACTTCAAAGGCTCAAAGGGGGTTAGAAAGGGATTAACTTCATTATATCTTCGGTGTTTAGGGATTTGAAATAATGCTTGTACATCGTCAACAAGATTTTATTCAAAAAGAATACAACCAAAGATTTTGTGTTTTTCAAATCATCATCCTCCCTTCAATCTCTGCCTAGGCAGGAGAATGGGCAACAAGTTGGTATCATAATGCAAAAAGAAATTTAAAATTTGAAAACAAATATGAGTGAAACGAATGAATTTCTTCAAGACAAACATACTCATTGTATTAAGATAATCATTCAAATGTAAACAAGTTCTTACATGCAAACAAAGCTTTAACAAACATGAAAGATTACAAGGGGAAAGCCGTAAAAAAGATAATAAGCTGAGAAGACTCTCTCCATTTGGACTTGAACTAATGAAAACATCCTTCAAAACTCAGAGTGACCATCAATCGTGTTTACTCTTTGGAAAATGTTTGATTTGAACTTCAAGACCAACGTACTTGAATGAAAAGACACCACTTCTGACCAACTTCTGAACCGCAATATTCAAAGAAAAGAAACCCTCCAAGTCGTTCCCAGGAGCACCTTGATGAAAGGCACAAGGCAAATCAGCTTTGTAATACCAATGCGTCTTCTCGGGAACCTTTGGCGGAGGTCGGGTCTGAACCAAATTCCTCTGCATCAGGACATGAAATAACTTTGTATAGGTTGTTGGAATTGGATCGAACTGAACTTTCCTATGATTAGGAACTTACTGATTTTGTTGATGAACTGAAGCTGCATAAGGTAAATTAAATGCATGGATGATGAGAGGAACATGATGATTCTGGTGATAATTATTTCTTCTTCTGACTCTCTCCTTAGAAAAGTTATTATTAAACTTCTTCACACCACTAGTTGATCCACCATCTTCATATAAACATCCCTTTCAGATATCTTCTTCTAGAAGCCCTCCCACATTCACCTTGTTAAGAAAGTCACTAGGCGCATTAATTATCATCTTCTCATGAAAGAATGATTTCAGAGTTTTAGTGAAGACTTTTCCCATCACTTCTTCTTTCTTAGAATGATTGACTTGGGAGGAAACCAAAATTACCAGTTTAGTTCTCCATACTACCTTTCAAATTATTCATCTCTCTATGGAGTTCAGAAACCTCTTGCTTGATATCCTCCATTGTTCTCCTAGTGCGAGTGTTGTACTAGTTAGACCAAAGGAAAAATAAGACTTGAAAATGACCTTTTAAAGTGAAATAAAAAAAAATTGTAGAATGATGCATGATATGTAAATGTGAAAGAGAGTTTTTATTTGACTTTCAAGGAACTCAAGATATTAAGTTGTAAACATCAAAGTATGAAGACAGAAGATGAATTTTAAATTGGATCAAAGCGTTGATCAAGTTATCATCAAGATCAATCATCCATTTTGGTGGATTACGGTTTTCACCTCATCAACACCCAAGATCCATTGAGCTTGACGAAACTTGTGATGTTTACAAAGAAAAACTTCCAAATTCCTTGAAAATTGAGTGAGAAGGGTTTTAAGGATGCATGAAGGCACGACTATGCAACAACCACAAGTAAGGTCACAAACAAAGTCGAAAGATTCAACGTCACGAGCATGGAGTCAAAGGTAAAGACCATCCCCAAGGTATGTACTAAAGATTTAATAACACCTGTGAAACAAGGTTCTAAAAGTTCCCAGAGTCTACGATCCTCCTTCGGATATTACCAACATCTCGATTACTTGGTAATTAGCAATATTCTTAAGAGAAACTCGTCTGAGTGCAGCATCGCGTGACAACTACTTCCGGATTACTCTATTATAGTCTCCGCACTACACCTAAGAGGACACGATGGGTTAAGGGTTCTACGGTTCTCAGATTCTCTGGCTCCCAAGTCGAAAGCAATAATGTCTTCCCGATTACTCGGTAAACAAATACTACATTCAAAGAGGCTTCCACTGAGTTGGGGATTTCATGCCTCCTTCTTCGGGATTACTCCCTCAAAGTTAACATGACTATACCTCCTGTCCTATTCCTAAGTGTAACTTAGTCCGGGTATAGGACTTGTCCTTTGTAATCAACACCCAAATAACCATAAAATATCACATATAATCAAACAAACAAGTAATAATAACAAAAAGCAAATATGACAAATTAGGCTTAACCCACTTAGGGATGGACCAGCAAGGGGTCAATCTGTCCCCAGCAGAGTCGCCAATTCTTTAGCGGTGAAAATTGTAGAACAAGCTATTAATTAACTTGACTCACAAAAGCAAGAGTCGCCATCGCGCTTTATTATTTCCAAGGGAAAAGGGAAAAGAGCAAAATAAAACCCTAAAATATTCATTGTAAAATAATACTTAAAAGTAATGAAAATATAATGCGTTTTTGAAAGGAGATCGAGAGTTCAGGGGTTCGTTATACAACGGGAAGGTGTTAGCACCTACTGCATTTGTGGTACTCCGCATGAACCTTTTAAAATATCTGTTTTTTGGTTAAAAATTGTTTGTTTGATAAATGGGTGTGGGGATGAGATTTTGAAGATACGACGACCTAGTGTCTAAGTTTTGACTTAAAAGGTGTGATTTTTAAAATTGAGTCTTTTAGGAAAATTAACTTAAGTTTAGCAAACTAGTAAAACAATATGAATGAATGGATTCGCACGATTGTGTAAGATATATTTGATGACATGAAGTCAATAAAGTTAAAATATTTCCCTTGGAATTTAGACGGACGAAAGATATAAAGACTTAAACAGAGTTAATTAGGATGACAATTGAATAACTAAATAATCAAAAATTAAATAGAAGACTAATTTATACTAGCATGCGATTTTAAATAATTAAATAGATAGCAAAAATTAAATAAAGACTAAATTATAAAAAAAAAATGTATGTATTTGTAAACAATTAAATAACAAAAAATTAAATAAAAGATTAATAGCATATTAACAAAAATTAAATAAAAGATAACAAAAATTAAGTGAAAGATTAATTTAATAAAAAGCATGTCTTTGTATTTTTTATCATGAAATTATTATATAAAATAAACTAAGTTAATATTGTTATTATATATTAATGAAAATGGGAAATAATAGCTAAAAGAATCAAGAAAAACAAAAAAAAAAGGCCTAGTTGAGAGTTAAACCCAGGTCCTCTAGATTAGAGAAGACATGCCTTGCCACTAAGCTAAGTTATTTATCTATTATTATTATGTTTCTATTAAAAGAAAAGGGGAAAATTAATAGAGATATTGGACCAACAGAGCCAATGGGCCGACCTGTTTTGAGAAAGAAACCATGAAAAGTTACAAACCCTAAAACGTGAGAGAGAGGCGTCGCTGGAGTTGTATCATTGGGAAATGACGAACTGCATATTAAATTATTATTGTTGAAAAATCTTCTTTCTATACTATATTGGAAATAAAACGAAAAAAACGAAACACTCTCTTCGATAATCATAGATTCAATCCTCTATTTCTTCTCTTCTTCAGTCTCTAATTGAGTCTATTGCAACACAGAACCGAGATTTACTTTCTCCAACCGAAAATAAAGCTCCACGGAACCCCTTTTTCGACAATATGGTGGAAAGTGTAGGTTTCACTACCCTTGAAGTAGTGGGTTCCATGATAGCTTATTGGTGTTGAACCCTACGTAACCACACCGGATCTGACAGCATCCTCGCTTTTTTTCTCCAAATTAACTTAAAGCAGATAATTCTCTTCCTTCCAGGTTCCACAGGTTTGTTCCAGCATTGTAACACCCTTTTAGGTTTGCGGTAATTTAATGTTGTGAAATAGAATCATCATTAGATGTCTCCCTTTCATGTAACAACATTTTATATCCACTCTTTCTGAACAAAGATAACCGAACCAGTACCCTGATTCCTTCGGTAATAGCAAGAAACTTCCATTTCCTATCATCACCATAGTAATGTTGTGCCACTACTTCAACTAACGTTTCCAAATCCTTTAATGAAGATAAGCATAATGGATAAAGGGAGTGAATTAGACTTAACAGATCCTGTAATATTTTGGTCAGGAGCATTATCAATTATATGTTCATTGATGGCTGTGACAATTTGTTGATGAGGTGATGATATTGTTGTTTGTTTTGTTGCAGATTTGTAGCAGAGAGGTGAAGAACGAGAGCAATAGAAGTGAGGTGTTGTGAGGTTGTGATTTTCACAGAGATTGGAGGGTAGAGGAATGGTGATGATGAAGTGGAAATTGGTTTACTGCATTTTCTTTAAGTTTTTGATCTGGTTTCTTTTCTTTATCACAATTTAATAACATCAATCATTTTGAACCCTAACAGTTTCGAGGCTAACAACAACAATAATCGATAGGGAAAAAGAAGGGGAAATAAAATTACAGAATCGGAGCTCCTTTGAAGGGTCTTCAATCTTGGAGGTCTGATGTTCTTCCCTTTACTCTGATTCAATCCTCTTTCTTCATCTACTGTGTTCAAAGTTTAAAATGCTATGATTTGCAGGATTTTCATAATGCAATGTTGCAGAATTTATGATTATGTATTAAATAAAATTTTGTAATGGTAGGGTATGGTGAGATTTTTTTTGTGATGTATTGTTGGTGTGTTTTCAGCTTCCCGTCACCCCTTTATTGAGAGGAAAGAATGTCATGAATTATAGGTGAGATTGAGGATAATTTGCAGGGAATTTTGGTGAATTAGAAGTGATTTGGTTAACTGTCTCAATGCTTTCAAATGCAATTTTTTATTTTCTAATTTTGTGCTACATTGGGACTCTTCTTGGACAGGTTTTTGGCAGCATTGCAGCAGGGTTTTGGACTATTGGAGCAGGGTTGTTTTTTGACAACAACAATGGACAACAACAAGGCTTAACAAGGCATGTAAAATTCTGCATGAAGCACTCAAGAAGGATGGTCTTGGTTTGTATTATTCGGGCATGCTTTTATGTAACGATAAAGTTGTAATAGTGATGATTTGGAATTGATCAAATAACTTGGATGGTTCTTGTAGTTTTGTAACCCTTTAAAGGTCAATCTTGAAATATCAAGAGAAAACTCCTAATATTTAAAATTGATTCCAATTAAAGTTTGTATCGAAAGTTGTCTTTGAATTCGAAACACATGAATGATGAATGACGTTGAATTTTGAGAAAAGTCTTGAATAATGCTTCTTTGTAACATGGATTAAATTGAATCAAACTTGAATGGTTAACATTTAATTAGAACTTCATCCTTGAATGAATTTGAGATTTCTTGAATGCATTTGGAATAATGAATGAACATCTTGTATTTGCTTCTAGAATTCCAAACAAGTTACATGAATTGATCTTCAAAATTGAGAAAACTTACATCATGAGAAATTAGTTCTTTTGTATATCTTGAATCCAAAAGCAAATTCATATGAATGAATTGCGCCTCACACACTTGAATCGATTTGAAATCAAAAAGAATTATTCGAATTGTTCCTCAAATCTTCTTCTTTAAAACCCATATCATCAATTCATGGTAACTTGCAATACGAGCCAATAATACAAACCGCGCCTTTAAGAGATTTAATAAACAATCCACCTTAATTCAACGACCGCTAATGTTCAATTGAAAATAACTTGAAGTAGGCAACAAGCAATTAAAGAATCATTGAACTAAAACTCTAGTTTCGTGAATTATCCCAACATAAGAATCAAATGTCCCTTGCGAAAATTTCGGTGGCATGAATTGAACCTCAATATTTGAAGTAATCTCATAGACAATGCTATTTGTGATAATTCACAAAAGAATCGCCTCAGGACGTTGAAAATTGAAGAAGTCGTGACCGTTTGAACTTGAACTTGAAAGAGTTGACTTTTGGTCAAAATGCTTTGAATCGACTTGCAAACTTGATCTTTCTTCGCATTCCAAAGCATCTTGATGCACATGAAAACCAGTGATGATGAAATCTTGACTTTGCTTTGGGGAATTTTGGGAGAAGCTTGAGACCACTTGTCGAACAAGGCGTGGAAATAAACACACAATCCTATGAAGTTCCTCGAGACAGAAGCTATCACACTTGAAACAACTGTGACAAAAATGAGTTTGAACAAAGCTTTAAAAGTCGTGTCTTGATTAATCAGTCTTCGAGAATCAATAATCAATTGTACTTCTGGCTTGAGGGACTCAAAACCCTAATTGAGGCGCAACGCCTGATGTCCTTGATTTAGACCTATCTCTGCACATGAAATCAAAGAAACAAAAAAAAAACACACACTTCGTGATTGATTAGAAGTTAGTGATACATAGGCTAAGAATGTTCAAAATACTTGACAATTTCTGCATAGTCAATGCTCGAAGGTGAGAGGTTAAAACCGATCGTATTTTGTGACCATGACTTCTGTATAAAAATGAAAAAATAAAAATGGGATCTTAGGTCAAAAATTGGGGTATGACAACTTGGTTTTACAAATTTCTTTTCAAGTAACTCTTCCAGTTGCTTCTTTAATTCTGACAATTCAGATGCAAACATCATGTATGGTGCCATAGAAACAGGTCTGCTACCAGGTACAAGATCAATAGAAAATTCAACTTCTCTCTCTGGAGGTACATCAGGAATTTCATCAGAGAAAACTTCAGGTAATTCATGCACCACTTGCAATTCCTCAATTATAGCTTGATTCTTGACATATAGCGACACTATTAGCAAGAACATTTGAGTCTCTTCTTGCATCAAGTGCCTTAACTGTCTAGTAGATAACAAACTAGCTCTCTTCTTTTCAGAAGTAGAAAACCTCACCGACTTGTTATAATAGTTAATATGAACATAGTTATGTCTTAACCAATTCATACCTAAGATCAAATCTAACCCACTTAAAGGCAAACAAACTAAATCAAAGGCAAAGTCTTTGTCGAAGATCGACAACGGGAACTTTAAACACACAAAAGAAGTATTCATCGATCCCTTGACTGGAGTATCGACGACCATCTCTCCATTCATAGAAGACAACTTAAGACCCAATCTTTCAACACAATCAGCAACAATAAAGCAATGAGTAGCACCGATATGAATTATAGTAATTAAATGAGTACTATTAATGAAACATGTACCTCTGATGAGTCTGTCTTTATTAGATGTTCGAGTCCTAGTCAAAGCGAACACCTTTCCACTGGTTTGCACCTTCTTTGGTTTCTGACACTGACTACCAATGTGTCCTTCTTCACCATAGTTGAAACAAATCATATTTTTGTGCTTGCACTCAGATATAGCATGTCCAGCCTTACCACAACAGAAACACCTTTTCACCTCAGCAGTACAAACATTACTCTTATGACCAGGTTTTCCACATTTGAAACAAACCATGCCAGCAGGAGCATCTCCCCCACTAGTTCTCTGACCTTGAGCAACTTTCTATTACCTTTACCACTTGAGGCATCGTAAGGCTTACCACGGTTCTGTTGGTGCTTACCTATCTTGTCATTGATAATCTTATAGTCAGCATTATTATCCTCTTCATAGATCCTGCAATTATCAATCAAATCAAAAAAGATACGAATCTTCTGGTATCCAACTGCCTTCTTGATCTCTAGGTGCAACCTGTTCTCAAACTTGATGCCCTTTGAAAACTCAGTATTCTCCTCGTTGTAGTGTGGGTAAAACTTAGCCAACTCAACAAACTTTGTAGCATAATCAGTAACCAACATACTCCCTTACTTCATCTCTAGAAACTCAATTTCCTTCTTACCGCGAATGTATTCAGGGAAATACTTCGTCATAAATTCCCTACAGAACACAGCCCAGGTGATATTTTCACCCGCAGCCTCCAATTTTTGACAAGTCTCTAGCAACCAGTCATCAGCCTCGACTGCTAGCATATGGGTACCATATCGAACCTTCTGCGCTGGAGTGCAGTCCATCACACAGAAGATTCTCTCAATCTCTTTCAACCAATCCAATGCTCCGTCAGGATCATGCTTACCCTTAAAGGTAGGTGGATTCTCCCTCTAGAAGGTCGCCAAGCTACAAGATCGAGTATTCTCTTCAGTGTTCGAATGATTCTCCATATAATTCGTCATAGCTTCTAAAGCAGTAGCAAGTGCAGCGTCATTCCTTCCATCCATCTCAACTTATCACTACAACATAAACAACGGTTAGAATTCAAGTTAAGAATACTCGATTGTTAGACAAAACTATGACTCGACATTTTGGTCGGACAAACCGACCTACTCTGATACCAATAATGTCACACCCAATTTCTACCCAACGGATTATATAAAATCTGAGTTACGAAATTTCCAACGAACAAATGGAATGCTACACTTTTAACTTGGAAACAAATACATTCAATCACCCATAGTTCAGATACATAACACATAAAATTTGGATGAACCGATAACAACCTGTTTAGTCTTTAAAAATAAAACAACTTTCATTGTTATGCAGCGGATTCACAAATTCGACTGAAAACACCATAACATCGTGTCCAACTCAAAACAGATTTAAGACAACAAGTCTTTAATGAAAACAACTTAAAAATTCAGCAACATAATGAAAACCAACAATAAAGAAAACATACGTTCATCCCCCCGAGTACTACGTATCAGAGCGACAACATCAACTTGAACTAATGAAGGTAATAACTATCCTTCTTGATTACCTGCACATTACCAACAGAGGGAAACATTCAAACAGAAGGGGTGAGATATCGAACAATATAATAGGATGCATGATAAATAATATATTTGAGAATTTTGGAGTTTTTTGGAATATGATCTTTGCAAAGTTTTTTTTGGGTGCCTTCTTGTCTGAATTAATGGGAATATATAATGATGAATTAGGTCAAACAAGAGTGGGATTGGAACTTGTATGAAAGGCTTTTATTTTATTTCATTTGTTTTGAATTTTAAATAAATAAAAAAATGGAATAAAAGTCTAAGGGGTGTATGAATAAGTTTTGAGGTTCATATTGAGGCCTATAACATGGATGGACCTTGAAACATCAACACATTAGCCCAAAAGTTCAAGTTTGATCACTTTTGGTTTCATGCATTTCCTCAAAATTTCCACACCTTGCACCAGTTATAACTCTCTCAATTTTTATCATATGAATGTGATCTTGGACTTTTTCGAAAGCCCAATATGTCCCCTATCTATGTTTATCATTTTTGCATTTGAAGATATTATCTTGATGTAAGTTTCCTTGAAAAAAAGTGTCTTTTTGTTGGCTTTTGAAATGACCTATAATGTTTTGGCCCATATCTCTCAAATGAATCATTTTTTAGACTTGAGCTTAGAGAGACAAAGTTGTGGAGAATTTAATTTCCTTAAAATTGAGCTTTGGTTGAGAAAAATATGATGAATCATGTGAAAGTTATGCTTGGTCAAAGTTCAGTTACTTATCCTTAAGAAAACCCTAATTTGGCAACTTTGACTTTTGATGAATTGAGAGTTTTTCTTGATGAATCTTGGTCAACCCTTGATCAAATGATGAATGTGACTCCAAAATCTTGATGTTGACCAAAAATATTTAAGTTTGACTGTATGTTGCCACAATTGACTTTTTACCCAATATAGGTTATTTTTAGTCAACTGAGCAATTGACTGAGCAAACTTGTCATGCAAGGCTTGAAATTTGGCATGAGCATTCCTTGAGACATATGAGGAACCATGAAATCCACTTGAGTCATTATAAGCTAAAATTTCCTTTAAAATAATGAAACCCTAGTTGTAGGTCAACTGCTTAGGAGGAGAATTTGTCTGATCAAACATTGAGTAGCCTTGAGCAATTGAAAACCCTAGGAGCGTGAGGAGGTGTCTTGAAGAAAATGAGAGGGAAAAGTTTATGGTTCAATACATAGTTAGAGGAAATCATCGTAAAAATTGAAAAAAGGGTACAAAGTAATACAAAGAAAAACAACTATATGGGAACGATCCCATCGAGTTTCAACTCTGCTATTGCCCCTATGTCTTTAGGCATCTCAACACTTATTGTTGGAAGAAGAAGATTGAATTGAGCTGTACCTTTTGAACTTGTCACTAGTAATAGAGATGGCTGTGAGTAGATGGGTGATCCAACGAGACATAGTCATACGCTTTAATCCCTAACTTTTGCTTAGATCGGCCTTTTAGGTTTTCAGTCCACCAGGATATCCTTTTTTCCCAAGCCGCCTTTTTAGGTTTTCGACTTGTCGGACATATAATTTTTTACATATAACCCTAATTTTTTCCCGAACCCTTTTGGTTCGTAGGGATGCCCTTATTTTTTCCTAGGCCTGTCAGCCTAGTGGGTCTCTTTTATGCGTAGTATTTTTTTACTATCTCCCCATTCACAGAATGCAGAAAATCTTCACCGTCCATGGTGGTAAGTATCATAGCACTACCAGAAAATATCTTTTTGATCACAAATGGCCCTTTGTATGTGGGAGTCCATTTGCCCATGGGATCATCTTGTGGTAGGATGATGCTCTTTATTACCAAATCACCAGCTTAGTACGCCCGGTGTTTGACCTTCTTGTTAAATTCTTTGATCATGTGTTTCTGATACATTTGACCATGACAAATAGCCGCAAGCCTTTTTTCATCAATAAAATTTATTTGGTCAAGTCGAGTCTGAATCCATCCGTCTTCATCTAAATAAGCGTCTTTCATAATCTTTAGGGAAGGAATCTAGACTTCAATAGGTAAGACGGCCTCCATACTGTAGACTAGAGAGAACAGGGTTTCCCCAGTTGATGTACATACTGAAGTGCGATAACCATGAAGAGAAAATGGTAACATCTCATGTAAATCTTTGTATGTCCTTGTCATCTTCTACAAGATCTTCTTGATATTCTTATTGGTGGCTTCCACTGTGTCATTCATCTTTGGCCGGTACATAGAAGAATTGTGATATTTAATCTTGAACTGCGTGTAGAGTTCCATGATCATAGTATTGTTAATATTTGTACCATTGTCCTTAATGATCGTTTCAAGGATTCCATACCGACAGATAAGGTTATGCTTAATGAACCGAGTAACAAAATTCTTGGTAGTGGAAGCAAATGAGACTGCCTATACCCACTTCGTGAAGTAATCAATAGCGACAAGGATGAAACAATTCCCATTAGAAGAAGTAGGTTTAATCTCTCCAATCATATCAATGCCCCATATTGCAAACAGCCAAGGAGCAGTCAAGACATTCAAAGGAACCGGAGGCACATGTACTTTATCAGCATAAATCTGGCATTTATGACAAGTTCTGGAATGATGATGACAATCGACTTCCATGGTGGACCAATAATAACCTGCTATCATAGTCTTCTTAGCCATTGTATATCCACTGGAGTGATTACCAAATATGCCTTCATGCATATCTTCCATAATTTTCTCAGCTTTCTTCTTGTCTACAGAATGAAGCAAAGTCGAATCGTGGTTGTGCTTGTACATGATTCCTTTACTCAGAAAGAGCTTGGCAGAGAACCTCCTTAAAAACTTATTATCATTGATAGATGCTCCTTCGGAATACTCTCAAGTTTCGAGGTATCTTTTTACTTCGTGGTACCAAGGCTTTTCCTCTACTCTATTAGTATCAACTTCGTAGCAATACGTCAGTTCGTCTAGTCTCTCAATAGTAATTCGAGAAGCTTCATTATCCTATATAACTTTGAACATAGATGAGATTGTAGCTAATACATCTTCCAACTGATTCTCTTCTCGTGGAACATGTTCAAAGGTGATTTCTTCAAAGTACATAATTATTGTTAACACATGCTCTCGATAAGGGAGGAGATTTGGATGTTTTGTATCCTATTCTCCCATAATCTGACTGATCTCTAGGGATGAGTCTCCGTATGCATTCAAGAATTTAATTCTCATATCGATGGTGGATTTAATACCCATGATGTATGATTCGTACTCGGCCATATTGTTGGTACAGTCAAAACACAATTTGGCGGTGAAGGGCGTAAGACAACTCTTAGGAGAGATAATCACAACACCAATTCCATTACCAAGTGCATTGGAAGCTCCATCAAAAACCATAGTCCATCGGGATCCCGGCCCAGGTCCTTCATACGGTCCAGGTTCTTCATAATCAATGACTAACGTGATATTCTCGTCTGGGAACTCAAAATTCATAGACTGATAGTCATTTATTGCTTGATGAGCCAAATGATCTGGCAGTATACTTCCTTTGATATCCAAATGAGTAGTGTACTTAATGTTGTATTTTGTCAAGGCCATTTTCCATCTTGCTATTCTTCGGGAGAGAGGGTTTCTCGAATATGTATATTATTGGATCCATCTTAGAGATTAATAAAGTAGTATGAGTCAACATATACTCTCTTAGTCGGTGAGCAGCCGATGCCAAAGTGAAACAAGTTTTCTTGAGCAATGAATATTTTATTTCACAGTCGGTAAATTTTTTGCTGAGGTAGTATATTGGATGCTCTTTTCGACCAGACTCGTCATGTTTCGTCAATACACACCCCATTGAGTTCTCTAATATTGTCAAGTATATGATCAGAGGTCTTCCTTCAATCGTTGGCATCCAAATTGGAGGTTCCTGGAGGTACTCCTTAATTTTATCGAAGGCTATGTGACAATATTTATTCCACTTCACTACTTGATCTTTCTTTAGTAACTAGAAGATTGGCTCACAAGTAGCGGTCAAATGGGAAATAAATCTAGCAATGTAGTTTAATCGTCCAAAGAAACCTCTGACTTCCTTCTCAGTATAGGGAGTTGGCATTTCTTGAATGGATTTAACCTTGGCAGGATCAACTTCAATACCTTTACTACTAACAAAGAAACCTAAGAATTTACAGGATCTTACCCTAAAGGTGCACTGGTTTAGATTCAACCTCAACTTGTATTTCTTCAGTCTCTCAAACAGCTTGTGTAGGTGATCGAGATGTTCTTCTTCATTCTAAGACATGGATATTGTGATATGGTGGGAGAAATGACTTTAGGGTTTTGTGTTTGATCGCAAATGTTGCGGTTAGCAACACTCGCCACCGACTTTTCTTTTATCCAAAAGGAAAGGTGAAAAAGCACAGGAAAGACCTTTGTGATTGTTTCTTGAGTTCGTGGGGTAGATTATGAAAAGGGAAGGTATTATCACCCTTTTCATCCATGGTTTTCCATGGGCTCTTAGTTACTTGCTAGATCACTTGCTTTTTGTTTGAAATTGTGCTTTGTGTGGTTTTTTTTAAAAAGTATTTTGTAAAGAGACCATTGTTTAGGCAATCTTTGTAATGATTCTCATTCGTAAGAATGTATACAAAGATGTTGATCTTTTGAAAATGTTTTCAAGTTTGTAAGATTTTTTGAAAGTGTAGGTGTTTGTTTTGAAAATATCAAGGATATTTTGTTTGAAATTGAGCAAGTAATTAGGAGCATTCTACCTACTCAAAAGTCTTTCTTGTTCATTTTTTTTTCCTTTGACATTGTTATCTTACCATTGATTTGGTAAGTAACCTTATCTTTGGATGTAAACGGGATGGGCGTGGGTCATCATAGAGAAATGAATTATGTTGTAAGGGAAATGCCCTGTACTGCTTGTAAAATCCTATTGGGGAATCCTGAGAAATTTAGCGACTTCTACCGGGGATTGATAACTGGAAACATTGTTCTACTGGGGATTAAACTTCACACTGCGGGGGATTTTATGGAAGTAGATTAGAGATATTTCCTTATCTCTTAAAGCCATCAATGGTTGTCTTTCTATTACGTTTATTTGTAAACAGTAATTATGTTCAAATGCATATGTTCAAGAATGAATCATTGGACGTTTTTGTAAACAAAACACAAGAGTAAAGAAAAATAGATAGTTTTGTACTTCCAAAGGAATATCTTTGTACTGACTTTGAGTAAGTACTTTTGTACAATGAGACAAACATTCTAGTAAGAGAATGCCATCATAAAAAATGAAAATTTTGATACAAAGAAAAGATAGCTATGTGCAATAATCCCATGGGGTTCCCATTCTGCTATAGCCTTCGTGTCTTTGAGCGTCTTGTCTATTTTTTTCCTTGTCTGAAGCTGATTGGATTGATCAGAACATCTGAGTTTGCAGGTTGTCTGTAAGCTGATCCAATAGGACATAGTCATACGCTTTAAATCCCTAACTTTTTCCTGGACCACGCTTTTGGGTTTTCAGTCCACCAGGATACCCTTTTTTTCCCAAGTCGCCCTTTCGGGTTTTCAACTTGCCGGGTGTACAAATTCTTTTGTTTTATCCCTAATTTTTCCCTGAACCTTTTTGGTTCATCGGGATGCCCTTGTTTTGCATAGGTGTATCAACCTAGTGAGTCTCTTATGCATAGTATCTTTTTACTATGTCTGCGTTCGCAGAGTGCGGCAGGTCGTCACCATCCAAGGTAGCCAAGATCATTGCTCCACCAGAGAATATGTTTTTTATTACAAACGGTCCTTCGTATGTAGGAGTACATGTTCCCCTGGGATCACCTTGCGACAGTATGATACGTTTGATCACCAAATCTCCGACTTTATATACTTGGCATCTGACCTTTTTGTTGAAAGCCTTGCAGTAATAGCCTGCCCGTAGGATCTTCTTTTCCATCATATGCCCACTGGAATGGGTGCCAAAAGTTCCCTCATGTAGATCAGCCATGATCTTTTCCGCTTCAACCTTGTCTACGCACTGAAGTAACACAGAGTCATGGTTGCGTTTGTAGAGAATGCCATTACTAAGGAATAATTTAGCAGAGAATCTCCTTAAGAACTTATTATCGTTTATTGAAGCTCCTTCTGGACATTCTTGAGCCTCGAGATACCTCTTGTCTTCGTGAAACCAAGGTTGGTCCACTACTTCTTCAATATTAATCTCGTGACAGTGAGATGGTTCATCCATTCGTTCAATGGTGATTTGGGGAGCCTCACTATCCCATTTAAGTTTAAACATGGATGACATTATGGCTAGTGCTTCTTCTAGCTTATTTTCTTCTCGCGGGAAATGTTCAAAGGTAATCTTCTCAAAATGTGGGATCAATGTCAACACATGTTCTTTGCAGGGAATAAGGTTAGGGTGTTTGGTGTATCATTCCCCTTTGATCTGGATGATGACCAAAGCTGAATCTCTGAATACATTGAAGGATTTGATCCCCAAATATATGGCAGCTTTGAGACCAAAAATGCATGCTTCGTATTATACCATGTTGTTTGTACAATTGAAGCAGAGTCTTGCCGTAAAAGGAGTATGACACCCTTCGGGAGATATGAGTACAAAAACAATACCATTGTCGAGTGCGTTAGATTCCCCATCAAAAACCAGGGTCCATCGGGATCCTTGTTCAGGTTCATCATATGGTCTGAATTCTTCACAACTATTTACCATCATGCTGACTTCATCTGGGAATTCGAACTTCATGGACTGGTAGTCTTCCACAGCTTGGTGAGCAAGGTGATCAGCTAGTACACTTCCCTTTATTGCTTTATGGGTAGTATATTGTATGTCATATTCTGTCAGGATCATCTGCCATCTCGCTATTCTCCCAGAGAGAGCAGGCTTCTCGAAGATGTATTTTATTGGATCCATTTTGGATATCAACAAAGTAGTATGGGTCAGCATATACTGTCTTAGACGGCGAGCATCCCATTCCAGAGAGCAACAAATTTTCTTAAGCAGTGAATATCTTATTTCACAGTCGGTAAACTTTTTGCTCAGGTAATAATATCATGCTCTTTTCGACCAGACTCGTCATGCTGCCCCAACACACACTCCATTGAAATTTCCAAAACAGTCAGATACATGATCAATGGTCTTCCCTCGACTGGTGGCATTAAAATAGGAGGCTCTTGCAAGTACTCTTTGATCTTGTCGAAAGAAGTTTGGCATTCGTCATTCCATTTGACTACTTGATCTTTCTTCAGTAATTTGAATATTTGTTCACAAGTAGCTGTCAGGTGAGAAATGAATCTGGCAATGTAGTTTAAACATCGCTAGAATCATCTGACTTCCTTTTCAGTATGAGGAGCAAGCATCTCTTGTATCGCTTTCACCTTAGCAGGATCTACATCAATACCTTTATCGCTGACAACAAAGCCTAGGAGTTTACCAAACCTCATCCCAAATATGCACTTATTTGGGTTCAACCTCAGCTTGTACTTCTTTCGTCTCTCAAAGAGTTTCTGTAAATGGTCAAGATGCTCTTCTTCTGTTTGAGATCTAGCTATCATGTCGTCCATATAGACCTCTATTTCGTGATGTATCATGTCGTGAAATAGAGCGACCATGGCACGCTGATAGGTTGCCCCAACATTCTTTAGTTAGAATGGAATAACCTTGTAGCATAATGTTCCCCATTGTGTTACAAAGGTTGTCTTCTCCATGTTCTTGGGCACCATTTTGATTTGGTTGTAACCTGAGAAACCGTCCATGAAGGAAAACACTTTGTGTTGTGCCATATTGTCAACTAGAATGTCAATGTGGGGAATAGGGAGATCATCCTTAGGGATTTCCCTATTCAAATCTCTATAGTCCATGCACATTCGTACCTTGTCGTCCTTTTTGGGCACGAGAACAACATTGGCAACCCATTACGGATAGGAGGTCACGGCCAAGAATCCAGCGTTGAATTGCTTCATGACTTCAACTTTAATCTTCTCCGACATATCTGGTCGCATTCGACATACCTTTTGTTTTACTGGTGGGTAGTCTTCTTTTGTAGGTAGACAATGTACTACGATATCTACATCAAGTCCTGGCATGTCTTCATACGACCAAGCAAAGATCTCAACATAATCGTGTAGCAACTGAATCAGACGCTCTTTGACACTGGGTTTTAGATTAGCACCCACCTTAACCTCTCTTTTGTCTTCTTCGGTACCTATGTAAATTGTATCCACTGGCTCTTCGTGGGGCTGAATGGTCCTCTCTTCTTGTTGTAGTAATCTGGCAAGTTTCCCTATTACTTCACAATCTTCCTCACCTTCGCCATCGGTTTGGTAGATTATATTTTTAGAGTCACAAAAGGCCATAGCAGAACCGTTACCCATAGGATCGCGAATGGATGTAGACTTGCATTGTGAGTGTGAGTGCGTGTGTGTGTGAGTATAGCTATCTTTGAAAGAAATGAAAATGTAAAAAGAAAAGCAATGAGCTCAAAGTTTGTATGCAAAAACGTCCATGATTCATTGATGTCATATGGAAATGAGATAACAACCCTTAAAAATGGACCATTGTGCCTCGGGTAAGACACAAGGTTTTAAGAGTCTGAATTCTTATAATATTACAGATCCAACAAAATGTAAAGACAAATTACTATGGGATAAAAGTGATCGGTACAAAATCTCTAGCCTCCCAGTTGCTGAGCCCTCCACTGACTGTTGGGAAGATCCAATCCTCCAGGTTGTAGCTGTCTTCATCATCCTCTACTATATCGACTTCGCGGTTGCTGATCTTCAAGGGTGGTCCTCTGGCACGAGCATGACGTACAACTTTCTAGGCACCTAAAGTGAAACCCAGACCAAATTTGTCAGATTTGTATGAGATATCTGGGAGTTGACCCCAAATAGTGCACCCACCTTCTTCTATCACTGCCTTGGCATCCTTCAAAGACGACATCTTGAGCGGAGGCCTTGTGATCTTGGGAACTTGAGACACAGCCTTGGTTACTGCCACAGTCTGCGGGATTTCTTCAAAGTGCTGGAATTGAAGTTCAATAAATTCACCATCTAATTCCACATATTTGAAGGAATTTAGATGGTTGACCATATACTCTTCTTCTCCATGAACGATGATGATTTTCCCTTGAATCATATATTTCAGCATTTGGTGTAACGTAGAAGTAACATCGCCAGCATTGTGGATCCATGGCCGGCCTAATAAGCAGGAGTATGAAGGGAGAATATCCATTACATAAAAAGTCGAATCAAATGTTTGGGTTCCAACCTTTATGGGGATATCCACTTCCCCATGCACCATCCTTTTTGAGCCGTCAAAGGCTCTTACTACTATGTTGCTTGGTTTCAATGTCAATCCCTCAAAGTCAAGCCTATCAAGAGCATTTTTAGGACACACATTCAGAGGCGAATCAGTGTCCACCAAAACATGAGCCAAGGTCGTGCCCCTGCATTCCACTGAGACATGCAATGCCTCATTATGCTTCCTTCCTCTTGGCGTTAAATCAACATCGGAAAAACCTAGACGATTATCTGTGGTCAAGCTGGATACGCAGTCTTGGAACTGATCGACAGATGTTTCTTGGGGTACATGGGAAGTTTTGAGTAATTTTAACAAGGCCTTTGCATGAGCCTCGAAAAATTGTAATAAAGCCAGCATGGAAATTTTTGATGGAGTTTTCCCCAGTTGTTTAACTACATGGTAGTCACTTATTTTTATGATCTTTAGAATTTCATCCATCTCTTTCCGGGAGGTCTCGGGATAGCCACTGATTGTGCCTTTGTTCAGACAGGCTCAATCAGAATACCTTTACCACGAGTCTCGATTGACTCGACAGTAGGAGTGTCAGTAGGGGTGATAACAGAGATTGTAACAGCTTTGTCAGTTGGAGTACTAGTAGAGATGATTGTAGGACAGAGAACAACCTTTGGAGGAGCAACAACAATAGGAATGATTATGGGTCCAGAAACTGCTTTTGGGGGAGCAATTTCTGGAGAGAATATCCTTCCGCTTCGGGTAATCTTACTAGTCCCTACAATATTACTGATATCAGAATCACCCTTCTCAGAACTTGAATCTTCAGCAGCTAGCCAATCTTGCTTAATACCGTGGTAGTAGACACCCTTCCATAATTCCATGGTACGGTTTTGTCTGAAGAATACGTGTTTGGTCCAGGCATTGTATTCATCAAAGGAGATACTTTAAGAATTGGTGTAATTCTAACGGGTCTTTTGGTGGAGACCCTGGAAGAATTGTCGGAAATGGTCACGATGGAAACATCATTATAAGAAACAGTTGGAATGGAAGTATTTTCGAACAAAATCTCCTTGTTATCTATTAGGCACTGAATGCCTGCTTTCAACAAAGGACAGCTGGTTGGTGAGGACAAACATAAATGACAGTTTTTATCACAGCCTCGGAATACACCTGCATTCAACAAGTTATTTTTGATAGTCTGGAGTGGGGTCATAAGTTCATCAACTGAACCAACAAACATATCTTCTTCAATGGCATTGGCATTATGGCCGTGTTTGGGCATAGGGGCAGTAATGACATTTGTAATTTCTGGCGCATCAAATTCAATCTCTTTGGCTTCAAGGAGGTCTTCTACTTTGTTCTTCAGAGCCCAACAGTTGTTAGTGTCATAGTCGGGACTCTCAGAGTGGTATGCACATCGGGCATTAGGATGATAGTAAGGAGATATTGTGTTAGGATTCTTTGGAGCTTCTTTCAAAATCATTAGGTTGGACCTTAACAAATGTGGTAATACCTGAGATAGGGTCATGTTAATTTTGGTGAACTGTCTAACTGGTCTTTCCATTCTTGGCTGGTTGCTACTTTGCTGAGCAGGCGTTGGTTTAGGAATCATGACAGCCCCCACCATTGGACGGTGTTCGGTCCTATCTTGATTTCTCTGAGGATATACAGCAACCACCTCTTTCTTTTCGATGAATGGTTTCCTTACAGCAGAAGAGGATGCATCTTTTTGAATCTTTCCATTCTTTATCCCGGCTTTTACCCTTTCTCCGGTCAATATCAACTCAGTAAAACCTGTCGATGAACTCCCAATTAAGTGATTGAAGAAAGGACCGGACAAGGTGCCCAAAAACATGTCTACCAATTCTCTTTCAGATAAGGGAGGCTGGACTCTTCCTGCCAAGTCCCTCCATTTTTGTGCATAGTCCTTGAAGCCTTCACTTGAAACCATGGCCATACTCTTGAGTTGAGTACGGGTAGGCGCAAGATCAACATTGTATTGGTATTGTTTGTAAAATGCGGCGGCTAGATCTTCCCAGTTATGAATATTTTCTCTTTCTAACTGATAAAACCAATCAAGTTGAGTTCCAGACAGATTGTCTTGGAAGAAGTGTACCCATAAGTCCTTGTCGGTGGTATGGGGCTGGATTTTCCTCACATAGGACCGAAGATGCATTTTAGGACATGAAACTCCGTCATATTTGGCGAACACAGGTGCTTTGAATTTTGGAGGAATGACAATCCCCAATACTAATCCCAACTCCTCAAAGTCCAATCCAGGCACTTTTTGGATTTCCATTGCACTTAACCGTTCTTCTAGATGCTTGTACTTGTCATTAGCTGGAGGGTATTGTTCTTCCGAATAATATTCTTCTTCCTCTTCCTCTTCTGACTCTGACTGGACAACTATTTCTTTGCCCTTCCCATCTTGATTGTCTTTCTCACCGGATGTCGTTGCAAAGTCTAGGGTCTTTCTTGCTTTCCCTTGGAATTTCTTCCCATGTTTAGAATTCCGGTTATCTTCTTTGTCTTTTTCTTTTTCTCTTCAACCAGTAAGGTCTTCAACTCTTCTTGTCCTTTGGCTAGAGTTAAGAATATCTGTTGAAACTGTTCACTTTGGGCTTGGAGGTCCTTCACCGTTTGCTCGAGATCCATCTTACTGAAATAAACAGTAGACAGATGAGGAGACTTGTTGCAAGAAACCTGCTTATGTTATGATGAATGGTAAATGCATATGCAATGATTTCAAGGATTTTAAAGATTCAAATTTGTTTTAGACAAAAAGGAAACACACGTTATGTTAATAAATTAAAGCTTGAGTACATCAATGCCTTTTTGGGCAAAAAAAATACAAAAACTCTAAGATAGAAAGGTTGTACGCATCCTCTTTGGTGCGATGTAGGCATTCAGGTTACTCTCCTCATGAAGTTTCTTAGTGAGTTCCAAAACCTTCTTCTCGCTTGCGTAAAATTAGGCTTCGAAAGTATCTCGCTCCCCCTTGAGTTGTATCAATCCCTTTTTAGGTCTTCAAGGGAGGTGGGCATATCAGGATGTAGGATAGTGTATGGAACATCTCCCTCCATAACAGGATCAACGATTACCGGGAGAATGGATGTGTGGTACGGTGGAGAACCAGCTGTTTTTACTGGTTTGCGTTTTGCGTTTTTTATTCCCAAAATGTTGCAGTAAGCAAGAGTCGCCACCGACTTTTATTTTATCCAATCATGGAAAAGGAAAAAGAACAGAAAAAAAACTTTTTTCAAGATTTCTGAGTACGGGGGGTAGATTATAGAAAGGGAAGGTGTTAGCACCCTTTATATCCATGGTTTTCCATGGGCTCTTAGGTACTTGCTCATCTTTTTAAAATTGCTTGTGTGTGTGCTTGTTTTGAAAATTTTTTACTTCGTGATAACCCTTGTATCAGTCCTCAAAGGTGTGACGAAGTTTGTTTTGAAAATTGTTTTGAAAGGTGTTTGTGTAAAAAGTTTTGTTGAGCAAGTACTTAAGATTCTACCTACTCGAAAAAAGATGGTTCATTCTCGCTTCCTTTAGACAGCGCTATCCTACTATTAAGAAGTAGGTAGCCCCGTCGTTGGAGTTGGTAAGGGAAATTCGAAAGGGACAAGTACAATCACCTAAGCAATGGGTTGGAAACTTTAGTAGTAACCCTAGAGTCTTAAGATCTTTTCGAGGCAACATTTACGAGGCAACATTTTTGAGGCAACATTCAAATAGGACATTTGATCTTTTAGACAAGAGGGCAACCACTATAATCTCCTATGCTGAAATGACTATTTTACCGAAGGCAACCGAAGTGAGGCAAACCTTAGGAGTGGATATGTGCGTGTGAATTTTTTCAATTAATTAGTCTTTGCACATTAGGTTATCTATCGTTTTAATTTCCAGACATTCTTTCCATACAATCTAATTAGCCATGCATCTAGACAGTTAAAGATTTGCAAGAATTTGAAGGGCGAGAAAATAAACCTAGCTATTATAGGGCTTTGGCAGCTACATAATCATCTTGACTGAAAATAAAAATGCGGAAGTTTAAAACCCTAATTACTATTACAATCCCGGATCAGTTACAATAATAATAAAAAATAATTAAGATGCGCGGCGAGTTAAATGCGAGGACGCTTAAAAATAACTCAGAACCCTAATTGAGAGAAAAAAGTATTTTTTGTGCCTTTTTATTTAAGAAAATAATTAAATTGCAAATTAATTAAGCCCTAATTTCTAATTAATTTTATTTACAAAAAGAATTAAATGAACCTAGTTTCTAATTATTTTTAATCATGAAAAAAAAGAAATTAAATTAACCTAATTTACTAATTAATTTAAATTAAATATTTTATTAAAAAAATGATCTTTTTGTGATTTGTTGATTTTATGATAAATTAAAAAAAAGTAATTAATTTTTGATGAAAAGAAAATAATTAACAAATTAATTAAAATAAAAGAAAGAAAAAAGAAAGAATTAAAAATGGGCCTGTGTTGAATTGCTGAAGGAGGGTGTATTTTTGAATTTTCCAGGCCCAATAGCGCTGAGCCCAGTCAATGCGCCTGATCCCATGGAGTGTTGACTTAAGGGTGCATTTTGGTCTCTCATTTAGAGTGCGTTGGATCTGATACTATGCTGATCAAGTGGCTGGATGTAAAGGTGCAAGGTACACTTGTGGAATTGTGAAGCATTGGATCTGCAAGTGGAAAGTGAGAAAATAAAGAAATATGTTTGGACCTGGGATCGAAACTAGGTCCTTATACTCACCACCAACGCGCCTCACCACTGGGCCAACTTGCTTTGTTGAATAAATACTGAAAACAAGATATAATATAGAAAACAAAATGGTTAGTGGAAAGACACGTGCAAAATTTCAAATGGCCCAATGGTTGGCTGCCACATAAGCTTCTTCTACCTTCCTCCGTCGCATTAGATAACGACCCTATACCCACGGACATCTGCCATGGCTAGAAACCTGTAATATCTCAAAACATGATACAAGCATGATAAATCACTTATGAATACAATGATCAATTCGTTTTGACATCATGAACACGATGGCACCCTTTATTTAGGCTAATTTCACTTGTGGACAAAAACCCTAAAAATGCAAGGTGAACCCTAGCAATGGCAGATACGCGTATATGCTTCAAAAATGCAATTAAACAATTAAGTTAGCTTGAAAACATGATAACAAACACATATATGCCATTAAAACATGCTCATAATGCGTGAATCATAGTAATCGAATCTGAAAAATATGGCAAACAGTGTGAGGCCTGGAGGTGGATTCTGGGCGTGAGAGGGCTGGCTATTGATTGAGATAGCCTCCTGAGACGTCTAGCAAATGATTGGCAACACTGGGATGGCTTGAGATGGCCTGTGGAATGAAAACCGAGTCACGCTCTTCTTTGAATTTTTTGAATTTTCTCTTCCTCTTTCATGATTGCTAACCCTTGTCTTATGCCTTGTACATGTTCAATATATATCCTAGAACGAATTAGGGTTATAAAACTGATTGGTATCTTTGAAAGTTTTGAAGATTTGATTTGATTTTTATGCCATATACAAACTTGCTAAATTGAGAAAAATCATCCCATTTTTGTACTAATCATGCTTGATTCATTTTGGTCTTGATATCTCAGCATATTTTGATTGAGATCCTGTCCAAAAATCAAATCAAAGCATATCTTTGCTATTATTTACCAATTATTTAATTTAACTGAAATTTTAATTAATAAAAAATCAAAATAAAATGGAAAATGAAGAAAATAACACGTGGATGGATATTTGGGTCGTGGAACATGCTAAAAGAGAGGTGCAACCATGAGATGCTAGGCCCATTTGGTAAAAATGCACTTTTTAGCATATTTGACTTTTGGCAATTTTGCAAAAAGGGTCAACTTTGACAAGTCATATCTCTTCCAATTTTAATCCTAGAGAGGTGTTCTTGGACTTTTTAGAAATATTAGGATGTCCTATAATCAACCCTTTTGTTCTCATTTCAATTGGGTCTTCCATGTTAATGTAAGAAGCTTTGACCCAAAAGGTGTTTTTGTTGACTTTTCAAAAGGACCTATAATGTAGAAATTCATATATTTTGATGAGTGCATATTTTGAACTTGTGGGATGAAGATGAGTTGTAGGGAATTGCATCCTCTTCAAAATGAGCCTTGGAGGGACAATTTATGATAAAGTATAAGGAAGTTATGCTTGGTCATAGTTTGGTTGACTTTTCCTAAGAAAACCCTAATTTAGCAACTTTTGGGTTTTGATGAATTTAGGGCGTTCCTTGAAGAATCATGATCAACCCTTGATCAAATGATGAAATTCACTTCAAAATGTTGATGTTGACTAAAAATATTGAAGTTTGACTGTATGTGGGCCACAGTTGACTTTTGACGTAATATAGTTGATTCTCAAGCATCTGAGCAGTTGACTGAGCAAACTTCTTGTGTAAGGCCTGAAATTTGACATGGAGGGTCTTGAGAATACATTAGGACCATGGAGAGCATATGAGGTCTTTGGAGTTCACCTATCTTGATGAAAATGGAAACGCTAATTTGAGACACACTGCCTTAGGAGAGAGCTTGTCTGGTCAACTCTTGGGCAAACTTGAGCAAATTGAGGATCTCTAGGAGTATGTATTGAGTAAAATGAGAGGGAAAATTTTGGGGTACAACAGCTGCCCCTGTTCAATCTTCTTAAACCTGAGGATGTAGATTGGCTCGTCTGCCTTTCGTGATCTGAAGGTGGAAGATGATTGAACACTAGAATACGCAGAAAATTGCACTCACATGAAGTGATACTTGATTTGTGATATCGGGAATTGGCTTATAGATGCCATTTAGAAGTTGCTAGAGAATTGTCAGAGGTGGGCTTAAAGATTCCATCCAAGATATGACGGAGTACCGTTGGAGATGGGCTTAAAGATGCCATCTAGAGAATGTTGATTTCCTGAGATATTCCTTTGATAAGAGTCCCTGCTCCAGTCGTTCAGGAGGAATCTGCTGAGGAATGTTGGTATCTGTCTTGGGAGAAATAGAATTTTAGGAGTTTCAATTGTCCGTTACTCTACTGTGGAATTAACTTCTGCTTGAGGAAGTGGAGGTGAATTGCATATCTGGTCAGGGTACAGGCCACACCGCGACTTACTAGGGAAATGCGAAACCAATCGTGTTTGATCAACTCCAGGTCTTATAGTGTTGTGAACTGTTGTCTGGAGATAAGAGAGAAGGAACCTGGATAGTAAGGTTATGAGAAGGAACCTGGATAGAAGGGTTTCTTCGAAATGAAAGCCTGGATAGTAGGGCTGTTAGAAGGAACCTGGATAGTAGGGTTACTTAGATATGAAAGCCTGGATAGTAAGGTTGTGATAAGGAACCTGGATAGTATGGTTACTTCGATATGAAAGCCTGGATAGAAGGGCTGTAAGAAGGAACCTGGATAGTAGGGTTACTTCGTTATGAAAGCCTGGATAGTAGGGCTGTGAGAAGGAACCTGGATAGTAGGGTTACTTCGATATGAAAGCCTGGATAGTAGGGCTGTGAGAAGGAACCTGTATAGTAGGGTTACTTAGATATGAAATCCTGGATAGTAGGGTTGTGAGAAGGAACCTGGATAGTAGGGTTGCTTCGATATGAAAGCCTGGATAGTAGGGTTATGAGAAGGAACCTGGATAGTAGGGTTACTTCGATATGAAAGCCTGGATAGTAGGGCTGTGAGAAGGAACATGGATAGTAGGGTTGCTTCGAAATGAAAGCCTGGATAGTAGGGTTGTGAGAAGGAACCTGGATAGTAGGGTTACTTTGATATGAAAGCCTGGATAGTAGGGCTGTGAGAAGGAACCTAGATAGTAGGGTTACTTCGATATGAAATCCTGGATAGTAGGGATGTGAGAAGGAACCTGGATAGTAGGGTTGCTTCAAAATGAAAGTCATGATAGTAGGGCTGTGAGAAGGAACCTGCGTAGTAGGGTTTCTTCGATATGAAAGCCTAGATAGTAGGGTTGTGAGAAGGAAACTGGATAGTAGGGTTACTTCGATATGAAAGCCTGGATAATAGGGCTGTGTGAAGGAACCTGGATAGTAGGGTTACTTCGACATGAAAGCCTGGATAGTAGGGATTGTGGGAAGGAACCTAGATATTAGGGTTACTTCGATATGAAATCCTTGATAGTAGAGCTTGTGGGAAGGAACCTGGATAGTAGGGTTACTTCGATATGAAAGCATGGATAGTAGGGCTGTGAGAAGGAACCTGGATTGTAGGGTTACTTCGATATGAAATCCTGGATAGTAGGGATGTGAGAAGGAACTTGGATAGTAGGGTTACTTCGATATGAAAGCTTGGATCGTAGGGCTGTGAGAAGGAACCTGGGTCATAGGGTTACTTCGATATGAAAGCCTGGATAGTAGGGTTGTGAGAAGGAACCTGGGTCGTAGGGTTACTTCGATATGAAAGCCTGGATAGTAGGGCTATGAGAAGGATCCTGGATAGTAGGGTTACTTCGATATGAAAGCCTGGATTAGTTGACCCGTTTGGTTTCGAGAACTGAGTTTCCATTAGTCGTCTGTAGATGTGACTTGCATAACTGTTGGATTTGTTGAAGCTAAACGTCTTTTCCTGAAAAAATATCAGGGTTAGTTATATGTGATGCATAAAATGCAGGGTGGGATGATGTTCTCAAAATAAATGAGATTATGCTGTATACTATATGTATGTGTATGTCATGATGTATGTTCATGAAATTCTATCGGGGTATGCTCGCGTCTTGGAAATTAAATCCCTAACAGTTGCTAGAGATTTGTAAATATTATGTCGGGAAGAGATGGTTCTTGAGAATAAACTCTGCGGGGAATGAACTTAGAAAGTGTATTTTTGTAGCTGAAGTGATGAACCCTGTCGGGGATTGAGCCTCTGTATCTGGAGAAATAAACTCTGCTTGGGGGATGAAATTTAATGACTCACCCGTGATTATGAACCTCAGCTAGGGTGGTTACGTCCTATTTCGGGAAAGCTAACATCAAATGCCTTTGGATACTTTGACTTTGTGGGGAGTGTATATACCAATAATTATGTTCCCAAGCTGGCTCTATCCCAGTACCTGCTGGGCAGAGTAACTGTAGGGTTTGGCACTTCTTGTTTTTGCCCATGTTTCTGGAATTACGAGTAATTGTCTTTTGTTTCTTATGTAAATATTTATGAGCAGCAATCATTTTCAAATGCATATATCAAAAATAAGTCATTGGATGTTCTTGCAAAACAAAACAGAAAAAGAAAAAACAGATTGAAGTTTCTTGTGAAAATGGTTTGTATTGATTTTTGAAGTTGGCTTGTACTAGGCGTTTTTGTACAAAGAGGCTGACGCTCTAGTAGGAGAACGCCGCCGAAAAATAGAAACTATACAATTTGTGTAAAAGAAAGAAAAACAGCTATGTGAAACAACCCGATTGGGTTCCAACTCTGCTATTGCCTTTATACTTCAAGCGTCTCATCACTTTGCTTCTTGGCCGAAGCTTGATCAGATTGGTTGGTACCGTCCGAGCTTGATGGTCGATGCCGAAGTCTGTTCGCAAGGTGATCCAATGAGACATAGTGGTATGCTTTATATCCCTAACTTTTTCCTGGACCGTCCTTTTGTGTTTTCAGTCCACCGAGATACCCCTTTTTTCCCAAGCCGCCCTTTCGGGTTTTCGACTTGCTAGGTGTACATATTTTTTTCATTTTCATCCCTTACTTTTGCCCGAACCCTTTTGGTTTGCCGAGAAGCCCTTATTTTTGCCTAGGCCAGTCAACCTAGCGGGTATTTTAGTTAGGCGTAGTATCTTTTCACTATGTCTGCATTGACAGGGTAAGGAAGGTCGTCACCGTCCATGGTGGTTAGAATCATAGCTCCTCCCGAGAATATGTTCTTAACCACAAATGGCCCTTCGTACGTGGGGGTCCATTTACCCCTGGGATCACCTTGCGGAAGTATGATGCGTTTGATCACTAGATCCCCGACTTGATATTCTTGGCGTCTAACTTTCTTGTTAAAAGCCTTGATCATTCGCTTTTGATACGTCTGACCGTGGCAGATAGCAGTAAGTCTCTTTTCATCGATTAGATTTAACTAATCAAGTCGGGTTCGGATCCAGTCGTCTTCATTCAAACCCGCATCCTTCATAATCCTGAGAGAAGGTATCTGGACTTCGATGGGTAGAACTTCCTCCATGCCATATACCAGAGAATAGGGGGTTGCCCCTGTCGACGTTCGGGCTGAGGTACGGTACCCATGAAGAGAGAATTGTAACATCTCATGCCAGTCTTTATATGTCACTGTCATCTTCTGCACAATCTTCTTGATATTCTTGTTAGCTGCTTCGACAAAACCATTCATTTTCGGCTGGTAGGGAGAAGAATTATGATGATGTATCTTGAGATTCGTACCATTGTCAATAATAATTCTCTCTGGCGCACCATATCGACAGATCAGATTGTGTCGTATAAACCGCGCTACGATGTTCTTAGTAACTGTAGCAAAGGAAGCTTCCTCAACCCACTTCGTGAAGTAACCGATGGCTACTAAGATAAAGTGATGTCCATTGGAAGCGGTGGACCTGATTTCTTCGATCATGTCGATACCCCACATTGCAAAGGGCCACGGAGCTGTCAAAACATTTAAGGGGACCGGAGGCACATGCACCTTATCAACGTAGATTTGGCACTTATGACAAGTTCAAGAGTGTTGATAGCAATCGGATTCCATAGTGGAACAGTAGTATCTTGACTGTAGGATCTTCTTAGCCATGGTGTGTCCACCGGAGTGGGTTCTGAAGGTGCCTTCATGTAGATCTGCCATTATCCTCTCTACTTCACTCTTGTCTACACACCGTAATAGTGTGGAGTCATGGTTGCGTTTATAGAGGATTCCATTACTAAGGAAGAACTTTGTGGCGAACCTTCTTAGAAACTTCTTATCATTGACAGATGCCCCTTTGGGATACTCTTGAGTCTCGAGATACCTTTTGACTTCGTGAAACCAGGGTTTGTCTGCCACTTCTTCGGTATCGATTTCACAGCAGTGCGCTGGTTCATCCAAACTCTAAATGGTAATTTGGGGATCTTCATTGTCCCACCTAACCTTGAACATGGAAGACATGGTTACTAGCGCGTCCGCTAACTGGTTCTCCTCTCGTGGGAAATTTAAAAAGTTACCTCCTCAAAGTGTGGGAGCAATGTCAATACGTACTCTTTGAACGGGATGAGATTCGGGTGCTTCATATCCCACTCGCCTTTGATCTGACTTATCACCAAAGGAAAATCCCCAAATACATTCAAGAACTTGATCCTTAGGTCAATAGCAGCTCAAAGACCCATAATACATGCTTTGTACTCTGCCGTGTTGTTGGTGCAGTTGAAACATAATCGGGCAGTGAACGGAGTATGATAACCCTTGGGGGATATGATTATAGCGCCAATGTCGTTACCCAGTGTGTTTGAGGCTCCATCAAAACACATAGACCATCGAGATCCCTCCTCAGGTCCTTCATCCGGTCCAGGTTCTTCGTAGTCAGTCACCAACATGATATTCTCATCCGGGAACTCAAAATTCATGTATTGGTAGTCATCCACGGCCTGATGAGCCAAATGATCATCCAATACACTCCCCTTTATTAATTTTTGGCTTGTATATTATACGTCATACTCAGTTAAGATCATTTGCCATCTTGCTATCCTTTCGGAGAGAACGGGCTTCTCGAAAATGTACTTGATCGGATCCATCTTCGATATCAACAAGGTAGTGTGAGTCAGCATATACTGTCTCAGTCGGCGAGCAGCCCATGCCAAAGCGTAACATGTTTTCTCGAGCAATGAGTATTGTGTCTCACAGTCGGTAAACGTTTTGCTAAGGTAGTATATCGCGTGCTCTTTTCGACCAGACTCGTCATGCTGCCTCAACACACACCCCATTGAATTGTCTAGCACTGTCAGGTATAATATCAAAGGTGTTCCTTCAACTGGAGGCATCATAATTGGTTGTTCTTGAAGATATTCCTTAATTCTTTGGAAAGCGGTCTGGCATTCATCATTCCACTTTACCACTTGATCTTTCTTCAGAAGCTTGAAGATTAGCTCACAAGTAGCAGTTAGATGTAAAATGAATCTGGCGATATAATTCAGGCGTCCCAAGAAACCTCTAACTTCCTTCTTCATATGGGCAGCTGACATTTCTTGTATGGCTTTCACCTTTGCAGGATCTACTTGGATGCCTTTGTCGCTGACAATAAAACCCAGAATTTTACAAAACCTTACCCCGAAGGTGCACTTGTTCGGATTCAACCTCAGCTTATACATCTTCAACCTGTCAAACAACTTTTGGAGATGATCAAGTTGCTCTTCCTCTGTCTGAGACCTGGCTATCATGTCATCAACATAAACCTCTATCTCATGGTGAATCATATCCTGGAACAAAGTGACCATGGCGCGTTGATAAGTTGCTCCAGCACTTTTTAACCCAAAAGGCATCACCTTGTAGTTGAAGGTGACCCACTGTGTTACGAAGGTTGTCTTCTCCATGTCTCTCAGAGCCATCTTGATCTGGTTGTATCCAGAGAAACCATCCATGAAGGAGAAGATTTTGTGTTGTGCGGTGTTGTCTACCAGAACGTCAATGTGAGGAAGTGGGAAGTCCTCCTTGGGGCTTGCCCTGTTCAGATCTCTATAATCCACACACATCCTTACCTTATCGTCCTTCTTAGGTACCGGAACGACGTTAGCAACCCACTGTGGATAACAAGTGACAGCTAAGAATCATGCGTCGAACTATTTCATGACCTCTGCCTTGATCTTCTCTGACATTTCGGGACGCATACGACGGACCTTATGTTTAATTGGAGGACAGTCTTCTTTAGTCAGCAGGCGATGTACCATAATATCAGTGTCTAAACTAGGAATGTCTTCATAGGACCAGTCAAAGATCTCGACATAGTCGTGCAACATCTGTATCAACCTTTGTTTGACGCTAAGCTCCATATTTTCACCTATTTTAACCTCGTTTCTGTCTTCCTCAGTACCCAAGTTCACTGTCTCAACCGGCTCTTCATGAGGCTGTATGGCCCTTTCTTCCTGCTGTAATAGTCTAGCAAGTTCTCCAGGCACCTCACAATCATCCGCACCTTCGTCTTCGACTTTGTTGATCGGATTTTCGAATTCATAATTGGCAATAAAAGAGTTGTTATCAATGGGATCCAAAGTATATATGGATCTACATTATGATACGTGAGTGTGTGTAAGAGAATAGTTGTTTTGATAAAGTGAAAACAAAAAAAGAAAACTAGAGAGCGCAAAATTTGTATGCAAGAAACATCCAATTCTTTATTAATAATATATGAAATGACAAATAACAGCCCTCACAAGCAAAGCCAATGTGCCTCAGGAAAGGCAAAAGGCCGTAATGTTTTAAATTGTTTATTACAAATCTCAAAACAAGTAAGTAAATTCTTGCGGCATAAAAGAAACAGGTATAAAGTCCCTAGCCGTCCAATTACTCGGTCCACCGTTGGTAGTTGGGTAGATCCATCTATCAATATCTGAGTCTTCCTCGCAGTCTTCAAGGGCATTAATTCCCTGATTACTGATGTGCAGGGGAGGTCCTCCAGCCCGAGCGTGTCGAACATTCCTTTGAGCCCCTGTAGTAAAGCCCAAACCAAATTTATCAGTTTTATGAGTGAAATCAGGGAGCTGACCCCAATTGGCACACCCACCTTCTTCAACCATGGCCCTGGCGTCCTTGAGGGAAGCCATCTTCAGAGGAGGTTTTCTATTGGTAGTAGTTTCAGTTGATGCCAAGATCTGAGGGACCTCTTCTAAATTCTGACAAGGAGTTTCTATAAATTCTCTGTCCATCTCTATGTAGCGGAAGGAATTGAGGTGGCTCACCATATACTCCTCTTCACCATGCACAATGACAATCTTCCCTTTTACCGGATACTTCAGTATTTTGGTGGAGTGTGGAAGTAACTGCCCCAGCCTCATGGATCCAAGGATGACCTAACAAACAAGAATACGACGGCTTGATATCCATCACATAGAAGGTGGACCCAAAAGTCTGAGAACCCACTTTGACAGGGATGTCCACCTCCCCGTGCACCATTCTCTTCGATCTGTCAAAATCCCTTACTACAATGTTACTAGGCTTTAGAGTCAAACCCTCGCAATCCAGTCGATCTAATGCCTTCTTAGGCAAGTCATTCAGCGATGATCTGGTATCTACCAGCACATGAGCCATAGTGGTGCCCCTACATTCAATCGAGACATGCAGAGCATTGTTATGCTTCCTCTCCTTCGGTGTCAAGTCCGCATCTGAAAAACCCAGCCCATTATCAGCAGTCAGGCTGGCCACACAATGTTTGAACTGATCAGCTGAAGTTTCCTGCGGCACATGCGCAATCTTCAAGAATGCAATCAAAGCTTTCGCACGGGCTTCAGAACACAACAACAACGACAACATGGATATATTTGAGGGGGTATGCCCCAGTTGCTCGACCACATTGTAGTTGCTCTTCTTAATTATTTTCAAAATTTCCTCTATCTCTTTCTTAGAGGCCTCCACAAAAAAATTTCTAGGCGCCTCCGTCCGGGAAGGCTCACCTATAATTTCTTTGCCGCGGGTATCAGACGATTCGCCGACAGGGGTAATAACTGGAGTAAGAACAGGAGAAGTAGTTGATGTACTAGCAGGAACAACAAATGGAATGACAATAGGCTTGCTAACAGTCTTAGGGGAAATCTCGGGAGAGAAGATCCTTCCACTTCAGGTAACTTTGCTAGTTCCGACTATGTTACCAATATCAAGATCAACCTCTTCATCTTTCAAATCTTGTTTGATTCCATGATAGTACACATCAGCACCATAATTCCAGGGGACAGCTTTGTCCGAGACATATGGGACAGGACCAGGAACAGTGATTATCAGCGGAGCAATTCTTGGAGCAGATGTAATCCTAACAGGTCTTCTCGAGGAGACCCTGGAAGGATTGGCGGAAATATGTATAATGGCAATGTCTTTATATGGAACAATAGGAACCAAAGTTTTCTCGAACAAAATTTATTTGCTGTCCATCAGGCGTTGAACACCTAACTTCAGTAAACGGCAACCAGAAGGTAGTAACAAACACACATGGCAACCTTCACCACAACCCAGAAATAAACCGGCCAACAGAAAATTATTCTTCACGGTCATGAGAGGAGTAGAAACTTCATCCACCAAGGTCACAAACAAGTCGGTATCAACAACATTAATTCCACGACCGTGCTTAGGCATGGGAGCAATTATGACATTGGGCTTCTCCAGAGCATCAAACTCAATTTCCTTGACTTCAATCAAATCTTGTACCTTATTTCTTAGAGCCCAACAGTCATCGGTATCGTGGCCAGTACTCTCAGAATGATAGGCACACCGAGCATTTAGATTATATCGCGGAGATGTAGTATTTGGATTCTTAGGAGCTTCTTTCAAGGTTTCCAAGTTGGATATCAGCAGATGAGGTAGAACTTCAGCCAATGTCATGTTGATTCGGGTAAACTTCCATTGTGGTCTCTCCACCCTTTGTTGATTGTTGCATTGTGGAGCAATTGCAGGCCTAAGTATCATTATGGAACTTCCTTCTTACCAGCAAAAGGCTTCTTTAATGAACTCGAAGAGGCATCCTTCTGTATCTTGTCGATCCTAATCCGAGCTTCTACTCTTTCTCCGGTTAAAATCAGCTCGATGAAACCAACTGACGAGCTTCCAATCAAATGATTAAAGAATGGACCAGATGGCGTCCCCGGAAACATATCAACCAACTCTCTATCAGACAATGGGGGTTGAAATCTTCCAGCCAAGTCTCTCCATATCTGTGCATAGTCTTTAAAACCTTCACTTGCACCCATGGACATACTCTGGAGTTGAGTACGAGTAGGAGCAAGGTCGGCATTGTATTAATACTGCTTATACAACATAACAGCCAGATCTTCCCAATTTTGGACATTGGCTCCCTTCAGTTGGTAGAACCATTTAAGTTGAGTCCATGACAGACTATCTTGAAAGAAATGAACCCACAAATTTATATCAGCGGTGTGGGGCTGGATCTTTATGACATAAGAACGGAGATGGAGTTTTAGGCAGGACACCCCATCATACTTAGAAAAAACTAGAGCTTTGAACTTTTGCGGGATGACCACTCCCGATACCAATCCCAATTCTCCGAAATCCAGCCCAGGTATCCTCTGAACTTCCCTGGCACTCAAACGATATTCCAACTGCTTGTATCTATCCTCAGCATGAGGATATTTCTCATAATTGTAGTCGGTATCATTGTCAGAAATTGCAGGACTGGGATCCTTTTCTTCTTCTTGATTCTCCTCTTACTTGAATGAAGAGGTCAGGTCGAGTTATCGCTTCAACCGCTCTCCAAACCTTCTGCCCATATTCAGAATATCGGCAACCTTCTTCTTTTTCTTTTTCTCTTTCAGGATGAGGGCTTTCAGATCCTCCTGCCTATTTGCCAGACTTATGAACCTTTGTCGAAACTGGGCATTCTGTGCCTGAAGGTCCTTGATGCTTTGTTCGGAAGACATTTATGCTGAAATAAATAGCGAAGAAGATGAGAAACCTGTTATGGTACCTGTACATGCAATGTTATGAATGGGATGCACATGCAATGATTTCAAATACTTTGGGAAATTTAAATTTGCAAACCAAAATAAACAAAGATTTTATTAGCTGAAAAGTTCGAGTGCCTTTTAGGCGTTACAATTAAAACAAATCTAAAATTATAAAAGACATTAAAATTCCCATGGATTCTTCCTCTTTTTGTCGAGATAATCATTGAGTCCTTTTTCTTCCTGGAGCTTCTTTGTGAGCTCTAAAACCCTCCTCTCCTGAGCATGGAACTGATCCCTGTAAGTATCCCGCTCCTTCATCAACTGAATCCAAGATCTCTGTAATTCCCCAAGATCAGTGGGCATATAAGGATAGAGAACTGTATAAGGAATACCCCATTCAGTAGTGGGTTCCACAATCACTGGTAAAATGGCCACATAGGAAATCATAAGGTTCTGGGCGCGAGCTCGTACCCATTGGAGGTAAGGTTCCATAGGAATGGAAGCCTTTGACCCCAAAGCCTTGGCGCCGAATCTATTTACCATGCCCCAAGCTCGTATGAAACTCCGGCGATACTCGCGAGCGTCATCCTCATAGTTGATACAATGCCCTCAATAAGTAACTCGTGGGGACCATCTCTTCGAGCGTAACCAAATTGTCGCAGACCTAAACAAGGATTGTAGGTTATGCCCCCTCTGACGCCAAGTAATGGGACATTAGCGTACTCCCCACAGCAGTCAATAATAGTAGTGTTTTCCATAGCTCGGGAACACTAGAGAATATGCATGTGAGCGAGTGACATTATCCTTTCTGACCAACCCAAACCTTCTTCATTCATCAGTATGGACTTAGGGAGGTGAGAAATAAACCACCTTGACAGCAATGGAATGCAACACATAAGAACCCCTCTTCTCTTCATGGTAGGAGTATGGAGAGTGTGCAAAATATCTCCGAGCAAGGTAGGCACGGGGTTGCGAGAGAGGAAAGTATTGATAGCATTCACATCTATGAATGAGTCTGGATTAGGGAATAGAACTAACCATAGATTAGAAGAGCCAAGACCTCCTTAAAATCCTGAAAATCCATATCATCCCAAAACAGTTGGGCCTTATCTATCATAAACTTAGCTAGAAAACCTTTGACTCCGCTTCTTGTTTCCCAATTGGATACCATGTCGGCCCGTTTCAGATGCAAAGCTGAGGCAATGACTTCTGGCTTAGGAACTTCTTCTAGACTTGTGAAGGGCAATTGTTCAAGAATGGGTATATCCAACAGCTGAGAGAATTCTTCCAAGGTAGGCACCAACTGATAGTCTGGAAAGGTGAAGCAGTGGTGCTTGGGACCAAAGATATGAAAGAGTACACTCATCATCTTTTAATTAAAGTTTGAAGTAACCAGGTTGAGAAGTTGACTATGTCTTTTAATGAACGCTGAAGTTTTAGAAACCCTCGATACTAGCTCTTTGAGTTGGAAAGGTATCTTCACAAAGCTGATTTGGATAGTGTTTCTACGAACGAAATCCATGATCTGCAAAACAGAATAAAGATAAATTCCCTTGGTCTTTGAAATGGTTAGTGCAATAAGAATGGATGACATTTTATGATGCATGTTGTCATGATAAACCACAAGTATAACAAACATAGACAAATCACACCAAGCTCTTAGGTTTAAGGCTTGCATGAGGTTAAATGTCATACCCTCTTGAAGTTTAGTTAGTTTTAAACCTGTCTTAAAAAGTAACTGGGTTCTAAGGGATCTCAATATCACTGACCATCCTTTATCAGGCATTGTCTCAGCTCAAGCAATCTTTTCTTGCAGCCGATATATCCTGAAAGTCTGATCTCAATGAATGTAGCATCTAGTATCAACCAATTCTCAGCTCTACACCGAGGCCGGCTATCTCACTACTTTCTAATGGCCAAGTTTGTTCAACTAAGGTTCTAAGGTCTGTTAGTGCTTCACAACACCACGCAGTGGCCCCGTATTCTCCTCGTTTCCCCATGAAGGATACCGATACCAACCAAAGTGCCACACCAACACATCCATCGCTTAAACCATATTGTTCTACGCCGTACAGTCTCCACGATCTATTGTTGTTTACCTATTGAGTTCCCTCAGATCTGGGTGTAGGATCTATACTAACCCAAGCAATAACCCTTTAAGAATAAAGCAAACAAACAAGAAAGCAAGTTGAAATGACATAGATCCTAAGGTAAACCAAATTTTATTTTTCCCCAGCAGAGTCACCAGTTCTGTGGTACGGTGGCAAAACCGACTGTTTTTACTGGTTTGCGTTTTTCGTTTTTTGTTCGCAAAACGTTGCGGTAAGCAAGAGTCGCCATCAATTTTTATTTTATCCAATCATGGAATAGGAAAAGGAATAGAAAAAACATTTTTTCGAGATTTATGAGTATGGGGGGTAGATTATAGAAAGGGAAGGTGTTAGCAACCTTTCTATCCATGGTTTTCCATGGGCTCTTAGGTACTTGCTCATCTTTTTAAAATTTCTTGTGTGTGTGCTAGTTTTGAAAAAAATTTACTTCGTGATAACCCTTGTATCATTCCTCAAAGGTGTGATGAAGTTTGTTTTGAAAATTGTTTTGAAAATTGTTTTGAAAGGTGTTTGTGTGAAAAGTTTTGTTGAGCAAGTACTTTAGATTCTACCTACTCGAAAAAAGATGGTTAGTTCTCGCTTCCTTTAGACAATACTATTCTACTATTAAGGAGTAGGTAGCCCCGTCATTGGAGTTGGTAAGGGACATTCGAAAGGGACAAGTACAGTCACCTAAGCAATGGGTTGGAAACTTTAGTAGTAACCCTAAAGTCTTAAGATCTTTCCGAGGCAACATTTCCGAGGAAACATTTCCGAGGCAACATTCGAATGGTACTATTGATCTTTTAGACAGGAGGGCAATCACTAAAATCTCCTATGCTTAAATGACTATTTTACCGAAGGCAACCGAAGTGAGGCAAACCCTAAGAGTGGATATGTGCGTGTGAATTTTTTCAATTAATTAGTCTTTGCACATTAGGTTATCTATCGTTTTAATTTTCAGACATTCTTTCAATATAATCCTATTAGCCATGCATCTAGACAGTAAAAGGTTTGCAACAATTTAAAGGGCGAGAAAATAAACCTAGCTATTACAGGGCTTTGGAAGTTACATAATCATCTTGACTGAAAATAAAAATGCGGAAGTTTAAAACCCTAATTACTATTACAATCTCGGAGCAGTTACAATAATAATGAAAAATAATTAAGACGCGCGGCGAGTTAAATGCGAGGACGCTTAAAAATAACTCAGAACTCTAATTGAGAGAAAAAAGTATTTTTGTGCCTTTTTATTTAAGAAAACAATCAAATTGCAAATTAATTAAGCCCTAATTTCTAATTAGTTTTATTTACAAAAAGAATTTAATGAACCTAGTTTCTAATTATTTTTAATTATGAAAAAAAAGAAATAAAATTAACCTAATTTACTAATTAATTCAAAATAAATATATTATAAAAAAATGATCTTTTTGTGATTTGTTGATTTTATGATAAATTAAAAAAAAAGTAATTAATTTTTGATGAAAAGAAAATAATTAACAAATTAATTAAAATAAAAGAAATAAAAAAGAAAGAATTAAAAATGGGCATGTGTTGAATTGCTGAAGGAGGGTGTATTTATGAATTATCCAGGCCCAATAGCTCTGAGCCTAGTCAATGTGCCTGATCCCATAGAGTGTTGACTTGAGGGTGCATCATGGTCTCTCATTTGGAGTGTGTTGGATCTGATACTATGTTGTTCAAGTGATTGGATGTAAAGGTGTAAGGTACACGCGTGGAGTTGTGAAGCATTGGATCTGCAAGTGGAAAGTGAGAAAATAAAGAAATTTGTTGGGACCCGGGATCGAACCCAGGTCCTTATACTCACCACCAACGCGCCTCACCACTGGGCCAACTTGCTATGTTAAATAAATACTGGAAACAAGATATAATATAGAAAAAATGGTTAGTGGAAAGACACGCGCAAAATTTCAAATGGCCTAATGGTTGGCTGCCACATAAGCTTCTTCTACCTTCCTTCGTCGCATTAGATAACGACCCTATACCCACGGACATCTGCCATGGCTAGAAACCTGTAATATCTCAAAACATGATACAAGCATGATAAATCACTTATGAATACAATGATCAATTCGTTTTGACCTCGTGAACACGATGGCACCCTTTATTTAGGCTAATTTCACCTGTGGACCAAAACCCTAAAAATGCAAGGTGAACCCTAGCAATGGAAGATACGCGTATAGGCTTCAAAAATGCAATTAAACTATTCAATTAGCTTGCAAACATGATAACAAACACATATATGACATTAAAACATGCTCATAATGCATGAATCATAGTAATCGAATCTGTAAAATATAGAAAATCGTGTGAGGCCTAGAGGCGGATTCTGGGCGTGAGAGGGCTGGCTATTGATTGAGAGAGCCTCATGAGACGTCCAACAAATGATTGGCAATGCTGGGATGGCTTGAGATGGCCTGTGGAATGAAAATCGAGTCACACTCTTGTTTGAATTTTTTGAAATTACTCTGCCTCTTTCACGATTGCTAACCCTTGTCTTATGCCTTGTACATGTTCAATATATATCCTAGAACAAATTAGGGTTATAAAACTGATTGGTATCTTTGAAAGTTTTGAAGATTTGATTTGATTTTTATGCCATATACAAACTTGCTAAATTGAGCCAAATAATCCCATTTTTGTACCAATCATGCTTGATTCGTTTTGGTCTTTATATCTCAGCATATTTTGATTGAGATCCTGTCCAAAAATCAAATCAAAGCATATCTTTGCTATTATTTACCAATTAATTGATTTAATTGAAATTTTAATTAATAAAAAATCAAAATAAAATGGAAAATGAAGCAAATAACATGTGGATGGATATTTGGGTCGTGGACCATGCTACAAGTGAGGTGCAATCATGAGATGCTAGGCCCATTTGGTAAAAATGCACTTTTGAGCATATTTGACTTTTGGCAATTTGGCAAAAAGGGTCAACTTTGACAAGGCATATCTCTTCTAATTTTAACCCTAGAGAGGTGTTATTTGACTTTTTAGAAAGCTTAGGATGTCCCCTAAGCAACCCTTTTGGTCTCATTTCAATTGGGTCTTCCATGTTCACGTAAGAATCTTTGATCCAAAAGGTGTTTTTGTTGACTTTTCAAAAGAACCTATAATGTAGAAATTCATATCTTTTGATGAGTGTATATTTTGGACTTGTGGGCTGAGGATGAGTTGTAGGGAATTGCATACTATTCAAAATGAGCCTTGGAGGGACAATTTCTGATAAATTATAAGGAAGTTATGCTTGGTCAAAGTTTGGTTGACTTTTCCTAAGAAAACCCTAATTTAGCAACTTTTGGGTTTTGATGAATTTAGGGCGTTCCTTGAATTATCATGATCAAAACTTGATAAAATGATGAAAGTCACTTCAAAATGTTGATGTTGACCGTAAATCTTAAAGTTTGACTGTATGTGGGCCACAATTGACTTTTGACCTAATACAGTTGATTCTCAAGCATCTGAGCAGTTGACTGAGCAAACTTCTTCTGTAAGGCTTAAAATTTGACATGGAGGGTCTTGAGAACACATTAGGAACATGGAGAGCATATGATGTCTTTGGATTTCACCTATCTTGATGAAAATGGAAACCCTAATTTGAGACACACTGCCTTAGGAGAGAGCTTGTCTGGTCAACTCTTGGGCAAACTTGAGCAAATTGAGGATCTCTAGGAGTACGTATTGAGTAAAATGAGAAGGCAAATTTTGGGGTACAACAGGATAGATAAGGTATCATAAGACTTTGAGTGCGAGTTCGTACCCATTTTAGATAAGGCTCAAGAGGGATGGAATTCTTGTGCCCCAATGTCTTTGTATCTACCTTGTTTAACATCCTCCAAGCTCGGATAAATATCTGGCGAAGACCTTGATTGTCGTTCTCGTAGTCAAATACCAAACCTTGAATCAGTATCTTGTGCGGGCCATCCCTTCAGGCGTAATCAAACTGTCTTAAGGCTAAGCAGGGGTTGTAGGTGATACCTCTTCTAATGCCATGTAAAGGGACATTAGGGAATTCTCCACAACGGTCGACAATAGTAACATTCTCTAAGGATCGGGAACACCAATGAATGTCTGAATGTTTGAGCATCATCAACCTTTGTGACCACCTTGAATCTTGCTTGTTATTTAATAAAAAGTGGGGAACATGTGAAATAAACCATCTTGCCAAGAGAGGAGTGAAACACATAAGGACACCTCTTTTCCTCATTGTGCAAGTGTGAAAAGAATGTAGGATGTCCCCTAGCAATGTAGGCACCGGGTTGCGGGATATGAAGATTTTGACGGTGTTCACATCTATGAGTTGGTCACGATTTGGAAACAAAACCACCCCATAGATGAGGAGAGCCACAATTTTCTCAAAGGCTTGCAAATCCAAAGAGTTCCAACAGTTTTGGGCTTTCTCGAACAAGAACTTTGCTAGGAAACTTTTGACACCACTCCTTGTTTCCAAATGAGTTGTAACATCAGATGAGTGCAAGTGTATAGCTTGAGCAATATCTTCTAGATTTGGATCTCTTTCTGTACCGTTGAAAGGTAGTTGATTGAGAATGGGAATCCTCAAGAGTCGGGAAAATTCTTCCAAAGTAGGCACAAGTTGATAATTAGGAAATGTTAAGCAATGGTGTAAAGGATCAAATAACTGAAAGAGCACTTTCATCATGTCTTCATCTGTATTGGAGGTGACCAAGTTGAGTAGGCGACTATGTTTCTCGGTGAATGGAGAGTTTTCAGGAATCCTTGAAGCTAGCTCCTTAAGTTGTGGAGGAATCCTTACAAGATTGACTTGAATAGTTTTCCTGCGAATAGAATCCATTCCTACAAAACAAGAACAAAGATAAATCCCAAAATCCTTGAAATGGTTAGTGCATGTGTATGATGTTATGATGTTCATGATGTTATGTACAAGTATGTATATACAAACAAAGCAAACAAGTCCTTAGTTTTAGGCCTGCATGGAGTCTCATAGGTAAGTATCCTCTTAAAGTTTAGTTGGCTCAACTTGTTCTAGTAATAGTAACCGGGTTCTAAGGAGCTCAATATCACCGTTTTATTTCCTTGGTCATTGTTTCGGCTCAAGCCTCTTTAATGGCGACCAAAATATCTCAAGAAACCAAACCTCAATGAGTGTAGTATCGAGTATTTACCAACTTCAGACTGCACCAAAGTCGGTCATCTCACTACGTCTTAAAGGCCAAGTTGGTCAAGTAAAGGTTCTAAAAGCTCATTAGTGCTTCATGACATCACCCAGCGGCGCTGTATTCTCCTCGATTAACTCAAGGGATACCAGTACCCACAAATATGCCGCACTAACGTAGCTATTGCTTAAACCATGTCAGTATACCCTGCCCAGTTTCCACAATGTATTGCTACTTATCTATAAGGTATCCCAAATCCGGGTAGAGGATTTAAACCTAAACAAAGAACCATAATGTAAGTTAAGCAATTCAAACAATGTAAGCAAATAAATATGATCTAACCCTAAGGTAACCCCACTTTTAGAATTATCCCCAACAGAGTCGCCAGTTCTGTGATACGGTGGGAGAACCGACTTGAGGGGTTTGCGTTTGATCGCAAATGTTGCGGTTAGCAAGAGTCGCCACCGACTTTTCTGTTATCCAAAATGAAAGGTGAAAAAGCACAGGAAAGACCTTTGAGATTGTTTCTTGAGTTCGGGGGATAGATTATGAAAAGGGAAGGTATTAGCACCCTTTTCATCCATGGTTTTCTATGGGCTCTTAGTTACTTGCTAGATCACTTGCTTTTTGTTTGAAATTATGAATTGTGTGTGTTTTTTTTTAAGTATTTTGTAAAGAGGCCATTATTTAGGCAATCTTTGTAATGATTTTCGTTCGTAAGAATGTATACAAAGATGTTGATCTTTTGAAAATGTTTTCAAGTTTGAAAGATGTTTTGAAAGTGTAGGTGTTTGTTTTTAAAATAGCAAGGATGTTTTGTTTGAAATTGAGCAAGTAATTATGAGCATTCTACCTACTCAAAAGTCTTTCTTGTTCATTTTTATTTTCCTTTGACATTGTTATCTTACCATTGATTTGGTAAGTAACCTTATCTTTGGATGTAAACGGGACGGGCGTGGCTCATCGTATAACCATGATTAGCAATGTTGCAAGGTATCTTAGCATTTTCTTTGAGGGACTAAGAATCATTTGATAGGCAACTTAGATAGCATCATCGAGGGACTATGATCTTGTATTTGCTTATTTTTGCTAAGATGCCTCACATGCGTAATATGGCCATTTTGTAAAGGCAACCAAGTGGATTTACCCTAGGGGTGCTTGTGTGCAAATAAATTGTTTTCATGCTTGATTTTGTCTTGAATTAGGGTTTTCTAAGTATTGGATTTAGTCTTTCCATACAAACCCTAATTACTAGCATGTCATATATAAAGCGATAAATTGCGGAATTAAAAGTTACTACGCTATTACAATACTTGTGGGAGGAGGGTTTACAAATTGTAAATGGGGATTGCAAGAAAATAAACCTAGTTAATCTATTACAACCATATTGAATTGGTACAAATGTACAAGGAATTAAATGAATATAATGTACAAAAATAAATAAATGTACCAAAATGCAAAATGTAAAGAAAATGGATCTTTGTTTGGTTTTCAAGAGAAAAGGGAACTTTTTTTATCCTAAGTAATTAAAGAAAATAATTAATTAAACTTAAATTTATTAAGAAAAGATTTTAAATAAAACCCTAATTCTATTAATTGATTAAAATAAATTAAGTTTAAGAAAATTATTTTTTTTGTATTTTTGTCTTGAAAATAAATTATAGTATTATAAAATATTTTTGGCCTTTTTTATATTAAAATAAATATATTTTAATTGGTGTAAAAGAAAATTTATAATAACCTAGTTTTAAATTAAATTTACAAGATATTTAGTGAAATGAATAAAGTATTTATTAAATAAAAATAATTTTTATGAGAAAAAAATAAATAAACTGTGTCAAAATGAAAATCTAATATTTTTGAATTTTTTATGATTTTTTAATATTAGGAAAAATATTTAAGAAAATAAAATGAAATAAAAATAAGAAAATAAAATGACTTCGGACAGGGGCGCAAATAGTCCACAGGGGGGTTAGCTAGCAAAAAAAAAAACCAAGTCCAAAGAGGCCCAACGCCTGTCCAAAATTAACAAAGTCAGAATGCAAAAATATGAAAAAAAAACAAAAGGGTACCACTAGGGCTCGAACCCAGGTCCCAAAGGTTACAAGCGCACGCTTCTACCACTAGGGTGGCTATACATCTGTTAACATAAGCAAATCAATAAATATATGATACAAAATGCGCCCTGATTACTTCATCTTCAACCTCCAACCAGACCAACTGTAACTTGTTCATTTCTCATCAAAAATGAAAACTGTAAACATGAAACTTGTAGCAAATTTCCTTGCGGTTTCAAAAATGTAAAGCATTAAAACTATAGGTCAAAGATAAGCCTGAATTTTATTGGCCCTAATCTGAACCCTAAAAATCTCAGAAATTTCAATCTTAAAATTCTCTAAGCTCAAGCAAAATTAATGGAAACTATGGACATGGTTAGCTTTAGGGCAATGATATCTACATGTTTTGTTCACGAATAAATCATTGATGATGCCTGTATGAGAAGTTCCAAAGTTAGAAAACTTACCTTGCAAGAGGGTATCAGGTTTGAAGTTTCAGCAGCTTTCAAGGAGTTCCAATGGTTGGGTTAGCTTCCTCTAGTTCCCAAGAAGCTAATGGAATGCTTAGCTTGAGCTAAAAGGGCTTGAGGAGTTCTGGAGAAGTCCAAGTGCAAAGCTTCATTTTTGAAAATGAAGGATGGTGTTAATGGTGTTACAATTCTGTAACAGGGTGTGAGATCAGTTCTAAATGATGTTTAGAAGCTTTAGAAACCAAAAGGCTTGAAAATGGACAAGGGAATTATGAGTTTCGAGTTTTTGGTCAGTTTATGTGAAAATGGAAGTATGGAATGTGATTTTGAATTCTAGCTATTCTCAGGGCATGAGCATTCATGTGTTTTATGAAAATAGTTTGTGTATCTATAAGCAAAAGGAATAGAGTCCATTGGCAAGTCAGAAGTACAAGTTACAAGCTTTTGGCTAGGTTACTTAATTTTGAAGAAAAGAGAGAAACCAAGTTTCAATGTATAGTACAAGCATGGGCTGGGTGATTGTAAGTGTCTAAGCTATTTATTATGAGTTATAGGACTTGTTTGATCAAAAGAGAACAAGTGCAAGGCTCAAGGACAAGTTTTGTACAAAAAGTCACTTTATTAAAATGGCAATGTAACCTTTCTTCCAAAAATGGATATAAAGCATGTCCATGCATTTAATGCTTGAGATGATACCTCTAACAATTGTGCAAGCCATTAATTATGGAGTTCCTAACAAGTTTGAGGCCTTCAAAGTAGAGTTTATGCAGCATAGTTTGAATTTTGAACTTGGTTCATCACAAAATGACTTGTAATTCAAGTGATAAAACCCTAACTCCATCTCTTCGATTATCCCTACTCAAGAATGATCTCAAGGATTTATTGGACATTTTGGAAAGCTTACAATGTTATCTACAATCCGTATTTGAATTGATTTTTAAGATTCCCCTTGGAACTATATGAAAAAGTGCCATGAAGTTGGGTCAAAATCCTGACCAAATTAGGGCAAAATTTCACTAAGTGTTTTGTTTCATGACCACATGTTCTTAAAATTATAACTTGAGATCCAAGAACTTTTGGAATAAGTTGTGTGAAGAAAAGTTATATATTTCATGGATATCTACAACTTTCATGTTGGAATTTTCTCTTGAATCATCTTGCATCATGGTGAAAAGTTTGCTCAAAGTTGTGAAAAAACATGAAATTTCCAACATTTGAAAAATTTCTAAGTTTAGAAATTTTGACTTTTCAAAATGAAATCTTGACTTTTTGATTTCTTGATGAATAAGTTTCATATGTTGATATGTTTTTATGAATTATGATCTTTGGCATTTGAATTTGACCAAAAAGTCAAAGTTTGACTTTTCAGTATACAGTTGACTTTTGATCAATTGACTGCAAAATTCATTTGTCAATCCATTGGACTTGCAATTTTTTGAGACATGTCATTATGTAAAAATGATGCAATTGGACTCTTGAGATCATTCCTTAAACCAATTGATCATTTTCTAGGTCAAAATTCAGAAATTGCCCTTTCCCAGTCAAAACCCTAATTTTGACCATTTTGCCCTTTTGGAGATTTGATCAAATTTCTTGAGAAATTATGATCCAAACTTGATCAAATGATACATATAAGTCTAAAATGTTGATGTGGATAAAAAATTATGAATTTTGACTGTAAATTGGCCATGGTTGACTTTTTCTCCAATATAGTTGATTTTTAGGTCAACTGCTCAATTGACTGAGCAAAAGTGTGATCCAAGGCTTGAAACTTGACATGAGTGATCTTGTGGGTCCATAATGATCCATTAAAATCATATGGGGCATTGTAAGTTCAAAAATCCTTGTGCAATCTCAAACCCTAATTTTGGTCATCAGTGCTTAAGGAGGTGTCTTGAGCTGGTCAACCCTAGTGCAGTCTTGAGTAGAAGGAGATCTTGTGAGCAAACTCTTGAAAAATGAGATGGAAAATTTTGGGGTACAACAACTATCATGTCATTAACGTAAACCTCTATATCATTATGGATCATGTCATGGAACAAAGCTACCATAGAACGCTGATATGTTGCACCGGCGTTCTTCAAACCAAAAGGCATAACTTTGTAATAGAAAGTACCCCGATGTGTGACAAAAGTAGTCTTTTCCATGTCTTCAGGTGACATCTTGATTTTATTATAACCATAGAAACCATCCATGAAGGAAAATACCTTATGCTGAGAGGTTTTGTCAACCATAACATCAATATGTGGAAGCAGAAAGTCATCTTTGGGGCTTGCCTATTCAAATCCTTGTAGTCTATACACATAAGAACCTTACCGTTCTTCTTAGGTATTGTCACCACATTTGCAACCCACTGGGGATAGAATGTAACAGCTAATAAACATGCATTGAGCTACTTAATGACTTTAACTTTGATTTTTTCAAACATCTCGGGGCGCATGCAATGAACCTTCTTCTTTATAGGAGAACAACCTTCCTTCATCGGTAGACGGTGAACCACAATGTCAGTATCAAGCTCTGGAATATCTTTATAAGACCAAGCAAAGATCTCCATATATTCATGTAACATCTAGATTAACCTCTTCTTAACATTATCTTCTAGGTTGGCACCTATCTTGATTTCTTTCTTGTCCTCTTCAGTAGCTAAGTTCACAACCTCTACTGGCTCTTCATGTGGTTGTATGGTTATTTCTTCTTGTTTTAATAGTCTATCCAGCTCTCCAGGTACTACACAATCTTCCTCACCTTCGTCCTTGGCTTGGTAGATCAAATTTTCAAAGTCATTATTAGCAATAGAAGAATTTTTATCAATGGGACCCAGAAAGGATGTGGATCTGCAATTTGTTATGTGGTTGTGTGTAAGAAAACATAGCTATTTTGAAAGTAATAAATTAAAAGAAAGACAAAGAGCGCAAAATTTGAATGCAAACGTCCAATGATTTCTTAAATGAAACTATTCTGATGAAAAATGATAACCCTAACAACAAGACCGTTATGCCCCAGGTAAGGTACAAGGCTTAAAGTTATTATTTTAAATTACATAACCAAAAAACTTGAAAGTAAGAAAACAGAAAATAGCATTTATTCCTGACTAAAGGAGATTGGTATAAAGTCTTTAGCTTTCCAATTGTTGAGCCCACTGTCGGTAGTAGGGAAGACCCAACTGTCTATGTCACAGTTGTTATCATCGTCTTCCACAATGTTGACTTGATTGTTGTGAACTCCATTGTTGTTTATGTGGAATAACAGTCTCCCAAAGTTAGCACGAGCATGACGGACAGCTCTCTGAGCTTGTGAGGTAAAACCCAAACCAAATTTATCGGATTTGTAAAGGATGTTGAGAAGCTGACCTCAAACAGTTTCACCACCTTCTTCTAACACAACCTTAGCATCTTTTAAAGAAGCCATTCTTGGTGGAATCCTGGTAACCTTAGGAACGGTAGGAGTTGCTTTGTCAACAGGGGTTGTTTGAGGAATAACTTCAAAGGTCTGGCATGAAGTCTCGAAGAATTCACCATCCATCTCAACATACTTGAAGGAATTCAAATGGCTCACCATGTATTCTTCTTTGCCGCAAACTGTAACGATTTTTCCTTTTACGGGATACTTCAACTTTTGGTGTAAAGTAGAAGTAACAACGCCTGCCCCATAAATCCAAGGGCGTCCAAGCAAACAGGAATAGGCTGGACGAATGTCTATCACATAAAAAGAAGAGTTGAAGACCTGGGAACCCACTTTGATTAGAAGATCAACTTCTCCATGCACCATTATCTTTCAACCATCAAAAGCTCTCACTACAATGTCACTGAGTTTTAGCATAACCCGTTCACAGTCAAGTTTGTCTAAAGCAGCTTTTGGCAATACATTCAATAAGGAACTTGTGTCCACCAATACATGATATAAGGTAATACCCATACACTCAATAGAGACATGTAGGGCTTTATTATGGTTCCTTCCCGCGGGAGTTAAGTGAGCGTCAGAAAAGCCTATCCCATTATCAGTTGTCAGGATAGCAACACAATTTTCGAACTAATCAACAGAGATTTCCTGCGGCACATGAGCATATTTCAAAAATTTTACCAAAGCCTGAGCATGGAATTCAGAGCACAACAACAGAGATAGCATAGATATTTTGGATGGGGTCTGCCCCAATTGTTCAATAATCTTATAGTCACTCTTTCAAATAATTTTCAATTCTTTCTCCATCTCTTGCTTGGAGGTATCTTCAACAGTAACCTTTTTCGGTGCCTCGGTCTGGGTAGGTTCAATCATCTATTCTTTTCTCCAGTATCAATAGTTAATTCAGTAATAGTGATATGAACTGGTGTAGTAACAGCCTTCGGATAGATCTCTGGAGAGAAAACCCTTCCACTTATGGTAACCTTACTAGTCCTAGCGATATAGCCAATGTTGGGATCAGTAACTTTAGTATTTTCATCTTCGACAGTAAATGGTTCTTACTTGACGCCATGGTAGTAGACATCAGCTCCATAACTCCAAGGGATAGCCTTGTCATAGGAATATGGAATTGGCCCAGGTGTAATAATGATCAGAGGAGTAACCCTTGGTTCGGCAGTAATCTTCATAGGACCTTTAGAAGTTATCTTTACAGGAGTACCCAAAATTGTAGTCACAGATACGTCTTGGGATATACTCTCCATAGAAGGAGTCTTCTCAAACAGAATTGCACGGTCATCTATCAAATGTTGAATACATTCTTTTAGTAGGGCACAATCATTGGATTGAGACGCACAGTAGTAGCAGTTTTCAACACAACCCGGAAATAAACCAGCATGCAGTAGCTTCTTCTTAACAATCATTATAGGAGTAGTCAAGTCATTTACAACAGAGACATAAGAAACATCATCAATAGCATTAACGTCCTTGTCATGATTAGGCATAGGTGCAGTGATCACGTTAGGAGTATTAGGAGGGTCAAATTCAATCTCCTTGGAGTCAATCATGTCTTGAATATTATTTTTCAGAGTGCAACAGTTGTTAGCGTCATGCCCAGGACTGTTGGAGTGATATGCACACCTTGCATTGGGATTGTAATTGGGAGAGGAAGTATTGGGATTCTGAGGAGGAACCTTCAATGTAATTAGCTATGCCTTCAGCATGTGGTACAATACTTGAGATAATGGCATGTTTATTATTGTGAACTGTCTCCTGGTTGCATCCTGCCTATGCTGATTATTTCGTTGTTGTTGCACTAGTGCAGGATTAAAGATCAGAACTCCCCCCATAGATCGGTTGTGGTAACTCTTATTATGAACCTTCTGGGTGTACACAACATTGGATTCTTTCTTACCATTATAAGACTTCTTCACAGTATTTGTTGATGTATCCACCTGAATTTTACCGCTTCTGATTCCATTCTTAACACGTTCTCCTGTCAATATCAGTTAAATGAAACCTGCTGAAGAACTTCCAAGTAGATGATTATAGAAAGGACATGTTAGCATACTCATGAACGTGTCAACCAATTCCATATCATCCAACGGAGGTTGAAATCTTCCTGCAAGATCTCTCCATTTCTGTGTGTACTCTTTAAATCCTTCCTCAGAACCCATGGACATACTCTGTAATTGTATGCAGGTTGGTGCCAAATCAGAATTGTATTGATATTGTTTATAGAAATTTGCAGCCAAATCTTCCTAGGTATGAATATTGGTACCTTCAAGTTGATAATACCATTCCAGTTGTGTTTTAGACAAACTTTATTGGAAGAAATGCAACCATAATTTCTTGTCAATGGTGTGTGGTTGAAATTTATGAACATATGATCTCAAATGCAACTTCGGAAAGGAAATGCCATCATACTTAGAAAAGGTGTGAGTTTTGAATTTAGGAGGAATGACAACTCCTGAGACTAAACCTAATTCTTCAAAGTTTAAACTGGGCACCTTCTGGATCTACCATAGCTTACAGACGCTCTTCCAACAAATTATACTTCTCGTTAGCAGGGGGGTATTGTTCATCCAAATAATCTTTTTCCTCTTCATCAAGAAACTTGTCAGAACCAAGGTTTCTTATTTCAGTTTTAACACTCTTACCGTCTTCATCCTGTTTTTCATCTTTGTCTGATGGGATATCAATATCTTGAGCTTGCTTGACAGGACCTCTGAACTTTCTCCCCGTGTTAAGGATGCCAATTGGTTTCTTTGTCTACTTCTTCTTCCTGTTGAAGATGAGCGCCTTAAGTTCTTCTTTCCCCTTGGCTAAGTTTAGGAAGATCTCTTGGAACTGAGCATTCTGAGCCTGGAGTTCTTTGACTATCTACTCGAGAGCCATTTTCTGCTAAAATAAACAGCAAGAAGATGAGAAACTTATCTTGAAAACATGTTATGCAATGATATGTATGGCATGTAGATGCATATGTAATATTTTTAAGGACCTCGTGGGATTTAAATTTGTTAATCAAAGAGGAACATAAACAAATATTCTTATTATTAAGTTCAAATTATAACAAAAGAGGGTTACAAAGAAACAAATTATAACTCAAGTCTCCCATGGACGCTTCCTCTTTATATTAAAATATGCATTAAGGCTCTTCTCTTTGTGAAGTCACTTTGTCAGCTCCAACACTTTCTTCTCACTAGCATAGAACTGAGTCTCGAAGGTGTCCCTTTCTTATTTCAATTGAATCCAAGACTTTTGTAGCTCTTCAAGGTCGGTAGGCATATCTGGATAAAAGATGGTATGAGGAATACATCCTTCAACAACAGGCTCCACAATTACTAGTAGGACCGCAGGATATGGCATTATAAGATTTGAGCATGAGATCACATCCATATGAGGTAGGGCTCCAATGGGATGGAGTTTTTGTATCCCAAAGTCTTGCTATCTATCTTGTTCATTGTGCCCCAAGCACGTATAAACCTTTAACGGTAACCTTGAGTATTGTTCTTGTAATCGAATATAATACCCTGGATAAGCATATTGTGTGGACCGTCTCTTCGAGCATAACTGAATTAACGTAGAGCTAGATAAGGGTTGTAAGTAATACCTCCCCTTATTCCAAGGAGTGGAACATTATGGAATTCCCTACAACAGTCAATAATAGTGATGTACTTCTGAGATCGGGAACACCAATAGATATCTGAATGAAAGAGTGTCATCATCCTTCGAGACCACTTCAAACCTTGTCCATTCTTCATCACTGATCGGGGAAGGTGCAAAATAAACCACCTGGAAAGTAAAGGTATTCAACACATGAGAGTTCATCGCTTCCTCATAGTACGAGTGTGAATAGAGTGCAAAATATCTCCAAGCAAAGCAGGCAAAAGATTATGATTAAGAAATACTATGATGGCATTCACATCTATGAGTTGGTATGGATTAGGGAATAATCCCAAACCATATACTAACAGAGCCAAGATCTCCTCAAAAGCATGAAAACTCATAGCATCTAGAAACAACTGAACCTTCTCTATTAGAAATTTAGCAAGAAGACCTTTGACTCCACTTCTTATTTCCCAATTAGATACGATATTTGACCACTTCAGGTGTAAGGCTGCTACTATATCTTCAGGTTTTGGAACATTCTCTAAATCAATGAAGGGTGTCTGATCCAGAATAGGTACTCCAAGTAGCTTAGAGAACTCTTCCATTGTGGGCACCAACTGATAATCTGGGAAGGTAAAACAGTGATGCTTAGGATTAAAGAACTAGAACAGAACACTCATCATGTCTTCTTCAAAACTCTATGTAACAAAATTGAGTAGATAACCATACCTCTTGGTGAATTGAGAGTTTTCAGGAACCTTTGAGACTAATTCTTTAAGCTTGGAAGGTATCCTCACAAAGTTGATCTGGATAGTATTTCTGTGAGCGGAGGCTATAACCTACAACAAAAAACAAATATAAACCCCTAGGTCCTTGAAATGGTTAGTGAAAATTTTATGTTATGATGATATGATGTTATGATTTCATGTTCATGTTAAATAAGTAGCAAACACAAACAAGTCATACAAGAGCCTTAGGTTTAAAGGCTTGCATGAAGTCCATAGGTAAATACCCTTCCTACTGAAGTTATTTTGACTCAACCTGTCCTAAAATAGTAAATGGGTTCTAAGGATCTTATATCACAGTTCTTTCTCGTAGGCTTTATTTTAGCACAACAACTGGCTTGCCACCAAAACATCCCGAGAGTCGAAACTCAATGAGCATAGCCTCGAGTATCAACCAACTTTGGAATGCACCAAAGTCAACTATCTCACTACTTTTTAATGGACAAGATGGGTCAATTAAGGTTCTAAAAGCAAGTTAGTGTTAATAACACCACGCGAAATCCTAATGTTATCCTTGACGGACTTAAGGAACATCAGTACAAACCAAAGTGTCAAACTAACTGTTGCCATCATGTTAACCATATCGGTCTATGTTGTACAATATTTATGATCTATTTATACTTACCTAAGGAATCCCTAGATCCGGGTGTAGGATCTTTCACAAGCAGTAATACCCAAACAAACCCTTAAAGTAAAGCAAACAATTCAAACAAATAAAAGCAAGTAAAAGTGATCTAAACTCTAAGCTAACCCCTCTTTTAGATAGTTCCCTAGCAGAGTCGTCAGTTCTGTAGCACGGTGGGAGAACTGACTTTTTTGGTTTTATCCAAATGTGTGGATAGCAAGAGTCGCCACCGACTTTTCTTTTATCCAACAATTAGGAAAGGTGAAAAGAATAGGAAAGACCTTTGATAGATTTTGAGTTCAGGGGGTAAGTTATGAAAATGGAAGGTGTTAGGACCCTTTTCATCCATAGTTATCTACGGCTCTTAATTGCTTAGCTCACTTTTGAAAACTTGCTTTGTGTGTGTTTAATTTGTTTGAAAATATTTTGAAATTTCCAATGTAAGGATAACTTTGTAATGATTCTTGTATCAGTCCTCATGTATGTATACAAAACTTTTTTTTGAAAATATTCATTGTTTTCAAAGTGTGATGTGAAAAATGTTTTGTTTGTGAGAAAAGTTGTGAGCAAAAAATTAAGAATTCTTACCCACTAAAGGTATTTCTTATTATTTTCCTTCTCCTATAGAGATAGTACTATCCCTACCATTAGTTGGTAGGTATCCTCATCTATTGGATGTGAATGGACATGTGTAGGGTCATCGTATGATCATCGAAGACAACATATAAGGATACTTTAGCAATTGTATCGAAGGGACTATCATCATTTTGTTTGTAGGGACTAGATTATTTTGTGGGTAGCTCGAAGGGTCATCGAGTGATTATGATCTTTATTTGAAAGGGACGTGATGATTTGATCTACAGTCTTTTGTTAAAGGATCCCCACTTTCGAGGGACATGGCCAATATTCATAAGGCAACAAGAGAGGTTACCCTAGACGTGTAAGTGTGAAGAGTGTTTCAGTTTATTTTATCTTGAAATTAGGGTTATCTATATCAATTTTTAGTATTTCCATACAATCCTAATTACTAATCATATCATAAAAATATAAGTGTGAGAATATAAATGCCCTACGCTATTACATCCTCGGAGCAGATACATAATAACAAAAAAGATGTGGAAAATAAATCTACGCTATTACATTAGAGAATGCATCCTATACACTGGACTAAGAAAATAACTGGCAAAAGATGAATGAAAGTGTTAGAAAAATATGTTTAAAACCTTAAGATTATATGTGTTAGAAAATATATTTTTGGTATTTTTGCAGAAAACTATTTAAGTGTTAAAAGTAATTAAAAAAAACTAATTTTAAATTCATATTAATTAATAAAAACCTAAAGTCTAATTAGTTAAAGAACATTTATTGATTAAGAAATAAATTTAAAACTAATTATGTTTTGAAAAGGTATTTTATGGTTTTTGGTTAATCGGTTAATTAGAAAAATAGATAATTAAATGGAATGAAAAAACAAGGGTTAGAAAAACTGAGAAAATAAGATGCATGGGGTGGGGATTAAAGCCACCCCCTTTGGCTCAAATGTGAGAGCTTCGTCCATCAGGCCATATCCTTGTTTGTGATTGAGAATGAGTATCAATCAACATATAATGAACCTGCGTTAACTTGGAAAATAAAGAAAAGATTTTGACAAAAGGGGGGACCGAACCCACGCCATCTTGTTTAACAAGCATCTCACTTACCACCTGACCATAGTTGTTTCGCATCAACTCAATAACATGTAATATATATAAAACAAGTTAAACTCTAAAAATCAGAAATCAACTAGAATTGAAAATGCGCGCTAGTGGTGGGTTTAAAAGTTTTTAAATGGACCAATCAGAGAGAGGGAGGGGCCACACATTCCCTTGACCTAGGTCAGCACCACCACCAACGGTGGTGCCACCTTCTTCTCCTGTGAGACCAAATGCCAAACATATAAAATCAAAGAAAAACGAAAAATAAAAGCATCCAGATCCACTAATTGAGACCTCACGAATTTAATGGTGGTGTTAGTTTTGACTGAGAAGGCTTGTAGCTAAGGTTTCAAAGCTTTGAGAGCTTTGAGCCCTAGCAATGGTGAATTGTGATACCTGCACTCAAACTTAGAAATAATGGTTCAAAATAATTCCAATCATCAATATGAGCATGAATATATGCATAGAATTCATTTATATTGCATGAATAAGTAGTGAGTATCTTGTTTCATAGTCGGTAAACTTTTTGCTAAGGTAGTATATTTCATGTTCTTTTCGACCAGACTTGTCATGTTGCCCCAATACACACCCCATTTAGTTCTCTAACACTATTAAGTACATGAGCCTAGGTCTTCCTTCAACTGGTGGCATTATAATTGGAGATTCCTAGAGGTACTCCTTATTTTTATCGAAGGCTATCTCGCAAACGTCGTTCCACTTCACTACTTGATATTTATTTGGTAACTTGAAGATTGCCTCACAAGTAGCAGTCAAATGGGAAATAAATCTGGCAATGTAGTTAAATCATCCCAGGAAACCTTTGACTTCCTTCTCAGTACAGGGAACTGGAATTTCTTGAATAACTTTAACCATGGCAGGATCAACTTCAATACCTTTACCACTGATGACAAAACTTAGGAGTTTACCAGATATTACCCCAAACGTGCACTTGTTTGGATTCAACCTCAATTTGTATTTCTTCAATATCTCAAACAGTTTGTGCAGATGGTCAAGGTGTTCTTCTTCAGTCTAAGACCTGGCTATCATGTCATCAACGTAAATCTCTATCTCATGATGGATCATATCATGGAACAAAGCTACCATAGCACGCTGATACATTGCACCGACGTTCTTCAAACCGAAAGGCATAACTTTGTAACAGAAAGTGCCCCACTGTTTGACAAAAGTCGTCTTCTTTATGTCTTCAGGTGCCATCTTGATTTGATTATAACCAGAGAAACCATACATGAAGGAAAATACTTTGTGTTGATCAGTGTTGTCAACCAAACCATCAATATGTGGAAGCGGAAAATCATCTTTGGGGCTTTCCCTATTCAAATCCATGTAGTCTATACACATACGCACCTTACCGTCCTTCTTGGGCATTGCACCTCATTTGCAACCCACTGCGGATAAGATGTAATAGCTAAGAACCCTGCATTGAATTATTTCATAACCTCAGCCTTCATCTTTTCAGAGATCTCGGGACACATACGAAGAACCTTTTGCTTTATAGGAGGACAACCTTACTTCATCGATAAACGGTGAACCATAATATCAGTATCAAGCCCTGGCATGTCTTCGTACGACCAAGCAAAGATCTCAACATAGTCACGCAACATCTGGATTAATCTCTTTTTAACATTGTCCTCTAGGTTGGCACCTATCTTGATTTCTTTCTTGTCCTCTTCAGTATCCAAGTTTACAACCTCGTCTGGCTCTTCATGTGGTCGTATGTTTTTTATTCTTGCATTAAGAGCCTAGCAAGTTCTCCGGGTATTTCACAATCTTCTTCGCCTTCGTCCTCGGCTTGGTAGATCGGATTTTCAAAGTCATAATTGTAAATAGCAGAATTGTTATCAATGGGATCCAGGATGGATATGGATTTGCAATTTGTTGTGTGGGTGTGTGTAAGAACATGTAGCTATTTTAAAAGCAATAAAGTAAAAGAAATACAAAGAGGGCAAAATTTGAATGCAAATGTTCAATGATTTATTAAATTTTATTGTTTAAATTACATAACCAAAAAACTTAAACGTAAGAAAATAGAAAATAGCATTTACTCCTGACTAAAGGAGATTGGTATAATGTCTTTATCCTTCCAATTATTGAGCCTACTATCGGTAGTAGGGAATATCCAACTATCTATGTCGTAGTCACTACCAGTGTCTTCCATAGTGTTGCCATGATTAGTATGGACTCCATTATTATTAATGCAGAAAGGTGGTCTCCAAGAATTAGCACGAGCACGACAAACAACCCCCTGAGCCTGATAAGTGAAACCCAAACCAAATTTATCCGACTTATAAGGAATATCGGGAAGCTGACCCCAAACAATACAACCACCTTCTTCAACTATAGCCCTAGCATCTTTCAGAGAAGCCATCTTTGATGGGGTCTTAGGAACACCAACAACAGTTTTATTAACAACTTCAAAGGTATGACAAGGGGTCTCAAAGAATCCACCATCCATCTCGACATATTTAAAAGGGTTAAAATGGCTCATCGTGTATTCTTCTTCACTGCAAACTGTAACGATCTTCCCCTTCACGGGATACTTCAACTTCTGTTGTAAGGTAGAAGTAACATTGTCTGCCCCATGAATCCAAGGGCATCCAAGCAAACAAGAATAGGCTGGATGAATTCCCATTACATAGAAAGTGGATTCGAAGACCTAGGAACCAACTTTGATTGGAAGATCAACCTCCCCATGCACCATTCTCCTTGAACCATCAAAATCTCTTACCGCAATGTCATTTGGGTTTAGCATGATCCCCTCGCAGTCAAGTTTATCTAAAGAAGCTTTTGGCAACATGTTCAATGAGGAACCTGTGTCCATCAACATATGAGATAAAGTAGTGACCTTACACTCAATGGAGACATGCAAGGCCTTATTATGGTCCCTTCCTGTAGGGGTCAAATCAGCATTAGAAAAGCCTAACCCATTATCTGTTGTCAGATTAGCAACACAATTTTCGAATTGATCAACCCATATTTCCATCGGTACACGAGAAGATTTCAGAAATTTCACTAAAGCCTGAGCATAGGCTCCAGGGCATAATAACAGGCATAGCATAGATATTTTGGAGGGAGTCCGCCCTAATTGTTCAACAATCTTATAGTCACTCTTTCGAATGATCTTCAGTATTTCATCCATCTCTTGCTTGGAGGTGTCTTCAACAGTGACTTCTTTTGGTGCCTCAGTCTGGATAGGCTTAGTCATATGTTCTTTTCCTCGAGTTTCAGTAGTAGTAGTGATACAAAGTGGTGAGTTGGAGGCCTTCGGAGATATCTCTGGAGAGAAAACCCTTCCACTTCTAGTAACCTTACTAGTCCCAACAATATTACCAACATCGAGATCAGTAATTTCAACATTTATATCTTCAATAGTCAATGGTTCTTGCTTTACGCCATGATAGTAGACATCAACTCCATAATTCCAAGGGATAGCCTTATCAGAGGAATATGGAATTGGCCCAGGTGTAGTAATAATCAGGGGAGTAACTCTAGGTTTGGCAGTAATCTTCACAGGACCCTTAAAGTGATCCTTACAGGAGTAATGAAAATTGTAGACACGTCTTCTAGATTCAGGTCTTGGGATGTACTCTCCACAGAAGGAGTCTTCTCAAAAGGAATCTTATCAAATAGGATCTCACAGTCATCCATCAAACACTGGATACCTTTCTTCAACAATGCACAACCATTGGATTGGGATGCACAATAGTAGCAGTCTTCAGAACAACCCATAAATAAATTGTCTTGCAATAGCTTCTCCATAGCATCATCAGAGGAGTAGTCAAATCATTCACGGTAGAAACATATTCAATAGCATTAACGCCCTTGTCATGATTTGGCATAGGTGTAATGATCACATTATGAGTCTCGGGAGGATCAAATTCAATCTGCTTAGAATCAATCATGTCTTGGATCTTATTCTTCAGAGCCCAACAGTTGCTAGTGTCATGCCCGGGGCTGTCATAGTGATATTCACACCCTGCGTTGGGATTGTAGCGGGGAGAGGAAGTGTTGGGTTTCTGAGAAGGTTCTCTCAATGTAAGCAGCCCTGCCTTTAACATGTGTTGTAATGCTTGAGCCAACGGCAGGTTTATTTTTGTAAATTGTCTTCTAGGTGCATCTTGTCTATATTGGTTATTATGTTGTTGTTGTTGAACTGGCACGGGATTTGAGATCAGTATTGCCCCCACAGGTTGGTTGCGGTCACTCTTACTACGACCCTTCTGGATGTACACAACACTGGATTCTCTCTTTCCATTATAAGCCTTCTTCACAGTATTTGAAGATGTAGCCACTTGGATTTTACCGCTTCTGATTCCATTCTCAACATGTTCCCCTGTCAATATCAGTTCAGTGAACCCAGCTGAAGAACTTCCAAGCAGATGATTATAGAAAGGACCGATTAGTTTACTCATGAACATATCAACCAACTATCTATCATCCAAAGGAGGTTGGACTCTGCCCGCAAGATCTCTCCACTTCTGTGCATATTCTTTGAAACCTTCCTTATACCCCATGGACATACTCAACAATTGCATGCGGGTTGGTGCCAGATCAGAATTTTATTGATGTTGTTTGTAGAAGACGGAAGCCAAATCTTCCCAAGTGTGAATGTTGGCATCTTCAAGTTTATAGTACCATTCTAGTTGTGTTTCGGACAGACTCTTATGAAAGAAATGCAACCACAATTTCTTGTCAACAGTATATGGTTGAATTTTCTGAACATAAGATCTCAAATGTAGCTTCGGGATAGAAATTCCATCATACTTAGCAAATACATGGGTTGGGAATTTAGGAGGAATGACAACTTCTGAAACCAGACCCAAATCATCAAAGTTTAATCCAGACACATTTTGGATCTCCGTAGCTCTCAGACGCTCTTCCAGCAGCTTATATTTCTCATCAGCAATGGGATATTGCTCATCCAAGTAATCATCTTCCTCTTCATCAGGAAATTTGTCAGAACCAGGACTGCTCCTTTAAGTTTTCACACTCTTACCATCTTTATCTTGTTTATCTTTTTCAACTGATCGGATGTTAAGATCTCGAGCCTGCTTAACAAGACCTTTGAACCTTCTTTACATGTTATGGAAGCTAATCGGTTTCTTTGTCTTCTTCTTTTTCTCATTGGTGACAAGTACTTTAAATTCTTCCTGTCCCTTGGCTATGTTCAGGAACATCTGTTGGAATTGGGCATTCTAAGTTTGGAGATCTTTGACTGTTTGTTCAAAATCCTTTTTTTTTCTGCTGAAATAAACAACAACAAGATGAGAAAACATATCTTCAGAATACATATTATTATATTCATAACATGTATATGCATATGCAATGTTTTCAAGGATCTTATAGGATTAAAATATTGGAAAAAGAATCTTGTTGCAGCTTTGTCTTGAAGAGCTTCGAGTTTTCATCTTTGAACGTCCTTCTATCAGAGTCAAGCTCACCATTTCAAGTGGGTCCTAGCATCTGACTCAAGAGAATGTATTTTGATCTTTGATGGAATCTGGTTAGAGGAAAATAAATTCTCTTTCCCCTTGCTTGTTATCTGGCTTATAAAAATCCTGCACCAAAGGTCCCTAAGATCCTTGAAGTGGTTAGTAAAAATGCCATGTCATGATGATATGATGTTATGATGTCGTATTCATGTTAGATAGATGGGAAACACAAACAAATCATACAAGATGCTTAGGTTTAAAGGCTTACATGAAGTCCATGGGTAAGCAACCTTCTCTATTGAAGTTAAGCTGGCTCAACCTGTTCTAAAAATAGTAACCGGGTTCTAAGGATCTCATATTACAGATCATTCTCGTAGGCTTTATTTTATCACGGAAACTGGCCTACCACCAAAACATACCAAAAATCGAATCTCTTTGAGTGTAGCTTCGATTATCAACCAACTTTGGACTGCACCAAAGTCGACCATCTCACTACCTTCTAATGGCCAAGATGGGTAAATTAAGGTTCTAAAAGTTAGTTAGTGCTAATGACGCCACACGGAATCCTAATGTTATCCTTGACTAACTCAAGGAACATTAGTATAATCCAAAGTGTCTCACTCACCGTAGCCATCACATCAACCATATCGATTTATACCGTACAGTTTTCATGATCTATTGCTACTTACCTAAGGCATTCCTAGATCTGGGTGTAGGATCTTACAAGCAATAATAAACCCAAGCAGAAACCCTTAAAGTAAAGCAAGCAAAACAATAAATTAAAGAAAACAAAGTGATCTAACCCTAAGTTAACCTCTCCTTTTTTAATTATGTCCCCAGCAGAGTCGCCAGTTCTGTAATACGATGGGAAAACTGACTTTTTTGGTATTATCCAAATATGCGGATAGCAAGAGTCGCCACCGACTTTTCTTTTATCCAATATTTAGGAAAGGTGAAAAGAAAAGCAAAGACCTTTGATAGATTTTGAGTTTGGGGGTCTGTTATGAAAAGGGAAGGTGGTAGCACCCTTTTCATCTGTAGTTATCTACGGGCTCTTAATTGCTAGCTCACTTTTGAAATTTTCTTTGTGAATGTGCTTTGAAAAAATTTTGAAAAAAAAAATCAATGTAAGACTGACTTTGTAATGATTCTTGTATCAGTCCTCAAGAATGCGTATGAAGTGTTTTGAAAATATTTGTTTGAAAGTGATGTGTGAAAAATGTTTTAAATATGAGAAAAGTTGTGATCAAGCATTTAAGATTTCCTTACCCATTAAAGTATTTCTTATTCTTTTCCTTCTCCTTTAAAGATAGTGTTATCCATACCATTATTTGGTAGGTAGCCCTATCCATTGGATGTGAATGGACAAGCGCAGGGTCATCGTATGGTCATCGAAGGCAACATATATATATATATATATATATATATACTTTAGAAAATTATCGGAGGGACAAGATCATCTTTCATAGGCAACGTCGATGGTTTATCGAGGGACTATGATCTTTATTTGAGGGTCTTTGCTAAAGTATCCCCACTTTCGAGGGACATGACCATTATTTCTGAAGACAACAAAGAGAGGTTACCCTAGAGGTGCAGAGTGTGAATGGCGTGTTTTATTCAATTATTTATCTTGTATTAGGGTTATCTATCAATTGTTTTTAGATCTTGCCATAAATGCCTAGTTAGTAGCAGCTGAATATATACAGAAAATTAAAGGTGCGAAAAGTAAAGACCTAACCTATTACAGGGCTTTGGGGAAATTACATAAAAAATGTGGGAAAGTAAAGTGCGAAATTTAAACTTAAACTATTACAACCTGTGAGTAGTTACATATTAGAAAAAATTCAGAAAGAGAAATCTAAGCTATTACAAGAAAAAGTCGTGCGACCTATACAATTTCTCTAAGAAAATAAATAGCAAAAGAAATAAGAAAAAGTTAGAAAAATGTTTGAATGTTTTTTATGTTTTTTTAGAAAATAATTTGAAGTTAATTAAATAATGAGAACCCTAAGTCTAATTAATTTTAATTAATAAAAATACCTAAAGTCTAATTAGTTTTAATTTTAATAAATATTAATTAACCTAATTAATTAGTAAATAATAAAATTTCAAAATTAATTATTGATTAAAAAACATAAACCTAATTTATTAGGGTTTTAAAAAAGATTAAAATGGATTAATGGTTAATTAAGAAAATAACTAAGAAAAAAGAAAAACAATTAGGGTTAGAAATCAGGGAAATTAGGTTAAACAAAAAAAAGGGTAAAACTGCATGGGGTGGGTGTTGAACCCATAAGAATATGCTAAGAATATTTGTGATTCAAATTTAATCATCCAAAGAAATTCAAGGTACCTCCACATTAATAATACATTTAATTTGAGAGAAGGGTTTGATTTGTTGAAGGGAGTTCATTTGAATTAAGTTTGAATTACAAAAGATTGAATTCTTATTCTACAATATCTAAGTTCCTAAAATATAAGCTTCAAGAGTTCTATGTTGCAAGCCAAGTTTTCTTCTTCCCATGTTGATTCGGTTTCCCCTTTCTTTCTTCAAGCAATCCCTTTTTTTCTTCAAACTCCATTGCTAGCCACGACTTCTTCTTATCCAATAATTCCTCTCCATGCCAATAACACCACGTTGCACATGAAACAAAGAAAAGGAAACCATTATTAATGATCATCAAGAACATAAACACTTGGACATAAGCAAAAATTTCTAAAGAAAGTTTTCTTTTCAATCTCATCATTAGGGTTTATTTCAAGGAATCAGAAATTTAGGGGGATGCATACAATCAGGTTCAAGCCCAATAAAAGACCTCATTTATTACTTAACAATAATAAGAATTTTGGTTTAATCATAGGCCCATAACTCCCATTGCAAATCATAAAAAAGGCATTTGATTTTGGTTCACAAAAGGAGGTACAAACAGAAAAACTTCAACAAGCTCAGAACTTGATCATAGAAAGCAAGTTTTCACAAAAAGGAAGAGTCAAAATCGCAATAGTCCAACAAGAAAATTGTTGCATCAAATAAATTCACTAAGCCTCATACATTTTTTTCATAGAAAATCAGATTTCAAGTTAATCATGGGCCTAACTCTATCTTTTGAAAATCACAAGCAAAGTTGGTTAACAAAAGACAAATTCAAAGGAGGTCCAAAGCAGAATTGCAAATTCAATAAAGCCCAGCATTACATTCACAACATAACAAACTCAGCAAAAAAAGGGAAGCAAAGCATTAGAGTAAAAAAGAAACAAGTCAGGAATCACAGCTTCAGCCCAATAGCAAAATTAACAAAGGCCTTCTATCACAACTCAAATATATACCATATCAGAAAAATAACAAGTCAAAATCACTAATTCAAGCCCACACGAATCAACAAAGGCCTATTATCAGAAAGTCAGGGGCTATGAACTAAAGTTTCAAACCAACACAGCAAAATCGCAATTCCCTATGAGTATAAAACCATTCAATTGCATCCAAAAAATAGGCAATTGTTCACAAATATCAAAAACAAAAAGCTACGCATATCACAATCATAGAAAACCCCAAAATCCATCATCATCTTCCTCAAACCCCTTTAGCAATCACAAAGAGAAAAAGAATATACAGAGAAAACCAAAAGTTGTGAAAGCTAAATCCTAATAATTATCATCATCTTCTATAACTAAACCCTTTAGAGATCGCGAAAAAAAAGAAGAAGAAGAAAAGATTTCGGATCGAAAATATCTCACCAGAGAGGCCTCAGATGTAACATCTTTGATACCTAGAGAATATCGTTCTCATCGTCATCACTGATTTTCACCATCAGAGCCGCTAGGGTTTCAATCTTCCCCTTTCAGATCTATGATAAATCATTAAACATCTGCGAAAAAGAGCCATAGATTAAGGATCAGAAGAAAAAGACGATTCAGAAAATGTATAAAAATTACAGATCGGAGCATCTCTACCGTGTGACCGCCGTTGTCGCCGCCATAGGCGATTTTTGTCAAGGACTCCGTCGAAGCCCTGTACAAAGAGAATGAGAGATTTTAATCTCTTGTATTTTTTCTTGTTTTAATTTTGATTAATGCATCATGGTTTTTTAATTAAGTATGATTTAACACTTATCCAACGGTGACAAGTGTCATCGCCCGTGTGACTGTTCTTTAATCATGTGCAGGTAACTCTCAGTGGCTCATTCTGCGTCCTTGTGTCTCTACCACCTGATCTCTTCAAATCAGATCAAACGCACCAGAAGAGAGCAACCACACTACACCCCCTGAAGCGCTCCACATAGGATCAATGGACCTTCATCCAGTGCTTAGGCTTATTGTACATGGGCCCAAAGAATTCCTTTTCCAGCACCCCCAATTTGCTGCAATTCAGGCCGAATTACTCTTTTTTTGTTTCTCTTTATATTTTTTTCTTTTCTTTGTATTGTTTTGAATAATTTTTAATTCTATCAAAATTAAAATACAAAAAATATTTTATTTTAAATAATTAATTAGATTGGAAAATAATATTTAATATAATTAATTATTTAGTTAATTAATTTTATTAAATAAGATAGTTCAATTTAATTGGTTATTTAATAAATTTCAATTGGATTGTATTATTGATTTTTAATCGTATAATCAATTCGTTACATCCCATCAATTGGGAGTTATTTTGGGGACAAATTCTTCAATCTCATTGGATCTTGGTTGTTGATAGGTTGAAAAACCAAATCCACCAAAATGGATGAATGTTGTTGACGATATTTAAAAGCCTAATTTCATCTAATATTTACCCTCCCTCTTCATCTTATCCCCTTCTCACTTATACCACATGTTGTTAGAGAATGATCTACATATCATTTCTCTAAACATATGGAACATAGATTGCTATTAATCGGCCTCAAAATAGGTTCGACTTATACATAAGTCCATTTACTATTGCTTAATATAGCCCTAAATTTTGTCTCGATTCGATAAATGATCATCCATGGCCCAAACCTATTTTGTAAGCCCAAGTATGTTTAATTTGAAACCTTTGATCCAATAACCTTGAGGTTCATTGTTAGGAGGCTTTGGTCTTGTCAATCCTCTAATGAATCTTCATAAACTTTGGTCTAGGTGAATCATTTAAACATCGTTGATCATTTGGTTTTGCCTCGAGAATTTGAAATGAATGATATACTTGACAAAAAGCAAATGAAACTTGTTGTTGAGAGGCTTTGATTTTATCAATCTTCTAATGAGTTTTCAAATGCAAGATTCAAGATGGTCATTCAACTATTCTCTAATTTCTAACCCATCAACAATTGACCTTTATTTTTATGCTTTTACTTTATGTATTACTTTACACACCATTTATTTTAGCATTTACATTTCATGTTATTTTCATCTTTGCTCACTTGAGCATTTATCTTTATGCCATTTTTATTTTGTTCACCTGAACTGCCATTTTCTTTTTGAAGATACCTAATAACCAACTTTAACAATAAAAAATATTTAAGGTTACTTGGACTATTTGGTTACTATTCTTGGTATGATGGAGTTATGGACTTCTTAGACTTAGGATTAGAAACCTTGCCTACCCTTGAGACCTGGTGACTTTTGTTGTTATTTTGTCTGGAGTTCTTGGGGTTTACCCCAAGACATTGGGTTATTTTTTTTTCTTTGTGTGTAGGTTATTATGATTATATGCTTTGTCCATAATTGGGAATTCCTCTGTATACAACTGTTACTCTGCCTAATGTTTGTGAAGACTTAATGCATTTTAAGTTTGGTATTCTTAAGAGGTCTATTATCTTTGATTGTTTGGTTTCAATCTAAAGTATGGGAATTCTAAGTTGACTCATTGTGTCAAGTTTTGGCTTCTTATTGGTTAGACGACTCTTTTCCATAGCTTTTACCTTATGCTTCAGGATAGTCCCTTCATCTCCTCCCATCTTCTTTAATTTCAAAAATCTTATCCTTCCTTTTCAAAATTATTCTTGTTTTCTAAACTTGAACAACTTTCACAATAAACTTGGACTTAGGTCCATGCATTTTCAAAAATGTTTTCTTAATTAAACTTTAACCAACTTAAGCATACTTTGACGTTTTCTATAAGAAGACTAAAAGTCAATCAATCTCATTCAAACCATTTTTCCATTTTGGCTTTTTACTTAAAAAATTTCTCAAAATATTAGACTCTTGTCAATTGTTGTAGTGATGCGAGCTACTATACTTCTATGATATGTAGTGAAGTGAGATATTTTCCATTTGGGTGTTCATCAAGGCTTTGTTGATTTTAAAATCCAAGCCATATCCTCCACTTTGAGATGATGCAAATTACCCTTTCTCATAATCGTGGGTAGTAAGTATGTTCTTCCACTCGAATATGACGATGATGTCTCATCTCTTAAAATTAATAAACATACTTGTGTTTTAAAATTTTTTAAAGGTGAACTACGAGTACCCTGATCCCCTATTGCACGGAAGGTGGTACATAGGAACTGAAGGTTCACAACTGCGGCGGATGCAAAAATTTGTAAAAAATACTTTTCTTATCTCCACCATCTATTTTTTATACAACATTTATATCCAAAATATAAAAATTTTCAAAGAGGTTCCTACGGAGTACCGTAAATGTTTATGGTGCTAATACCTTCCCTTTGCATAACCAACCCTCGTACCTAGATTCTCCCCCCCTCTCTTTTTTGGGTTATTCGCTCTTTTTCCATTCCTCTAAAAACAATAAAGCGCAGTGGAGATTTATATTTGATTTATGTGAGTCAAGTCAATCCAATGGATTAGTCTCAACATTTCTACCGCTACAGAAAAATGGCGACTTCACTGGGGAAAGATCGACCAAATGTTGGTCCATCTCTAAGTGGGTTGAGCCTATCTTTGTTTATTTGTGTACTTGTTATTATTTGTTGTATATTATGTGTTGTATATATGTTTGTCTAGATTTTTTTGGTTTTCAGGGTGCTTGGTGATTTCTGATAAGATAGGAAAGATGGTATAATCATGTTAACTTTGAGGGAGTAATCCCAAAAGAGGAGACATGAGATCCCCCACTCAGTGGTGTCCCCTTTGATTGTAGTATCGTTTACCTAGTAATCGGGAAGGCATACTTCTTTCGACCTGGGAGCCTTCCGAAACTGAGGACCGTAGAACCCTTAACCAATCTTGGCCTTTTAGGTGTAGTGCAGAAACTATGAAGGAGTAATCCGGAAGTGGTTGTCATGTGATACTACACTCAGACAAGTTTTTCCTGAGAATATTACTAATTACTGAGTTAATTGGGACGTTGATAATGTCTGAAGGAAGGATGTAGACTCTGGGAACCTCTTAGAACCTTGTTCGGCATGTGATAAACTATTAGTCCATACCTTGTGGGTAGCACCTTTGACTTCATGCTCGTGACGTCGAACCTATGAACCCCCCCCCCCCCCCCCCATGTTTGTGATCTTGTGTGTGATTGTTGGATCATGCATTCATGCACCCATGAGCATTGCTTTAAACAAATTTTCAAGGAACCTAAGATTTCTGTTTGCAAACATCACAAGTTTTATAATTATGGATTTTGGAAAGAGTACTCAGAAGTACAATGTCAAGAGTCCTGATTCAGAAGAATTGAGAAATCATGAATCCTTGGTATCTATTCCTTGGAATTTCAAGTTCTCCTAGCTATATTTAAGTTGTATTTCTCCACGCCCTTGATCCAGTTGCTGAATCCTTTGGATCAGTCATTTATTTTCCAGATTATCAGCAAAGTAGAAGAGAAGAGTGCGAGAGGATTTATTTTCCTTTGGAATTCCAAATTCAAGCTCAAGATGTTACAACACAGTGTTAGATCTTCTTTAGATGCAATTCATTTGGACCTGAGGATTTAGCTTTCTCTTTCTTCTGTGTAGGATTAGTGAAGTTTTGTACTTCGGATGTAACCATTCCAATTTTAATGAAATGAATTTTTTTCAGTTGTACCAATCATGTGTATTAATTGATGTGTGCAGTTCGTTTATAATGTTCCAAAGTTCTTTGAAAACTTGGTTTTAAAACTTTTAAACAGTCATTTGCATTGCATAGCATGCATCATTCTCATTTTTGTCTTTATTTTGAGAGTTTCCTGGAGTCTTATCCTCTACTTTTCATATTTAAAAGTCAATTTATCGCGTCAGTGCAATACTCATGCTAAGAGAAGATGGAAAATATTAAGCAAGAGATCTTTGAACTTCGCAAAGAGGTAACTACTTTGAAGGCTGGTATGGAGTATCTGACTTCTTTGGTCAAAACTTTGGTTGTTGTCCAAGTCAATCATTCTAGGAAGGAAGAATAGATGGCAAAGATTTTCACAGCAACTCTGAAATCATTCTTTCATGAGAAGGTGATAGTCAATGCACCCAATGATTTTCCTGAAAAGGTGAATGTGGGAGTGCTTCTAGAAAAGGATGTTTTAAAGGGATGCTTATTTGAAGATGGTGGCTCAGCTAGTAGTGTGAAGAAGTTTGATAATAATATTTCAGAGAAGAGAACCAAAGGAAGAAACAATCCTCATCAAAATCAACATGTTTCTCCTGTCACCCCTGTGTTCAATTTACCTCTTGTTGCTCCAATTTGTCAACAGAACCTACAAGTTCCTGACCAGAGGAAAAATCAGTTTAATCCAATTCCAGCGACATATACAAAGTTGTTTCCTATCCTGATGCTGAGGAATTTGGTTCATACCCGACCTCCACTGAAGATTCCTGAGAAGATGCCTTGGTACTACAAAGCTTATTAGTCATGTGCCTTTCATCAGGGAGCCCCTGGGCATAGTATCAAACATTCTTATCCATTAAAATCTGAAGTCCATAAACTGGTCAAAAGTGGTATCTTATCATTTAAGGATATTGGTCTTGAGGTTTAAGTCAAATCTTTGCTGAAGAATAAACATGATTGAAGAATACCCTAAAGTTTAAGGATGATTAGCCTTCTTAGTTTATTAGCATTTTTACTGGTCTTCTCATTTCTAATTTTTCTTGTTTATCATTTCATTGTTTGCATGTAAGAACTCATTTACATTTGAATAATTATCTTAATACAATGAATATGTTTATCTTGAAGAAACCCATTCGTTTCACTCGAATTTGTTTTCAACTTTAAATTGCTTTTTGTATTACGATACCAACTTCTTACCCATTCTCTTGCCTAGGCATAGATTGAAAGGAGGATGATGATATTAAAATGAAAAAATTCCGGTTGTATGCTTTTGGATAAAACCCTGTTGACGATGTACAAGCATATTTTCAAATCCCCAAACATCGGAGATATAAGGGAGTGAAACCCTCATTAACCCTTTTGAGCCTTGAAGTAGGAGTTTATTTTTTGTTCAGAAAAAACTCTTATTTTTTAACCCGAGGCAGGGTAGTGTTCAGTTAATCTGATTGAGTGTTCAGAACTCATCTAGACTACGCATCTAAGGATACAATAATGGTTATCCTTCAAGAGGTTGAGGAAATTTAAAACCATAATGTTTAATCTTCGCATATCATTAGTGTGCATCAAAAGAAGACAATATCCCAATGGGTATCTCTCGCACACCAGGAGAACAATAGATGACGATACAACAATGGTTATCCTTTATCTATCCAAAAATAGGGCAGTCACAATTCTTCCAACAAGTAAAAAATGAATCGAAGTCACGCAACGTGTTCAAAAGGAAAGAAAAGGTAATATGAATAAAAAATGATGAAAAATAAAGAGATAAAATGCCCCTCTAAGTCGGAACTTGAAAAAACAAGTCGCTTAGGTAAAAGTCAGGGCATCCCGCTGGACTTCAGAGTCGAATTCAAAAGGAATCTATCCAGGCAAAAGTTAGGGAAAGCAATGAAGAAATGGAAAGTATGAAAGGTGAAAAGGGATTACAATATAAAATCGTCAACAAAGAACAAAGTCATGTGACAAGAAACCCGAAGGAAGCAAAAGTGAGTGACCGTCGCGTCCAAAGAATATCAGTGGTTCCTCAACTATCATAAATTCCTCTTGGGAGAAGAGTGCTCATTTTAGTTTAACTGAACTTAGGACTAGATAACATCATGAATGGGGTGGGAACCAAATATTTTGAGCATTAAATATTTTCTCAAAAAAACCATGAACTAGGCCATGTTACAACCCTCAAAAGTCCTAATTGAAACATGATTTATTTCGAAAGCATACTCCAACGAGATAGAGTTTCCCGAGTCCCATTAATTTTGATAAATTATTGTGATTGTTATCATATGATTTTGTTATCTTTCATACAAAAAATCAATGTCACATCCTGGCTAGTGATTCATTCACAAGGTTTTGCGACATCTTTTCAATAAAATCTTCAAGACTTACATAACTGTTGCATTAAAATTATAATTCTTAGAATAAACATTTTTCTGCTTGTAAAACAACTGCTTGATATCATGGAAGTTTACATTTGAGTATCAACAAAGGTTATGCCGCTGAGAAGAAGTTGTTAAGCAAAGAGGATTCAACATTCAGCCAATCTAGTGTAATTACGTCGAGATTCGACAAATCCATATAAACCTTTTGGTCAGGCAGATTATGTTAAAAGCATACATCCAAGGGCAAGTAGTGAAATATACCTTGATCAGCATGGTAACCTTGGGACGCCGTATTTTTTTCCAAGGGCGTCTCCAGATTTTGTCAAGATAGTTGTTATGTCTTCCCCAAGTCGAGAATCTTCCTCGAGCAGGATTGTTTCTCATGATCTTCTTTGTATATGTGTGTCTGGCTTCCTCTACAGTTATTGGTCAGTTAGTGAGTTTCCTCCAGGTTACGTTATGGTGTTGGGTTTGTAATCCCATTTTCCCCAATCAAGTCTTGGTTCAGATTTTCTCCAAGTTGTTATATAGAGTTGGGTTTGTGTGGTTTGATACCTCTATCCCATATTCCCCAGTCAAGTCTTGGTTCAGATTTTCTCCAAGTTGTTATATATTATTGGGTTTGTGTGGTTTGATACCTCTATCCCATATTCCCTGCTCAGGTCTTGTTGCAGACTTCTCCAGGTGAGTGTGATTCTTTCCTTAACCAGGTAGTGATCTAACAGAGGTTAAAAAAAACTCTGAATCCTTTGATCATTTGATGGAGTTATTTCTCCCTTTATGTGTTGATAATTGATATGGAATCTCTTGTAGAAAATTTCTCCCTCTAGTTACGACATTCTTTTTGTTATATGCTCCCCAAGTAGCTAGACAAGGACAATATCTTTCTATGAAGTGTTCAAACAGTTGTCAACTTTTTGGGTTTTCTCTCGCCAAGTTTTGGGTTTGATTTAAAATTGCCATAATTTTGACTTCTTGTTGTAATGCTAAATTTTTTATTCCCCAAAAGATATCAAGGGATAACTCTTACTGATATGCGCATGATCCTCTTGTTTTCTTACCTCGGGTAGTTGAAGTTCATACCAATTGATATATGGAGCGATATTGGGCCTGTAATCCCATATTCCCCAGTCAAGTCTTGATTCAGCTCTTCTCTAGGTTAATTATTTTGATTTCGGGTTTGCAGGGTTTGAAGCCTTTATCCCATATTCCCCAGTAAGGTCTTTGCTCATATGACGAAAGTCCCTTATCCCTTTGTGTGCTGAGGTAGAATCATTTGCAAAACATCACCCTTTACAGTGATGGCATTATTGTTGTTGTTTGTTTCCCAGACAACTAGACAAGGGAAGTATCTTTTTTAAGAAGTGTTGAAACAGTTGTCAACTTTTTAGGTTTTTTCCCCAAGTGTTGGGTTGGATTTAAAATCCCCATAGTTTTGATTTCTTGCTGTATTTTTTTACTTCTTAAAATTCCCAAGTAAAGCTGAGATAATGTTTCTTTAAGAAAGTTGTTATCCCCATGTGGTTTCATAATTTCTCCCTAGGGATGTTTGTGTAATCATCACTCTTGGTATTGAAGAATGTATTTTGAGCTCCCCTTGATGATGTGGTATTTTCCTCCCTAATGAAGTCAGCACGAGATCCCCAGTTGATATCTCGATGATGTGGTTTTCATCTTCCCTAGAGAAGTCAGTACTTTAATCTCCCGTGGAAATCTAGACGTGAAACATTGGTTTCCCCTATTGAAGTCTGTGTGATATTCCCCGATGAAGCTTGGAGGGGGGTGATATATCCCTCTATGTATTGGTTTATTGCTAGCAGAGTATGTTGTGAATATTTTTAAGCCATGTTTCTTCCCAATGGAGTTAAGTCGTGAAATGGGAATTTGTTTCCTCAGTTGGTGCTTACTTTCTTATGAAATTTTCATCCTGGATGTGATTTAGCTGAGCGTTGACTCTACCCAAGTTGGTTTTGTCGGGTTATTCCCAGTGTCGTATGTTTATGTTGTCAGTATATACATGATAACATTCATACATTCGTACATACATCATGCATAGCTGAATTTAAAACTTATTTCTCATTTGCATTCATTATTGTTTTTGATGACACATTACTCTATTTTGCAGAGTTATGTTACCCTCTCTCCAATAGATTGTCAACCTTAAGTAGAAAGTGTATCTCCTTTCAATTTCCCCACCGAGTTATCCCTCGTGGAAGAATTATGCTTTAGCCTTCTTATTCGACTCATTGTCTGGTTAGATCTTTGTTTTCCTTTTGAGTTTATTTCTCATCAGGTTCTATTTTGGTTGACTATTTCACTCCAGTTTATTTTTGGTTTAAGATTGTGGTCCTTGGCGATGTTATTATTATGTTTTCTGTAGACTTTGAGCCCTGGTTTGAGAATACACATTTATTTTGCACGAGAAGACTTTATCTCCTCGGTAAGACTAAGTTGGCATATCCCTAGAGAAGCCAAGATTCATTTCCCAGCAGCATTATTGCATTTCCTTCTCATAGCAGCAAGTGGATGTCTCTTTATTTGAGCAACCTATTCTTCCCCAGTAAGTCTGTTAGTTCCCAGAGAAGATTCATTTGTTACTCTAATGGATGGTAGTCTCGTCATTATGGGAGATAATTCGTTGTTAAGATTTTTTACTCTAATGAATGGTAGTCTCGTCATTATGGAAGATATTTCATTATTGAGATTTATTTACTCTAATGAATGATAGTCTCGTCATTATGAGAGATAGTTCGTTGTTGAGATTTGTTACTCTGATGAATGGTAGTCTCATCATTATGGGAGGTAGTTCGTTGTTGAGATTTGTTACTCCAATGGATGGTAGTCTTGTCATTATGGGAGATAGTTTATTGTTGAGATTTGTTACTACAATGGATGGTAGTCTTGTCATTATGGGAAATAGTTCGTTGGTAAGATTTGTTACTCCAATGGATGGTAGTCTTGTCATTAAGGGAGATAGTTCGTTGGTAAGATTTGTTACTCCAATGGTTGGTAGTCTTGTCATTATGGGAGATATTTTGTTGTTGAGATTTATTACTCTAATGGATGGTAGTCTCGTCATTATGGGAGATAGTTCTTTGTTGAGATTTGTTACTTCGATGAATGGTAGTCTCTTCATTATGGGAGATAGTTCGTTGTTGAGATTTGTTACTCCAGTGAATGGTAGTCTCGTCATTATTGGAGATAGTTTGTTGTTGATATTTGTTACTCCAATGGATGGTAGTCTCATCATTATGGGAGATAGTTCATTGTTGAGCATTGTTACTCCAATGATTGGTAGTCTCGTCATTATGGGAGATAGTTCGTTGTTGAGATTTGTTACTCCAATGGATGGTAGTCTCGTCATTATGGGAGATAGTTTGTTGTTGACATTTGTTTCTCCGATGAATGGTGGTCTCTTCATTATGGGAGATAGTTCATTGTTGAGATTTGTTACTCTGATGAATGGTAGTCCCATCATTATGGGAGATAGTTTGTTGTTGAGATTTGTTACTCCAATGAATGGTAGTCTCGTCATTATGGGAGATAGTTCGTTGTTGAGATTTTTTACTCCGATGAATGGTAGTCTCGTCATTATGGGAGATACTTCATTTTTGAGATTTTTTACTCCAATGGATGGTAGTCTCGTCATTATGGGAGATAGTTCGTTGTTGAGATTTGTTACCCCGATGAATGGTAGTCTCGTTATTATGGGAGATAGTCCGTCGTGCAGATTCGCTTTGCTCTAGAGAAGTTCATATGTACTAGTCATAAGTACTGATAAAAATCATTTGTTGCCTACCCTAATATTGGTATTTACCGGTATAATATTACCATTTCTTTTCCCTATGAGTCGACGTTACTTTTTTTCTATCTTCTCTGTCAGTGGGTAGTTCGCAGTTATCTGTCGATCTTTGTCATCCATTTCTTTTTCCTCAATATTTGAGTTGATGATACTTTATCTCCTTCTTGGGCTTTACCCTAATAGAGTCGAGTCTTCTGTTCACTAGTGATTTATTTTCCTGGTCGGACTTTCTTTTGATCCTTTATTTTATTTTCTACATCCCCAGTGGTGTCTTGTGTCACCTGTGGATTTGTTTGTTTGCATGCACAATCACAAGCATTGTATGACATGTTAGGCCCAAAAATAGGACTTGTTTTATATTTAAGTATCTTCAATCGCGTCGACACGAAGATTTTAACCTTCGTATCTCTTGATAGAAGACACTTAAATAAGGGCATCTATTGTACCCAAATTATTTCCTATAAGATCCCTATATCATCTCATACCATCACAATGCATCAAGATCGCACATTGGGTGTTTGGCTATCACTTCTATTGTTTCTTATCTTTAATTTTTATCTTTAGGGATTTCCAAGCACCCTAATTATGTATCTTGTATATATGTGTTTTATATTGTACTTACCTCTAACCAAAATCCAAAAAAAACATGCCTTGTTTATTTTGTTTCATGTAAGACAAGGTTTCCGATCAAGAAATTATGGTGATGGTTCTCCGATTAGGGTTGTGGTTTATTCAGGACAAAGATGGTTCCCAAAAGCCTATGTTTCATATTGGTGATCTATAATTTTATGTCATGTTATACTCAAGTTTCAGTCAGCATGGTTAAGGCAAGTTTGTTGGCTTAATTCTCAAGACTCTTCGAGATAGGTTCATGTCTTTATTTCCATGCCTTCTTCGAGGAGTAATCTCAAGTTCTGGAAAGTGTGAGCATGACTTGATCAAGATTTCATCATCTCAAGTTCATATGTGCTTAAGAGTGCCTTGGGTTGTGGAAAAAGATCTAGTTCACAAGTTGATTCGAAGTTGATGGACCAAAAGTCAACATTTGCAAGTTCGAGTTCAAATAATCGTTGCTTCTTCGTTATTCAATATTTTTGAGTGACTCTTCGAGCATATGAATCTCCTTGGCATTATATCCAACTTTTCTTTACAAATCGAGAGCTGATTATGTGTAGGGGACCATCAAAAGTTTGAGTACATTAGAGGTCGTTTTGAGGACTTTGGCCTATTTACAAGTGACTTTCTTCCAATTTTTGAAGATCATAATTCTTTCAATCTTCATCATTTCTTGTTAATTCATTTTGCGCAATACACTTCAAGATGTTATCTGCAAGTTTACTTCAGGGATCGAATGTGAATTGGGTTTAGAAGGCCATGAAATTTAATGAAACATTACAGGTCACTTTTTAGGGCTTAATAGTTGTTTTGACCTATAATTCTCATTTATGCTATAGTTGCCCGTTTGAGATGATTTTTTGCATTGATGTTTTAGGCACCAAGTTCTTGAACATTTATTTTGTTCAAAACATTTGATTCCAGTTAACATGGGAAGATAATGCAAGAGAACTACATGGAATTCAAAATACAAATTCAATTTCATTCAGGTAATTTATTTTGAATTCAAAGGTTCATCCAAAATTTGCAAGGCCTATTCCATGATGTTCAAGATGTTCCTAGGATTCCAATTTAAATTAAGGGAAATTCTTGTGATAATTAGTTTGGAAATCACAAATTTAAGCTCATTCACTTCAATAGTTCTTTGATAAATATTCTAAAAAGATACACCATTCATGGTCCAAGAATTCCTAAACTCATAAGCTTAAATTTTAAAGCAAATTCACACCATTTCATCCATCAAATCAAGACATTACAAGCCATTTAACTTTGATTTTACATCAACTATTTTGTACAAATTTCTTATCATTTCTAACCCACAAGAATATGCTAATAATATTTGTAATTCAAATTTAATCATCCAAAGAAATTCAAGGTACTTCCACATTAATAATACATTTAATTTGAGAGAAGGGTTTGATTTGTTGAAGGGAGTTCATTTGAATTGAGTTTGAATTACAAAAGATTGAATTCTTATGCTACAATATCTAAGTTCCTTAAAAGATAAGCTTCAAGAGTTCTATGTTGCAAGCCAAACTATCTTCTTCCAATGTTGATTAGGTTTCCCCTTTGTTTCTTCAAGCAATCCCTTTTTTTTCTCTTCAAACTCCATTTCTAGCCACGACTTCTTCTTCTCCAATAATTCCTCTCCATGCTAATAATACCACGTTGCACATGAAACAAAGAAAAGGAAATCATGATTAGTGATCATCAAGAACATACACACTTGGACATAAACACAAATTTCTAAAGAAAGTTTTCTTTTCAATCTCATCATTAGGGTTTGTTGCAAGGAATCAGAAATTTAGGGGCATGCATACAATCATGTTCAAGCCCAACAAAAGGCCTCATTTGTTACTTAACAATAATCACAATTTTGGTTTAATAATAGGCCTACAACTCCCATTGCAAATCACAAAAAAGGCATTTTTTTTTGGTTCACAAAAGGAGGTACAAACATAAACATTTCAATAAGCTCAAAACTTATTCATATAAAGCAATTTTTCACAAAAAGGAAGAGTCAAAATCGCAACAGCCCAACAAGCAAATTGTTGCAGCAAACAAATTCACTAAGCCTCATACATTTGTTTCATAGCAAATCAGATTTCAATTTAATCATGGGCCTAACTCTATCTTTTTCAAATCACAAGCAAAGTTGGTTCATAAAAGACAAAATCAAAGGAGGTGCAAAGCAGAATTGCAAACTCAGTAAAGCCCAACATTACATTCACAGCATAACAAACTCAGCAAAAAAAAGGGGCAGCAAAGCATCACAGTAAAAAAGAAACAAGTCAGGAATCACAACTGCGACCCAATAGCAAAATCAACAAAGGCCTGATATCATAAGTCAGAGATATAACATTTCAGAAAATAACAAGTCAGAATCACGAATTCAAGCCCACACGAATCAACAAAGGCCTATCATTAGAAAGTCAGGTACTGTGAACTAAAGGTTCAAACCAACACAGTAAAATCATAATTCCATATGAGTATAAAACCATTCAATTGCATTAAAAAATAGGCAAATGTTCACAAATATCAGAAACAAAAAGCTATGCATCTCACAATCATATAAAACCCCAAAATCCATCATCCTATTCCTCAAACCCCTTTAGAGATCACGAAGAGAAAAAGAATATACAGAGAAAACCAAAAGTAGAGCAAGCCAAATCCTAACAATTATCATCATCTTCTATAACTAAACCCTTCAGAGATCATGAAAAAAAAAAGAAGAAAAGATTTCAGATCGAAAATATCTTACCAGAGATGCCTCAAATGTAACATCTTCACTACCAAGAGCGTATCGTCCTCATCTTCATCACTGATTTTCACCATCGGAGCCGCTAGGGTTTCAATCTTCCCCTTTTAGTTCTACGACTAATTGTAAAACATCTGCCAAAAAGAGCCAGATATTAAGGATTAAAAGAAGAATATGATTTAGAAAATGTAAAAAAATTTGACATCGGAGCATCTCCGTCGTGTGACCGCCGCAGTCGCCGCCATAGGCGATTTTTGGCAAGGACTCCAGCGAAGCCCTTTACAGAGAGAACAAGAGATTTTAATCTCTTGTATTTTTTTTGTTTTGTTGTTTTAATTTTGATTAATGCATCATGTTTTTTTAATTAAGTCTGGTTTAACACTAATTTGACGGTGACAATTGTCACCGCCCTTATGGTTGTTCTTTAATCATGTGCAGGTAACACTCAGTGGCTCATTGTGCGCCCTTGTGTCTCCCCCACCCGATCTCTTCAAAATAGATCAAACACATCAGAAGAGAGCAACCATGTTGCACCCCCTGAATCTCTCCACATAGGATCAATGGACCTTCAGCCAGTGCCTGGGCTTAAAGTACATGGGGCCAACAGATTCCTTTTCAAGCACCCCCAATTTGCTGCAGTTCAGGCCCAATTACTCATTTTTTTGTTTCTCTTTATATTTTTTTTCTTTTCTTTGTATTGTTTTGAATAATTTTTATTTCTATCCAAATTAAAATACAAAAAATATTTTATTTTAAATAATTAATTAGATTGGAAAATAATATTTAATATAATTAATTATTTTGTTAATTAATTTTATTAAATAAGATAGTTCAATTTAATTGATTATTTAATTAACTTCAATTGGGTGGTATTGTGATTTTTAATTGTATTATCAATTAGTTACATCCCCTCAATTGGGAGTTATTTTGGGGAAAATTCTTTAATATCATTGGATCTTGGGTGTTGATAGGTTGAAAAACCAAATCCACTAAAATGTATGAATGATGTTGACGATATTAAAAACCCTAATTTCATCTAATATTTACCCTTTGCTGTACCCCAAAATTTACCCTCTTCATTTCGACCTTTTTGACTTATATTTCATCATTACATGCATACATATCATTGGTTATATGGTTATGGGATCAAGGTATCTCTAGCAAGCCTCGTCAGATTATAGGTGATGTTTATTTCGTCAATGGATGTTCTCAGAGTATTTTCCGTGCTAAAGATCGGTTCGCCGTTTCGCAATGATTCGGGGTTCAAAGATTCACAAGTCCAACCCGACGCATCATATTTAGGTGTCCTTTCTACAAGATATCCATGGTAACATATTCTAAAATTCAGGTTCGGCTCGAGAGCCAATTCTTTAAAGAAGGTCTCGAAATGTGCAAGTTTTCTCAAAGAAATATGGTAAAAAAGTGTGCTGAAAGTGCAGTTTTTACGCACTAAAAAATTTATAACTTGAAGACCATGGCTCGTTTTGAACCCGTTCCAGTGGCCAAAATTTCGTTTTGATATCATATATGTTTTCATCTCTCACAGAGGGAAGCCAATTTCATTCAAAAAGTCTCCAAAAATATGGATTTATCAAGTGTTTTCGCACAGAAAAATGGTGACATATGTTTATTTGCTTCGTATTCAAAAAATCATAACTCAATCAATTTTTATTTGATCGGGCCCATCTTTTTTACAAAAGGCCACTGACTCAGAGATCTACAACTTTTCTTCTAAAGTCGAGATTGTATTGTATTCCGATCAATATCAGTTTTTATTGAAGAACGTGTAAGAGTTGACACTGGAGCCCAAAATAAGTTTTTCTAAGGTGAAACTTAAAAAATTCATAACTAATTCACTATTTTGAGCCAATTTTGGAGCAGGAGTTTGTTCTCGATGTTGGCTACATTTTGTTTTCACATTTCAACTTCAAAAATTGCTCTAAGGTCCCTTCTATTTATCTTGGAACATGTCAGACTCAAGTGAATAAAAATATGCAATATTGCTTGTGGTTATTAGAGGCTCAATTGCACATCGAAAGCCCATATCTTTGCTCTAATTTACATTATATAATCTTATTTTTTTCACACAAACAAGCACACAAAAAAAACTTTGCCATAACCTTGTCAAAATATCAAGTTCTTTCAAGAATCCTAGAAATCTTGAGATCCTTGTTATAAACTCATATCTCACTACAAACAAGCCATCTCATTCACTTCTAGAAACTCAGTAGGGTAAGTCTGGTTCGATCTTCATGATCAAAAGGGTGTAGAAGCATTCATACATTCCATATCGGTTTTAACATTACAAAATTTCATATATTTCTTTTCTTTGTATTTCATGGTATACTAATTTGTTTAATGTGTTCATGAGATTCAACACTGCAGGTTTGGACCATTGTAATAGTCCCATGCAGGTTTATTACAAAATGCACTGAGGCCAGATCATAACACCAACCAATGTATGGCAAAGGCTATAAGGGCTTGAGTTCAATAGCCACCCCTAGCATTCGCACTATTTTTGTTTTCTAACTCTATTTTTCATTGATGCTTCTTCCCCTATCTATTTTTTGACAAACTTGATTCTTTTTTTATTTATCATTAAATATAAACCTTTTTTTTTTAATTCAAATTAATTAGGTTTTAGGTTTTCAATTAACTTTTTTTTTTAAAATTAACTTTTTTTTATTAATTAACATTTAATTAGTTTTTTTAGGTTTATTTAATTAATTATCATAAATTATTTTTTTTTCATAAAAAAATCACCAAAACATTTTCTTTGCTATTTTCATCTTATTTTTATTTTCCTAGATAAAGTGTATAGGGCGTGTTCAACTGTAATAGCGTAGCTTTATTTTTCCGCATTTTTCTATTATGTAACTGCTCCTAGTATGTAATAGTTGTAGCTTTTTGTTTTCCACACTTCACTATTATGTAACTGCCCTAAAGCTCTGTAATAGCCTAGGTTTACATTTCCGCCTTTACCTTCAGCAACTATATTTTATGCAATTGCTAGTAATTAGGGTTTGTATGGAAAGATAAAAATGAACGATAGAAAACCCTAATAGTAAGATAAATGAATTGAATCAAGCACACTTTGCACACTCCCCTTCTAGGGTAACCTCTCTCGTTGCCTCAGAAAAATAATGGTCATGTCCCTCGAACGTAGGGATACCATTAGCAAAGACCCTCAGTTATAAATCATCATAAAGATCATGGTCCCTCGATGTCCCTCGATGCAGCCTATGAATATATATGATGACAGTCCCTTCAAATTGCTAAAGGTATCCCTACATGTTGCCTTCAATGACCATAACGACGATCCTGTGCATGTCCCTCAAACATCCAAAGATAGGGCTTCCTACTAATTAATGGTATGGATAGCACTATCCAAAGGAGGAGAAAAAATACAAGAAAGACCTTGAGTGGGTAGTTACTGTTAATTGCTTGCTCAGAACTTAAAACATTTTTTCACACCTCACACTTTCAAAAACATTTTCAAAATGCTTTATCAACACTCTTGAGGATTGATACACGAGTTATCATAAAGCAAACTTTCTTGCTATTTGGAATTTCAAAACTTTTTCAAAAACACACGCACAAAACAAATAAAATGAGCAAGCGATTAAGAGCTCATAGATAACTACGGATGAAAAGGGTGCTAACACCTATCGTTTTCATAAATTACCCCCCAAAATAAAACTTTATCAAAGGTCTTTCCTGTTCTTTTCACCATTTACTTATTGGATAAAAGAAAATTCGGTGGAGACTATTGCTATCCGCATATTTGTGATAAAACACAAAACAAACAAGTCAGTTCTCCCACCGTATTACAGAACTAGCAACTCTGTTGGGGAATGATACTTTAAAAAGAGGGGGTTACCTTAAGAGCTTAGGTCACATTTACTTGCTTTAAACAATTTGCTTTGATTTCTTTACATTTGAGGGTTTTGTTTGGGTATTTTATTGCAAAGATCCTACACTCGGATCGGGGAACACCATTAGGTAAGTAGTAATAAATCCTAGAGGTTGTACGGTATAGACCGGTATGGATGATATGATAGCTACGTTAGTGTGATACTCTGGCTTGTACTAATGTTCCTTGAGTCAGTCAAGGATAACATTAGGCTTCCACATAGTGTCATTAAGCACTAACTGACCTTTAGAACCTTAAATTGACTCATCTTGGCCATTAGAAAGTAGTGAGATGGTCGGCTTTGGTGCAGACTGAAGTTGGTTGATACTCGATGTTACACTCATTGAGATTCGACTTTTGGGATATTTTGGTCGCAATTCAGATGCTTGAGCTGAAACAATGCATGCTGAAAGATCAATGATATGAGATCCCTAGAACTCGATTACTATTGCTAGGAAAGGTTGAGCCAAGTAAACTTCAAAATGGTACTTACCTATAGACCTCATACAAGCCTTTAAACATAAGGTCTTTGTGTGACTTGTTTGTGTTTGCTATTTTATTTTAAGCATGAACATAACATCATAAACATCATAACATAGCATTTGCACTAACCATTTCAAGGACCTAGGGATTTATCTCTTCTCTATTTTGTAGGTTATGGCTTCCGCTTGCAGAAATACCATCCCGATCAACTTCACGGGAATACCTTCCAAGCTTAGAGAATTGGTCTTAAGGGTTCCTGAAATTTATCAGTTCAACAAAAGACATGGTCACTTGCTCAGTTTGGTTACTGCCAGTTTTGAAGAAGGTATGATGAGAGTTCTATTCCAGTTATTCGATCCTAAACATCATTGCTTCACTTTCCCCGATTATCAGTCGGTGCCTACGTTGGAATAATTCTCTAAGTTACTTGGAGTGCCTATATTAGAGAAAATACCCTTCACTGGTTTAGAAAAAGATCCAAAGCCTGAACATGTTGCCACAGATTTGCACTTGAAACCACCCGACATTGAATCTAACAGGGAATGGAGAAGTTGGGTTAAAGGTCTTCTTGCAAAATTTCTGATAGAGAGAGCTCAGTTGTTCCTAGACGCCATGAGTTTCCATGATTTTGATGATATCTTGGCCCTCCTGATCTATGGTTTGGTATTGTTCTGTAATCTAGACCAACTTATAGATGTGAGGGCCATCATGATTTTCCTTACTCACAATCCAGTGCCTACATTGCTCGGGGATATTTTGCATTGTCTCCACACTCGTACTATGAAGAAATGAGGGGCTCTTATGTGTTGCATACCTTTTCTCTATAGGTGGTTTATTTCACACCTTCCTCGATCAGTAATGAAGAATGAGCTAGGCTTAAGATGGTCTCAAAGTTTGATGTCTCTCTCTCACTCTGATATCTATTGGTGTTCTCGCTCTCAAGAATATGTCTATATTATTGATCGTTGTAGAGAATTTCCTAATATGCCACTCCTTGGCATTAGGGGAGGAATCACTTGTAACCCTTCTCCAGCCTTACATCAGTTTGGTTATGCACGAATAGACGGTTCTCATGGTATGCTCATCCAGGGTATCATGTTCGACTATGACAATGATCTGCAAGGTTATCGTCAGAGGTTCATACGCGTTTGGGGCATGGTAAAAAATATTGATGGTAATACTTTGGGGAAAAGGAATTCCATCCCTTTGTAACCTTACCTCAAATGGGTGCATACTCGTGCTTAAAGTCTTATGATGCCATATCCCGCCATCTTACCGGTGATCTTAGAGCCTATTGTTCAAGGGGACAAGTCTTGCAATATTCTTCATTCTGATAAGCCAACAAACTTTGAAGAGCTTCAATGGTCTTAGATTCAACTCAAGGAAGAACGAGACACCTTTGAGAATCAATTATATGCAAGTGAGAATAAAGTGTTGGAACTGACATGGCAGCTTCATGAGGAGTGGAACTTTAATGCCTATGTCAACACAAAGAGGAAGCGTCCATGGGAAACTTAAGAGTTTAAATCCTGCGAGGTCCTTGAAAATATTGCATAAACATATCATGCATATCATTACATAAGCAGGTACTTCAAGACAGGTTTCTTATCTTTTCGCTGTTTATTTCAGCAAAAAGAAATAGCTCTTGAACAAACCGTTAAGGATCTTCAAGCACATAATGCTCAATTCCAACAGATATTTCTGACTCTGGCTAAAGGACAGGAAGACCTGAAAGCTCTCATCACTAAAGAGAAGAAGAAGAAGGTAAAGAAACATATTGGCACCCTGAAAATAGGGAGAAGATTTAGAGGACCAGCCAAGCGAGCTCTAAATTCACAACTCCATCAAATGAAGAGGATAATCAAGAAGAGGATAACAAGAGTGTGAAAGAATAAGATAATAACCCGGGGTATGATGAAGAGGAAGTGGACTATTCTGAGGAACAATATCCTCCTATTGATGACAAGTATAAACAGTTGGAGGATCGTCTCAACGCTATGGAGATTCAGAGGGTATGTGGTTTGGACTTTGAAGAGCTAGGGTTGGTCTCAGGAGTGGTCATCCCACATAAATTCAAAGTTTCCACTTTTACAAAATATGACGGTGTTTCGTGTCCCAAGCTTCATCTGAGGTCTTACGTTAGGAAGATTCAACCTAATACAGCTGATAGGAAGTTATGGGTTCACTTTTTTCAAGAGAGTTTGTCGGGAACGCAGTTGGAATGGTTCTATCAACTGGAAGTAACCAATATTCATAATAGGGAAGACTTGGCTACTGCTTTTTACAAGTAGTATCAATATAATGTTGACCTCGCTCCAACCCGCATACAACTCCAAAGCATGTTTATGGGTTCCAGTGAGGGTTTTAAAGATTACACCGAAAAGTGGAGGGATCTTGCAGGTAGAGTCCAGCCTCCCCTGTCTGATAGGGAGTTGGTAGACATGTTTATGGGTACTCTAGGAGGCCCATTTTTCAACCATTTGATTGGAAGCTCTTCAGTTGGATTCACTGAGCTGATATTGACAGGAGAAAGAGTTGAAGCTGGTATCAAGAGTGGTAAAATCAAAGGGGGTGCATCCTCAAGTGTTGTGAAGAAACCGTTCAGCGGAAAGAGGAAGGTCAATGCTGCCTATGGTCAGAGAAGTCATGGTAAAGTTGAACGTCTTCCAACGGTAGGAGTTGTAATGATCTCTAACCCTGCCCCAACTTAGTGCTAAAATAATCAGCGCATGTAGGATGCGCCTAGAATACAATTCACCATATTCAATATGTCGTTGTCTCAAGCATTGCAGCATTTGGTGAAAGTGGACTTGGTCACTTTGAGGGATCCTCCTCAAAACCCAAACACTTCCTCTCCCTGTTACAATCCAAATGCACAGTGTGCTTACCACTCCAACATCTTGGGGCATGATACAAATGATTGTTGGGTGCTGAAGAACAAGGTTCAAGACCTTATTGATGCCAAGGAGATTGAATTCGATCTTCCTGAGACTCCCAATGTGATCACCGCTCCCATGCCGAATCATAATTAGGATCGGGTTAATTTTGTGGAAGATGTCGATAGCAGCAACGACCTGAATAACTGGATTTCCCCTACTGCCAATGACGAAAGCTTCTTCATTCGAATTTTTATTTATAATTTCTTTGTTTGTTCAAACATTTAGTGTCATGTCAAACTTTGGTTTTATCATTAATGCATTGCATATGTTTGTCTTGAATTAAATCATTTTCATTATATTTAAACTTCTCTCTTACTTCGTCTTGTGATATTCAACTCTCGATTAAAAGCTATAAGCCTTTAGAGGGAGGATGATGAAAGTGATACCATAATCTCATACAGTATGCTTTTGAACAGACCTTGCTGACGATGTATAGGAGTTGCTTCAATTCCTAAACGGTGGTGATATAAGGAAGTTAATCCCTAGCCAACCCCTTTGAGCCTAATAAGTAGGAGTTTTCTTTTTCATGCAAATTGAAACCCTTAATCATAACCTGGGGCAGGGTAGTTTCTCAGTTAATTTAATTGTGCATTCAATCACAAGCTTTTCCTTCGCACACAACAGGTAGTATCGAAAACATCTTTCCGAATCAAAAGTCGGTGATGGTTCTCCATAATCATGAAGTCAAACAGTCATTATGTTTCAAAAGAAAAGCCCCCTAAGTCAAAACCTATGAAGGATACTTAAGAAAAAACGGGGGCATCCCGCTGACTGTAATCACAGAAGAAACAGTTCAGGAAAAAGGTAGGGATAATAAAATCAAAAAGAGGTCGCTACAAATCCTCGATAACAGAAAAATGTTACAAAAAATGACTTCCTTCTCAAATAAACTTCCAGTATCCGAACCATCACCAAAATATCATTCCAGACTCAATTGGAACCTAAACGCACAATTAAATGAGTATAAGACTGAAGAACATCATGAAGAACGGGTTAGGTACATATAAAGTTTGAGCCTTTATCCCTCGTTTCTTAAACCGTGAACCAGGCTACGTTACAACCCTTAAAAGTCCTAGCTAAAGCATGGGCTAGTTCAAAAGCATACTGTTACAAAAAAAGGTATTCTGACTCCTGTAAGGCTTACTATAAATCCTGAGTTAAATTCATATTCTTACAAAATTTTGTTTTTTTTACTAAAAATGCATTTTTAAAACTTCAAGACATACTTAAGATTTGCATTTTTAATACCACTGTTTGCATATAACTAATTGGGCCACAGCTGAGAAATTCGCACGACGAATATCCAATGAATGGAAATCCTCTCAATGAACATAATCACTTCAAATGGAAAGACACTTCCAATAACAAACCTTCCATAATCAAGGGGCATAACATGGTGTCTAACTGATCTAGGAAAGTCAAGTCAATATTCACGGAATCTCTCAAAAGTGTCGAATAGCCAGAGGAAGATCTCCATCTAAATCACTTGGGGCATTTAACGTGAATTCCAGTAAAGGGTCACGTACGATCAAGCAAACATTTTTTGGAATCGCTACAACACTTACTACTATGGATAGTGACAAATCTCCACACCATGTGAATGCAAACATAGTTGGAAAATACTACGCATGAAAAAGAGACTCGCTAGGTTGGCAGGCCTAGGCAGAAATAAGGGCATCTCGATAAACTAAAAGAGTTTGGGAAAAATTAGGGATATGTAAATAAAATTGTACACCTGACAAGTCGAAAACCTGAAAAGGCGGCTTGGGCAAAAAAGGGTATCCCAGTGGACTGAAAATCTGAAAAGACAGTCCAGGAAAAAGTTAGGGAATAAAGTGTACGACTATGTCTCATTATCTCATCACTTATATGTCAGTAGAAGACTAATCATTCTGATCAGCATTTACTAAAGACTCTAGGAGTGGAGATAATGTTCAAATTATCCATAAATCCCACAGAGCAACCACCTCTAGAGGACTATCTTCACCAGTTCATCCTCAGTACAGATACATTCCCCAGTAGGTACAGAAACAGGGACATCTTCCCGCAGTTCACCATCATATCTTCAGCATGAAGCCTAACGGTTTCAGCTGCTCTAACAGCTCCTAACAGATAAGGAAGTTCAATCATTTTCCCTAGCATCTTGGAGAATTCCCCAGCATGGTCTATGGATTTCTTAAGTTCCCCAACAGAGTTTCATAAAATCCCCAAGCAGTTTATGAAGCTTCGTTCCCCGGTAGAGTTTATTTATCTAACTACGAAAGTCCATTCCCCAGCGGAGTTTATTTCTCCAAATTGGTAAATTCTTCCGACAAAACTCTTCTCTTCAGCAGGATTAATCGGGATAACCATCTCCAGAAGAGTAGTCACTCGTATCAAAGGAATATCCGTTCTTTCATCCCCAATCAGAGTGCATGTAATCCATCTGTTTCAGAAACCATGACAGGTTATCAACTATCCTTCAACAAAAAGTGAGGAATTACATTCTTTATCTCCAGCAGCAGTCGGGGATTTATTTTCCCCAATTCAACGACACCACAGAGAGTAACTGATACACTCACATATTACAGTCATACAACATTTACAATACATCATAGCATATGCATAACTGAAACGCACATTACATTCTCATTTACTTTGAGAGCATCATGGAATTCATACATCATGACATCACATGAAATTGACTTTACCTTTTTAGGTTGAATTCACAGACAGATGAATGTTATCAACCTATACACAGCAGGTCAAAGATTAATGTTCAAAACCAGACGGGGAAACTATCTATACGGCCAAGTGGTATGAACTCCCGGAATAGGACAAATTTACCAACAAACACAGCAGGCCACAAATTAATGCTCGAAACCATACGGGGAAACTATCTATGTGACTAGCCGAAGACAGACCACAGATTAATTCCCGAAACTAGACGGAGAAACTATCTATGTTACTAGCTAGTATGAATTCCCGAGAACGGGTTTTCCAACAAGGACAGATTGTAGATCAATTCCTGAAACCAGACAGGGAGACTATCTACATGACAAAACAACATCTTTCCATCAGAGACTGAATCCCGATAAGCATATTCCTTAGTGACTGAATAATAGCGAGCATTCTTTCAGATACTGAATTCTGAAAAGATTTCCCATCAGAAGTTTATTCTGATGAGTATTCCATCGGAGACTGAATTCCGACAACCATCTTTCCATCGGAGACTGAATTCTGACAAGCATCTTTCCATCAAATACTGAATTCCGAAAAGCATTTCTCCATCATAGATTTAATTCCGATAAGCATCTCCCTCAATGACTGAATACTGACAAACATTTCCTTCAGAGACCGAATTCTGAAAAGTTTCCCTTCAGATACAATCAAGATGAAGATTCATTCTGACACTTCCCTAACATATCTGTTAGATACAGTCATACACAGACTCATCCTAGCATGCTTCACAGAGATGGTCAAGCAAAGACTTATTTCTTCTATTCCTACCAATGGATACTGCATATGGAATCTATAAGCCCATCTCCGACAACACTTTTTCATCTCTTCAAAGGACATCTTTTATCCCATTCAAGCATACCATCAACCAACGACGTTATCTCTTGCATAGGAGAGTGCAAATTTCTGGGCACTTAAGTGTTCAGTCATCTTCTACCTTCAAGTCACGAATGGAGGACGTGTCAATCTAACTCTTCAAGTTTAAGAAGATTGAACAGGGGCAACTGTTGTACCCCATAATTCACCCTCTTCATTCGAAATTTTTGGATTATATTTCATTATTACATGCATACGTATCATTGGTTCTATGGTTATGGGATCAAGGTATCTCTAGCAAGCCTCGTCAGATTACAGGTGACATTTATTTCGTCAATGGATGTTCTCAGAGTATTTTTCATGTGTAAGATCGGTTCACCGTTTCACAACGATTCGAGGTTCAAAGATTCACAAGTCTAACCCGATGCGTCATATTCATGTGTTCTTTCTCCAAGATATCCATGGTAACGTATTCTCATATTCAGTTTCGGCTCGAGAGCCAATTCATTAAAGAAGGTCTTGGAATGTATGAGTTTTCTCGAAGAAATATGGTGAAAAAGTGTGTTGAGAGTGCAGTTTTTACGCACTAAAAAATTCATAACTTGAAGATCGTGGCTCGTTTTGAACCCATTATGGGGGCCAAAATTCCGTCCCGGTGTCATCTACATTTTCATCTCTCATAGAAGGAAGCCAATTTCATTCAGGAAGTCTCCAAAAATATATATTTATCAAGTGTTTTCGCACAGGAAAATTGTGACATATGTTTATCTGCTCCATATTAAAAAAATCACAACTTAGTCAATTTTTATCTAACCGGACTCATCTTTTTACACAAGGTTACTGACTCAGATATCTAAAACTTTTCTTCTAAAGTCGAGACCGTATTCTACTCTAATCAATACCAGTTTTTTATTGAAGAACGTGTCAGAGTTGACGCCGGAGCCCAGAATACGTTTATCTGAGGCGAATCTTCAGAAATTCATAACTGATTCACCATTTATCTGATTGATCCCATTTTCAGACAGGAATTTATTATCGATGGCAGCTAAATTTTGTTTTCAAATTTCAACTTGAAAAATTGCAAAGAGGTCCACGTGATTTAGCCTAGAACGTGTCAGACTCAAGTGAATAAAAATCTACACTATTGCTTGTGCTTATTGGAAGCCCAATTGGACATCCAAAGCCCATATATTTGCTCTAATTTCCATTATATAATCTCATCCTTTTCACACAAACAAGGATACACAAAAACCCTTGCCACAACCTTATCCAAATATCAAGTCCTTTTGAGAACCCTAGAAATCTTGAGATCCTTGTTACAAACCCTCATCTCATACAAACAAGTCATCTCATTCACTTCCAAAAACTCAGTAGGGTAAAGTTGGTTCGATCTCCTTGATCAAAAGGGTGTAGAAGAACTTATACATGCCATATCAATTTTAATATTACAAAATTTCATATATTTGTTTTATTTGTATTTCATGGTATACTTATTTGTTTAATGTGTTCATGAGATTCAACACTGCAGGTTTGGACCATTGTAATGGTCTCATGCAAGTTTATTACAAAACACGCTGAGGCTGAAGAAGTGAAAAACACAAGAAGAGGGGTGGTTTGAATTGAAACTTAAAATAAAAAGTGCAGTAGACACGATATTTTTATCCTGGTTCGTTTGATCTCAAACTACTTCAGTCCACCCGCCAAGGTGATTTCGCCTCTCTCCAACGAGGACTTAATTCACTAATCAAAAACCGATCACAACACTACTTTGACAACTGCCAAAGTCTTCTTGAGTACAACCACAACCCGATTAATCTCAAGGAAAACTAGCTTAATCAAGATAAAAGAGTATTCCGTGTATAGTTGTTTTTCCTTACAAAAACAATATCACAACTATGATATTTTATACAATTTTGAGCGTAAATAAGAATATGTAAGATTGCAGCGTTTGAGAGGTATGTTGCAGTCGTTAAACAAAATCGTAAATGATTTGTCCTCTTAGCTTGTTTATATAGGCATGGAAATCATGTCCAACATAAAGCGTGATAATGGACATTCAATGATGTTTCCATATTGAGAAGATTCTTGTCTGAATGAAGTCGTTGCATGTGATATTGTCTTGATTGAATAATAACGCTTCAGAATTTAGAATCTTGCATGCTGCAATTGCTTCAGAATATTGATGACTCTGAGATGTGAGGATCTGATGGTATATGAAACTTCTGTTCAGAATCAGAGTATTCTTCACTTCAGCGCAGGTTCTGATCATCATTCTTCAGCGTAGTTTTTGATTACCTCAGCTTGAAAGCTTCTATAGCTTAACTTCTGATGTTGTTTTGGTCAGAACCTCTGCATACAAAATAACACAAATTTAGAGTGCATATTTGTTCTTTGTGTTTGTTATCATCAAAACTCTAATTAAGGGTTTTAGAATCAAACTATGTTCTAACAATCTCCCCCTTTTTGATGATGACAAAAACTAGGATTTTAAATGAAAAATATAGAACAAAAAGCTTAAGAGAGACTCCCCAGGAGTTGATTACTTCCCTGAAGTTCCTTCTCGTCAGAGCTTTTGATGCATCTCCCTCTGTCCTTATCAGAATGTATTCCTGTTCAAGTTTTTCAGAAAATATAGAGGTTAAAATATTCAGAATGTTTGAGACTTTGTCCCGGTATTCTGTTATTGAAAATATCTTACTTTCTCCCCCTTTTTGTCAGGTATCAAAAAGAAATATAATCAGAGTCAAAAAGGATGAATTATATTGAAAACAAAATGCAATGTGAATAACACTTCCAACAAGATCTTGATCTGAGTGCTTGACTCTTCCTGCTTTCCCAGAATGTCTTTGATTTCTTTTGTTGTATCTTCTTGTTTATCCAAAATACCCTTGATCTCTTTGTTTGTATCTTCTTGCTTATCCAGTCTGGCATGGATTAAGGTATTCTCCTTCTTCAACTCTTCCAGAGTTTGCATGACTAGTGACGAAGTTGGTGTATCTTCAGGGGTTGCATGTTGTTCATAACATTCAGCAGCCTCTTCTGATTGAACCACTTCTTCTGCTGCAATCATGTTTTATGGAGAAGTAGTCAGAGGGTGACTATCAGAATCTGGTTCAGTGACTTCTGAAGGTTGGTGCTCTTTCTAGGGAGCATTATCCAGTGGAAGAATTTCTTTCTTGTACCAAAGGTTCAGAACTTGATCTTGGAAGGCTTTTAGCTGATCACTGAAGTTCTGCTGAGCCCTTTCATAGCCCAATTCTTTCAACTTCTGGGTTTTAGAGTTGAGCCATTTTCTGGATCTTTCCCATAGAGAATCAGAAGCAGCCGGATTAGAAATCTCTTGACTTGATTTCTTCAAAGAAGTAATCCATTCCTGTATTTCTATTTCAAAAATCAACAGATTCTTACCAACATCTGATTTGGTTGAGGTTGGTTTAGGTTTGGGAGTGGCAATTTTGTTTGAGGTGGAAGCTTGTTGGTCCAACACTTGTGAATCAATGACAAGTATGAGGTTTTCAGCTGGACGGTTGATGGGTGATGGAGTGGAAGAGTCAGAAATAAGGATTGGTGAGTTAGGGGTGTTTGGTGGTGTAGATACATATGGTGAAGGGATTTCTGGAATATCATGAATAGTGAGAGGTAAGTGAACCGTAAGAGGTTCTGTTATTCCAGGGACTATGATAATGGTATTAGAATCTGAAGAGGATTCTTCAGATTGGTTTGCGGTAGCGTGTTGAATTTCTGTTTCAGGAATTTCAGAAGATGGATTTTCAGAAGGAGGAGTGAGAGAGTTTCCATTCTCTGGTTGAGGTGAGTTGAGGTTTAGATGTTCTGGTTGAGGAGAGTGTGGTTGTGAATTTTCTGGTTGAGGAGAGTGTGGTTGTGGATTTTCTGGTTGAGGAGAGTGTGGTTGTGGATTTTCTGGTTGAGGAGAGTATGGTTGTGGATTTTCTGGTTGTGAGGTTGAGTGTTTGGATTTTCTGTAAAACAAACCCAGATTAGTAGTACCTTTCAGATACTTGAAAATTCGCTTAACTGTTGTTAAGTGAGATTCTCTAGGATCTGATTGGAATCTAGCACATAAGCAAACACTGAATAAAATAGCAGGCCTTGAAGCCGTCAGATAAAGGAGAGAGTCAATCATACCTCTGTAGATTTTCTGCTCTACCTTTTTACTTACCTCTTCCTTTTCCAGAATGCACGTGGGATGCATTGGATTGTTTGAGGGCTTACATTCTGAGAGGTCAAATTTCTTCAGAAGTTCTCTGACGTATTTGCTTTAATGAATGTAAGTTCCTTCTGGAGTTTGGTTTATTTGAATTCCCAGAAAGAATTTGAGTTCCCCCATTAAGCCCATCTCAAACTTTGCCTGCATGCACTTAGCAAATTCTCTTCCCAGAGAAGGTTTAGTGGATCCAAAAATGATATCATCTACATAAATCTGACAAACTAAAATGTCATTCTTAAATGTCTTACAGAACAAGGTTGTGTCCACTTTCCCTCTGGTGAATTCCTTTTCTAACAAGAAGTTACTTAGTCTTTTATACCAACCTCTGGGAGCTTGTTTCAGAACTTAGAGTGACTTCTTTAGTTTGAAAACATATTCTAGGTGTTTGGATTTTCAATCCCAGGGGGTTGCTGCACATATACCTCTTCATCTATGTAGCCATTTAGGAATGCACTTTTGACATCCATCTAATACTGAGTGATTCCATTATTTACAGCAAATAAGATTAAGAGTCTGATAGATTCTAACCTGGCGACTGGAGCAAAGGTTTCTATATAGTCTATCCCCTTTTGCTGACTATAACCTTGTGCCACCAGTCGTGCTTTATTCATGATGACTTCTCCTTGCTCATTCAGTTTGTTTCTGAACACCCACTTTGTTCCAATGACGTTGAATCCTTTTGGTTTGGGAACCAGATCCCATACGTCATTTCTGGTGAATTGATTTAGTTCCTCCTACATTTCCAGAATCCAGTCATTGTCCAGAAGAGCTTCATCAATAGATGTTGGTTCAATCAGAGAGACCAGTCCCATGAGGGATTCTTCAGAGTTTATGAATGTTGATCTTGTTCTGATTGGATCATCCTTCTTTCCCAGGATCTTATCTTCTGGGTGAGCTATGCTGCTTCTGGATAATCTTTTCTGGAGTTCATCAACAGAAGGTACATGATCACTTGTAATATTTCTTTCTGAAGTTGTTGGAGCGTCTCTATTGGGAACTTCTGATGAGTTATCTTTAGTACCTGTGAATTCAACTTCTATATCTGCAAAGAATTCATTCTGCTTTGACTTTTGAGGGTCAAGCTTATCATCAAATCTAACATTGATTGAATATTCAACAATTTGTGTTTCTGTATTGTATACTCTGTACCCTCTTGAGCGTTCAGAGTATCCTAACATAATACACTTTTGTGCTTTAGAGTCAAACTTGTTCAGATGATCTTTAGTATTCAGAATAAAACAGGTGCATCCAAAAGGATGGAAATAAGAAATGTTAGGTTTTTTGTTCTTCCACAATTCATATGGAGTCTTTTCCAGAATAGGTCTTATAGAGATTTTATTCTGAATATAACATGTTGTGTTAATTGCTTCTGCCTATAAGATCTTAGCAATGTTAGTCTCATTGATCATGGTTATGGCCATTTCTTGCAGTGTTCTGTTCTTTCGTTCTACAACTCCATTTTGTTGGGGAGTTCTAGGAAAATAGAAGTCATACAAGATGTCTTTTTCATTAAAAAATGTTTCAAATTTTTTATTTTCAAATTCTCCACCATGACCACTTCTGACTTTGACAATTCTAAGATCCTTTTCATTCTGAACTTGGTTACAGAATGCAACGAACACAGAATGTGACTCGTCCTTGTGTCTTAAGAACTTTACCCATGTCCATTTGTTATAGTCATCTACGATCACTAACCCATACTTCTTGCCACTAACAGACGCAGTTTTTACTGGTCCAAATAAGTCTATGTGCAGAAGTTCTAATGGCTTAGAGGTGGAAACAACATTTTTAAATTTAAAAGCAGGTTTTGCAAATTTTCCTTTCTGACATGCTTCACACAGAGCATCTGAGTTGAACTTCAGATTAGGAAGTCCTCTGACCAGATTAGGTTTGTTAATCTGAGATAATCTTCTCATACTAACATGCCCAATCTTCTGTGCCAGACCCATTGCTTGTTGTTAACAGAAAGAAGACATTTTACATTCTGACTCTTTAGTTCAGAAAGTTTTATCTTATAAATGTTGTTTTCCTCTTTCCATTAAAAAGGATAGTTCCATCTTTCTAACTAACAACTTTGCATGAATTTTGATTAAAGATTATATCATAACCGTTATCACTTAATTGACTTATGGATAACAGGTTATGCATTAATCCATCAACTAAGAGAACATTATTTATAGAAGGAAGATTACCGTTACCTACTGTTCCAGAGCCAATGATCTTCCCTCTTTGGTTGCCTCCAAAGCCCACGTAGCCTCCAGGTTTAAGTTCCAGGCTTTGGAACATATGCTTTCTTCCCGTCATGTGTCAAGAGCATCCAGAGGCCAGGTACCATGACTGGTGTTTTAGCCTTGCTGCTAAAGATATCTGCTACATATATAATTTTGTCCTTAGGTACCCATATCTTTTTGGGTCCTGGTTTGTTAGTTTTACCAAAATCTGGTTTAATTTTTGTTTGACAGAGTAATCATTACTAGTGTATTTTAGGTCATGTGTGTGCCCATATGTGAAGTGTAATTTTAGTGGTGTGCGTTTTATGACAAGGTCCATGACTTTCTTAGGTGTAGATACCTTACCTTGGTATATTATTCCTTTTCTACCATTCATGCTAACTCCGTATATCATTGAAGACATCTTGCTTCTATCTATATTTTTAGCCAGAAACTTCTGAAAGCTGTGATCATACTCTTTGATGATCTTATCAGCATTATTGGGAGTCTCTGAGATTATTTCTTTCTGAGAGTTTTGTAAATCTTTTTCTAATTTTAAAACCTTTTCTTTTAAATCAGAATTCTCTAATCTAAGACTCTCAGTCTTTTCAGAGTCAGTGATAAGATCCCTTTTCAAGTTCTTGAATTTGACTCTGATTTGCTGATACCTTTCCAAAATTTCATTCAGACTTTCTGCAAGTTCAGCCTTAGTAAAATTAACAGTGAAATCAGGGAATACCTTTTTTGTGTCTGATTCTGAGTCTGAAACAGAAGCTTCACTGTCTTCTGACACATTTTCCATGAGATCTATGTTGGCTCTTTCATCATCTGACTCTGAGTCAGCATCAGAAGTGTCTGAATAGTCCCATGATGCCATGAGGCTTTTCTACATCTCCTTGAAGAACTTCTTTTTGGGCTTCTCCTTCTGAAGCCTTGGACAATCACTTTTGTAGTGCCCTTGCTCATTGCACTCATAGCAGATGATGTCCTTGTTATTTGACTTTCTGTGTGCTAAAGAACCTTCATATCTTCTGTGTCTAGAGAAGGACTCAGACTTTCTGTATCTGGAGGAGGGTTCATTTTGATTCTCTGATCTTCTCGGCTTTCTGAATTTCCTTTGTCTCTGCTTCCACAGTTGATTGACCCTTCTGGAGAGGAGAGACAATTCATCTTCTTATGATGAGGATCCATCAGAGGTTTCTTCCATAGCCTGCAAAACTTTATAATCAGATTTTTTATTAGATTTTAATGCTAGAGGCTTACCTTGCTTTTGAGGCTCATCTTTTTCTAGCTCTATCTCGTGACTTCTGAGGGAGCTGACAAGTTCCTCCAGAGATATCTTGTTGAGATCTTTAGCTAGCTTAAGTGCAGTGACCATTGGCCTCCATTGCTTGGGTAGACTTCTGATGATCTTCTTTACGTGATCAGCAGTAGAATATCCTTTGTCAAGAACCTTTATCCCAGCAAAAAGAATATGTAATCTTGAGAACATTGCTTCTATGGATTCACTGTCTTCCATCTTGAATGCTTCATATTTCTGAATGAGCACAAGGGCCTTGGTTTATTTGACTTGTATGTTGCCATCATGCGTCATTCTCAGAGAGTCAAACATGTTTTTGGTTGTCTCTCTGTTTAAGATTTTCTCATATTCTGAGTATGAGATAGCACTGAGAAGTATTGTTCTGGCTTTATGATGGTTTCTGAAATCATGTTTTTGCTGGTCAGACATCCTTTTTCTATCTATCTTCTGACCATTTTCGTCTACTGGATGTGTGTATCCATCAATTACCATGTACCATAGATCAGCATCATGAGCCAGAAAGAAGCTCTCAATTCTGTCTTTCCAGTAGTCAAAATTTTCTCCATCAAAGACTGGAGGTTTGCCGCTGATTCTGTCCTTGTCCTCATGATAGTCATTGCTGATATTTTGGCTTGGTCCCACCATAGTGTTTTTCAAAAGCTTGGATCTTGTACTGACACGATTAAGTGTATGAACTCAGAACCAGGCGCTCTGATGCCAATTGAAGAAGTGAAAAACACAAGAAGGGGGGTTGAATTGAAACTTAAAATCAAAAGCGCATTAGGAACAATATTTTTATCCTAGTTTATTTGATCTCAAACTACTCCAGTCCACCCGTAAAGGTGATTTCGCCTCTCTCCAACGAGGACTTAATTCACTAATCAAAAACTGATTACAACACTACTTTGACAACTGCCAAAGTCTTCTTGAGTACAACCATAACCCGGTTAATCTCAAGGAAAACTAGCTTGATCAAGATAAAAGAGTATTCTGCGTATAGTTATTTTTCCTTACAAAAATAGTATCACAATTGTGATATTTTACATAATTTTGAGCGTAAATAAGAATATGTAAGATTGCAGCGTTTGAGAGGTATGTTGCAGTTGTTAAACAAAATCGTAAACGATTTATCCTCTTAGCTTGTTTATATAGGCATGGAAATCCTGTCCAACATAAAGCGTGATAATGGACATTCAACGTTGTTTCCATATTGAGAAGATTCTTGTCTGAATGAAGTTGTTACATGTGATGTTGTCTTGATTGAATAGTAATGCTTCAGAACTTAGAATCTTGCATGCTGCAATTGCTTCAGAACATTGATGACTCAAAGATGTGAGGATCTGATGGTATATGAAACTTCTGTTCAGAATCAGAGTATTCTTCACTTCAGCGCAGGTTTTGATCATCATTCTTCAGCGCAGATTCTGATTACCTCATCTTGAAAGCTTCTATAGCTTAACTTCTGATTCTGTTTTGGTCAGAACTTCTGCATACAAAATAACACAAATTTAGAGTGCATATTTGTTCTTTGTGTTTGTTATCATCAAAACTCTAATTAAGGGTTGTAGAATCAAACTATGTTCTAACAGAGACCAGATCATAACACCAACCAATGTATGGCAAAGGCTAGAAGGGCGTGGGTTCAACATTCACCCCTGGCATTTGCACTATTTTTGTTTTCTAACCCTATTTTCCATTTATGCTTCTTCCCCAATCTATTTTCTGGCAAACTTAAATCTTTTTTTATTTATCATTAAACATAAACCTTCTTTAATTTAAATTAATTAGGTTTTAGGTTTTTAATTAACTTTTTTTTTCAAAATTAACCTTTCTTGATTAATTAAAATTAATTAGGCTTTTTTAGGTTTATTTAATTAATTATCATAAATCATTTTTTTTCATAAAAAAAATCACCAAAATATTTTCTTTGCTATTTTCATCTTATTTTTATTTTTCTAGATAAAGTGTATAGGGGGCGTTTAACTGTAATAGCGTAGCTTTATTTTTCCATATTTTTCTATTATGTAACTGCTCCTAGTATGTAATAGTTGTAGGTTTTTATTTTCCGCACTTCACTATTATGTAACTGCCCCATAGCACTGTAATAGCCTAGGTTTACATTTCCGTCTTTACATTCATCTACTATATTTTATATAATTTTTAGTAATTAGGGTTTGTATGGAAAGATAAAAATGAACAATAGAAAACCCTAATTGCAAGATAAATGAATTGAATGAAGCACACTTTGCACACTTCCCCTCTAGGTTAACCTCTCTCGTTGCCTCAAAAATAATGGTCATGTCCCTCGAACATAGGGATACCATTAGCAAAGACTCTTAGTTATAAATCATCATAAATATCATGGTCCCTTGATGTCCCTTGATGCTGCCTACGAATATATATGATGACAGTCCCTTCAAATGGCTAAAGTATCCCTACACATTACCTTTAATGACCATAACGATGACCCTACGCTTGTCCCTTAAACATCTAAAGATATGGCTTCCTACTAACTAATGGTATGGATAACACTATCCAAAGGATGAGAAAAAAATACAAGAAAGACCTTGAGTGGGTAGTTACTGTTAATTGCTTGCTCATAACTTAAAACACTTTTTCACACCTCACACTTTCAAAAAAAACATTTTCAAAACTCTTTGTCAATACTATTGAGTACTGATACAAGAGTTATCATAAAGCAAACTGCCTTGCTATTTAGCATTTCAAAGCTTTTTCAAAAACCCATACATAAAACAAATAAAGTGAGCAAGCGATTAAGAGCCCATAGATAACTACGGATGAAAAGGGTGCTAACACCTTCCCTTTTCATAACTTACCCCCCGAACTCAAAATCTATCAAAGGTCTTTCTTGTTCTTTTCACCCTTTCCTTATTGGATAAAATAAAAGTCAGTGACGACTCTTTCTATCCGTACATTTGCGATAAAACGCAAAACAAACAAGTCAGATCTCCCACCGTATTACACCCTCCCTCTTTATCTTATCCCCTTCTCACTTGTACCACATGTTGTTAGAGAATGATCTACATATCATTTCTCTAAATATATGGTACATAGATTGTTATTGGTCAGCCTCAAAATATGTGCGACTTCTACATAAGTCCACTTACAATTGCTTAACATAGCGCTAAATTTTGTCCCGGTTTGAGAAATGATCATTCGTGGCCCAAACCTATGTTTGCAAGCCCAAGTATGTTTAATTTGAAACCTTTGATCCAATAACCTTGAGTTTCATTGTTAGGAGGCTTTGGTTTTATCAATCCTCTAATGAATCTTCATAAACTTTAATCTAAGCAAATCATTTAAACATTGTTGATCATTTTTTGTTGCCTCAAAAATTTGAAATGAATGATATACTTGACAAAAAGCAAATGAAACTTGTTATTGAGAGTCTTTGATTTTATCAATCTTCTAATGAGTTTTCAAATGCAAGATTCAAGATGGTCATTCAACTAACCTCTAATTTCTAACCCATTAACAATTGACTTTTATTTTATGTTTTTACTTTATGTCTTTACTTTAAGCACCATTTGGTTTAGCATTTACATTTCATGTTATTTTCATCTTTGCTCACTTGAGCATTTATCTTTATGTCATTTTTATTTTTCTCACTTGAGTTGTCATTTTCTTTTTGAAGATACCTAATAACCAACTTGAACAATAAAAATCTTTAAGGTTACTTAGACTATTTGGTTACTATCCTTGGCATGATGGAGTTATGGACTTCTTGGACTTAGGATTAGAAACCTTGACTACCCTTGAGATCTTGTGACTTTTGTTGTTATTTTGTCTAGAGTTCTTGGGGTTTACCCCGAGACATTGGGTTATTTTTTTCTTTGTGTGCAGGTTATTCTGATTATATGTTTTGTCCGTGATTAGGAATTCCTCTATATACAGTCGTTACTCTGCCCAGTTTTTGTGAAGATTTAATGCATTTGAAGTTTGGTATTCTTAAGAGGTTTATTATCTTTGGTTGTTTGGTTTCAATCCAAAGGATGGGAATTCTACGTTGACTCATTGTGTCAAGTGTTGGCTTCTTGTTGGTTAGACGGTTCTTTTACCAAGATTTTGCCTTATGCTTTAGGATAGTCCCTTCATCTCCTCCCATCTTATTTAATTTCAAAAATATTCTCCCTTCTTTTCAAAACTATTCTTGTTTTCTAAACTTGGATAACTTTCACAATAAACTTGGACTTAGGTCCATGCATTTTCAAAAATGTTTTCTTAGTTAAACTTTAACCAACTTAATCATACTTTGACATTTTTTGTGAGAAGACTAAAAGTCAATCAATCTCATTCAAACCATTTTTCCATTTTGGCTTTTTACTTTAAAATTTTCTCAAAAGATTAGACTCTTGTCAATCCTTGTAGTGATGCGAGCTACTATACTTATACGATATATAGTGAAGTGAGATATTTTCCCCTTGGGTGTTGAGAAGGGCTTTGTTGATTTTAAAATCCAAGCCATATCCTCCACTTTGAGATAATGCAAATTCTCCTTTCTCATAATCATGGGTAGTAAGTATGTTCTTCCACTCGGATATGACGATGATGTCTCGTCTCTTAAAATTAACCAACACACTTGTGTTTTAAAATTTTTGTAAGGTGAACTACGAGTACTCTGATCCCCTATTGCACGAAAGATGGTGTGTAGGCACGCAACCGCGACAGATGCAAAAATTTGTAAAAATACTTATTTTCTCATCTCCACCATCTATTTTTTTATACAACATTTATAGCCAAAATACACAAATTTTCAAAGAGGTTCCTGCAGAATACCGTAGATGTTTAGGGTGTTAATACCTTCCCTTTGCCTAACCAATCCCCGTACCTATATTATCTCCCCCCTCTTTTTTGGGTTATTCGCTCTTTTCCCATTCCTCTAAAAACAATAAAGCCCGGTGGAGATTTTAATTTGATCTGTGCGAGTCAAGTCAATCCAATGGCTTAGTCTCAACATTTCTACCGCTACAATAACTGAAACGAATAAATATATTATAAACAAAAACAGATGGATTGGAGAGGCGTCGGAGCCCTAGCTCCGGTTGTTTTCTCCGTGAGTTGATTTTTCCAACCTGCAAAATAACACACGTTAGTGATTAAAAAGAACCCTACCCCCTAAATCAAATCTTGTGAATCCATTGGTGGTGTTAGTTTTGTCTAAATCATCATGTACATAGAGATATGAACAAGATAACACAAAACTATTCAAACATGGTGATGCACGATTATGGCATCATGGGACTCATGCAAGGGTTCAGACCTATGCTATTACATCTTAGGAACACATTAGAAACGTTACCTCATATCAAAACATCACAAAAATTAAAATACGAATTTCATGTAAATACAAAAGCAAAGATGTGTGTAACACGCGTTTCAGGACCATTTGATCATCACGGATGATCCCAACTTATTCGGTAATGTCTCAGGAATCAATTTAGATGATTGATTGTCCTTGAGAATGGCTGGAAATTAATTTTGAGTTTTTCCCTAGTTTTGGACAAAATTTGAGATTTTGAACCCTTGTTTCTTGCACAGCTTTTTCGTGTCTTGAGTGTATGAATGAGTTGTGCTTATATAGTGGAAGAAATTAGGTTAAGACAAGGGATTGGACCTCATGTAAAACAATATTTTGATTTTGTTTTAAAATAGGTTTGAATAAGACAAAACCATAAAGATTTGTTTCAAGAATAAGTTCACACGGTTGTGTTAGCTCCTAAATTCGACACTCACACATATTAGCCTTATTGGCTAAAAATAGATTGAAGAAATCTAAGTGAAAGAAACTTCGACAAAAGAACCTATAAAAGGGGTTGTGTCGAAGTCATGAAATCTAAGTTAAAGAAACTTCGACAGAAGAGCCTATAAAAGGGTGTGTGTCGAAGTAATCCTTACTAAGAAGGAGAAAACACTTAGAGAATTTCCTAAGTTAAAAGCGGTCTTCGACCGAAAGGCTCTTGTACCAGCAGCAACTTGATTTGAATTCAAAGAAAGGAGGGAAAGGCAGTTCACTTGGCATTTAGGAAAAGCAATGTGGCATGAAGATGGGGGTCGAAGAACATGCACGAGGACACTTGTCTTCATCCTGGATCGGAGAAACCGTTCGACAATTATTCACTACTAGTATAAATATAGGAAACTTGTGTAAAATTCTGTGTCTTCAAATTATTAGTACAAGTTACTCAAATTTATTCAAGTACCCACTGTGTGAGAAAGAATATTGAGAATGTACGTTTGAATCACCATATTTTAATTACTTTCAAGTCTTTACATTTCTTTACAATCCTTGCCATTTAATATTCTGCAAACTTTTCCATTACAACCATTTAAAATTACTGCAAATTTACTTTATCTTGCACTATACTTGCGTTTTTACCAAGTTCTATCTTCATCCTACCTTTACTCTTAATATTCTGCTGAACCTTTTCATTTAAAACCTACCCAAACTCACAAAATACTTAGCATATGTCCTAGGATCAAACTGATCGATCTTGCAAGTAACCAAAATAACCTTTTTTGGAAGATCAACGGTTGTTTACCAATTTTCACGGTAAACAAATTGGCACACCTGGTGGGACGTTGCTAAGTTTTCTTATTTTTTTTACAAACTTTGATAAAAACAATTTTTATCATGAATGCTTTAATTAATTTTCTTTTCTCTCAAAGAGTGTTGTATGTTATTGAGCAGTGGAAAAACAACCACCAAAGAGTACATACCTAAGAGAAGAAATAGGAATATGGCTAATCAGTCTAGTGGAGAAATGCCTCCACCAATTCCTGGAAATGGAACTATGGTTATGCCAACAGTTAGTGAACCTATGCCATCAAAGGTTGGTTCGACGCTAGGATTGACGGTTACACAAACAGGACCAATACTTTTTTATATAGGTCCTAGGGGTCCACCAGGAACACCCCCACCAAGGGGAAATCTGGGGGTTCGACCTTATGTCCCTCTAGGATTTTCGACAGCCTGGATGGGTTGAGACCAACCTTATGGCATGCCAACTGCTGAAATGGAAAGCCTTATGAATGATTCATCGATATTTTCATAACCTTTAGTGAGTGTATCTTCACCATTATAAGGATCTGGAACTGGTATGGCAAATCTGGGTAGAAACCAACTCTTAGGAGGAATGTAACAAACAATACCAAGCCTCACAAATGCTTCTGCAGCAATTTTGAGGCAACAAATGGATGAGAGTAACCATGACATGGTGCAGATGTTAGCACAAACCTTGAGTATAGTGCTTAACCCTCTGATACAAAATACCACCTAGTCGAATCAACAAATGGCAGCACAAATGATGCGCATGGCCGAATTTTTCAGGGTTCCTCAACCTATTCAACACCCCCAAAGAGAGTTGATAAGAGGAAATCAGGGTGTGGTTTTAGAGGATGACATGACCATTAACCAGAATCCACAGCTAGATAGGATGAACCATAGAGTAGAGGTCGAACAACCTAGGGTAGAAGTACCAAGAGTTGCTCCACAAATCCCAAGAGTTGTCAAACAAGGTATAGTTATGGTAAATATAAACCAAAATGATGATGAAGTAGTACAGCAGGTTCGACACCACAACTATGCAGTAGATAATAACTTGACAGCCATGGTCGAAAGAATCATGGCACATAATAGAGTAAACATTGGTTTTCATAGGCCAAACTTTACATCTCCATTGTCAGATTTTATGTTGCAATCAGATTTACCCCCTAGGTGGTAAGTTCCAAAGTTCACCAAGTTTTCAGGGGATACGACAGAGTCCACTGTCAAACATGTGGCAAGGTATTTGATAAAGGCTGGGGAAATCTCAAATAATGAGAATCTTAGGATTAAGTATTTCCCAAGTTCCTTAACCAAAAATGAATTCACTTGGTTTACCACTGTGATACGGTGGGATAACTTACTTGGGATGTTTTGTGTTTGATCGTAATTGTTGCGGTTAGCAAGAGTCACCACCGACTTTTCTTTTATCCAAAAAGGAAAGGCTGAAAAGAACAGGAAAGACCTTTGAGATTATTTTCTTGAGTTCGGGGGGTAGATTATGAAAAGGGAAGGTATTAGCACCATTTTCATCCATAGTAATCTATGGGCTCTTAGTTGCTTGCTAGATCACTTGCTTTGTTTGAAAATGTGCTTTGTGGTGGTTTTGAAAGTATTTTTGAAAAGGCGCCTTCGTTTAGGAAAACATTGTAATGATTGTCGTTTCGGCGAAAATGTATACAGAGTGTTGGACTTTTGAAAATATTTCAATGTTTTGAAAGTATTTGGTGTGTGTTTGCAAGGATGTTTGTTTTTGAAAGTGAGCAAGCAACTGAGAATTTTTTCTACCTACTCAAAAGCCTTTGTTCATTTCTTCCTTCCTTGGATATTGCTATCTCACCATTGATTGGTAAGAAGCCTTATCTTTGGATGTAAAGGGACAGGCGCGGGTCATCGTATAGTCATGATAGAAATGTTTTGAGATATCTTAGCATTTCTCTTTGAGGGACTTAATATCATTTTAAATGCAACAATTGTAGCTTCATCGAGGGACTACGATCTTGTATTTTTTATTGTTTTGCTAAAATATCTCACGTGCATAATATGACCATTTTTCATAAGGCAACAAGTGGAATTACCCTAGGGGTGCATTTGTGAGTAGTGTGTTTGATTTGCATGCATTTAGTCTTTGATTAGGGGTGGTCTACTTTTTGAAATAATGTACATGAATTAAAATTTACAAATGGGGATTACAAAAAATTAAAATCTTAATTATCTATTACAACCATATTGAAATAATGTACATGAATTAAAATGGACTTGTTTTGTTTTTGAAGAATGAACTAGTTTAAGAAAATATTTTTGGTCTTTTGATTTTAAAATAAATAAAGCAAAGTGTATGAATATAAAAATATTTTTGGTGTTTTTAATTATTAAAGATAAAATAAAATAATAAGAGGAAAAGGGGTCAGAATTATCACGTTGCTGAAAGAAGAGGGAACCGAAGTTCTGACTCCGGTACATTGTAAATCAGAAAGAAAATGTTAGCAGAAAAGGGGAAAGTCAGAAGCTTTGGGTCCGCTGGGAACAAAGGGAAGTCTAGGAATTATAATGTCATTGGCAGGTCAGAAGTTTTGATAATGGATATGTGAGGTATCAATGTTGTTGGATGGGGATATCTATAAGTTCTGGTCTAGGAATATTGTCTGACAGATAAATGGGTGAAAATGTCAATAAATAAACCTAAAAAAGATGTTTCTGGGGCTAGAACCCAGGACCCTTAGCACTAATGTCTTATGCGCATGCTTTCTACCACTAGGGTGGCTGTATATCCGGTATTAGAAACAGAAGCATAAACATGTATCACAAAGTAAGTTCTGATGATGGACTTCATCTCCTTCTCCATGCTAATCAGAGCATCTGCAGCTTAGCCATTTCTTAACAAAACAGAAAATGCAAACATAAAATGAGTAACAGGCGTTAGAAATGCAATTAAATGGCACCAATCGTTTGCAAACTTAATGATAAACACGAATATACAATCAAAATATGCATAGAATGAGTAAATCAATGAAAACGAATTTGAATTTGGAAGCAAGTCGTGATACCTATATCTTACAATTCCAGGCGTGAGAGAGCTTGCAAATGGTTGGAATTCCTTCTGGAGATGTCCAAGAACCTGTTGGTATCGTGAGAATGGTATGAACTGGCCTCTAATATGGAAATTGGATCACAACTTTTCTTGAAATTTTTTGAGCTTTGTTTCACCTCTGGACGATTGCTTGCAACCTCCTTATACCTTGCTCTCATTCTGTATATGTAATACAAACTATTAGGTCAACAAAAATGACCTCAATATTGCTCATCATGGGGATTTGATTTGATCTTTCATAGCATATGATTCCTTTCTAATTTTACTCAAATCCAATCTTTTTCCAACCAAATTGACCTTGCACGAGTTGATCTTCAATTGAAAGCATATAAGATCTTCTTTCAATGCAAAAAATCATCCTTAAAATATAATATATGATTTATTAAGATTTATTTGATTTTATTTGAATTTTAAATGAATAAAAATCAAAATAAATTAAATAAATGATTAAATAAAGCATGGAGGGTCCCATGGGTCATGGACTATGTTAGGAATGAGATGCAAGCATAAAAAGTTGGGGCCATTAAGCAAAAGATGCAAATTTGAGCATATTTGACTTTTGGCAATTTTGCAAAAAAGGTCAACTTGGCCAATGCACAACTCTCTCAATTTTGACCCTAGAGAGTTGTTCCTGGAATTTTTAGAAATCTTGTGATATCCTTTAAGCAACCCTTTTGGTCTCATCTCAATTGAGTCTTACATGTTCATGTATGGAGCTTTGACCCAAAAGGTGTTTTTGTTGACTTTTCAAAATGACCTATAATGTCAAAATTCATATCTCTTTGTGAGTGCATATTTTGAACTTGGGAGCTGAAGATGAATTGTAGGGAATTGAATCGTCTTCAAAATGATCTTTGGATGGGTAATTTTTGATAAAGTATGAGAAAGTTTAACTTGGTCAAAGTTGAGTTGACTTTTCCCGCAAAACCCTAATTTAGCAACTTTTGGTTTTTGATGAATTGTGAGCAATCCTTGAGGAATCATCATCAACCCTTGATCAAATGATGAATAATACTTCAAAATGAGGATGCTGACCAAAAATCTTGAAGTTTGACTGTATGTGGGCCACAATTGCCTTTTGACCTAGCACAGTCGATTTTCAGGCCTTTGAGCAATTGACTGAGCAAACATCCTCTACAAGGCTTGAAACTTGACATGGATGATATTGAGAACATATTAGGACAATGGTGAGCATTTGGGATCCTTTGGACTCAATCATCTTGAAGCATAATGAAACCCTAATTTGAGGTAGACTGCCCTAGGAGAGAGTTTGTCTGGTCAACCCTTGGACTTCCTTGAGCAATTTGAGGACCTCACTTGACATGTATTGAGAAATATGGGAGGGAAAATTTTGGGGTACAAACCATCCAACGTGACTGGGGAAAGTATCAGGATAAATATTTTGGTTGATTTATACTGAAATAGTAGATGTCTTTTTGCCTATTTTTTAACCTGGAAAACATAAATCTAACCAGAAGAGGACTTTGTTTGCCTGTTATCTATGATGAGCCAATGTAGGGCTGTTTTTAGGAGACAAATGAGAGAGAAGCCTGGCTAGGGCTGCTTCAGAGCGAGTGTGTGTAAAACTATGTTTGGAGATGTGGCAAAGGAAACTGGGTATGGTTGCTTCATGATGAGTTCATGTGAGACTTCATCTGGAAATGTACGAGAAAGAACCTGGGTAGGGTAACTTCATGATGAGTCCGTGTAAAACTTCATCTGGAAATGTATGAGAAGGAACCTGGGTAGGGTAACTTCATGATGAGTTCGTGTAAAACTTCATTTGGAAATGTATGAGAAGGAACCTGAGTAGGGTAATTTCATGATGAGTCCGTGTAAAACTTCATCTGGAAATGTATGAGAAGGAACCTGGGTAGGGTAACTTCATGATGAGTCTGTGTAAAACTTCATATGGAAATGTATGAGAAGGAACCTGGGTAGGGTAACTTTATGATGATTCGTGTAAAACTTCATCTGGAAATGTATGAGAAGGAACCTGGGTAGGGTAACTTCATGATGAGTCAGTGTAAAACTTCATCTGGAAATGTATGAGAAGGAACCTGGGTAGGGTAACTTCATGATGAGTCCGTATAAAACTTCATCTGGAAATGAGAAGGAACCTGGGTAGGGTTGCTTCAGGATGAGTCCGTGTAAAACTGCATATGTGTAAGATTGTTTGTGTAAAGTTTATTTGGAAGTCAAAAAGGAACCCGTGTAAGATTGCTTCATGATGAGATATGAATCCATGTAATATTGTTTCATGATAAGCCTGTGTAAAGCTACATCTGGTCACATAGGTAGTTGCTCTGTCTTGCTTCAGAAACTAAACTTAGACCTGTTGAAAATTGTTGATGATAGCCATTTGTTAATTGACATTTTCCTGAAAAGGTAAAACATTAGCTCTATGCAATGTCATGATGTATGAAATGCACGGTATCCTCAAAATAAATGAGATAATGCCTTATACATTTATCATGTATGTAAATAAGATATATGAAATGTGAAATGTTATTGAAGTGTATCTTTGTTTGGAAAATAAATCTTTGGCAAATGCTGCGGAGCTTTGGGGAAATAAAATCCCGGACTACTGTTGTGGACAAAAAGTATACTACTCTTTAGACCTTGATTTAAGATGTTTCCACTGGGGATTCCCATTTTGTTGATTGGGGAGAAACTCCGTTGGGGAATACTGGCTTTGCTTGAGTAGAAAACTCTGTGGAGGACGTTGATTTCTGCTTGGGGAAAGGAGTTTAGGAGCCTCAGTCGTTTGTTGCTCTACTGGAGAGTTATCTTGGGGAAGATTAAATTAATTGTTATCTGGTCGTATTCCAGTCTTCACAGAAAATTTCTTGGGAGAGTAAAGTTAAAGTGTTATCTGGTCGGTTTCCAGGCTTCGTGGTAACTTACTGGGGATTGTAGAGCAGTCTACTGGGGAGAGGAGTTATGGTCCCTTGATTTGTAGCAATCGGAGAGGAAAAATCAAGCTGGGGAATTTGTAGTTTGTTGAGGAAATAAACCTTGTCACCAGTCTGTTGGGGAGGTGTCTTCTTTTGGCAGAAATTCTCTAGTATTCTTGAGGTCGACTCAGTTGGGGAGAAGTTTTCAGAGATTGAAAACCTGGCTATGGGTCATCCTATGAACAGGATTTTGAAGGAGATTTGTCACTGCATCTAGTAGCAGGTGTTTGTGGCACTTCCAGGAAATGTTTGACTGTACGTAACCCTTTGTTGTGATTTGCGTTCAATTCCCCAAGTGATTCAGATACAGACCTGCCCCCGGTTATTAAGCATTTCTTGAGAGATTTCTTGATTGGACTGCCCTAGGTGTGTTGGATAGTGACACTCCATGCCCACTGCTTATAGGAGATATGTTATTAGAGGCATCTTCCCACTTGAAATGATTTTGTTCATTGAGAGACTTTTTGTTCACTGGATATTCGTCGTGCGAATTTCTCTGTTGTCAAACAAATAGCCATATGCAAACAGTGATATTCAAATAATGCAAATTTTATGCTTGTCTTGAAGTTTTGAAAATGCGTTTTAGTAGATAAAAGAATTTTTGTAAGAAAAATCAACTCAGGATTTAGAGTAAAGCCTTACAGGAGTCAAGATACCTTTTGTAACAGTATGCTTTCGAATTAACCCATGCTTCAATTAGGACTTTCGAAGGGTTGTAATATGGCTTGGTTCACGGTTTAAGAAATAAAGGATAAAGGCTCAAATTTTATTTGTACCCACCCATTATTCGTGATGTTCTTCATTCCTAAACTCAGTTATCTGTACTTTCGAACCCCAACGACATTTTGGTGATGGTTCAGACAAGTTTAGTTTATCGGAAAGCAGTCATTTTTGCAACGTTTTTCATGTTGGTAGAGGATCTGTAGTGACCTCTTTTTTTGGTTTATTATCCCTGATTTTTCCTGACTGTTCTTGTTTTTCATATTACAGTCAGCGAGATGCCCCAATTTTTCTTAAGTCTCCTTCGTAGGTTTTGACTTAGTGGGCTTTTCTTTTCTTTTTCCGAGAAATAACGACTTCCTATGTGATAGGGAACCATCACCGTCTTTTGATTCCAGAGGAATGTTTTTGATGTCATTCATTGTATTACAAAGTGAAAGTTTGCGACTAAACACGCACTTGAATTAACTGAGAGACTACCCTGCCCCAGGTTTTGATTAAAGGTTTCAATTTGTGTAAAAAGGAAACTCCTACTTCTTTGGCTCAAAGGGGTTAACTAGGGATTATCTTCCTTATAACTCCAGTGTTTAGGATTTGAAAGAACGCATGTACATCGTCAGCAAGGTCTGTTCAAAAGCATACTGTATGAGATCAATGGCATTATTTTCGTCATCCTCCCTCTAAAGGCTTATAACTTTTAGCAAGAGTTGAGAGTAAAAATCATAGTTTAAATATAGTGAAAACGAATGGATGAATTCAAGACAAACATATGCAATGCATTAATGAATCATATTTTAACATTAATAGATAATTTTTTGAACAACAAAAGAGATTACAATTGAAAATTCAAAATGAACAGGACGCTCCAAATGATTTGGCATAGGAGCAGTGATTACGTTTGAAGTCTCCGGAGGATCAAACTCGATCTCCTTGGCGTCAATCATATTTTGAATCTTGTAATTCAGCGCCCAACAATCATTAGTATCATGCCCGGGACTGCCAGAATGATAAGAACATGTTGCATTAGGATTGTAGTTAGGAGAAGAAGTCTTAGGGTTTGGATGAGGTCCTATCAACATAATCAAGTTCATCCTCAACAAGTTTTGTAGTGCTTGAGACAACGGCATCTTGATGTTGGTAAACTATCTTTTGGGCTCGTTTGGCCTTCGTTGATTTCCCCTTTGTTGTTGTCGCTGCGACGCAGGACCGGAGATCAGGACTGCCCCCACATGTTGGTCATGATTGCTCTTGTTAAGACTCTTTTGACCATACACATCATTGGACTCTTTCTTCCCATTGTATGACTTTTTATGAGCATCAGAGGGTGTAGCCCCTTAGATCTTTTCGCTTTTGATGCCAGCTCCGACCCTTTCGCCAGTCAGTATTATCTCGGTGAACCCGGCTAAGGAGATTCTGATTTGGTGATTAAAGAAAGGTCCTGTCAAAGTTCCCATGAAGATGTTAATCATCTCCCTGTCAGTTAATGGGGGTTGCACCCTACCAGCCAAATCTCTCCACTTTTTGGCGTATTCTTTTAAGCCCTCATTGGAACGCATGGTCATATTCTGCAACTGCACACGAGTTGATGCAAGATCAGCGTTGTATTGGTATTGCTTGTAAAAAGCAGTGGCTAGATCTTCCCAAGTGTGAATGTGGGAACTCTCCAATTGATAGAACCACTCAAGTTGCATCCCAGCTAAACTCTCTTGGAAGAAGTGGATCCAAAGCTTCTGATCAGTTGTGTATGGGTTAATCTTGCGGACATAAGACTTTAGGTGCATCTTAGGGCAAGAGACTCCATCATACAGGGCAAAGGTAGGGATTTTGAACTTTGGTGGGATGACCACTCCAGAAACCAAACCCATGTCTCCTAAGACCAAGCTAGGCACATCTTGGAACTTCACAGCTTTTAGTCTGTCTTCAAGCTGTTTATATTTTTCATATGCTGGTGGATACTGCTCCTCAGAAGAGTCAATGTCATCAGTAGCTATGTTAGCTCTAATGCTTCCAGCTTCCTCTTCTTGACTGTCTTTAGAAGAAACATCTTCTTTTTGAGCTAGTTGGGCATGCCCCTTGGACCTTCTCCTTACGTTGAGGATGACATACTTTTTCTTCTTCTTTCTCTCTTTGGTGAAGAGTGTTTTCAGATCTTCCTGCCCCTTGGCCAAGTTCATGAGTGCTTGCTGGAATTGAGCTTTTGAGCTTGGAGATCTATTTGCTCTAGATCCATCTATACTGAAATAAACAGTAAGAAGATAAGGAAACCTATACGGGAAAACGTGTTATGATGACATGTATGATATGTGGATGCAATGTTTTCAAGGATCTCGCGGGGTAAACACAAGAAGATGTTAGAATTTGAACATTGATTAACAACTTTGATCGAAAAACTTTGTATTGGTGGTTATCCTTCCACGATAATCAAGCTCACCATGTCAAGTGGGTCGTATCCCTTGACTCAAGTTGTACTTTGACCTTTGACGTCGTTTGATTAGAGGAAAAATAAATCCTCTTACCCCTTGATAGACGTCTGGTTCAACATGACCCTGCATCATAGACCCTTAAGACCCTTGAAACGGTTATTGAAAAGGCTATGGCATGATGTTATGATGTTATGTACAAGTGTGCAAAGTAACCAAGTTGTTACGTACAAATAATAATATACACACAAAGCAGACAAGTCCTTAGGTTTAGGCTTGCATGGGGTTTGCAGGTAAGTACCCTCTTGAAGTTTAGTTGGCTCAACCTGTCCTAGTAATAGTAACCGAGTTCTAAAGGGTATCAATATCACTGGCCTTTCTTTTAGGCATTGTCTCAGTACAATCAATCTTTTCTTGCGACCGATATATCCCAAAAGTCCAATCTCAATGAGTGTAGTATCGAGTATCAACCAATTTTCAGCTTTCCACTAAAACCGGTCATCTCACTACGTCCTAATGGCCAAGTTGTTCAATTAAGGTTCTAAGGTCAGTTAGTGCTTCATGAAGCCACTCAGCGGTCCCGTATTCTTCTCGATTTAACACAAGGGATACTGGTACTCACAAATGCGTCACACTAACATAACCATTGTTTCAACCATATCGGTCTACGCCGTACAGTTTCCACAATCTATTTCTACTTACCTAAAAAGGTGTCCCAGATTCGGGTAGAGGATCAAAGCAAGCCCAAACAGGGAACCATAATGTAAAGAAAACAAGTAAAACAATGAAAGCAAGTAAAGGTGATCTAGCCCTAAGGTAACCCCACTTTTAAACCATTCCCCAACAGAGTCGCCGACTTTTCTTTTATCCAAAAAGGAAAGGCTGAAAAGAACAGGAAAGACCTTTGAGATTATTTTCTTGAGTTCGGGAGGTAGATTATAAAAAGGGAAGGTATTATCATCCTTTTCATCCATAGTTATATATGGGCTCTTAGTTTCTTGCTATATCACTTGCTTTGTTTGAAAATGTGCTTTGTGGTGGTTTTGAAAGTATTTTTGAAAAGGCGCCTTCGTTTAGGCCAACTTTGTAATGATTCTCATTTCGGCGAAAAATGTATACAAATGTTGGACTTTTGAAAATATTTCAATGTTTTGAAAGTGTTTGGTGTATGTTTGCAAGGATGTTTGTTTTTGAAAGTGTTTGGTGTATGTTTGCAAGGATGTTTGTTTTTGAAAGTGAGCAAGCAACTAAGAATGTTTCTACCTACTCAAAAGCCTTTGTTCATTTCTTCTTTCCTTGGATATTGCTATCTCACCATTGATTAATAAGAAGCATTCTCTTTGGATGTAAAGGGACGAGTGCGGGTCGTCGTATAGTCATGATAGCAATGTTGTGATATATCTTAGAATTTATCTTTGAGGGACTTAAGATCATTTGAAAGGCAACAATTGTAGCGTCATCGAGGGACTATGAACTTGTATTTTTTATTGTTTTTCTAAAACATCTCACATGCATAATATGACCATTTTTCATAAGGCAACAAGTGGAATTACCCTAGGGGTGCATGTGTGAGTAGTGTGTTTGATTTGCATGCATTTAGTCTTTGATAAGGGGTGGTCTACTTTTTGATTTTATCTTCCCATACAAATCCTAATTACTAGCATTTATATGAAAGCGATAAATTATGGAAAGTAAATATTGTACGCTATTACAATCATTAAGGGGGTGGGGTGTACAAATTTACAAATGGGGATTGCAATAAATTAAAATCCTAATTATCTATTACAACCATATTGAAATAATGTACATGAATTAAAATGGACTTGTTTTGTTTTTGAAGAATGAACTAGCTTAAGAAAATATTTTTAGTCTTTTGATTTTAAAAGAAATAAAGCAAATGTATGAATATAAAAATATTTTTAATGTTTTTAATTATTAAAGATAAAATAAAATAATAAGAGGAAAATGGGTCATAATCAGCATGTTGCTGAAATAAGAGGGAACAGAAGTTCTGACTCCAGTACACTGCAAATCAGAAAGAAAATGTTAGCAGAAAAGGGGAAGGTCAGAAGCTTTGGGTCCGCTGAGAATAAAGGGAAGTCTAGAAGTTCTGATTACTTAGGGAATCTTGGAATTCTAATGTCATTGCCAGGTCAGAAGTTCTGATCATGGATATGTGAGGTTTCAATGTTGTTGGATGAGGATATCTAGAAGTTCTGGTCTAGGAATATTGTCTGACAGATAAATGAGTGAAAATGTCAATAAAGAAACCTAAAAAAGATGCTTCTGGGGTTAGAAGCTAGGACCCTTAGCACTAATTGCTTATGCGCACGCTTTCTACCACTGGGGTGACTGTACATCTGGTATTAGAAGCAGAAGCATAAACATGTATCAGAGTAAGTCCTGATGATGGACTTCATCTCCTTCTCCATGCTAATTAGAGCATCTGCAGCTTAGCCATTTCTCAGCAAAACAGAAAATGAAAACATAGAAGTTATGGCAAGTTTCATCATGGTTTCAGAAATGTAAATCTGGAACAAGCATGAATTTTATAATCCTAATTCTGGATCCTAATTTTCTCAAGAAGTTATGAACTGAAACTTTCCATACTTAAGCAAAAATACATGAATCTATGAATATGTATAGAATCAGATTCATGATATCTACATTGTATCTTTGAAAATGCAAGCCTAGCAATTCCTAATTAATGAGATACAAGTCAGAAGAACTTACCTTGAAGCTGGAAATTATTGTGTGAACTAAAGCCTGGTTCTGATTGTTGTGATGTTCTGGTCAACTTCCCTCAATTCTCAAAAAGCTGGAACAACCCTTAACTTGAACTATGAATGGCTGGAGTGTCCGGGATCAGCCAAGAAACAATGTTCTAACTTTTTTTTGAGATGGAGATTGATGAAGACTGTGTTACAGTCTGAAAACAGAAGTTGGGATAGCTTCTAAGTGTATATCAGAAACTGTGTTGATAATTTGGTCAAGAAACACTTGAGGAAAATTGGAGTTTGAATGCAAAAATCAGAAACTAGCAGGTTTTGTATTTGTGTTTGCAGTTTCGGATTCCTGGAATTTTTAGCAAGGTTTCAAGGCTTTTTATTATCAATTTTTTGACCTCTTTACAATTACAAATGAAGTTCAATTTATAGGAAAGGATTTCGTAGCTTGGAGAAGTCAAGTGTACAACCATCATGCTAGGGCGCTAACTTGTTCTTGAAGAAAGTTAAATAAGTATGGTGGTTAGCAGCTTTTACCCGTGCCTAAGCTGGATTTGTAAGCATGAATTAAGGAAAAGTAACCTCAGAGGCAAAAGCAAAGCATGGGCCCAGCATAAACTTGTACAAAAGTTTGCTTTTCAAGGACAACAATGGTATTTCTATGCCACACGTGGGGAAATCCTTTGGACAAAGACTCAAAAGTGGGTGCGAGCATTAAATGATGATGAGATTTGTCAAAACAGAATCCTGCAATATAATATTATGTGCCATAGCTTAATCTGGATCAGAAGTTCAGCATGAACATCCAACTTATGATCTTTGAATCTCCCTGCTCCAACATGTTCCGAAGGAGTTCTCAGACTTTTCAGAAAGCTTGTAACACGCTTTATATACTTTCTTTGAATTACTCTTGCAAACTCTGGTTGAACCTTCATGAAAACTGGCCCAGAAGTTCTAACCAAATTTTGTCTTGGAAATGTCCAGAATTTACTGAATGCTTCAATTTCATGGACGTGTCTTCAAGGATTTATAACTTGAAATCCCAGCACTTCTAGAAGATGTTATGTTCTGCAATGTTTGAGATCTCATTGAGTTCTACACTTCTTGTGTCAGAAGTTCTTCCAGAATCAACTTGCATCATGGTGAAAATTTGGCCAGAAGTTATGAACTTGTCATATTTCTTAAACACATAGAAAAATTTCTAAGTATTTAGAATTTTGACTTTCCCAAAGTAAATTTGACTTTTGATTTTCTTAATGAAACAAACTTCATATTCTAACATTCCTTGATGAAATATGATTCTTGAAACTTGATTTTGACCAAAAAGTCAAAGTTTGACTTATCAGTGTGCATTTGACCATTTTTCCCTTGTGCCAATTCCAGATCTAAATTGATGTATCAGTGCTGCAAACCTAACGTCAGGGAAGATCTTGTGAGAAAATCCTTGAGAAATGAGAGGGAAAATTTTGGGGTACAACAACCACACTCCTAGCCAATTCGATCCACAATTGGAATCAATTGGAAAGATTGTTCCATGAACAGTTCTATATTGGACAAACCAAAATAAGTTTGAAAGAACTGGCTAGTGTGAAGAGGAGGTTCAATGAGCCAATTGATGAGTATCTAAACAGATTTCGACTACTCAAAGCCAGATGCTTTACACAAGTTCCTGAACATGAGTTGGTCGAAATGGCTACAGGAAGCCTAGATTATTCCTTTAGGAAGAAATTAGATACCCAATACCTGAGAGGTACGGCCCAATTGGCCGATAGAGTTTGACAGGTGGAACGACTTAAGGCTGAGAAAGCTAAGGCAAATAAAAAACATCGAAGAGAAAGAGTAGCATATGTCGAAATGGATGATGACGATCCTGAGACGTCTAGTGACCCTATAACTATCAAAGAGAGTGAGGTCGATTTAGCATAATTAAAGCAAGCACCACCATACTCTTGCAAACTGTTAACACCCTCAAATGGGAAGAATCCTATTGAATCTGAGAATAGTAATGATAGGTTCCCAAAGAAAACGTATAGCTTCGACGTCACAAAATATGACAAAATATTTAACTTGTTAGTTAAAGATGGCCAAATGATAGTGCCCCCAGGGGCAAAAATGCCTCCTTTAGATCAAAGGAAAAAGAGAGGTTTTTGTAAATATCATAATTTTTTGGGCCATAAAACCTCACAATGTTTTCTTTTCAGGGATCTCATTCAAAGCGTAATAAAAGACGGCATACTAAAGTTTGCTGACAAACCACCCATGAAGATTGATGCAAACCCGTTGCAGGCAGATGCCCATTATGCTGAACCATCATGCATCAACATGGTCGAAATATTAGAAAACTTCATCAACAAACCTGTTTTTGGCAGTTTCACTGAAGACATTAGCAGAAAAGCTGTCAAAGAGATACATAAAAAGGCTACTGAAGGCCTAAACAAGGGAGCCACTGATGGTTCGAACAAAGGAACTACTAAAGGTTCCTACTTGGCTGCTGTCACAGGTTCAACAGAAGGCCTAGAAGCCAAGATGCATAAACTAAGTGTAGCTGGTAAGAGCAACATAGAAATAAATATGGTTGAAGTGTCCGAACCTAAAGCTGCAAATTCAGAAGACAGCATCAGACAAGAGGAAATCAACAAGCTTGCCTTTCCTAAGGAGAACGAAAATATGGCAGATTTTCTATACAGATGCTAGAAAAAGAAGTTAGAGGCTATGCCGTGTCCAAGATGTAGTTCTATCTTCGACAAGAAAGCTGCTGAGCACATACAAGGTGTGCGTACAGCAAAGAAAAAGTGGGCAACAATGCTCAGTCTAACATGGATCCTGTAGTAAGGTATGATCCTAAAAGGGGATACCAAAAGGGGCCAGTGAACCAGTTAAATAGGCCATCAACTTTCAAGCCTCCAACAAATGTCCCTGTGGATACTTGGTTGAAGACAGCAAATAGGAAAAGGCCCAACAAGGGAAAATGACAGACATTCGATATGCCAAGAGGATCCTCTTTGGCCTACAGAAAGGAATTTTAGTCAACAACAACAAACAGGGTTGCTCATGTGTCAAACAATTACAAAGGAAATAAACATATGACCTACTCCCAATGAAGAAGGTATCAGAGACAGCGAAAGGCTGAAAGAGAAGCCGCAGAAGGGCCCTAACCAGAAACAAGCACTAACATGCCACAAACAAAAAAGAAGGCTAAACCAAGAATGCCTTTGGAGAGGAAGTCAATTGTTAAAAAGATGGTGTGTCCTGAACAAAGTGAATCGAAAGAAGGATCTGATTCTTGGTATGATGCTACATTATACATCATGGTAAATGAAGTGTCTGTGCTTCCCAGAGAATACGGACGACTAGTCGAAGTTAAAGAGACAGAGTGGGAGGTCGAACAAGAAATGGCCAAACATAGGCCAGTGTGCTACTATGTTATGAATAATGGATGTGTGGAAGAGAAAAATGCCTTCTTCGAGCGTCCTACTGTGGCAATGAGGAATCACCTCAAACCTTTGTTCATAAGGGCAAAAATAGGGGAGGCAACCATCAACAAAGTTTTGGTTGACTGTGGTGCCACAGTTAACATAATCCCTCAAATTATGCTGAGAAAGCTGGGTAAAGGAGATGAAGACATCAAGCCCCATAACATGGTTTTATCAAACTATGAAGGTGGAATTAGGACTACCATGGGAGTAATAGAATTAGACCTCAAAGTGGGAACCATAGTTCGACCAACAATGTTTATGGTCACCTCAGAAAAACCCAACTACATTTTGCTCCTAGGCAGGGAGTGGATCCATGGCATAGGAGAAGTACTATCATCAATGCATCAGCATGTTACCATCTGGCGTCTAGATGGAATAGTAGAAAATATTGAAGCTGATCAAAGTTACTATATGTTCGAAGTCAACAATGCTGATAGGACAAGCTTCAACAGAAATTTGGCTCACATAGGGCCATGTAATCCTCCAGACTTCCACTTGGCGCCAACACCCAATGCTTTATGCTCCCTATACCTACACTCAGATCATGGATTCCAATGGGATAGGGAGGATTTGTCAAACATTGATTATGGAGGGATTGATGATATACGGCCAACAGGTTGGGGAAGTAATTTCAGTGATCATGACTGAGTCATAAGCATTATAGAGGATTTCGGCATAAGTTGCCGAAAATAGGATGATAGCAGACTTAGAGGCTGAAGTGAAGTATATGGTGTCAAAGCCAATGTACAAGTGCCACTTCCAGAAGGCCCTGGTAAATATTTAGAACCAGAACCACCTGAATCAAAAGGGGAGGAAGTGCAAGGCCAGAGGCTAGATTCCATCTATGATGGTGAGCCTTTGGTTTTCGAGAAGGATCTACTGGCAAGATATATTAGAATGCTAGCACAAGATCCTCTTGAGGAAATATACTTGGGCGAAGGAATGGTGAAGAGACCAACATACATCAGTGCAAAGATAGATCCAGAGCTTAAAGTCGAAATAATCCAATTGTTAAAGGAGTTTAAAGACTGCTTTGCATGAGATTATGATGAAATTCCTGGTCTCGATAGAGGATTGGAGGAGCTTCAACTACCAATAAAGCCTGGAAAAAAGCCTATCAAGCAAACCCCAAGGAATTAAGCACCAGAGATATTGTCAAAGATCAAGACAGAAGTTGAAAGACTACTGAAATGAAAGTTCATCCGAATGACTAGGTATGTCAAAGGGATTGCAAATATAGTACTTGTTATAAAGAAAAATGGCACCTTAAGAGTGTGCATTTATTTTAGAGATCTAAATGCTGCAACACCCAAGGATGAATATCTAATGCATGTGGCAAAAATGCTTGTTGATTCTGCCGCTGAATTCGAGTACATGAGTATGCTTGATGGATACTCTAGGTATAATCAGATTTTCATTGCTGAAGAAGATGTATCGAAAATAGCATTTTGATGCCCTGTGGCTTTAGGCACTCACGAATGGGTAGTAATGTCTTTTGGCCTAAAAAATGCAGGGGCAACATATCAAAGAGCAATGAACTCTATCTTCAATGATTTTATTGAAACTTTCATGCATATTTATCTTGACGATATTGTTGTTAAACTTTTTCATGGAAGAATCACATAGACCATCTTCGACAATCCTTCGAAAGGATGAGAAGCTATGGTCTAAAGATGAATCCTCTAAAGTGCGCTTTCTGCGTAAAAGCATGGGACTTCTTAGGCTTGGTGGTCCATAAAAAAAGGAATCGAAATAAACCAGAACAAGACCAAGGCTATTTTGGAAGCGAAGGCACCAACAAACAAGAAGGAGTTGCAATCTCTACTTGGCAAGATAAATTTTTTGAGGAGATTTATATCCAAATTAAGTGGAAAGGCGCAAGCCTTCTCACCCATACTTCGACTCAACAAAGAAGGATTCTAATGGGGGCAAGAACAAAAAGAGGTCTTCGACAAAATCAAAGGATACCTCACCAAGCCACCTATTCTGGTACCTCCTTATAGAAATAGGAGTATGAGATTGTACATAGCTGCATCTGATAAAACTTTAGGAAGTATGTTAGCTCAAGAAGATGAAAATGGCGTCGAAAGGCCCATCTACTACCTCAGTAGAGTTTTAAATGATGCAGAAACTAGATATAGAGAAGTTGAAAAACTATGTTTATGTCTTTACTTCTCATGTACAAAACTCAAGAAATATATTAAACCAATTGATTTTTATGTTTCATCTCATTTTGATGTTTTCAAATATATGTTGTCGAAACCCATCTTGCACAGTCGAATTGGAAAATGGGCACTTGCATTGATTGAGTATTCACTAACCTTTATGCCTCCCAAGGCTGTAAAAGGATAAGTGGTAGCAGACTTTATAGTCGACCACTCAATAAATGAAGAATCATTAAATTACTTAGAGATTGAACCCTGAAAGTTATACTTCGACGGTTCCAGTCATAAAGATGGAACTGGAGTGGGAGTTCTCATTATTTCTCCAAATAAAATTCCAACAACATTTCAAGTACAAGATCGAAGGTTCCTGTTCGAACAATGAGGCTGAGTATAAAGCTTTAATTGTAGGCCTTAAAATCTTGTTGGAATTGGGGGCAACTCGAGTCGAAATAATGGGAGACTCAGAGTTAGTCATAAGGCAAGTTACAAAAGACTACAAATGTATAAGATAAAATCTGATCATGAACTTTGTAATAGCCAATCGCTTGTTGAAAAAATTCGAAGTGATCTACATTCGACATATACCAAGATTAGAAAATCAAGTGGCTAATGACTTAGCATAGATCGCATCTGGGTATAAAATTTCAAAAGAAAAATTGCAACAAGAAATTGAATTTAGAGGAAGGCTAGTATCAACCAAGTTGTCTCCAACAGATTTGGAAACAACAAAGCCGGGGTACGCTGACCAAGAAAACGTTGAGATTTCGTTCATAGACAATCTAACAAAGCAAGATTGGAGAAAGCCCATAGTGGATTATTTGCAAAATCAAGCAGCTTCGACAGAATGAAAGACAAAGTATAGGGCGTTGAGTTATATTCAAATAAGAAATGAGTTATTCAAGAAGACGCCTGAAGGAATACTACTAAAATTCCTGAGTGAAATAAGGCATATATAGCCCTTTCGACTACACATGTTGGAGCATGTGGGGCACATCAAGTAGGCCATAAGATGAAATGGTTGTTGTTTAGAAAAGGATTATGTTGGCCTACTATGTTGAAATATTGTGTTGAGTTTGAAAAAGAGTGCCAAGAGTGTCAAATACATACAGGCATCCAGCATGTACCTGCAAGCGAACTTCACTCAATTGTGAAACCTTGGCCTTTTAGGGGTTGGGCTTTGGATCTTATTGGAGATATTCGACCAGCATCATCTAAAATCCAAAAATATATATTGGTGGGCATTGAATACTTCACTAAATGCATTGAAGAAATTCCTTTAGTCAATGTAGACCAAGAAAATGTTATTGAATTTATTCAAAAAAAATTTTATATAGGTTTGAAATCCCTGAGACAATAACAACTAATCATGGATCAATATTTACTGGTCGAAAAATGCAAGAATTTTCTACAGAAATGGGATTCAAGCTGTTAACATCTACACCTTATTATGCGCAAGCCAATGGCCAATTCGAAGTGGAAAATAAGGTAGTAATTGGCTTAATAAAAAAGCATATAGGAAAAAATCCAAAGAATTGGCATAAGACGTTGGACCGAATATTATGGGCATTTCGAACTTCTCCTAAAGAAGCTACTAATACGACACCATTTCGATTAACCTATGGTCATGACACAGTGTTTCCAGCAGAAATCTGTGTGCAGTCAACAAGAATTCAAAGACATCAAGATATTCCTTTTGAATCTTATTGGAATATGATGTTAGATGAACTGGTTGATTTGGACGAAGAAAGACTGAGGCCTTTCGACCTCGTAAGGATAAAGAAGAAAAGAGTGGAAAAATCTTATAATAAGAGAGTAAAACCTAAGATATTCCTGCCTAAATATTTGGTGTGGAAAGTAATTCTCCCAATGGATCGAAAGGATAGGAACATGGGAAAATGGTCTCCTAAATGGGAAGGACCTTTCAAGATTATCCAGGTATTTTCTGGTGGTGCCTATGAGATCGAAGACTTAAGTGAAGATAAAAGACTATTGAAAGTAAATGGTAAATATTTGAAAAAATATAGACCTACACTTCAAGAAGTTAAAATCATCAGCAATTAACCTTAGTCTAAGTAGACAGCCAAAATTGATAATTCATTAAGTTAGCCAAATGGCTCCAAAACATTACATATACCCATTCTGAGGGTTCTAATATTTGTTAAAAAAGAACGGTTGAACAAAAGAGAAGCCTAATCAAAATGGAAGAGAAGCCTTAATCTGGAGATATTTGATCTTCTGAAGTTCCAAGCGCCTTTCACATAAAGCCCACGACTGATGGAGAGCTTTGATCTTTGCATACAAAGTTTGGGCTTGTTCAGCATACTCCAGTCCACTATTAAGTTCCTCCTGGCTCTCAGAGTCATTGCTGGAAAGAAGATCTTCTCTGCGTTTGTCATTCGCGGCAATCTTAGCCTCAAATTATTTGATTTGAGCTTTCATGCTAGTAGTGTCCTGGTAAATCTCTTTTACCTCCTTTTTTCTGGCTTCTTGTTCTTTCGATAGCTCATTTAGCCTCGAAGTTGATTCAGCAGCAGCAACCCAAACAGCAGAAACACGACCATTTGCCTCTTTAATTTCGAGATTGAGAGTCTTGCGGCGAGTGTAGTCAGTTGAAGCTTAATCTATGATCGAAGTCAGGTCCAAGATGACGCTAGATATTTCTGGGGAAACAGCAAGGAGATCAACAACTTTAAGATTACTTTTCAGAAAGGAAGGGGCAGTGGGTTCTCCCTTTAAGGTCAACATCAGATCTATCTTGAAAATTTGAGCCTTAACCTTTTGAAGTACTTCCTCAATGGGAGAAGCTGAAGTAGATTTACTAGATGCAGTCGAAGCATCACGACTTTGTTTAGAGGAAGTTTCTCTACTTTCAATAATGGCATTCAAATATCCAAGAGGGTTGTTCCTTTTGAGCAGTGCCAAATCTTCTTTGGTGCGAGAACCAGTCGAAGGAACATTTTCATTAGTGGCATGAGCCACATTCTCAGCATTGGCACTTTCGACATTGGTGGGGTTACCTTCCTTTTCTATAAGGTTTTCTCTCTCAGCAGTTGCAGTATTTTCCTCTTCATTGTTTTGTGTGCCTTCCATTTTTGTTTCGACTTCGTCATCTGCAGCTTCTCCTTCTCACTGATCATCATCAATAGCCGGCGAAGTCCTAATATTAGCATGTTGCAAATCCAAATCCTCCTCACTAAGAACCTTATTATTTTGCTCCTCAGTGACTTCAACCTGTTGGTCCGAAGTTTGGTTCACTTTACTGTTTGAGCTTAAGAAGGATCCCTTTGCTGGAGAAGGGTGTGAGTAGAATTACCTTCATTGTTTATTGGGGTAGTCAAATCTTTTACAGGTTTGGGAGCCTGTCTAGAAGTACCAGCACTATCCTGAAGATTAAGAGATTGTTATTAAAATTATGGCAAAATGATTCAAAAAAGGTCTTCGATGGTCGAAAGTATTACCTTAGGAAAAACTTCAATACCAGGGCTCGAATTGTCGCTCTCACTTGGATCATTCATCCTGGCAGCTATTTTCTGCTCAGTTGGTTCTTGGATGACGATGAGAGCAGGTCTAGACCTGCTAGCTGTGACCTTAATTTTGGTTTTTGGACGAGATTCAAGGATGGGATCTGTTTTCTTTAACTTTTTCTTCTTAAAAATAATAGGAGGAGCTTCTTCATCATCACTAGAAAGTTCAATTTCTTGGACTTTCCTCTTTGTTGGCATGGATTTCTTAGTAGCCTAAAGGGAAGGAGTTGAAAACTTCAGCATTAGTGTTGATAGTTTAAAAGGAAAATGATGGTGAAAAGTATTTACCTGTGGTGAAGGTTTCATAGAAGGGTCTCCTCCCTTTGAGCTTTCGGTGACCTTCTTGGAAACTTGTTTGGGAATGGTTCTCTTAACAGTTGAAAAAACAAACAAACAAACAAATGTAAGCCAGATATTGTAAGATTGAATTAAAACAAAATAAGGCATTTTCTTTGGAAGAAAGAGTACCTTTCTTGGTTTTGTCGAAAACAAATAGGAAAGCATCCTAAAGTTGGTTGGCAAAATCTTGGGCATCAAATAACTCTTTGTCGTAGTATTGCCTCCACCAGTCTTCGAATACGATTGAGCATAAAAAGTTGGGTTTGAAATCGAACAAAGTCAAAACAGTTCCACCAACGTATCTACTAATTTTTTTGGTAGAAGCATTTTCAGTATAGTCTGCATTATAATATACTAAGGACTTTTCTCGGGCATAGATGGGGTCTGAAAGCGATTGAATAATGCTAAACTGGAGAGAAATAAGGTTTGGCTGGTAAGAGATAAAGCTGAGTTGATTCTTGGAACCTTTGAATCTCAGTGGCATAATCCTTGGGCGCAAAAAAGACTCCAAAATAGCCACATATTCCTCGACAATAACGTCCTCAACATGATTGTCGGTTGAGGGATATGGTCGAGTAAACCATGTTGGACCCACCATTCGATTAGAAAATGGAGCCATGGTCGAAACATACTCGTTTCACTTCACAAACATCATTATAAAGCTGTTAAAGGCCTTTTGAAATTGTTGGTCTTCATCTGTCGGAGTCAATAAGACCAATCTGGTTCCTTCGATCTTCCTATTAAGAATTTCTGGAGCCCTCTCATTAATTGTGTTCTTCTGAGGAAGAAATGATTCGAACGTGGAATTAAGCAAAAGTTGGAGAAGCCAGAAAGGACCATAAATGACTTTAATTTGAGTCACACCATTACTGATGGACTCATAAATATTGGCTAAAATTAATTCATCCAAACAAAGGTTGTAGCCATGATGAAGCTGAGTGGCTAGAGTGAGCATTTTCTTTGTCACTTCGAGTGACTTAATGTAGAAAACAAAGTGAGACAACTATAAAGCTAAGAAAGCTATGTGTTCCACCTCGGATACATCATCAGTTGATTTGTCATGAAAGTGATTGATGAAGGTGGTATAAGTGAGTTTCGTGGCTGAAAACCCAATGGTGTCTTCAGACATATCCTCAGGCTCGAAGTAATAACCAGTTGGTGAAAGGCCACTGATAACTGTGACATCAAAAAGAGTGGGTGTCACCATTCTACAAGGTAAATGGAAGGTGTAATGTGTGTTTTCCCAGAAACACAAAGAGGACACCAGCATAAGAGGCAATAAGCTAACCCAGTCTTCGAAAGCATGACTAGGTCATAGATTCCCATATCTTCCCAGATTTGGGATTGAGCTGCTTCTATCTTCGACGGTCATTCTGAGTATTCTGAGGTCAAGCTAGGGAAAGACCTAAATATTCTATTCCTTTTGTTCATAAACTTAAGGTTTATATCCTCCTTCATATGGGAATGTTGTTGGTTAGCAGGTGTTGCATCTTCTGATTCGTTCCTAGGCTTATTTGTGCACCCTATGGGTTTTATTCTAGGGTGAGTTGGGAAAAAAGCATTGTTGTGTTGAGGGTTCTCAAGACACACAGACAACGGACCAGACATAGCATACATTTGTCCAGAATATCTAACAGGAATGAGTACCTGTGAGATGTATGCATCACGTTCTTCTTTGGTCATAGGTTCAGGAATGAACCTTCATTCCCCAGATGAAGCAGGGACAGATTTAGTTGGGAAAACATCTATTGGTTGACGTGAATCAGAGGCATCTTTTATCTTTGGGTTGTTTGGAGCATTTGAGAGAAAGCCCATGGTTTTGTTTTTAGAAAGTTTATGAAAGAGATGAAGTTTTTAAGGATTGCTTTTTTGAATGCAAAGAGACGAGGAATATCATATGGTTGAGAAAAATTCCAAAGAGGATGTTTATGGCTATTTATAGAAGCCATGTGTTGTACCCCAAAATTTTCCCTCCCATTTCTCAATATTTTTTTCACCACAAGACCCTTGGAGCTCAAGATCAAGTTAGGGTTTACTCTGCTCAAGACTCCTCCTTACACTGTTGACCCAAATTAGGGTTTGTGTTTGCACAAAGATGTTTTGACCTAAAATGCCCAAAATGACTTTCATGCTTCATGTTGGACTCACAAGTTTATCCATACCAAGTTTCAAGCCTTGATTCCAATCTTTTCCCAGTCAATTGGACAGTTGACCTAGAAATCAGCTGTATTAGGGAAAAAGTCAACTGTGGTCAATTGACAGCCAAACCTCATGATTTTTGACCCACATCAACATTATGAACTCATATGAACCATTTGGTCAAGTTTGGATCACAATTCCACAAGAAATTTGATCAGATCACCAAAAGGGGCAAAATGGTCATTTTTAGGGTTTTGACTGCACAAAGGCAATTTTTGACTATTTGACCTAGCCAATGGAAAACCAAGCTCACATATGGACTCAAGGACTCAATGACATGGTCTTTACACATTCAACAAGTTCAAAAGATCCCAATTGCACAAGATTGACAGATGAATTTTCCAGTCAACTGATCAATTTTTGAGTGTATACTGAAAAGTCAAACTTTGACTTTTTGGTCAAAATCAAGTGTCAAGATTCATTTTTCATCAAAACATGTCAAATTATGAAACTTGTTCATCAAGAAACCAAAAATCACAAATTAGGGTTTGAAATGAAGAAATTTCATAACTTAGAAATTTTCTAAGTTATGAAAATTCCTAATTTTTTCCTAAATTTGTCTCATCTTTTCATCAAGATACATTTGGATTGAAACAAAACTCAAAACATGAAAGTTATAGTCCATTGCAAAATCTACAACTTTGATTCACAAAGTTTCCTCAAAATAAGCTTGTAGCTCAAGTTACAATTTTTGGAACAAGGGTGCAAAACATTCTTAAGTTAGAAAAATTTTGACCTATTCTAGGCAGGATTTTTGCCTAACTTCATTGCCACTTTTCACATGCTTCCACTTGGAATTTCAACTTACATTACAAAGATGGATTGTAGTACACATTCCAAGCTTTCCAAATTGTCCAAGAACTTCTCAAACACCCTTGTGGTTAGGGAGAATCGAATTTGTCAATATGGGAAAAAGTCACTTTGTTCATGGCCATTTTCATGTTCATAACTTAGGCATTTTTGAACTCAGCTTGCACAACTAGATTACAGGCCTTTTATCTCATCCACACTCAATAATTTAATGCAAAACCTTTGTGTCCTAGCATTATCTTGTTCATTAAGCCATTACACAAAAGATTAACCTTAAAATGGAAAAAGCATTTTAGCCATTTTTGAAAAGAAACACTTTATGTCAAGTTCACAATCTAAGAGGTACAGCCATATCTTTGGGCACAAGATTCATGAACAAAGTCCACTGATCAAGAGTGATTTGTGCAGCATAGATTGAGGATAGTACAGGCCTGCATTATGAAGACACATTTCCTTACTTATGAAAGAAGCAACTTTGCAAAAGGGGTCCAACATTGAGTTCCTGTCAAGGGAAGCTTAAACAAACTTTCTCAACACTTTCCATACTCCCTAACTAACCTAAAACACGACCAAACCATCTCTCAAACCTCCATATACAGAAAAACACAGTTTTGTGGCAAAACAGGGCATAGGCTGCAGTTTGAATCCCACAGTCCATTCCTATCGTGCGTTTTAGCTGAAACCTCGTCAAACACACTCCCTATCATCCATTGAAGTTATTCCAAGCATTGAACTGGAACTGTAACAGCCATAGCCAAGTGTGCCATTTTCATTTTTCATATGTGCAGGTTGACTTCTGTAGCTCGATTCAGTAAGATTCAAAGCAAGCCAAGCATAGAGGAAGCACCCCTGGACCTCAAGCAAGCTGTACAAGTCCTCACACTGCATTGAAAGTGCCTCCATTGTTGCACACGATTCAAGCTGAACAGGTAAAAGTTTGAACTTCTATCTCTCTATCCAAGCATATCTAGGCTTAGGTTTGTGAAGAAGTTATGTTCTACTCATGGCCCTGAAGCTACCCATGTCATTACTTTTCATTTATGTTGTGTGTACTGAGAGAATTTTGAAACTGAATATCTGAAAAAAGCTAGGTCAGGAATTGGGGGAGGAGAAATTCTCTCTCATTTCTGAGAGTTAGATCAAGTTCTTGATATGTATGGAATCGTGACAAGATGCTCTACACTTTTGATGTTGTAAGTTTTTGTTAAAAACCAAGGGATCAGAAGTTAGCAGTTGGAGACGGAAACGCGCATTTTCTGTTGTTTGAATATTGCTGGAGGTTGAAGATAACTTCCTTTGGGCTGGGCCTGAGATATTTTTCTTTTTGCACCACTTTATTCCACATACACCCCCTTGGCCCATTGTGTTATTTTTTAATCATTTTTGACTTTTTCTTTTTTATTCTGACTTGTTATTTTTTGATAAAACATAAAAAATAATAAAAACATTTTTTCAACCATTTTTGCATTTTATTTGAATTTTATTTGTTTTATTTGAGTTTATACATATAAATAACATATATATCCTTTTATTTAAAATACTAAAATAATACTAATACATTTTTATTTTCTGATTTTTATTTTATTTTATCTCTTGAAAACATTTTCTAAAAAATATACTTTTTTTTGTAAATAATAAATATTTTATTTTTGTACATATTTAATATATTTAATATATAATATAAATACTTATATATTTATTAGAATATTTAGGATAAAAATACAAAAATAATACATTTTTATTTTTATTAATATTTGACCTCAAAAATACTTTTTTTACAATATACTTCATTTTTATTTATTTTTTGTATATAATTAATACACATTGTATATATTAAATAATAAATACCTTTTATTTGCAAAATTAGGGTTTTGCCCTAAACATGAAAACATCCAAAAATTAACCTTTTTTATTATTTCACTTGTAAATAATTACATACACCTACACAAATTCACTTACACAAATACATTGACACATTTACATTATACATTTGCTTATTCTTGTACATTTGATACATTTTACATTGCGATCGATTCGATTTGGTTGTAATTATTTGGACATTACTCTCCCATCAAAGTCTCATCCCCATTTGTAAACATCTGTACCCCCACTCCCGGATACTTATTTGTAATAGCGTAGACTTTAAATTCTCGCAATTTATCGCTTTAAAATATACCATGGTTAGACCTAGGGTTTGTATGTACATAAAATCAAACGCTAGATAACCTAATACAAGATAAATGCATGACAATCAATACACAATCACACTTGCACCCCTAGGGTAATTCCGCTTGTTGCCTTCCAAAAAGGGCCATGCTTGCACGTCGAGTTTCATTGGCAAAACAAAACAATTCAAATGATCATAGTCCCTCGATGACGCTTTCGAAAGTTGCCTAATCAAATGATCATAGTCCCTTTAAGAAAATTACCAAAGACACTTGGCACCATTGCATTCATGGTCCATACGATGACCCGCGCCCGTCCCATTAACATCCTAATGCAAGATTGTCCACCAAATACAATGGTGGAACAAAATTGTTAAAAGGGTTAAAACATGAGAAAAGCCTTTGAGTACAATAGGGGTAGACAACTCTTAGTTACTTGATCAAATTTGCAAAACACGCTTGCCTACTTTTCAAAACCACACTCCACAAACACTTTCAAAACAAACTTCCAAAAAACATTTTGAAACATCTTTTCGAAAAGATACACACCTTTGTATATACTCAAACACGAGCCATTACATTGGTTGCCTAAGACAAGGCATCTTCTTCAAAAACATTTTCAAAAACACACACGCACACACACCATTTCAAGCAATTGAAAATCAAAGGCAAGTGATCTAAACAAGTAACTAAGAGCCCATGGATAACCATGGATGAAAAGGGTGCTAATACCTTCCCTTTTCATAATCTACCCCCCGAACCCACGAAACATCTCAAAAGGTTTTTCCTGTGCTTTTTTAACCTTTCCTTTAGGATAAAATAAAAAGTCAGTGGCGACTCTTGCTCAACCGAACAAGTGCAAATACAAAACACAAAACTCAAGTCAGTTCTCCCACCGTATCACACCATAGAAGAGTGTTTATCCTCAAAGTCATTTAATGTTGCAGGGTGAGTGGGACACGTGGTGATATTTGGAAAAATCATGCAGGCGAGTGATGGGAATGTTTGCCATGCTTTCCTAGGTTATAGGGATAATGGTCATCATGGCAGCATGTAACATCTGATTGATAGTGACATATTGGAAAAAGTGTAATGATTGCTCTGATGTCAGCAATAGTTGGTAGAAGACAAAAAGTTCACTATGAACTTGTATAACCAAGAGATGGATAGGTGTCGAATGGAAATATCAAAGAATGGAGATTACTCCTTGTGTCAAAATTGACATTCTTGGGGGGCAATTTGTTAGCTCCTAAATTCGACACTCACACATATTAGCCTTATTGGCTAAAAATAGATTGAAGAAATCTAAGTGAAAGACACTTCGACAGAAGAACCTATAAAAGGGGTTGTGTCGAAGTCAAGAAATCTAAGTTAAAGATACTTCGACAGAAGAGCCTGTAAAAGGGGGTGTGTTGAAGTGATCCTTACTAAGAAGGAGAAAACACTTAGAGAATTTCCTAAGTTAAAAGTGGTCTTCGACAGAAAGGCTCTTGTACCAGCAGCAAGTGGATTTGAATTTAAAGAAAGGAGGGAAAGGCAGTTCACTTGGCAGTTAGGAAAAGCAACATGGCATGAAGATAGGGGTCGAAGAACATGCATGAGGACACTTGTTTTCATCCTGGATTGGAGAAACCGTTCGACAGTTATTCACTACTAGTATAAATATAGGAAATTTGTGTAAAATTCTGTGTGTTCAACTTATTAGTACAAGTCACTCAAATTTATTCAAGTACCCGCTGTGTGAGAAAAAATATTGAGAATGTACGTTTGAATCACCATATTTTAATTACAGTCAAGTTTTTACATTTCTTTACAATCCTTACCATTTAACATTCTGCAAACTTTACCATTACAGCCCTTTTAAATTACTGCAAGTTTACTTTATCTTGCACTTTACTTGCGTTTTTACCAAGTTCTATCTTCATCCTCCCTTTACTCTTAATATTTTGTTGAACCTTTTCATTTAAAACCTACCCAAACTCACAAAATACTTAGCATATGTCCTAGGATCAAACCGATCGATCCTACAAGTAACCAAAATAACCTTTTTTGGAAGATCAACGATTGTTTACCAATTTTCATGGTAAACAGGTTGGTAATGAGATCTTGGGCCTCCAAAAGATCAGAATCAAAAGCCTTTTATGCCTTATACCTCCACTTACTATTTATTTGATTTAATTTGCATTTAAATGGATAAAAATTAAAATAAAAGAAATAAAAATCATAAAAAATACGTGAAAGTTTTTGGGGGTCCCTTAATATGTCATGAACACGTTTGAACTTAAAAAATTTGGCCCATTAGTCCAAAAGCCCAAAATTGTTCAATTAAGGTTTCATGAAATTTCACAAAATTACCCAACTTGTGAAACTCATAACCTGCTTAATTTTTCTCATATGAAGGTGGTCTTGGTCTTTTTGGAAAGCTCAAGGTCTCTCCTGCAACTCTCATGTTGGTCATTTTTCCATTTGAAGATTCTATATTTATGTAAATTGATTTGACAAAAAGTGTCTTTTTGTTGACTTTTAAAATGACCTATAATGTTTTGGCTATCTCTCAAATGAAGCATTTTTGGGCTTTGACCTTAGAGAGAAAAAGTTGTAGAGAATTTAATTTCCATAAAAATGGGCTTTGGTTGAGAATTTTCTGATGAAGTATGTAAAATTTATGCTTGGTAAAAGTTTAGTTGACTTCTCCTTAAGAAACCCCTAATTTAGCAACTTTTGACTTTTTGATGAATCTTGAGTTTTCTTGATGAATCATGATTAACCCTTGATCAAATGATGAATATGAGTTCAAAATGTTTATGTTTACCAAAAATATTGAAGTTTGACTGTAAATTGGTCAAAGTTGACTTTTTGCCTAATACAGTTGGTTTTCAATCATCTGACTAGTTGACTGAGCAAACTTGTGTTGCAAGGCTTGAAACTTGACATGAGGGTTATTTGAAGTATATAAGAAACCATGAAATCCACTTGAGGCATTAGAAGTCCAGTTTCCCTTGGGAAAAATAAAATCCTGGTCATAGGTTAATGCTTAGGAGGGTTTGTTTGATCAATCTTTGAGTAGCCTTGAGTACTTGAGAACTTTAGGAGCATGAGAAGGTATCTTGAATCATATTTTCTTGAAAATTGGAGGGGAAAATTTGGGGTACAAAATTTTTTTATTATTCACAACATCATCTTATATCAGATGCATGTTAAAAGTGCTTTTTTAATGGTTACATAACTGAAGAAGTTTATGTACATCAACCTCCTAGTTTTGAAGACAATGAAAATCTTGATTTTGTTTTCAAACTTAGAAAATATTTGTTGATCTTAACTAAGCTCCAAGAGCTTGGTATGAAAAATTAAGCAAATTTCTTATGGAAAACAACTTCAACAGAGGGAAGGTTGACACTACTTTATTCAGTAAAACTTTCAAAAATTATATCTTAGTAGTTCAAATATATGTTGATGATATTATATTTGGTTCTGCTAATGCCACTATGTGCGAGAATATTTCCAAGTCTATGCAGGATGAATATGAAATGAGCTTAATGGTAGAACTCAAGTTCTTTCTGTGAATTCAAATCAATCAAGGAATAGATCAAACCTTCATTCACCAAAGCAAATATGTCAAAGAACTTCTAGAGAAGTTCGACTTATCTAAATGCAAGACATCAAAGACTCTTATGCATCCTATGTGTGTTCTAAATAAGGATGACATAAGTGGCAAAGTTTATCAGAAATTGTACAGAGGTATGATTTGACTGCCTTTAAGCCTGACATTTTATTTAGTGTATGCTTATGTGCTAGATTTCAATCAGATCCTAGAGAATCTCACTTGACTGTTGTCAAACAGATTTTTAGATATTTGAAAAATACTGCTAACCTTGGTCTCTGTTATACAAAATCAAGAGAATACAAGTTAGTGGATTATTGTGACGTTGATTATGCTGGTGATAGACTTGAAAGGAAGATTACCTCTGGAAGTTGTCAATTTCTGGGAGAAAACCTTATATCATGGTCAAGCAAGAGACAATCAACAATTGCTCTCTCAACTACAGAAGTTGAATATATCTCTGCAGCTAATTACAACACTCAAACTCTCTGGTTGAAAAGTTAGTTAGAGAATTATCATTTATATGAAAATAATATTCCTACTTTTGTGATAATACTTCTGCCATTTATTTATCTAAGAATCCTATCTTACATTCTAGGGCTAAACACATTGAAATTAAACATCATTTCATCAAAGGTTATGTCCGGAAGGGTGTTCTTTCTTTAAAATTTGTAGACACTGACCATCAGTGGGATGCCATCTTTACAAAACCCCTGCGGAAGATAGACTTATTTTCATTCTAAAACATTTAAACATGGTTCCATATCCAGCATGAAAAACGTGTTATTTCAATTTGATGAAGCACTAAAAGTAATATATGCTTCTGAAATTTAAGGTGTATGGTTCTGAAACATGTGAATTTTAATTATGTGAAGTCTTCATGAATCATATGTACTCATGAATCATATGTACTCATGAATCATATATTCTTCAAATGAATAATCCCTATGAATACTGAAGAGCCTACTTTATTAAACAAGTTACTAAAAACTAAAAGGATTCTTGTTCGGATAAAAGACTGTTGTTATTCCGAGTCACCTTTGTTGTACCCCAAAATTTGCCCTCTTCATTTTAATTCTGATTGGCTTATATTGAATTACCATTGTTAGAACATAGTTTGGTTCTACAACCCTCGTAAGTGTTTTGATGATAACAAACACAAAGGAAAAATATGCACTCTAAAATAATATTCTGTTTTGTAGAGAAGTTCTGATGGAAGTAGATCAAAAGTTAAGCTACAAAGTTGTTCCTACTATAAACATAGGCTAATCTCAGAAAGTTCTGGTGAATGAAGATCATAATTTGTGCTAAGATAAAGACGTTTTAACTCTGATAGAAATTCTAACGCTACAAACAGGACCTTATGATTCTGACCTTCCAATGTTCTGAAGCATGCAGCAAACAGATTCCTTAATGTTCTGAAGCGTTACTATTCATCAAAGTTGTATCAATTGCAACAGCTACAAACAGACAAGGATCTTTTATTTGAGGAAAGTGCATTAACTAAGATTTATCAAGTTTCCAATTACTCAATATTGTTGTGCCTATTTAAATAAGTAATGAGGTTAAATCGTTCATGATTTACAACACTACAATTCACAATCCTTCAATGCTGCTACTCCTCATTCATACTATTCTCTAAACTGAGTAATACATCACAAGTCTGTGATACTGTTTTTGCAAGGAAAAATATACTGTACACTGTTTTATTCATACTTTGTTTAGTGTAATTCCTTGAGATATACCGGGTTGTGGTTATACTCAAGAAGACTTTGGCAGTAGTCAAAGTAGTTTTATAATCAATTTTGATTAGTGAATTAAGACCTCTTTGGAGAGAGGCGAAATCACTTTGTCGGGTGGACTGGAGTAGTTTGAGATCAAACGAACCAGGATAAAAACCATTGTGTCATTTGCATTGTTTTTTAAGATCCCAATTCAACCCCCTTCTTGTGTTTTTCATTTCTTCAATTGGCATCAGAGCGCCTGGTTCTGAGTTCAAGCACTTAACCATGTCAGTAAAAGATCCAAGCTAAGAAAAACACTATAGTGGGACCAAGTCAGAACATTAGCAATGACTACCATGATGATAAAGACAGAATCAGCGGGAAACCTCCAATCTTTGATGGAGAGAACTTTGACTACTGGAAAGACAGAATTGAAAGCTTCTTTCTGGCTCATGATGTTGATCTCTGGGATATGGTAATTGATGGGTACATGCATCATGTGGATGAAAGTGGTCAGAATATTGATAGAAAAAGAATGTCTGGTCATCAAAAGCGTGATTTCAGAAATCATCACAAGGCCATAACTATTCTCCTTAGTGCCATCTCATATTCAGAGTATGAGAAGATCACAAACAGAGAGACAGCTAAAAACATATTTGATTCTATTAAAATGACGCATGAAGGCAACATGCAATTAAAAGAAACCAAAGCCCTTGTGCTCATTCAGAAGTACGAAGCCTTCAAGATGGAAGAAAGTGAAACCATTGAAGCAATGTTCTCAAGATTCCAAATTCTGGTTGTTGGGCTAAAAGTTCTAGGCAAAGGGTATTGAACTGCTGATCATGTAAAGAAGATCATCAGAAGTTTACCTAAGCAATGGAGGCCCATGGTCACTGCTCTGAAATTGGCGAAAGATCTTAACAAGATATCTCTAGAAGAACTTGTCAGCTCACTCAGAAGTCATGAGATAGAGTTAGAAGATGATGAACCTCAGAAGCAAGGTAAGCCTTTAGCTCTTAAATCTAACAAAAAATATGATTCTAAAGTTTTGCAGGCTATGGAAGAAACCTCTAGTGGATCCTCATCAGAAGAAGATGAATTGTCTCTTATCTCCAGAAGAGCCAATCAGCTATGGAAGCAGAGGCAAAGGAAGTTCATAAACTCCATAAGAACGGGGAATCAGAATGAATCATCCTATGGATACAGAAAGTTTGAATCTTCTTCTGGACACAGAAAGTCTGAATCTTCTTTTGGACACAGAAAGTCAAGCAACAGGGCCATTGTCTACTACGAGTGCAATGAACAAGGGCACTACAAAAGCGATTGTCCAAGGATTCAGAAGGAGAAACCCAAAAAGAAGTTCTTCAAGGATAAGAAGAAAAATGTCTCATGGAAACATGGGAGGACTCAGAAACTTCTAATGCGGACATTGATTCAGAAGATGAAAGAGATAACGTCGCTCTTATAGCCAATGTGATAGAAGATACAAAATCATCTGGGTCAGAGTCAGAATCAGAATCAGACACAGAAGAGGTATCTCCTGACTTTACTGTAAACTTTACTAAAGCTAAATTAGGAGAAAGTCTGAGTGAAATTCTTGAAAGATATTAGTAGCTTCGATTCAAATTCAAGAACCTGAAAAAGGAAGTAGTTTCTGACACTGAAGAAACTGAGAATCTGAGATTAGAAAATTCTGATCTAAAAGAAAAAAATTCAAAACTTGAAAAATATTTACAAAACACTCAGAAGGAAACAATCATAGAGGTTCCCAGTAACTCTGATAAGATCATAAAGGAATATGATCATAGCTTTCGGAAGTTCCTTGCCAAAAACATAGATAGAAGCAAGATGGATTCAATGATCTATGGAGTTAGCAGAAATGGCAGAAAAGGTATAGGATACAAAGGTAAAGTATCCCAACCTAAGAAAGTCAAGGACTTAGTTATTAAGCGCACTCCTTTAAAATCCCACTTTACCTATGGGCACACATATGACTTAAAATATACCAGTAATGATTTTTCTGCTAAACCAAAATTAAAACAGAATTTTGGTAACACTAACAAACAAGGACCCAAAAAGATATGGGTACCTAAGGATAAAATTATATATGTAGCAGATATCTTTGACAGCAAGACTAAAACACCAATATGGTACCTGGACTCTGGATGCTCTCGACACGTGACGGGAAGAAAGCATATGTTCCAAAGTATGGAACTTAAATCTGGAGGCTACGTAGGTTTTTGAGGCAATCAGAAAGGGAAGATCATTGGCTCTGGAACTGTCAGTAATGGTAACATCCCTTCTATTAATAATGTTCTATTAGTAGATGGATTAATGCATAACTTGTTATCCATAAGTCAATTAAGTTATAACGGTTATGATATAATCTTTAATCAAAATTCTTGTAAAGCTGTTAGTCAGAAAGATGGATCTAACCTATTTAATGGAAAGAGAAAGAACAACATTTACAAAATAAAACATTCTGAACTAAAAAGTCAGAATGTAAAATTCCTACTATCTGTTAACAATGAGCTATGGGTCTGGCACAAAATATTGGGGCATGTTAGTATGAGAAGAATATCTCAGATTAACAAACTCAAACTGGTCAGAGGACTTCCTAATCTGAAGTTCAGCTTAGATGCTCTATGTGAAGCATGTCATAAAGGCAAGTTTGCAAAAAACTGCATAAATTAGTGGCAAGAAGTATGGATTAGTGATCGTATATGACTATAGCAGATGGACATGGGTAAAGTTCTTAAGACACAAGGACGAGTCACACTCTGTGTTCGTTGCTTTTTGTAACCAAGTCCAGAATGAGAAAGATCTTAGAATTGTCAAAGTCAAAAGTGATCATGGTGGAGAATTTGAAAACAAAAAATTTGAAATATTTTTTAATGAGAATGGCATCTCTCATGATTTCTCTTGTCCTAGAACTCCCAAACAAAATGGAGTTGTAGAATGAAAGCACAGAACTTTATAAGAAATGGCCAGAACCGTGATCAACGAGACTAACATTGCTAAGAACTTATGGGCAGAAGCAATTAACACAGCGTGTTTGTGATACGGTGGGAGAACTGACTTGGGATGTTTTGCGTTTGATTGCAATTTTTGCGGTTAGCAAGAGTCGCCACCGACTTTTCTTTTATCCAAAAGTAAAGGCTGAAAAGAACAGGAAAGACCTTTGAGATTAATTTCTTGAGTTCGGGGGGTAGATTATGAAATGGGAAGTGTGATACGGTGGGAATGAGAACTGAATGTTTTAGAATGCTGGTTCGCATTTCTGTTTCGCAAAATGTCGCGGTAAGCAAGAGTCGCCACCGTCTTTTATTTTATCCAACAATGAAAGGACAAAAGCACAGAAAAATTCCTTTTCGAGATGTTTCTCGGGTTCGGGAGGTAGATTAAATAAATGGAAGGTGTTAGCACCCTTTCTATCCGTGGTTATCCACGGGCTCTTAGGTACTTGCTCACTATGTTTTCAAAAAGTTTTGCTTTTCTTGTGTTTGTGGGTTTTGAAAAGAGCTCTGTTTGAAAACTTCGATTTAACTCTTGTTTCTGTCCTCAAGAGTGTATGAAGTGTTGTTGAAAACTTTGTTTGAAAAGTGTAAGTGCGAAAAATTTGTTTTGTTTTGAAAGAGCATGTACCTAAGAACCTCTACCTACTCAAAAGGAATTAAACTGTGTAAATGTCCCTTTAGACAATGCTATCCCACTATGAAGGAGTAGGTAGCATCGTCGTTGGAGTTTTCGGGTCAATTTGATTTTAGGGACGTGTGGTCACTAAAGCAACGTAAGGACGCCTTAGTGGTAACCCTAATGTCTTAGATCATTTTTTATCCGAGGCAACCGTTTCGAGGCAACTTTGATTTTTAGACAGGAGGGCGACCCCTAAAACATCCTATACTCAATGACAACGTTCGAGGCTACCAAGTGAGGTGTACCCTAGGAGTGGCATGTGCAAGTGTGCCAATTTTCAGTTATGTTATCTTTACATGTCATGGTGGGCTATGTTGATTTTAATTTAAGATAGATCTTGTCATGCATAGCCTAGTTAGCATACATCTAGCAATTAGTGGTTGCGGAAAATAAAACTAAGCTATTACAAGGCGTCGGGTATTTACATCGCCAAAAACAAACCCTTAAAAGTAAATGCGGAAAGTAAATAAAAGCGATAAATAAAAAATCCTAAGTTAAAACTATTACATCCTCAGAGCAATTACAATATATGGATCAAAATAATACGCGCGAGAAAAGTTGAATCAGATTGTCCTTTAGGGTTTTGACCCTTTTTAAAGAAAGCATGTTTTGGGTCTTTTTTGAATTAAGAATCAAGTCTAAATTAATAATGGATTTAAAGAAAAGGTGTTTTTGAGCTTTATTTTAATTAAGGCAATAAAATTGGAGTGATTAAAAAAGTTAATAAAATCCTAATTCTAACTCAATTTTAATTTAATGCAAAAATCTGTTAAAATTAAACCTAATTAAAACTAAATTAATTGGTTAATAGTAATAATAAGAGCAAAAAAAAATATGAACAGAAAAGAAAAAACAAAAGCAAACTGTGGGGCGCTGGGGCCGGAGAAGGGAGGTTTGGTCAGCATTTTTTCCAGGCTCAGCATGCTGGCCTTTGGATCTAGCTCGAAGCCACTGGGTACGTTGAGATCTGAGGACGTATGGTGTTCCCTGCCTTCAGCGCTGCATCTGAGTACCTGAAGAAAAAGCATAACAAAATTTTAGGGGACCTGGGATTCGAATCCAGGTCCCATTAGACAATTCAACCAGCGCGCTACCAACTGAGCCATGATGTTAACCTGTTAGTGGGATTAGACGCGAATAATATGAAACAAAACAACAATTAGGCTTGCCAAAAAAAATAAAAAGCGCGTAATGGATTTAAATGGACCAATGGAGATGAGACACGTTACCATCTTCCCCAAACACCCTGGTTATTTACCTGCGGATTTTTATCCGCAGGAAGTTTCGTGGGATGGTTCTAAAAATCACTCCAGGCCATGAAAACACTATTCAAGAACACAAATGTGTTCTTCTCGACCTCCTCATCATTCTTATAGCCATTGTTTGTCTCAATTTACCCTGCACAAGAAATGCCTAAAAACAAGAACAGGAACCCTAGGTCCTATATATGGGGTTAGAGGCCATGAAAATTAAATTGGACAATTCCAAAACATTCTAAATCGAATAAAAATCACAAATATGTCAATATTTTAAAGAAAAGATGCAAGAATGATGAGTTGCATTTTCATGTTCAGAGGCGTTTTCTAGAACACTTACAGTGCGATTTTGATGATGAAATGCTTGGTTTTTGATTGGCCTCGCTTCAGGAGGTTGATGGCAAGAGAGTTGCGTCTTTCTTTGGGTCGGAATCTGCCTCCAAACCTGATCACCACTTTTCAAGCTTTTCTTTTCAAGGTTGGGGCGCCGTTTCTGCAGAGTTTTTGTAGGTGTTTTTCACGTGTCTTCCTGCAAGGGTTTTTTCGTGTGTGATTTGTTTATGAGCAGCAGGTTTATATAGGCAAAGAAATTAGGTTAACAAATGTGTATCAAATATTGGTCCATTATGGTGGAGAGATTTGATTTGATCTTCATGAAAACTTGCCAAATTTGATTCAATCATGCGTTTCTGCCAGCTTGCCCTGAGTTGTTTGGGCCTCCAACTTGATGGAAATCAAAAACTGTCTCACCCCTTCGATTTTGCCTTCTTTTCCAATTTTGATTGCTTCAAAGTCCCCATTCGAATCTATTCCTTATTAGACAACCTCGACCAGCCCTTGGCCTTGTGATGAGTCTAAGTTCTGATTCGAAGTGTTCAGAACTTCCTTTATCAGATTATCTTAGGTTGAGAGAAACTCTGCACTGAAATGCCATTCGAAAATCATTTCGTTTTGATGTTCTTATTCAGGGAAATTCTACACTGAAATGCCATTCGAAGGGCATTTGTCCATATACCATTCGAAGGGTACTAATTGAAACTTCAATCGAAAGACACTGTTAACAGGCCAATCGAAAGGTCTTGTTCATGCTAATCGAAGGGTCTTTTGTTGCTATTCAAAGGGTCTTGTGTTGCTAGTCGAAGGGTCTTGCACTGCCTCCTTCGAATGGACTTCTTGTGTACCTTTCGAATGGGCCTTCTGAGTGCTTCTTCGAATGAGTCATTTACATGTTCTTCGAATGAGCTTCTTGCCTGGTGAGTCGAAGGTAAGCCTGAAGTATCTAGTGCATAGTCGAAGCATTGTGATATTGACTTGATCGAAGGAGGGTCCAGCGCTCAATCGAAGACTTTATTTTTGTTAGGCAAGTGTTTGTGACTAACTATGTAAGGGGAGACCTTTGGAAACATGAGAGGGCAAATTTTGGGGTACAACAGTTGTCCCTGTTCAATTTTCTTAAACGTGAGGATACAGATTGGCTTTCGAGCCTTTCGTGATCCGAAGGTGGAAGATAATTGAACACTAGAGTGCCCAGAAATTTGCACTCGCATGGTGTAGTATCAGCATTGTGACGTCGGTAATGGGCTTACAGATGCCATTTGGAGACTGTAGGTAGGAGGATGGGCTTATAGATGCCATCTGCAGGAGTGTCGATCGCATAAGAGATTCCTTAGCGAGAACTTGCATACCTGAGAAAGAAATATGGTCTTCCTGGCTTGTTATAGGTGTTGATCTTCAATCTCTTTGTGTAAATGGTTTTCCTGGCTTGTTACAAGTATTAATCGTCCACAGATAGTTTTCCTGGCTTGCTACAAGTATTCAACTGGGACTTGAAGAGGTTGGTCGAGGAGATAGATGTCCTGGCTGGTTACAGGTATTAATCTCTGACCTGAGAAAGAAAGATGGTCTTCCTGGCTTGTTACAGGTATCGATCTTCAATCTCTTCATGTAGATAACTTTCCTGGCTTGTTACAGGTATTGATCTACAATCAGTCGTCCACAGATATTTTCCTGGATTGTTATAGGTATTAATCTGGAACTTAAGGAGGTTGGCCGATGAGATAGTTGTCCTGGCTGGTTTCAGGTATTAATCTCTGACCTGAGAAAGAAAGATGGTCTTCCTGGCTTCTTACAGGTATTGATCTTCAATCTCTTCATGTAGATAACTTTCCTGGCTTGTTACAGGTGTTAATCTACAATCAGTCGTCCACAAATATTTTCCTAGCTTGTTACAGGTATTAATTTGGAACTTAAGGAGGTTGGCCGATGAGATAGTTGTCCTGGCTAGTTTCAGGTATTAATCTCTGACCTGAGAAAGAAAGATGGTCTTCCTGGCTTGTTACAGGTAATGATCTTCAATCTCTTCATGTAGATAACTTTCCTGGCTTGTTACAGGTGTTAATCTACAATCAGTCATCCACAGATATTTTCCTGGCTTGTTACAGGTATTAATCTGGAATTTAAGGAGGTTGGCCGATGAGATAGTTGTCTTGGCTGGTTTCAGGTATTAATCTCTGACCTGAGAAAGAAAGATGGTCTTCCTGGCTTGTTACAAGTATCAGTCGTCAATCTCTTCATGTAGATAACTTTCCTGTCTTGTTACAGGTATTGATCTACAATCAGTCGTCCACAGATATTTTCCTGGCTTGCTACAGGTATTAAACTGGGACTTAAAAAGGTTGATGGTAGCCATCTTTTGATTGACCTTTTCCTGAAAAACGTAAAATGTTAGTTGTATGCAATGTCATGATGTATGAAATGCATGATGTCATGATGTTCTCAAAAATAAATGAGATTGTGTCGTATGCACTTTATCATGTATGTAAATAGGAGGTATGAAATGTGAAATGTTTATGAATGTATTTTCATCTGGGAAAATAAATCCTTGACAAATGTCAGGGAGTTTGTTAAATCCTGGGCTGCTATTGAAGATTATGGTTGACCTCTTCGTTTCCACTGGGGATGATGCACGAAGATGATTGCAAGAATAAACCTGTAGGAGAAAATAACTCCGTTGGGGAATAAACATGGTGAAGAGATTACTCTGCGGGGGATTACTCTATGGGGAAGAGATACTTTGCTGAGATTTTAAAAATAAACTCCACTGGGGATTCCGTTGATAGGTTCTGTTAGGGATCTTGATGATGAACTCCGCTGGGGATAGAAAGAACTTCGCTGGGGATGTTCTTTCAGTTGCAACTTTTTGAGGATAACCCGGTTGGACTCTTGTGAGGATAACTTCTGAACTTAGCTGGGGAGACTTATTTGTGTTCTGCAGGGGACAAGCTTCCAGAACCTACTGGGGAAGATGATTCAGCTCCATTGGGGAAACCCTTTTTTAGACTGCACTGGGGAAATGGCTCCACTGGGGGTACCTTACATTCTTCCAGGGAATATTCTTATATCTCGTTGAGGAATATTAAGGCTGCCAGGGATACTCTTATGCTTGCTGGGAAATATCCTTATACTCCGCTGGGGGATATTGAGGCCTTCTGGAGATACCCAATCTTTTTAAGGCTGAGGGTAGACCAACTCTGCTTGGGGGAGAGTATGGCTGATTCGCTCATAGTTGCAAGTCTTAGTTTGAGAGAGCTAGCATTACTGTCTTAATTTGCGGGGAGTGAAGGTATCTTGGTCGCATTCTTCAGCTGAACTTACCTTGGTACCTCGGTGGACAGATCAACTAGACTGCTCAGACAATTCTTATTGCCCCTACTTCTGATATCACCCGTAATTAGTCCTTTTTTCGCATGTAAATATTTATGAGCAACACTTAATGTCAAATGCATATATCAAAAATGAACATTGGACGTTCTTTGCAAAACAAAACAGATAAAGGAAAAACAATTTGAAATTTGTCTGAAAATGAATTTGTATTGATTTTGAAGTTTGCCTGTAAATAGGCGCTTTTGTACAAGAGGTTGACGTCCTAGTAGAAGAACGCCGCCGAACAAATAGGATTTATACAATTTAAAAAAAGAAGACAAAACAGCTATGTGAATAATCCCACTGGGTTCCAACTCTGCTATCGCCTTTATATCTTCAAGCATCTCATCACTTTGCTGCTTAGTTGAAGATGAATCTGATTGATTGGTGTCGTCCGAGCCTGATAGTTGATACCAAAGTCTGGATGCAGGGTGACCCAATGAGACATAGTGTTACACTTATCCCTAAATTTTGCTTGGACCGCCCTTTCGGGTTTTCAGTCCACCGGGATACCCATTTTTGCCCAAGCCGCCTTTTCAGGTTTTTGACTTGCCGGGTGTACAGATTTTTTTTATTTTCATCCCTTATTTTTGCCCGAACCCTTTTGGTTCGTCGGGAAGCCCTTATTTTTGCCTAGGCCAGTCGACCTAGCGGGTCTTTGATTATGCGTAGTATATTTTCACTATGTCTGCATTGACGGGGTGAGGAAGTTCGTCACCATCCATGGTGGTTAGAATCATCGCTCCTCCTGAGAAGATATTCTTAACCACAAATGGCCCTTCGTAAGTAGGGGTCCATTTTCCCCTGGGATTACCTTGAGGTAGAATAATGCGCTTGATTACCAGGTTCCCAACTTGATACTCTTGTCGTCTGACTTTCTTGTTAAATGCCTTGATCATCCGTTTTTGGTACGTCTGACCATGACAAATGGCAGTGAGTCTCTTTTCGTCGATTAGGTTCAGTTGATCAAGTCGGGTCTGGATCCAGTCGTCTTCGCTCAAGCCTGCATCTTTCATGATCCAAAGAGAGGGTATCTGAACTTCAATGGGCAAGACTGCCTCCATGCCGTAAACCAAGGAAAAGGGTGTTGCCCCTGTTGACGTCCGTGCTGAGGTACGGTACCCATGAAGAGCAAATGGTAACATCTCGTTTCAGTCTTTATAGGTCACTGTCATCTTCTGTACAATCTTCTTAATGTTCTTATTTGCCGCTTCGACAACCCCATTCATCTTCGGCCAGTAGGGAGAAGAGTTATGGTGCTGTATTTTGAATTTCTCGCAGAGCTCAGTGATCATCTTGTTGTTAAGATTGGTACCATTATCCGTAATGATCCTCTATGGTACGCCGTATCGACAGATCAGGTTGTGCCGAATGAACCGTGCCACGACATTCTTGGTTACGGTAGCAAAGGAAGCTGCTTCAACCCACTTCGTAAAGTAATCAATCGCTACCAGGATGAAATGATGCTCGTTGGATGGCGTAGGTCTGATCTCGCCGATCATATCAATGCCCCACATTGCGAAAGGCCAAGGTGTTGTCAAGACGTTCAGAGGAACTGGAGGAATGTGCACCTTATCAGCATAGACCTGGCACTTGTGACATGTCCGAGAATGCTGATAACAGTCGGCTTCCATTGTGGACCAGTAATATCCTTCCCGAAGGATTTTCTTTGCCATGGTATGTCCACTGGAATGAGTTCCGAAGGTACCTTCATGCAGCTCTGCCATGATCCTTTCTGCTTCAATCTTATCCACACAACGCAGTAAGGTTGAATCATGGTTACATTTGTAAAGAATGCCATTGCTGATGAAGAAATTTGCCGCGAATCTTCTCAGAAACTTCTTGTCATTAACAGATGCACCCTCGGGGTATTCTTGATCTTCAAGGTACCTCTTCACTTCATGATACCAAGGCTTTTCTGTTACCTCTTTGGTCTCAAGATCACAGCAATGTGCAGGTTCATCCAATTTCCAAATAATGATCCGGGGAGCCTCGTTGTCCCACTTGACTTTGAACATAGAAGACATCGTAGCTAACGCTTCTGCCAACTGATTCTCCTCTCTTGGGAAATGTTTAAAGGTTATCTCCTAGAAGTGGGGAAGCAACATCAATACATACTCCTTGTAAGGAATAAGATTTGGGTGTTTCGTATCCCACTCTCCTTTGATCTAACTGATCACGAGAGAGGAATCTCCGAAGACACTCAAACTTAACCCTTAGGTCAATTGCGGCTCGAAGACCCATAATGCATGCTTCATACTCTGCCATGTTGTTGGTGCAGTTGAAACACAGTCGAGCGGTGAGTGGAGTATGTGAGCCTTTAGGAGATATGATCACAGCGCCAATGCCATTACCCAAAGCGTTCGAAGCTCCATCAAAATGCATAGACCATCGGGATCCTTCCTCAGGTCCTTCATCCGGTCCAAGTGGTTCACAATCAGTCACTACCATGATATTCTCGTCTGGAAATTCAAAGTTCATAGACTGGTAATCATCTACTGCCTGATGTGCCAAATGGTCTGCCAACACAATTCCCTTGATTGCTTTTTAAGTTGTGTATTGGATGTCATACTCAGTCAAGATCATCTGCCATCTTGCTATTCTTCCGGACAAGGCAGGCTTTTCGAAGATATACTTGATTGGATCCATCTTTGAAATCAATAGAGTAGTGTGAGTCAGCATATATTGTCTCAGCCAGCGAGCAGCCCATGCCAAAGCGCAACAAGTTTTCTCGAGCAGTGAGTATCGGTCTCACAGTCGGTAAACTTTTTGCTAGGGTAATAAATAGCATGCTCTTTTCGGCCACACTCGTCATGCTGTCCCAGCACACACCCCATTGAGTTGTCAAGTACTGTCAAGTATAATATTAGAGGTATCCCTTCTACGGGTGGCATCAGAATGGGTGGTTCCTGGAGATACTCTTTGATTCTTTTAAAAGCAGCCTGACATTCATCATTCCAACATACCACTTGATCCCTTTTTAACAGTTTGAAGATTGGCTCACAAGTAGCAGTTAGGTGCGAGATGAATCGGGTAATGTAGTTCAGACGTACTAGAAAGCCTCTGACCTCTTTCTCTGTCTTGGGAGCTGGCATCTCTTGTATGGCTTTCACCTTGGCAGGGTCCACTTGAATACCTTTGTCGCTCACGACAAACCCTAGTAATTTACCGGACCTCACCCCGAAGGTGCACTTGTTCAGGTTCAACCTCAATTTGTACAACTTCAAACGGTCAAACAGCTTCTGTAAATGGTCAAGGTGTTCCTCCTCAGTTTGGGACCTTGTAATCATATCGTTGACGTATATTTCAATCTCATAATGGATCATGTCATGAAACAAAGCAACCATGGCACGCTGATATGTTGCCCCAGCATTTTTCAACCCAAAAGGCATGACCTTGTAACAAAAGGTACCCCACTGAGTAACAAAAGTGGTCTTCTCCATGTCTTCAGGATCCATCTTGATTTGATTATAACCGGAGAAACCATCCATAAAGGAGAAGACCTTGTGCTGAGCAGTATTGTCAACCAGAACATTGATGTGAGGTAGAGGGAAGTCATCCTTGGGGCTTGCCCTGTTCAAATCCCTGTAGTCAACATACATTCGGACTTTACCATCTTTCTTCAGCACTGGAACCACATTAGCGACCCACTGAGGGTAAGAAGTCACTACTAGAACCCGGCGTCAAATTGTTTCATAACCTCTGCCTTGATTTTCTCGGACATCTCTGGGCGCATACGGCGAACCTTCTGTTTTACGGGAGGGCAGTCTTCCTTCGTAAGGAGGGTCCAGCGCTCAATCGAAGACCTGCAGACCAAAGCTTGATCGAAGAGTTCCAAATGCTCAATCGAAGACCGGTGAACCAAACCTGATCGAAAGATTCCAAACGCTTAATCGAAGCCTTTTCCCAGATGTCGATCGAAAGACACTTTGTATATCTTCAAAAACTTTATTTTTGTTAGGCAAGTGTTTGTGACTAACTATGTAAGGGGAGACCTTTGGAAACATGAGAGGGAAAATTTTGGGGTACAACAGGAAGGTATTAGCACCCTTTTCATCCATAGTTATCTATGGGCTCTTAGTTGCTTGCTAGATCACTTGCTTTGTTTGAAAATGTTCTTTGTGGTTTTTGAAAGTATTTTTGAAAAGGCACCTTCGTTTAGGCAAACTTTGTAATGGTTCTTGTTTTGTAAGAATGTATACAAAGTGTTGGACTTTTAAAAATATTTCATGTTTTGAAAGTGTTTGGTGTGTTCTTGTTTTGAAAGTGAGCAAGCAACTAAGAATGTTTCTACCTACTCAAAAGTCTTATGTTCATTTATTCCTTTCCTTTGATATTTCTATCTCACCATTGATTGGTAAGAAGCCTTATCTTTGGATGTAAGGGACAGGCGTGGGTCAGCTATAGTCATGATAGCAATGTTGTGAGATATCTTAGCATTTTTCTTGAGGGACTAAGATCATTTGTAAGGCAACACTCGTAGCGTCATCGAGGGACTATGTTCTTGTATTTTTTATTGTTTTTGCTAAGACGTCTCACATGCATATTATGGTTATTTTCTCAAGGAAACAAGTGGAGTTAACCCTAGAGGTGTAAGTGTGGAAGTGTTTATTTTTTCATGCTTGGTTTATCTTGAATTAGGGTTCTCTAAGAATTTATTTTATCTTTCCATACAAACCCTAATTTACTAGCATTGATATGAAAGCGATAAATTGCGAAAAGTAAATTTACTATGTTATTACATCATTTAGGGATGGGGTATACAAATTTACAAATGGGGATTACAAGAAGTTAAACCTAATTATCTATTACAACCATATTGAAACTTGAATAGTGTACAAGAAATGAAATGGACTTGTTTTGTTCTTGTTAAGAGAAGAAATAAACTTGCTTTAAGAAAATATTTTTAGTCTTTTGTTTTTTTAAAGAAAATAAAATAAAGCATGGGAATATAAAGTATTTTTGGTGTTTTTGATTAATGAAAATAAAAATGATGATAAAAATAAAAGAGAATAAGAGTCAGAATCAGCCATGTTGCTGAAATAAGAAGCTCTGACTCTGGTGCGCTATAAGTCAGAAGGAAAGTGTTAGCAGAAAAGGGGATGGTCAGAAGTTCTGAGTCTGGCTACACTGAAGTTCTGTGGTTGCTTGGAACAAAGGAAAGCCTAGAAGATCTGATTGTTGAGGGAGTCTAGAAACTCTAGTGCAGCTGGGGATCTAGAAGTTCTAATATCACTGGCAGGTCAGAAGTTCTGGTCGTTTGGGAGAGCCTAGAAGTTCTAATACAACGGGAGACCTAGAAGTCCTGGTTGTTGAGAGAGTGAGGTGATAATGTTGTTTGGTTAGGATATCTAAAAGTTCTGGTCTAGGAATATTGTCTGACAGATAAATGGGTGAAAATGTCAATAAATAAACCATAAAAAAAAGATGCTTCTGGGGCTAGAACCCAGGACCCTTAGCACTAATGTCTTATGCGCACGCTTTCTACCACTGGGGTGACTGTACATCTGGTATTAGAAGCAAAAACATAAACATATAACACAAAATAAGTTCTGATGATGAACTTCATCCCCTTCTCCATGCTAATTAGAACATCTGCAGCTTAGTCATTTCTCAACAAAACAGGAAAATGCACACATAGCAGTTATGTTAAATTTCATCATGTTTCAGAAATATAAAGCATCAGAATTGTAAATATCGCAAGCATGAATTTTTATAATCCTAATTTTGAATCCTAATTTCTTCAAGAAGTTCAGAACTGAAATTTTCTCAACTTAGGCAAAAAATACATGAAATCTATGAATATGTACAGCATCAGATTCAGGATGTCTACATTGTATTTTTAAACATGAAGTCTATCAATGCCTAAGTAATGAGATAACAGTCAGAAGGAACTTACCTTGCTTCTGGATATTATTCTGAATTAGAGTCTGGTCCAGGCTGCTCTGATGTTCTGGTCAACTTTCTCACATGCTCAGAAGGCTAGAACAACCTTTAACTTGAGCTATGAATGGCTGGAGCATTCTGGATCAGCCAAGAAATACTGTTTTTATTTTTGAGATGGAGATTCATGAAGACTGTGTTACACTCTGAAAATAGAAGTTGGGACAGCTTCTAAGTGTATATCAGAAACTGTGTTGATAATTTGGTCAAAAAACACTTGAGGAAATTTGGAGTTTGAATGCAAAAATAAGAATCTAGTAGGTTTTGTATTTTTGTTTGCAGCTTTGGATTCTTGCAATTTTTAGCAAGGTTTTAAGGCTTTTTACTTTCAATCTTTCGACCCCTTTACATTTGCAACTGAAGTTCAATTTATAGGAAAGGATTTAGTAGCTTGGAGAATCCAAGAGTACAACCATCATATGCTAGGGCGCTGACTTGTTCTTGATGCAAGCTTAAACAAGTATGGTGGTTAGCAGCTTTAGTCACGCTTAAGCTGGATTTGTAAGCGTGAATTAAAGAAAAGTACCCTCAGAAGCAAAGGTAAAGCATGGGCCCGGCATACATTTGTACAAAAGTTTGCTTTTCAAGGACAACAATGGCACTTCTATGCAACACGTGTGGAAATCCTTTGGATAAAGACTCAAAAGTGGGTGTGAGCATTAAATGATGATGAGATTTGTCAAAATAGAAAACCTGCAATATGATATTATGTATCATAGCTTAGTCTGGATCAGTAGTTCAGCATCAGCGCAACTTAGAACAAATATTCAACTTCTGATCTTTGAATTTCCCTGCTCCAGTATGTTCTGAAGGGAGTTCTCATACTTTTCAAAATCTTGTAACATGCTTTGTAGACCTTCTTTGAATTACTCTTGCAAATTCTGATTGAACCTTCGTGATAATTGGCCCAGAAGTTCTAACCAGAATCTGTCTTGGAAATGTCCAGAATTTGCTGAGTGCTTTAGTTTCATGGACGTGTCTTCAAAGATTTATAACTTGAAATCCCAACATTTCTAGGAGAAGTCTTGTTCTGCAATGTTTTAGATCTCATTGAAATCTTCAACTCTTATGTCAGAAGTTCTTCCAGAATCAACTTGCATCATGGTGAAAATCTGGCCAGAAGTTCTGAACTTATCATATTTCTTAAACACTTAAAAAAATTTCTAAGTATTTAGAATTTTGACTTTCCCAAAGTAACTTTGACTTTTGATTTTCTTAATGAAACAAACTTCATATTCTAACATGCCTTGATGAAATATGATTCTTGAAACTTGATTTTGATCCAAAAGTCAAAGTTTAACTTTTCAGCATGTAATTGAACATTTTGCCCTTGTGCCAATTCCAACCCTAGATTGATGTATCAGTGCTGCAAACTTGATGTCATGGAAGATTTATTGAGAAAATCCTTGAGAAATGAGAGGGAAAATTTTGGGGTACAACAGTGTTACATTCAGAATAGAATCTCCATAAGACCTATTCTGGATAAGACTCTATATGAACTGTGGAAGAACAGAAAGCCTAACATTTCGTATTTCCATCCATTTGAATGTATTTGTTTTATGCTTAACACCAAAGAACATCTGAAAAAGTTTGACTCTAAAGCACAAAAGTGTATTATGTTAGGATACTCTGAACACTCAAGAGGCTACAAAGTATACAACACAGAAACACAGATTGTAGAAGAGTCAATCAATGTTAGATTTGATGACAAGTTTGGCTCTCAAAAGTCAAAGCAAAATGAATCTATTGGAGATATAGAAGTTCAGTTCATAGTTATTGAAGGCAATACATCAGAAGTTCCCAACAAAGACTCACAAACAACATCAAAAGGAAATTTCACAAGCACTACAGAAACTTTTGAAGAACCTCTCCAGAAAAGACTATCCAGAAGCATCCTAGCTTATCCTGAAGACAAAATTTTGGGAAAGAAGGAAGACCCAATCAAAACAAGATCCACATTCAGAAATTCTGAAGAATCTCTCATGGGATTGGTATCTCTAATTGAGCCAACCACCATTGATGAAGCTCTTCTGGACAATAACTGGATACTGGCTATGCAGGAAGAGTTAAATCAATTCACCAGAAATGACGTATGGGATCTGGTTCCTGAACCAAAAGGGTTCAATGTCATTGGAACAAAATGGGTATTCATAAACAAACTGAATGAACAAGGAGAAGTCCTCAGAAACAAGGCACGACTGGTTGCACAAGGTTATAGTTAACAAGAGGGGATAGACTATACTGAAACCTTTGCTCTAGTCGCCAGGTTAGAATCTATCAGACTCTTAATTTCTTTTGCTGTAAATAATGGCATCACTCTCTATCAGATGGATGTTAAAAGTGCATTCTTAAACGGATACATTGATGAAGAAGTTTATGTGCACCAACCCCCTGGGTTTGAAAATTCCAAACATCCAGAATATGTTTTCAAACTAAAGAAATCACTATATGGTCTGAAATAAGCTCCCAAAGCTTGGTATAAAAGACTAAGTAGCTTTCTATTAGAAAAGGAATTCTCCAGAGGGAAAGTGGACACAACCTTATTCTGTAAGTCATTTAAGAATGACATTTTAGTTTGTCAAATTTATGTAGATTATATAATATTTGGACCTACTAAAGCTTCTATGGGAAGAGAATTTTCTAAGTTTATGCAGGCGGAGTTTGAAATGAGCTTGATGGGAGAACTCAAATTCTTTTTGGGCATTCAGATCAATCAAACTCGAGAAGGAACTTACATACACCAGAGCAAATACATCAAAGAACTTCTGAAGAAATTTGACCTATCAGAGTGTAAGTCATTACTCCAATGCATCCCACATGCATTTTGGAAAAGGAAGAGGTGAGTAAAAAGGTAGAACAGAAGATCTACAGATGTATGATTGGTTCTCTCTTATACCTTACAACTTCAAGACCTGACATTCTATACAGTGTATCCTTATGTGCCAAATTCTAATCATATCCTAGAGAATCTCACTTAACAGTTGTTAAGAAAATTTTCAAGTATCTAAAAGGTACTACTAATTTTGGTTTGTTTTATAGAAAAACCAGTGAATACAATTTAGTAGGGTACTGTGATACTGACTTCGCTGGAGACAGAGTAGAAAGAAAAAGCACTTCTGGAAGCTGCCAGTTTTTGGGAGAAAATATGATCTCATGGACCAGCAAGAGGCAATCCACAATTGCTTTGTATACAACTAAAGTTGAATACATAGCAGCTGCTGGATGCAGTACACAGATGCTCTGGATGAAGAGTCATCTTGAAGACTTCAACATATTTGAGAGTAACATTCCTATATTCTGTGGTAATACTTCTGCAATATGTTTATCTAGGAATCCTATTTTGCATTCTAGGTCTAAGCATATTGTTCTACCCCAATTTTTGTCCTTAATATCCCTTCATCATACCATGTTGATCCAATCACAACAAGATCACATCAGGGCTTTTGGTTCTCCCCCTATCTTTAGCTTTGCTCTTTGAGGAATCACCAAGCATATTGACTTGTTTTCTTTTGTGATCATGAATATTTTGTCTTTATTTTTATTTTAATTAATAAAATGCAATGTTGGTTTGTCTTACTTGTTAATAATGTAGTTAAAGGTAATGTGGTTTAGCAAGTTGATCCATGGGTTCATGAGTTTATTTCCATGCCCTAGTCAATAAAGCTGGAGAAATTCAAACTTCACCATTGAAGTTGTTTTGGAAGGTATGGCATGGCAAGGTTATTTTGGTTCACTACATTTCCAAGTCATCAAGATTGATTCAAAAGTGCAAGGGATTGATTGAAGAAGTTGTCATGGTTAGACAAGGCTTTGTTCCCATTGGTCACAAGTGCATATTTCTCTAAATTCTCAAGATATGGAAGTGGTTTTGGTGGCTATGAATTCTAATTCTCATCCTCAATAACTTCTATTTACAAAGTAAAGGTGTTGGAACAAGAAGATTGTTCAAAACTGTCAAGGTTCCTCAAGGCATTTTCTTGATCTAGGAGCTAGGGTTTTGAACTTCAAAGAAGTATATCTTGCTCATATTTTGGTATTTTTGAGTGATTCCAAAGACATCCTTCTCTTAGAAGCGCTATTAAAAAATCACTTCAAAAGTTTCAAGGAGTTTTCATGTGGAGAAAACTTGATGATGAAGAAAGATTACAAGTCCTCCAGATGAACCCCCCAATTTCTCATATGTGACTTCAAATGATCATAACTTGGTCAATTTTTATCATCTTGGGCGCACTCTTTTTCCATAATGATCTTAAGGATGTGAAATTTATCCCTTCTTTTATGTGAAAAGTGAGAAAATGTATGGAAGATGCCCTAAGGATACAAAATATTATAGGTAATTTCGTGATTTGTTTGCCAACTTCAACAATTCATAACTCTCTCAATTTTTGGATATTTTGAATGGTTCAAGTTTAAAAGTGTCATTTCAGAGGTCTATTTTATGCCATCTTCTTTGTTCAAGAGCAAATTCCAAGTGGAAGGCCATGTTTGGATGCAAAACATTATAGGTCATTTTTAAAGAAAATTTTGAAATATTTCTAAGTATGGAAAGTCAACCTTTTTTCTCCAACTTTGACTCAATGCAACTTTCAGCTCAAACATCCATTTGACTCCATTCTTTTCCCATTGCAAAGCTTGTAACCTCAACTTTCTAAAGCATCAAGAATCATGCCCTAAGACCCCTTGAGCTGAGAATGCCATTGATTTGAACATGGTAACTTGAAACTGATGTTTCTTCAAAAGTCAGAATTTGAAATCATTGATTTAGCTTCTAAACACTTTGTTTCTGCGCGTTTTTTCCTCTAAACATGTTTAGTGAACTTCCAAAAGTGATTAGCACAACAAAACGCGTGTTTTGGATGGGTTTTGATCAAATTAGAAGTCACACTTTTCTTGTTTGCAACTTCACACGATTTCCCTCCAAACTTCATCATTTGACACGCTTGGACATTCCATTTGATTTCCCATAAATAGAGGGTCATCCCTCATTCATTTTCTCAAGCTTGGATAGCCAGAATCACGCTGCCAAACTTGTTCCATAACTCAAATTTCTGCAACTTCGAAATTTGTTTTCAAGCCTTTTTCAATCCAATTTTTCTATCAATTTACCTTCCTTGATCTTCCAAGAAGCTAACCATATAATTACCTTCAAGAATCGTGCCCTATATTTCTCAATAGAAGTCCAATTTCAGAGCTCTACAACTCAACTTCAATAGGTAGATTTCTCCGTCAATTCTTCAAAACTTTGATATCTTCTGATGCTCTTATTGCCCTGGTTCTAGTCGCAACACTTACTTTTATCTGGAAACATGTTTTGACCATGAAATTTCAAATCCCTTTTCGAAACATTCCTTCCAAATTGCTTGAGCTACCGTTTATATAAATTTATCGCGAAGATGTGGTTGTCTTCGTCTTGAAGAGACGAAGCGAGGGGCATAGGTCTCGTGCTCTAATTTTACATATTCAGCAACCTGGTTATGGGACTGACTGGAGGTTGAAGATGACCAACGTGTCATCCTTCAACCAATGAAACAACGCCATTTGTTTTTTTTAATTTCTGATTTAATTAATGATTCTATGCTTTATTCACTAATGACCATGATATGCACAGCGCGCCAGATCCATTGGATTTGATTACTAGCATGTTTTGACTCTCATCCAATGGTCCACATATTTTTTACTTTATTTTTCTTTTCTGATTTTTATATTTAATTGTTTTAAATTTTTAAAAAGCATAGAAAATTCATTTTTAGTCCAAAAAATATGAAATAAATTATGAAAAATATTTTTTATTTTTCTCTTTCTGATTTTTATATTTTCACAATTTTATTTTGTGTTTTGATATTTTTATAAATTTTCACTTTATTTGATTTGTTTTAAATGTTTAAAAAAAATTTTATGCATTTTTTAATTCTGAAAAAATTCTGGAATGATCCAATGATATTATGATAAATATTGGTGACCTTATTCATTTTTTATTTCTGACTTTGGTATTTTTTATCATTTTTGGTTCATTTCACTCATTTCTTTTAATTTTAAAAATAGTTTCTGACTTTAAAAAATTATCAAATAATTTATAACATTATTTTAGTTCATTTCTAATTTTTCTGTGGTCTTAGTTTTTATTTCTTGATTAATTTGAACATAGTTGATATTTTTTCTCTTATTTCTATTTTAAAAACATTTTAAAACCTTTTTAATGTATATATTAAATGCAATATTATTTTGTGATTATTTTCTGGCTGATCTTGGGTTGAATTTTTGATTATGAACTTTGTTAACTTCAGTGGATCCATGGTGTTGAGTTTAACTCCATAAAAATGGATGAATGATTTTAATAATAGTTGATTAAAATTTAATTCAAATGTGGTTTGTATATTCTTCCCACCCCTTTTCATCTTATCCCTTTCTCATTGAACTAAGTGTTATTGGAGCATGATCTCTATATCATGTCTCAAAACAAATGGTGCATAGATTTCTATTGACCAGCCTCAAAATAGGTGCGACTTCTACGTAAGTCCACTTACGATTGCTTAACATAGTGCTAAATTTTGTCCCGATACGAATAAATGATCATTCGTGGCCTAAACCTATGTTTTCAAGCCCAAGTATGTTAATTTGATGTCTTTGATCCAATAACCTTGAGATTCATTGTGTGGAGGCTTTGGTTCTACCAATCCTCTAATGGATCTACAACACTTTTGGTCAATGCGGATCACTTATACTTTGTTGATCATTAAATCGTACTTTTGAAGATTCCAAATGGATGATATACTTGACAAAAAGGAAATGCAACTTGTTGTGTGGAGGCTTTGGTTCTACCAATCCTCTAATGAGTTCCAAATGCAAGTTTCAAGATGGTCATCCAACTAACCACTAATTATTAAATTTTTTTTACTTTATGCCTTTTATTTTTTATGCTTTATGAACCATTTACTTTAAGCATTGCATTTCATGCCATTTTTATTTTGCTCACTTGAGCATTTAATTTCTTGTCATTTTTATTTTGCTCACTTGAGCTTTTCTTTTCTCTTCTAAGACACCTAATAATCAATATGAACCACAAAAACCTTTAATGATACTTGGACTATTTGTTACTATCCTTGGCATTATGGAGTATTGGACTTCTTGGACTTAGGATTAGAAACCTTGGCCTATGTTGGAGACCTTGTGATCTTAATTGTTATTTTGTCTGGAGTTATTAGAATCAACCTCAAGACATTGGGTTGTTTGTTTTCTTCGTATGCAGGTTATTGTGATTACATTCTTTGTTTGTAATCTGGAATTCACCCGTATACAATCGTTACTCTGCCCAATTTTTGTGAAGACTTAATACACTTGAAGTCTGGTTTTCTCAAGAGCTCTAAGTATTTTTGCTTGTATTCAATCCAAAGAATGGGAATTCTATCTTGACTCATAATGTCAAGTATTGGCTTCTTGTTAGTTAGATGGTTCTTATCCCTAGCTTTTATCTTATGCTTTAGGATAGTCTCTTTTTCTCCTCCCATCTTCTTTAATTTCAAAAATCTTCTCCCTCCTTTTTGAAAAACCTTCTTGTTTTTAAACATGAACCACTTTCATAATAAACTTGGACCTAGGTCCATGCATTTTCAAAACCTTTGCATAAATAAACTTCAATCAACTTAATAATACCTTGACATTTTTTGTGAGAAGACTAAAAGTCAATCAATCTCATTTCAAACTATTTTGCCACTTTGGCTTCTACTTTAAAACTTTTCTCAAAAGATTGAACTCTTGTCAATCCTTGTAGTGATGCAAACAACTATACTTCTACAATGTGTAGTAAAGAGAGATATTTTCCACTTGGGTGTTGAGTGAGGCATTGTTGATTTTAAAATCCAAGCCATATCCTTCACTTTGAGATGATGCAAATTCTCCTTTCTCATGATTGTGGGTAGTAAGTATGTTTTCCACACGGACAATGATGATGATGTCTTATCTCATAAAATTAATTAACACACTTGTGTTTTAAATTTTTTAAAGAGGAACTACGTGTACCCTAATCCCCTATTGCATGAAAGGTGGTACGTAGGCACTAAAGGTTCGCAACCGCGGCGGGTGCAAAAACCATAAAAATATATTTCATCTCTCACCTCCACCATCCATTCTTATACTACATTTTATAGCCAAAATATACAGATTTTTCAGAGGTTCCTACGGAGTAACGTAGATGATTAGGGTGCTAATACCTTCCCTTTGTATAACCAACCCCTTACCTTGAATCCTTCCCACTCTTTTTGGGTTAATCTCTCTTTTCCCATTCCTTTGGAAGTAATAAAGCGCAGTGGCGATTTTTATTTTGATATGTATAAGTCTAGTCAATCCAATGGCTTAGTGTTAAACATTTCTACCGCTAGAGAAAAAATGGCGACTTCACTGGGGAAAGATTAACCTCTTGTCGGTCCATCCCTAAGTGGGTTGAGCCTATCTTTGTTTATATTTGTATATGTGTTATTGTTTTATGTGTTATATGTTGTATATATGTTTATCTGGATTTTCTTGGTTTTCAGGGTGCTTGGTGATTACTTATAAGTCCTATACCCGGACTTGGGCAAACTTTAAGATAGGGTGGGCGGTATAGTCATGTTAACTTTGAGGGAGTAATCCCAAAAAAGGAGGCATGAGATCCCCCATTCAGTGGAGGCCCCTTTGACTGTAGTGTCGTGTACCGAGTAACCGAGAAGACATACTGCTTTCGACCTGGGAGCCTGCTGAAGTTGAGGACCGTAGAATACCTAACCCATCTTGGCCTTTTAGGTGTAGTGCGGAAGCTATGAAGGAGTAATCCGGAAATAGTTGTCACACGATACTATGCTCAGACGAGTTTTTCTTGAGAATATTACTAATGACTGAGTTAATCTGGAAGTTGGTAATATCCAAAGGAAGGATGTAGACTCTGGGAACCTCTAGAACCTTGTTCGGCAGGTGATAACTTTTAGAACAACACCTTATGGGTAGTACCTTAGACCTCATGCTCGTTACGTTGAACCTATCAACCCTATATGTGTGATCTTGTGTGTGATTGTTGCATCATGCATCCATGCACTCATAAGCATCTTTTGAAGAATTTTTATTTCAAGGGACTTAAAAGTTGACCATTTGTGAATATCTCACGTACTTTTTGACCATGGATTCTGGAAAAAGAAAGACTAGAAAATACAGTTTCAAGGATCCCAAGATAGATGAGTTGATCAGTCTAATTCCCGAGATTGAGTGTTCTGTAGATTTTCAGAAGAAGTATGGATCCATCATTCCTCTTATGAAGCTTAGGATGAAGGAGGGTATTCTCTCGACCCTGGTCCAGTTCTATGTTTTGATGTATCATTGCTTTACTTTCCCCGACTATTAGTTGATGCCTACATTAGATGAGTATTCTTATCTGTTGGATTTACCTGTTACCGATCGTGTTCCTTTTACTGGTTTGGAGGTTGAGCCAAAACCACGTGATATTGCTGCTTTGATCCATCTGGGGAAGTCTGAGGTGGAAGCCCATATGACTACTAAAGGAGGGATTAGAGGATTACCAGCTCAGTTCTTATTGGAGAAAGCTCGTTACTTTTCCAGGATGAAGAGTACAGTCGCTTTTTAGGCCATCTTTGCTCTACTTGCTTACGAGTTGTTTTTATTTCTTAATATGGATAAGTTTGTTGTCGTTAATGCTATCAGGATCTTCATGATTTGAAATCCAGTTCCTACATTTTTGGGTGATGCTTATTACTCTATTTATCTTCATAATTCTTATCATGGGGGGATGATTATTTGTTTCACGCCTTTGTTGTACCAGTGGTTTATCTCTCACATGCCTCAGTCTGATGCTTTTTGGGATGTCAGGAAGGAACCCCTATGGGCTCCTAAGATCATGGCATTTACTCAGTCTGATATTGATTGGTATCATCGAGCTTACTAGGATGTAGAGATTGTCGACATTTGTGGTAGTTTCCCCAATGTACCTATTCTTGGTACAAAGGGAGGAATTAACTATAACCCTGTTCTTGCATGATGACAACTCGGTTATCCGATGAGGGATAAACCAAATAGTATTCATTTGAATAGTTTCTTCCTGAAGGAGGGATAAGACCATAAGGAAGCTAGGGAGCAGATTGCGAAGGCCTGGCGTCACATTCATAAGAAGAGTAGGAAAGACTTGGGACCTAGGGGGTTGTTTCTTTGGAGCCATATCTTTAGTGGGTTCAAGTGAGAGCTATTCAGTTGAAGATGTTGTATTCCCGGGAAACACCTATTCCTGATTTGTTTGTGAATACCACTCCTCCCTTATTGGATGATATAGAAGAGCTAAAGCTTGCTTTGGTCAGGATGCAGCAGGAAAAGGATGCTTGGAAGAATAAGTGCCAAACCTTAGAGATTTCCTATAGAGCAGACTTGAAGGAGAAATAAACCTTGATTAAGATCCTTGAGAGTCGAGCGGTAGAGACTATGGAGAGGAAAGGGATTTATTTTCTCCTAAGCCTCAATCAGATGCTAGTTGCTCACTTACTGTTCCAGGAGATTGGAAGGAGGTTGCCACCAGGTATGTGGAAGAAAACCAGAGGTTGAAGGCTCGGATTGTCAGGCTTACAGGGAAGCGCCAGCGTATAGAGTGGTCTCCGACAGCTTTACTTCTCAGGGTTTTAGACTTTATTTTCATCTTGTACTTGGGATTGTTGAGACTTGTAACCTATTTTAAAGTTATTTAAATAAAAAAATTCAGTATTTCAAATGTGTTATTACTTTGATATTTGCAATGTGTCTAAAAATCTTTAAGTCCCTTGAAATATTAATAATAAAAATAAATCATGTGCACCATATATCATGGATCATATTACACATATTTCTTGCATTTGTTATGCATATCCAGGTGTCTTACCAAGCTTCTTTACTTTGTTTAGCAGGCTGACTCACCACTATAACACTCGGGCTAATTTCAGAAGGAAGATGGACAACTTAGAACAAGAGAATAGCGAGGTGCGCGAGGAGGTTTCTACTTTGAAGGCCAGCATGGCCAATCTTACTGCTCTGATGGAATCTCTGTTGGCTACTCAGAATCAGCCACCGAGTGTTCAACCCCAACCGACAAGGGCTACTGCTGAAGCTCTAACTGTTCATGTGTCTGCTACCCCAGCTGTTGTTCAGTATCGCATGCCTCAAGGTTATCCATAGGGAATGCTAGAGAATTTTACACCTGAAGGTTTCAATCTTGGTCCTCAAGAAGCTCCAGTTGTTCAGACTACTGTTACTCCTGCACCTCCTGTGGTGCATGTTGCTCATGATGTACCTCCTTCAGTGAATTTGGTTCCATTTGTTAATGATGATGTGTGTAGTCCGTTTCCTCCACCAAGTGAAGACTTGGGTCTTTATGGCAGAATGGATGATTTTCAAGAGCAGTTTGACAAGATGTAAAGGGAGATGAAGGCCCTCGGGAGAAAGGAATTGTTCGGGCAGAATGTGAATGAATTATGCTTGGTCCCGAATGTTAGGATACCTATAAAGTTTAAGGTCCCGGAGTTTGAAATGTACAAGAGCAACACTTGCCCTCGTGCTCATCTGGTGATGTATATAAGGAGAATGTCTACCCATACTTATGATCAACGTCTATTGATTCACTTTTTTCAGGATAGTTTGACCGGTGTGGTGCTGAAGTGGTATATGAGTTTGGATAGCGTCAATATCAATACTTTCAATGACTTGGGAGAAGCATTTATCAGACAATACAAATACAACATGGACATAGCGCATGAACATGATCAACTCAGGTCCATGGTTCAAAAAGACATGGAATCATTCAAAGAATATGCACAGAGATGGTGTGAGGTAGCCGCCCAAGTGATTCCTCCCATGGATGAAAAGGAGATGACTACGATTTTCTTGAAAACTCTGGGTGCTTTCTACTATGAAAGGATGGTAGAAAGTGCTCCAAGTGACTTTATTTAGATGGTAGGCATGGGTATCCGTTTAGAAGAGGCTGTAAAGAAGGGTCGTTTAATGAAGAGTGAAGGATCTGGAGGTGTAAAGAAGTCGTCTTATGGGTTTACCAAGAAGAAGGAAGGAGATACAAATGTTGTTATGCAAGAGAGGATGGTTAATCCTGCTAGAAGAAATTACCAGCGTCATCAGCAAGTCGCCTCAGTTACTCCAGTTATTGGTGTAGCTCCAACCACCGTTGCTTATCAGAGACCATCTCAGCAGAGGAATCAAGGCTATAATCAGAGAAGGGAGAGTTATGACCCTATCCTTATGAGTTATAGAGAGTTACTATCGGCATTGATTCAGAAGAAGTTGGTTCAGACCTGACCACCTCCCGTTGTACCATCACCATTACCTTTGTATTACAAAGCAGACCAAATATGTGCTTTTCATCAGGGAGCACCATGGCATAATTTTGAGAATTCCTATCCTTTGAAGACTGAGGTGTTGAAATTGGTGAAGTCTAGTATTCTATCTTTCAAGGATGTGGGCCCTAATGTGAAAGACAATCCTCTACCCAAGCATGGAGGAGCAAATGCTATAAACATGGTGGCTAGTTGTCCAGGCGACTTCCAGATTTTTGATATTCATTTGGTTAGAGGAGATTTGGTGAAAATGCATGCAGACCTCTGTGAATTTCGCTACTATACGCATGACTATTCCAGTTGTGCTATTTGCAGTATAGACATACTGGGTTGCGATAAGATAAAGGATGATTTGCAGGAGATGATGGATGAGGGCCTCATCCACATAATCAGGCCTAGGGCAGAGTATGAAGAGAAGGTGAACAGGGTTTCTGAATGTCCTGGAGAGTTCAGAATTTTTGATGTGGAGCACATGAATGAGGATCTTGTACAATTGCATGCTACTTTCTGCCACATGGCTAGTCAGGTGGAACATCAGTATGGATCTTGCCGAATTTGCTGCATGGACTCCTGAGGATGTTCAATCGTGAGGAAAGGTGTTCAGTTGTTGTAGGATAATGGAACTATCAAGGTTACAGGTCAAAGGGATGATTACCATGAAGTTGATATGATTGAGTTTTGTTTGGCTGAAGAAGAGTCGGATGATGAGTATGCCTCTGCATATGAGTTCTTCTCCTCGGAATAAGATTTGTTTTCCAGAGATGACTCCATAATGACTGATTGTGTTGAAGAAGGGGTAAATGTCATTGTGCCTTGTTTTAGTGTACCCGCCCATTTTGAAGTCTAGTATCATAGCAAGTTGGCTATTACTCCATTGGTGATTAGTTTGTCGAGTCATGTCCCCTACAAGTCAGATAAGGTTGTACCCTACAAATATAACGCTACAATCTTAGAGGATGGTGTGGAAGTTCCCATCCAGCCAATGCCTGATGTTGTAAATATTGCTAAGACTAGTAGAGTGACCCGCAGTAGTCGTGTATTTGCACAAGTTGTTTATGGAGATGTTAGCGCTGGAAAGAAAATTGTTGAGGATGTTGAACCCAAGAAGGTTACGGGTGAATCTAGTGGAGCTACGATGGAGAAAGAAGTAGATGATATTTTGAAGATAGTCAAGATGAGCGACTACAGAATTCTAGATCAGCTACTGCAGACTCCTTCAAAAATATATATCTTGGCTTTATTGATGAACTCCTCTACTCACAGAGAATCCTTGATGAGGGTATTGGACCAAGCTTTTGTAGAAAGTGACATGCCTATAGACCAATTCAGCAGTGTAGTAGGGAACATCACATCATGTAATAACCTGAGTTTCTGCGACGATGAATTTCCAGATGAAGGAAGGAATCACAAGTTGGCCCTCCACATCTCTATGAACTGCAAGAACGATTCACTATCCAATGTGTTAATTGATAATGGATCCGCTTTGAACGTTATACTAAGGAGCATGCTTATGAAGTTGAAATATTAAGGAACGTCCATGCGTCCAAGTGGCATTATTGTTAAAGCGTTTGATGGATCAAGGAAATCTGTTATTGGTGAAGAGGACTTTCCTATTCATATAGGCCCACATTTATTTCAGATTACTTTCCAGGTCATGGATATTGTACCCGCTTATAGTTGCTTGCTGGGACGACCGTGGATACATGAGGCAGGAGCTGTCACTTTGAATTTACACCAGAAGCTGAAGTTTGTACCTGAAAGAAAAGTGGTAATTATAAATGGAGAACATGCACTATTAATATCTCATTTTTCCTCTTTCAGCATTGTGGAGGCGGATGAAGCTGCTATTGGAACCCAGTTCCAAGCCTTATCCATTGATAACATAAGAGGAAATGAGAATTATATGGTTTCGCTTAAGGATGCGCAACAGGTTGTGCGTAAGGGTCATAGTGAGGTATGGAGAAAGATTGTGGATCCACCTGTAAACAAGAACAGAGCTGGCTTGGGGTTCTCTTTGAAGAATGACAAAGGTAAGAGCATGAAGTCGAAGTTTGCTGCAGGCAAGTATCAAGACATCTTCAGTAGTGGGGGTTATCTTCATCCAACTGTTTCGGGATTAATGCCATTGTGGAATATGAAGTAGAGCCAGAAATGCTAATTTATGTGATGCACAGAATTAGGGTTCAGAACTGGATCATCATTGTTGTTCCCTCTTGTATACATGTTTCAAAGTAATTTGTTTTGTTAATATTTTTGAAAAGCTTTCACTCTGCCCAAGGTGAAAGTATTAATATTGTATGGACTTATTTGTTTGCTGTGACTTTTAAAATCAATAATAAAAGTTGCCTTTGTTTCCCAAATTGTGTTTTTATTTTTTTGCTTTTTCTTGGAAAATGGTAATCAGAAAAAACCTTTCAAAATAAATAATAACTGAAATTCAATCTACATGATTACTTGTTATATGTGTCAGTTTCTAAAAACAATCATAAATCATATTTGCAGATTAATTAAAAAACTCGTTGAATACAATGACCCTGCACCCTCTCCCAACTTTGAATGTCCTGTGTATGGGGCCGAAGAAGAAGACTATGATAAGATTCTAGAATAGGTCTCACATTTTCTTGAGCGCGAGGAAAATTCCATTCAGCCATATAAATAGCCATTGGAAGTAATCAATTTGGGTTCAGAAGAAGATCCGAAGGAAGTCAAGATTGGATTGTTACTGCATCCTGATGTAAAGAGCAGGTTGATTGAGTTGCTGAAAGAGTATGTAGATATTTTTGCTTGGTCTTATCAAGATATGTCTGGCCTAGATACAGATATTGTAGAGCACCATTTTCCGTTGAAGCCAGAGTGTCCGCCAATCAAACAGAAGTTGCGAAGAACTCACCTAGATATGCCAGTGAAGATCAAAGAGGAAGTTCTAAATCAAATTAATGTTGGTTTTCTTGTGACATCAGTGTACCCTCAATGGATTTCCAATATTGTCCCAATACCAAAAAAATACGGAAAAGTTCGCATGTGCGTAGATTACAAAGATCTAAATAAAGATAGTCCAAAAGATGATTTTCCATTGCCACACATTGACATGTTAGTGGATAGCACATAAAAATTCAAAGTATTCTCGTTCATGGACGGATTTTCCGAGTATAATCAAATAAGAATGGCTCCAAAGGACATGGAAAAAACAACGTTTATCACACCCTAGGGAACATTCTGTTATAGAGTGATGCCCTTCGAGTTGAAGAACGCTGGTGCAACGTACCAGAGGGCTATGACAACCCTATTCCATGATTTGATGCACAAGGAAATCGAGGTATATGTTGATGATATGATTGCTAAATCCCAGACTGAAGAAGGGCATGTAGAAGATTTGTTGAAGTTGTTTCAGCGTCTGAGGAAGTATCGTCTCCATTTGAATCCAAACAAATGTACCTTCGGTGTCCGATTAGGGAAATTATTGGGTTTCATTGTTAGTCAGAAAGGAATTAAAGTTGACCCTGACAAATTCAAAGAAATTTAAGAAATTCCAGCGCTGAGAACTGAAAATCAAGTCAGGGGGTTCCTCGGGCGTTTGAATTATATTTCCATATTCATTTCTCACATGATTGCAACGTGTGAGCCAATATTTAAGTTGTTAAAGAAAGATCAAGGTTGTGTGTGGTCAGATGACTGCCAAAGGGAATTTGAAAGTATTAAATAATATCTGCTTGAACCTCCTATATTGCTCCCTCTTGTTGAAGGAAGACCGTTGATTATGTATCTGACAGTGATAGATAATTCCATGTGTTGTATTCTGGGACAACAACATGAAACGAGGAAGAAAGAGTATGCCATTTATTATCTCAGTAAAAAGTTTACTGATTGTGAGTCATGGTATTCCATGCTGGAAAAGACGTGTTGTGCTCTGGCCTGGGCGGCAAAACGTTTACGGTAGTATATGTTGAATGACACTACTTGGTTGATCTCCAAAATGGATCCAATCAATTACATTTTTGAAATTCCTTCTCTTACTGGGAGAATTGCCCGCTGGCAGATGCTGTTATCGGAATATGATATTGAATACCACACTCAAAAAGCTATTAAGAGCAGCGTGTTGGCAGATTATCTTGCTCACCAACCAGTTGATAATTATCAGTCTGTGAAGTATGATTTTCCCGATAAGGATGTGATGTTTTTGAAAGTGAAAGATTGTGATAAAACATTGCCTGAGGAAGGTCCTGATCCTGAATCTCGCTGGAGTATGATATTTGATGGAGCTGTTAATGCTTATGGTAAAGGAATTTGTGTTGTGATCATCACTCCACATGGATCACACATCCCTTTTACTGCAAGGTTTACATTTGATTGTACTAATAATATGGCAGAATATGAGGCTTGCATCATGGGTCTCGAGGAAGCTATTGATCTCAGAATTAAAATTCTAGATGTGTATGGCGATTCAGCTTTGGTAATAAATCAGATTAAAGGAGAGTGGGATGCTCGTCACCCCGGCTTGATCCCTTACAAAGATTATGCTAGAAGATGGTTACCCTTCTTTAACAAATTTGAATTCCATCACATCCCCAGAGACAAAAATCAAATGGCGGATGCTCTGGCAACTCTGGCTTCTATGTATCAAGTAAATTCTTGGAATGATATACCTCGAATTATAGTTCGGCGACTGGATAGGCCCACTCATGTGTTTACAACAGAGGAGGTAGCCCATGAAAAACCTTGGTATTATGATATCAAGCATTTTCTTCAGACTCATGAATACCCGATTGGTGCTTCAAATAAAGATAGAAAGACATTGAGAAGATTGGTTGGCAGCTTCTTCCTCAGTGAAAATGTGTTGTACAAGAGAAATTATGACATGGTCTTGCTCAAGTGCATGGATAGACACGAAGAAGACATGTTGATGCATGAGATTCATGAAGGTTCATTTGGCACTCATGCCAATGGACATTCAATGGCTAAAAAGATGCTAAGGGCAGGTTACTATTGGCTGATAATGGAATCTGACTATTACAAATTTGCAAAGAAGTGTCATAAATGCCAGATTTATGCAGACAAGGTTCATGTGCCTCCGACACTTCTCAATGTGATCTCTTCCTCATGGCTTTTCTCTATGTGGGGTATTGACATGATTTGGATGATATAACCCAAAGCTTAGAATGGACACCGTTTCATCTTGGTAGCAATTAATTACTTCACCAAATGGGTGGAAGTTGCTTCATATGCTAATGTTACTACACAGGTGGTTGTGCGCTTCATTAAGAATAATCTTATATGTCGATATGGGGTGTCGAGCAGAATTATCACTAACAATGACTCGAATTTGAACAACAAGATGATGACAGAACTTTGTGAGGACTTCAAGATTGTGCATCATAATTCATCTCCGTACAGGCCAAAGATGAATGGGGTTGTTGAAGCTGCTAATAAGAATATCAAGAAGATTATCCAGAAGATGGTTGTTACTTATAAGGATTGGCATGAAATGCTCCCTTTTGCTTTGCATGGCTATCGGACATCTGTCCACACTTCAACAGGAGCAACCCCATTCTCCCTTGTGTATGGAATGGAAGCGGTAATCCCAATTTAGGTTGAGATTCCCTCTTTGCGTGTGATAATGGAAACTAAGTTGTCAGAGGCTGAATGGGTCCAGAACAGGTTTGACCAATTGAATTTGATTGAAGAGAAGAGAATGACGACTTTGTATCATGGGAAGTTATATCAGAAGAGAATGATGAAAGCTTTTGATAAGAAGGTCAAACCTCGTGAATTTAGAGAAGGAGACCTTGTGCTCAAAAAGATCATGTCTTTTAACGCTGATTCTAGGGGCAAGTGGGCTCCCAATTTTGAAGGCCCATATGTTGTCAAGAAAGCCTTCTCTGGCGGTTCATTAATTCTTCAAACTATGGATGGCAAGGAGTTCCCACGTCCTATAAATCCTGATGTAGCTAAGAAATACTTCGCCTAAAGAAATAAAAGAACATCTCGCTAAGTTGAAAACCCAAAATGGAGGCTTAGGCAAAAAAGAGCGTCTCGGTAGGCCGAAAACCCGAAAGGGGGGTCTAGGCAAAAATTAAAGACATAAACAAAATAAATTTCCCGCTAAGTTGAAAACCCGCAAGGGCAGCTTAGGAAAAATTTAGGGAATTTCTTGGAAAGTAACTACATCAGACAAGACTTCATCATTAAAGCAACAATCTTCTCGGATCCTCATCATACTTCAACAGAAGTTGCTGCTCAGGATTTCAAAAGTTGTTAGAGGGTATAGTGGTCATTGTATCTCAATGTATCTTTTCCATTATATATTACCATTTTCCAAACTTTGTAATCATCCATGGAGTCTCGCCATTCGTAGACTACCATTCTATTAATGAAATTTGAGCTTTTACCCAATTCTTTGTATTTCTTATTTTATTTAGCTTGCAAAGACTCCATTTATTATTGATAATAAATTTCAAAGCGAAAAGATTAAATAACAAAATTGATTTTCAAAAAGAATTTACAATTTGCTTTTACTTTAGAATTTGTTATGCAAGAGAAAAACAAAAGTGGTGATCCCAGGAATGGACGAACTCCAGTTATTTTGAGAAGTTTTGTTTCCCGGGGGAGATTTTCTCAGGATGTTTTCGCTGTATTAGGTTTGTGACTCCAGTGTCCCTAGTCAAGTATTGGTTCTTTTTTGAGTTTGCATGATATGAAGACTCAATCCAAGATTTCTCCAGTGAAGGTTTGGTTTGTTTGATAGAATTTCTTTCTTCCCAGAGAAGTTGGTACAATAATTACTCTTGAAGAAAATATGTCTCTGGTTTCTCTAATGAAGAACGTATATTGGTTTTCCCTTTGAGAATGTGGTGTTGACCTCCCCAAGGAATTCAGCACGAAATCCCCAGTTAATGTCTCGATGATGGGACATTATATGCCTTATCGAAGTTTTTATGTTTTTCCTCCTTCAAAATGGGCCTGAATTCCCCAGTGAATGTTTTGATGATTTGGTGTCCATCTGCTTTACTTGAAATTTATTTTGCAATGCCCAGTAGAAGTGTTACATTTGAAAACATGTGTTTCCTCGTTCAAGTATGAGTGTTATTCCCTGGTGAAGCCTGGAGAAGGATGTTATATCTCTGTACCTGTATTGTTTTGTTGCTATGTTTTGTTAACTTCCGGATTACGTTTCTCCCCAGTGAGGTTAAGCCATGTAGTAGGATTTTGTTTCCTCAGTTGGCGCTTACTTTTTCTTGGAATGTTCATCTTGGATGTGAATTATCTGAGTGTTATTTGTGCCCGAGTTGGTTTTTCCTGGTTACTCCAAGTGTTATATGTTTGTTTTGTCAGCATATGCACGATAGAACTCATACATTCGTACATACATCATGCATAGTTAAATTTGGAAAATCATTGCTCATTCACATTCGTTATTTTGTGGATGTATTGTCCTGTTTTGAAGAATTGTTTTGTCCTCTCTCCAATAGAGTGTCAGTCATAAGCAAAAAGTGTATGTTATTTCAATTTCCCTATTGAATTATCCCTCGTGGAAGATTTTTGCTCTAGCCTTCCTGCAGAGCTCTTTATCTGGATGATTTGGGTTTCCCTCTTGAGTTTATTTCTAAAAGGATTTATTTTGGACGACTGTCTCATTCCAGTTTATTTCTGGTTTGAATCTTTGATCCTCGGCAATATTATTACTTATGATATCTGCAAACTTCGAGCATTGGTTTGAGAATGTGCATTTATTTTGCACGAGAAGACTTTATCTCCTCGGCAGGAATATATTGGCATTTCTCCAGGAAGTCATATTTCTTTCCCCAGGAAGCCATATTGTTCTCCCCATAAAGTCTTTTTTTTACAATCCTCCATAACAACAAGTAGCAGGTCTCTTTATTTGGGCAACTTATACTTCCCTGTAAAAGTCGACGTAACTTTTTTTTTGCTATCTTCTCTATGAGTGGATAGTTTGCAGTTCATTGTCAAATTACACCAGGGGATGGCAAGACTTTCAATATCGCAGAGACAGTTCATTGTGAAATCTTTGTAAGTGGTAGCCTCTTTATTTGAGATAGCTTATATATCACCCTTTCCAGGAAGAACACCTTGGTTAAAGAAGAAGTTGAGACCCATTCTAGGTGAAATGCCATAATTTTGGGGAAAACTTGTTATCTTTTTGCTACCCTCAGTGAACGTTAGTAGTTCATCGTCAGTGAATGGCGGTGCTATGGTATATTTTCTCTTTTACCTTCAGTGAAAGTTGGTAGGTCACCTTCAGTGAAAGTTGGTGATTATTATCTTTTTGCTACCCTTAGTGAACGTTGGTAGTTCATTGTCAATGAATGGTGATGCTATGATATATTCTCTCTCTACCTTTAGTGAAAGTTGGTAGGTCACCTTAAGTGAAAGTTGGTGATTGTTATCTTTTTGCTACCCTCAATGAACGTTGGTAGTACATCGTCAGTGAACGGCGATGCTATGATATATTCTCTCTCTACCTTCAGTGAAAGTTGGTAGGTCATCTTCAGTGAAAGTTGGTGATTGTTATCTTTTTTCTACCCTCAGTGAACGTTGGTAGTTCATCATCAATGAATGGCGGTGCTATGATATATTTTCTCTTCTACCTTCAGTGAAAGTTGGTGATTGTTATCTTTTTTGCTACCCTCAGTGAATGTTGGTAGTTCATTGTCAGTGAACTGTTGTGCTATGATATTTTCTCTTCTACCTTCAATTAAAGTTGGTAGGTCACCTTCAGTGATAGTTGGTGATTGTTATCTTTTTTCTACCTTCAGTGAACGTTGGTAGTTCACTGTCGGTGAACAGCAGTGTTATGATATTTTATTTTCTATCTACCTTCAATAAAAGCTGGTAGTTCATCGTCAGTGAACGTAGATGATTTATTTCTCTCTACCTTCAGTAAACGTTGGTAGCTCTCCGTTATTAAATGTCGGTGTTGTTATTTCTTTCCTCTTTCTACCTCTAGTGAGTGTTGGTAGTTTCACCTTCAGTAGAAGTTGGTGTATCCTTTGACTTTTAATCATCCTCTATAAGTCAGGTCTTTTGATCCACCAGTGATTTATTTTCCTGGTCGGGTTTCTCTTTTGTTTCTATATTTCCTTTGTTACATCCCCAACGGTGCTTTGCGTCTCTTTGATTTTGTTCATTGGCATTCACGCTCATAAGCATTGCATGGCATCTTAGGGCCAAAAATAGGGTTTGTTTTATATTTAAGTATCTTCGATCACGTCGACACGAAGATTTTCAACCTTCGTATCTCTGGATAAAAGAAACTTAAATAAGGGCAGTTGTTGTACCCCAATTTTTCCCCTAAGATCCCTTCATTATACCATGTTGATTCAATCACAACAAGATCACATCAGGGCTTTTGGTTCTCCCCCCTATCTTTAGCTTTTCTCTTTGAGGAATCACCAAGCACCTTGACTTATTTTCTTTTGTGATCATGAATATTTTGTCTTGATTTGTATTTTAATTTATAAAATTCGATGTTGGTTTGTCATACTCGTTAATAATGTAGGTAAAGGCAATATGGCTTAGCAAGTTGATCCATGGGTTCATGAGTTTATTTCCATGCCCTAGTCAATAAAGCTTGAGAAATTAAAACCTCACCATTGAAGTTGTTTTGTAAGGGATGGCATGGCAAGGTTATTTTTTTTCACTACATTTCCAAGTCATCAAGATTGATTCAGAAGTGCAAGGGATTGATTGAAGAAGTTGTCATGGTTGGACAAGGCCTTGTTCCCATTGGTCACAAATGCATATTTCTTTAAATTCTCAATATATGGAAGTGGTTTTGGTGGCTATGAATTATAATTTTCATCCTCAATAACTTATATTTACAAAGCAAGAGTTTTGGTACAAGAAGGTTGTTCAAAATTGTCAAGGTTCCTTAAAGCATTTTCTTGATCTAAGAGCTAAGGTTTTGAACTTCAAAGAAGTATATCTTGCTCATCTTTTGGTATTTTTTAGTGATTTCAAAGACATCCTTCTATTCTAAAGGGATAATAACAAATCACTTCAAAACTTTCAAGGAGTTTTCATGTGGAAGAAACTTGATGATGAAGAAAGATTACAAGTCCTCCAGATGAACCCCCTAATTTCCCATGTGTAACTTCAAATGATCATAACTTGGTCAATTTTTATCACCTTGGGCCAACTCATTTTCCATAATGATCTTGAGGATGTGAAATTTATCCCTTCTTTTATGTACAAATTGATAAAATGGATGGAAGATGCCCTAAGGATACAAAATATTATAGGTCATTTCATGCTTTTTGCTAACTTCAACAATTCATAACTCTCAATTTTTGGAGATTTTGAATTGTTCAAGTTTCAAAGTTTCATTTAAGAGGTCTATTTCATGCCATATTCTTTGGCCAAGATCAAATTCCAAGTGGAAGACCATGTTTGGATGCAAAACATTATAGGTCATTTTTAAAGAAAAATTTGAAATATTTCTAAGTATGGAAAGTCAACCCTTTTTCTCCAACTTTGACTCAATGCAACTTTCAGCTCAAACATCCATTTGAATCCATTCTTTTCCCATTGCAAAGATTGTAACCTCATCTTTCTAAAGCATCAAGAACCATTCCCAAAGATCCCTTGAGCTGAGAATGCCATTGATTTGAACTTGGTAACTTGAAACTGAAGTTTCTTCCAAAGTCAGAATTTGAATTCATTGATTTAGCTTCTAAACACTTTTTTTCTGCGCGTTTTTCCTCTAAACATGTTTAGTGAACTTCTAGAAGTGATTAGCATAACAAAACGCGTTTTTTTGATGGGTTTTGATCAAATTAGAAGTCACACTTTTCTTGTTTGCAACTTCACACGATTTCCCTCCAAACTTCATCATTTCACACGCTTGGACATTCCATTTGATTCCCTATAAATAGAGGGTCATCCCTCATTCATTTTCTCAAGCTTGGATAGCCAGAATCACCCTGCCAAACTTATTCCATAACTCAAATTTCTGAACTTCGAAATCTATTTTCAAGCCTTTTTCAATCCAATTTTTCTATCAATTTACCTTCCTTGATCTTCCCTGAAGCTAACCATATAATTACCTTCAAGAATCGTGCCCTACATTTCTCCATAGAAGTCCAAGTTCATAGCTCTGACACTCAACTTTAATAGGTAGATTTTTCCAACAATTCTTCAAAACTTTGATATCTTGTGATGCTCTTATTTCCCTGGTTATAGTCGCAACACTTACTTTTATTTGGAAATATGTTTTGACCAAGAAATTTCAAATCCCTTTTCAAAACTTTCCTTCCAAATTGCTTGAGCTATAGTTTATATAAATTTATCGTGAAGGTGTGGTTGTCTTCATCTTGAAGAGACGAAGCGAATGGCATAGGTCTCGTGCTCTAATTTTACAGATTGAGCAACCTGGTTTTGGGACTGGCTGGAGGTTGAAGATGACCAACGTGTCATCCTTCAACCAATGAAACTGGGGCATTTTGTTTTTTTATTTTTTATTTAATTAATGATTTTATGCTTTATTCACTAATGACCATGTTATGCACAGCGCGCCAGATCCCATGGATTTGATTGCTAACGCGTTTTAACTCTCATCCAATGGTCCACATATTTTTGTCTTTATTTTTCTTTTCTGATTTTTATATTTAATTGTTTTAAATTTCAAAAAATCATAGAAAATTCATTTTTAGTCCAAAAAATCTGAAAAACATTATGAAAAATATTTTTGATTTGTCTTTTTGATTTTTATTTTTTCACAATTTTATTTTGTGTTTTGATATTTTTTATAAGTTTTCACTTTATTAGATTTGTTTTAAATGTTTAAAAATACTTTTATGCATTTTTTAATTTTGAAAAAATTATGGAATGATCCAATGATATTGTGATAAATATTGGTGACTTTATTCATTTTTTATTTCTGACTTTGGTATTTTTTATCATTTTTAGTTCATTTTCCTCATTTCTTTTAATTTTAAGAATAGCTTTTGACTTTAAAAAAATTATCAAAAATTATATAAAATTATTTTAGTTCATTTCTGATTTTTCTATGGTCTTACTTTTTATTTCTTGATTAATTTGAACATAGTTGATGTTTTTTATCTTAATTCTATTTTAAAAACATTTTAAAACCTTTTTAACGTATATATTAAATGCAATATTATTTTGTGATTATTTTCTGGCTGATCTTTGGTTGAATTTTTTATTATGAACTTTGTTAACATCATTGGATCCATGGTGTTGAGTTTAACTCCATAAAAATGGATGAATGATTTTAATAATAGTTTGATTAAAATTTAATTCAAATGTGGTTTGTATATTCTTCCAACCCCTTTTCATCTTATCCCTTTCTCATTGCACTAAGTATTATTGGAGCATCATCTCTATAACATGTCTCAAAACAAATGGTGCATAGATTGCTACTGACCGGCCTCAAAATAGGTGCGACTTCTACATAAGTTTACTTACGATTGCCTAACATAGCACTAAATTTTGTCTCGGTTCGAATAAATGATCATTTGTGGCCTAAACCTATGTTTGCAAGCCCAAGTATGTTAATTTGATCTCTTTAATCCAATAACCTATAGATTCATTATGTGTAGGCTTTGGTTCTACCAATCCTCTAATGGATCTACAACACTTTTGGTCAATGCGGAAATGTCGTTGATCATTAAATGGTACTTTTGAGGATTTCAAATGGATGATATACTTAACAAAAAGCAAATGCAACTTGTTGTGTGGAGGCTTTGGTTCTACGAATCCTCTAATGAGTTCCAAATGCAAGTTTCAAGATGGTCATCCAACTAACCACTAATTATTAAATTGTTTTTACTTTATGCCTTTTATTTTTTATGCTTTATGTACCATTTACTTTAAGCATTGCATTTCATGCCATTTTTATTTTGCTCACTTGAGCATTTACTTTCTTGTCATTTTTATTTTGTTCACTTGAGCTTTTCTTTTCTCTTCTAAGACACCTAATAATCAATATGAACCATAAAAAACTTTAATGATACTTGGACTATTTGGTTACTATCCTTGGCATTATGGACTATTGGACTTCTTAGACTTAGGATTAGAAACCTTGGCCTATGTTGGAGACCTTGTGATCTTAATTGGTATTTTGTCTGGAGTTCTTGAGGTTTACCTCATGAAATTGGATTGTTTGTTTGTTTTGTGTGCAGGTTATTGTGATTACATTCTTTGTTTGTAATCTGGAATTCACCAGTATACAGCCGTTACTCTGCCCAATTTTTGTAAAGACTTAATACACTTGAAGTCTGGTTCTCTCAAGAGGTATAAGTATCTTTGCTTGTATTCAATCCAAAGAATAGGAATTCTATCTTGACTCATAATGTCAAGTATTGGCTTCCTGTGTGTTAGATGGTTCTTATCCCTAGCTTTTACCTTATGCTTTAGGATAGTCTCTTCTTCTCCTTCCATCTTCTTTAATTTCAAAAATCTTCTCCCTCCTTTTTGAAAACCCTTCTTGTTTTTAAACTTGATCCACTTTCATAATAAACTTAGACCTAGGTCTATGCATTTTCAAAACCTTTTCATAAATAAACTTCAATCAACTTAATAATACCTTGACATTTTTTGTGATAAGACTAAAAGTCAATCAATCTCATTTCTAACTATTTTGCCACTTTGGCTTCTACTTTAAAACTTTTCTCAAAAGATTGGACTCTTGTCAATCCTTGTAGTGATACAAACAACTATACTTCTTTAATGTGTAGTAAAGAGAGATATTTTCCACTTGGGTGTTGAGTGAGGCATTGTTGATTTTAAAACCCAAGCCATATCCTCCACTTTGAGATGATGCAAATTCTCCTTTCTCATGATTGTGGGTAGTAAGTATGTTTTCCACACAGACAATGACGATGATGTCTTATCTCATAAAATTAACTAGCACACTTGTGCTTTAAATTTTTTAAAGAGGAACTACGTGTAACCTGATCCCCTATTGCATGAAAGGTGGTACCCATGCACTAAAGGTTCACAACCGCGACGGGTGCAAAAATCATAAAAATATATTTCTTCTCTCACCTCCGCCATTCATTCTTATACAACATTTTATAGCCAAAATATACAGATTTTTCAAAGAGGTTCCTACGGAGTACCGTAGATGTTTAGGGTGCTAATACCTTCCCTTTGCATAACCAACCCCCTTACCTTGAATCTTTCCCCCTCTTTTTGGGTTACTCGCTCTTTTCCTATTCCTTTGGAAACAATAAAGCGCAGTGGCAATTTTTATTTTGATTTGTATAAGTCTAGTCGATCAAATGGCTTATTCTTAAATATTTCTACCGATACACATATAGAAATAAAACATCACTTTATTAGGGACTATATTCAGAAAGGAATTATTTCCTTAAAATTTATTGACACAAGCCATCAATGGGCTGATGTCTTTACTAAACCATTTTCTGAAGATAGGTTTAATTTCATTTTGAAACATCTCAACATGAAATTATGTCCAGAATAAGAGTTTTATTTATATATATATATATATATATATATATATATATATATATATATATATATATATATATATATATATATATATATATATATATATATATATATATATATATATATATATATATTCATTAACCCTCAGAATTTTATGTTTTCTTTGTGAACATCTAATCAATAAGTCTTCAAAAGTTAGAAGTACAGTTGCATCAGAATCTATCTAAGAAGATCTGAATGGTTCATTTCAAAGATAGAGGCGTGCAGTTCACATTATCAGCATTTGTCATCCTCTCACAAGCGTCCTTCTAAGGCTGAACACGTGTTCAAATTCTGAAGGGTCTAAGGCTTTGATTGGGTGCATTGAGACGTATGTTATTGTAACTATTTTTTATCTCCACGCCATCCCCTATTTTTAGGATTCATAATTGTTGTGTAATCATTAATGTTTTTCTCTTTCTTATTGATTAATCAAATTGATTATAAATACACACTCACTATCACTTTCACTTCTTCTCGCTTCTATTTTCTCTCTAGTTTTCGTTTGCAAAAACCCTTTTTCTCAGAAATCTCAAACAATCAGTGTGAATAATGGCTTCATCTTCAAGCGCTAAAAATCTTCAATGTGCTCCTGGTTCATCTTCATCAACAGCAGAACAGTACGAAGAACCGTCAAGAACCTTACTCACTCCAATTGATTCTCTTGAGGTTCTCTGCGAGCTTATCATCGACTTTAAAAGCATGAAGGAGAATGGGTTTGATCTTACTGCAAATGTATCTATTGCAGGTTGGAACAGGTATTTTGATCGTCTTCTAGGTCCAGTGTTCCCAATTTTGGTAAAGGAATTATTGATTCATGAAACCTCCTTTAATCACCAAGTAACGTCTTATGTAATGGGGAAGAAAATTGCAATTACTGAAGATTTGATTGCAAATCTTATTGGTTACAATGGCGGAGGAATATGTTGCAACGACATGGCTGAGAAATGCTCTTACCTAAAAGCCATATCAAAAGTAATCTTCACTTTTGGGAAGCCATCCAACAAGATTAGAGATTTGAAGGACTACTTAAGAATATGGGCAAAGATCATTCTGGGTTGTATCAACCACAAGAAGCCAACAAGCTCTCCTAACTACATAAATATTGATCAACAATTTCTGCTTTACTTCATTGCAAAGAAGACAAAAATAAACCTTCCTCACTTGCTTTCCAATCATCTGAGAACAAGCGTGAAGGAAACAAGAGAAGATGAAAGAACCAAGAGGGATTGGATACCTCTGGGCAGGTTAAGTTCAAATATTCTGACTGAGAATAGGTTAATATAGCATCTGACTGAAGCTTGGCAGATAATCACGTTGGTGACATGTGCTGGAAAACCCCTTAATGCCAAGAACCTGAAAAAGATGAAGATTATTGACAACATCAAGAAGGAGCCAACCATTGCTACACAGAAAGTCATCACGTCAAGGAGAATCCCTCTAAAATATTTTCCTCTATTTTCTGAAATTGATGCTTCACCAGAAAAAATGGCCAGATACTTAGAAGCATGCAAGAAGGATGGAACTTCTCTAGAGCTAAACATCCGTGATCTGCATCAGTAAGCTCCAGATGTTGTCCTAAATAAGTCCAGAAAAAGAAAAGTTGCAGGAGATGGATCTTCTTAGAGGACTCCAAAAGCTGCTAAAAAGAAAGATAACACTTCTTTTATTTTTGTTATAGAATTAGTAGTTTTTCCAACATCTGAAACACCCTCCTGTCCAAAACCAATAGAATATCCCTCACCTCAAACATTTGAAGATTTTGACATAGAGTTTGACCCCTCAGTAACTCTAGAAAACATACTAAACGAACCTCTCTCTCCCAATCCACATCCTGAATAAAATCATCCAGAACTTGATAGAGTTCTTTCTGATATTGATCAATTTGATCCAGATTTTTAAACTACTAACCCGGAAAATCCAAACTTTCAAACTCCTCAAACAGAAAATCCAAACTTCCAAACTACACAACCAGAAAATCCAAACGCTACCGCTTCCTAACCAGAAGATTCATACATAGACTCTGATACCACCATACTAATTCCTGGAATAACAGAACCTCTCATGGTTCGACAACCTATCTCCATTCAAGACATTCCATAAATTCCATCACCCTACCATTCCACTCCACCAAACACACCTCCATCACCAATCATCATTTCTGATTCTCCTACTCCATCTCCTATTAACCCTCCAGAAGATCACTTTAGAACAATCATTGACTTATAAGCGCTGGATCACCTAACACCAACCTCTCACAAAGCAGATGTTGGTAGAAACTTACTGATTTTTGAAACAGAAATAATGGAATGGGTTAACTCTTTGAAGCAAGCAAGTTTAGAAAATCCAAATCTTGCTGCTTCTAATTCTCACTGGAATCGGTTCAGAATATGGTTCAACTCAGAATCCCAGAAACTCAATGAATTAAGCTATGAACTAGCTCAACAGAAATTTAGTGATCAACTGAAAGTTTTCAAGGATCAAGTTATGAGTCACTGGGAAAGGAAATCTATTCTTCTGCTGGACAGTGCTCCCTGGAAAGAGCACCAACATTCAGAATTTATTGAACCATGCTCTGAAAATATTCCTCTGGCGATTATTCAAGACAAAGGCAAAGCAACTGAAGAAGCCACTGAATCAGAAAATGCTACAGAGTGTTCTAAGAAACTTGCATCTTCTGTGGATACACCAGCTTCATATTTGGTTATGCAAACTCTAGAAGTGTTAAAGAAATAGAATGCAGTAATCAAAGAAATATTGGACAAGCAAGAAGACATGAGAAAAGAAATCAAGGAAATGCTGGGAAAACAAGAGGAATCAAGCACTCAGATTAAGAGCTTGCTAGAAGCGTTGTTCACACGACTTCCCCCTCCTCAATCTTAGTCTTTTATAACTTGTTTTCTGCACTCATTTATCTTGTTTTATTTGGCTCTGAAAGTGTTATTGAAATCATGTTGTAATATAACTCATTTTTTGACTCTGAATATTAGTGTTTATATTGGTTTTTGGTTCTTGACAAAAAGGGGGAGAACGTAAGATATTTTCAATAAGAGTATATCGAGACAAAGTCTCAAACATTTTGAATATCATAACTTCTCAATTTTTTTTCTGAAAGAAAAATAGGAACTAAACTCTGATAAAGATAGAAGGAGATGCATCAAAAGCTCTGATCAGAATGAACTTCAGGGAAGTAATTTATCTCTATCTGAGTACTCAACTCAGTGGGAGACTCTATAATGCTTTATGTTCTGTCTATTTTTATTGAAATATCCTAGTTTTTGTCATCATCAAAAAGGGGGAGATTGTTAGAACATAGTTTGATTCTACAACCCTCGTAAGAGTTTTGATGATAACAAATACAAAGAACAAATATGCACTCTAAAATGATATTCTGTTTTGTAGAAAAGTTTTGATGGAAGTAGATCAGAAGTTAAGCTACAAGGTTGTTCATGCTGTAAACGTAGACTAATCTTAGAAAGTTCTGATGAATGAAGATCAGAAGTTGTGCTAAGAGAAAGACGTTTTAACTCTGATAGAAAGTCTAACGCTGCAAACAGGACCTTATGATTCTGACCTTCCAATGTTCTGAAGCAAGCAGCAAATAGATTCATTAATGTTCTGAAGTGTTACTATTCATCAAAGCTATATCAATTGCAACGGCTACAAACAGACAAGGATCTTTTATTTGAGGAAAGTGCATTAACTGACATTTATCAAGTTTCCAATTAATCAAGATTGTTGCGCCTATTTAAACAAGGAATGAGGTTAAATTGTTCACGATTTACAACACTACAATTCACAATCCTTCAACGCCGCTACTCCTCATTCATACTATTCTCTAAATTGAGTAATACATCACAAGTTTGTGATACTGTTTTTGTAAGGAAAAACATATTGTACATGGATTTATTCATACTTTGTTTAGTGGAATTCCTTGAGATATATCGGGTTGTGGTTATACTCAAGAAGACTTTGGCAGTAGTCAAAGTGTTTTTGTAATCAAGTTTGATTAGTGAATTAAGACCTCGTTGGAGAGAGGCGAAATCACCTTGGTCGGTGGACTGGAGTAGTTTGAGATCAAACGAACCAGGATAAAAATCACTGTGTCATTTGCATTGTTTTTTAAGATCCCAATTCAAACCCCCCTTTTTGTGTTTTTCATTTCTTCAACCATATGCATACATTCATGTCATTGTATTTATACTCATCGAATCGAGGCATTTCTCTGCAAGAAAGAGTTGCAAAATTGTTTGTTCTGTTAAGTAACACTATGAAGCAGACCTCAGGGTTTTCCATAATTTTAATGCACTCTGCATGTTTTCTGAGCTATCCAATCAACAACCAAGAAATTCATCAACATGTCAAGCTCTTATGCATTTCAACAAGATCTGAATTATGCAGAAAGTCAAGCATTTCGGTTGATTTGAGACCGGGGAGGCAGAAATTCAGTACGGTGCATTTCAAACTTAAAATTTCACAACTCAAGTTAAGAAAATGGTTTTGGATTGATTCTTCAATCATTAGAACCGTCTTGAGGTCTTCTTTATTTAATATGTTCATGTCAAAGGCTAATTTTGTGTGAAAGATTTTCTAAAGCGTAAAATACTTGAATTGCGGTATACAGTGTAAGAACGAAGTGCGCCTAAGAGGGGGGTGAATTAGGTACTTTTAAAAATTCTGGTTTTTAGTGATGATGGTTCTTATTTTTCTTGTTATAAGTGTGTTTAGGAAAGCTTAAAAATGCATGGGAAAAAAGAGACACGGGCAATATATCCTGGTTCCCCTCACAGTCCGAGAGTACTCCAGTCCCCTTTCAACATGAAAGAGATTTCCTTATTGTGGCAAACTTACATAAGAACTACCAACTAAACCAAGAACAATCCTCTTGGACCAAGAACAATCCTCTTGGATTTTCACTAACTTACCTATGAAAACAATCCTCTCAATGTAACTACACTTGTATCCAACAACTTGGAAAAACAAGATTTCAGCAAAACACTTAAACTTAATTCCAACAATCCTGGAAAATAAGTAAGTAAAATCAATTTGTGAGTTTGAGTGAGTAGAGTAAATTGATCACTTAAGAGTGATTTTGACAATGTATAATCTTCTTCTTTCAATAATAATATTGTACAAAGACTCAAGATATATTTGCTCAAAGTTTTCTGTTTTAAAGTAATAAAATAAATGCAGAAAACTTATGCTTGAAAGTGAAGAATGCTTGAATTTGTATTTTAAAATTCAGAAAAATATTATGAAAGGAGGTGTTAGAAATGATTTTGAAAATGAATATTTATATGTTCATAACACCCTTTTGAAACATCATGAAGATCTAGAATTGTATCATGAGCAAATTCCAAGTTTGAGTGAAAAGATGTAATGAAAAGGCATGATCAAGGCATGAACAAAGCTGTAATTTTTCAAATTCGTGCAGTGTGTAATCGATTGCACCTTTAGTGTAATCGATTGCACAAGGTTTTTAACAGCTATATTTTCAAAATTTTAAGAGTGCAATCGATTGCATCAACAATGTAGTCGATTGCAGGCTAAGTCAGTAGCAAAATTTATCTGAGTGCAATTGATTGCACCAACTATGTAATCGATTGCATGCTAAGACAGAATCAAATGTTTTGAAAATTTTAAGTGTACAATCGATTGCACAAACTATGTAATCGATTGCATCAAGAAACAGAAGCAAAAGATTTGGAATTTTTGAAGAGTGCAATCGATTGCACTGAGATGTAAATCGATTGCATGCATATGAAAAATGAAATTTAATCTTTGAGAAGCTTGAGAATGATTCTTAAACATTTATTTTTCATTTTTGAGCATCTATATCTTAAGATAAAAGTAGATAATATTATTGTACCTTTAAAGTTGTTGAGAGCTTTGATTGAAGTTAATATCCTTAGATGCTTTAGATTCTTGACCAAATTATTTGCCTTCTTTTGTTAGCCATGGTTTGTCTTCTTCAAAATAAAAGCTTATTTGAGAAGCTTGATTTCACATACAGTGCATTTACCGTTTCTCTGGTTTTCGAATGCTTAAAAATTCATAACTTCTGACTGGAGTATCATATTTGAGTGCCTCTTGGAGAATTTGGATCGGCTTGTCATTTCCTCCAAATTTCATTTTTGGCTCGAAATCCAATTCATTAAGGAAGATATTTGAATGTGCAGCTACTTTGAAGCTAAACGGTGAAAAATAGTGAAAATATTATGTTGAACCGTTATTTTGCGGAGGTTCAAAAATTCATAACATTCTCCTTGATCAATGTTTTTGATCTGTTCTTTGAGCGAAAAATTCGTCTTAATTTTATCATCGATTCGTATGTTCGGATCAAGAGCCAATTTTATACTGAAGGTCTCTGAAAGTGCGATTTACTAGATATTTTTACGGTGAAAAAAGATTGTCAGATGTTTGTTTTCCCGATATTGAAAAAATCATAAATATCACATTTTTTATCGAATCGGGCTGGTTCTTGAAGCATTGGATCACAAATTTTGTTAACTACAACTTTGCTTCAAACCCCGAGTCCGAACGGTGCTCTAAAGGCTTCTTTTTATGGTCCATTTTGCAAATAGAACAGTGAGATATGTTGCTGAACCAAAAGAGACAGCACCAGAGCCGATTCAAAAATTCATAATGTTCTCGTCACTTATCCGATTGAGCCTGTTTTTTCGGCATCGTGTCACAAATTTTGCAAGCTTCGATTTTGATGTTGAGCTCGAGTCGAAATTCTACACCGATGATGATGTGGCATTTTTTACTCACATTGTGCATTAAATTTGTTGACGCTGACAATACATGGCCCAACCCAAATTCAAATTGAAGGCCCAATTGGAGAGAGTTTATATTCAAAAAATAAGAATTTCTCTCATAACTTCACTCACTCCCAAAAACACCTCTCAATTTTCTATCTATTCTCTCAAGGATCAAACTCCACTTTTCTCTCTATTTTCTTAAGAACACCATCAATATTCGTCAACAACCACCACTGGAAAACCAAAACCATCGCACCAGAATACCAAAACCACTGTGCCTGAAAATCAAAACTCACTAGAATTTTCTCTTCTCACTCCTTCTCTGATTTGTCTACTAGTCAACACTTCCTCCGTTCAACATTAAAATATCCAAAGCCTATGAAGATAAGAAGAAGTTCAAAATGGTTAATGTGTGATGGTGTACAAAAGGTACATAAAGTAGTTTGTGACCTCTACCCTATAGGGTGGCGTAAGGACAATTATTTTTGTACTATACTATAACCACTCTCATTATGACTGTTGAGAACAAACAACTGGATTTTCGATTACCTTTCTACCCTTTCAACGGATCTCTTTTACAAGCTATAAAAGGAAGACTTAGAAGCTGAAGAAAAGTAAGAATCAACATTACACAAAATATATCGAATTAAATCAAACTCAAGCAAAACTACACCAAAGAAATGTGAAAACTCTTTAGAGAAAATATTTTGTGTATAATTTTGTAAATATGCAAGGAGTTGTTGCTCGTATCTTGTTGTAAAACACTTAGGTATTTTTCTTTGTACTGAAAAGTCTGTGTAATCTTCTTAAAAGAATAAAATTTGTAATACACTGAAAGTACTCACCTGTTGTTGATAGATACCTTGAGAGACCGAGTGAAGGTCTGATCTTAAGAAGACTCTTGTTGCGGCTTGGGTGGATTTGCAATAAGGATCTAAGAACTTATTGGGGGGCCAATAAGGTTGATCCAACTTACTGTGGGTTGTTTGTAATCAGTTTGGTTATAGTGGATTAAGTCCTTGTTGAAGGCGAAATCATCCTTGAGGGGGTGGACTGGAGTAGCTTAGTTAATAGTGAACCAGGATAAAAATAATCATGTTTATTTATTATTATGTTCTAAGCTAACTTTTTCTGTCACTAACGAAAAGATTTATTTTGGTGAAGCCCAATTCAAACCCCTCATTTCTTGTGTTTCTCACACCTTCAGTGACTTTACTGAGATGGTAGGTATGGGTGTCAGATTGGAAGAAGCTGTCAGAGAAGGACGTATGTTGAAAGATGAAGGTTACAGTGGTACTAAAAAGCATGCATATGGTTTCTCTAGGAAGAAGCAAAGAGATACAAATGCTATTACTCAAGAAAGAAGAAGTGGGCCTTCAAGGAGACATCACCAGCACCAACAACATGTTGCTTCGGTAATCCCTGTTCTTAGTGCAACTCCAATTGATGTTCCTTACCAGAAAGCACCTCAATAAGGGAAAATACAAGAAGGGAAGCTTTTGATCCTATCCCAATGAGTTATGCTGAATTATTTCCTGCATTAATCCAGAAGAGCCTAGTTCGGACTAGGTCTCCTCCTCCCATACCTATGATGTTGCCATGGTATTATAAAGCTAATTTGACTCGTGCCTTTCAGCAGGGAGCCCCTGGGCATAGCATTGAAATTTTTTACTCATTGAAAGCTGAAGTTCAAAAGTTAGTGAGATATGGACTATGTCCTTCAAAGACATAGGTCCAAATATGCAGCCCAATCTGCTACCCAATCATGGGGGTTGAAATGTTGTAAATATGATTTATGGTTGTCCTGGATATTTCAGGATTTATGATATAAACATGGTGAGAGGTAATTTGGTATAGATGCATGCTCTGCTATCGGAATATGGCCATTATAAACATGACCATGCAGCTTGAAGGGTGTGTAGAGAAAGTATTTGTGGATGTTATATGGTAAAGGGAGACCTCCAAGAGATGTTGGATCAAGGTCTTATCCATATCATCATACCAAAGGATGAATATGAAATGTTAACATGGTTGAAGACTATTCTGATGTTGAATCTGAGACTTCTAATGAGTTCTTTTCTGCTGACGAATTTGTTACTGATGAAGAGATTATATCTTCTAATGAGTTTGTGATTGTTGATGTTGATATTGTAATCCCTGCTAAAGCATATGTTAGGTATGTCAAGGAACCTATGATTGAAGAGCTCAATATTATGACTCCAGTGGAGATACATGAGAAGTGGGTTCAAAAAGGATTAATTGATTTTAGTTATTGTTGGTGTCAAGAATTCACAAAGAAACCATGGGGTTGTGTTGACTTGAGAGATGATCTTCAGATTTTAAAAGGGTTGGATTTGTTCAAGGAATGAGCAATATTCATTCTTGCTGATAGAAAAAGTAGGGAAGGGTTATCAACAATAGAGGTTGAGTCTGTTGATGAGCTTATATCTTCTATTGAGTTTGAGACTGCTGTAAAGGGTGTGACTTCTGATAATGACGATATAATTCATGTTGAAATACATGTTGGGTGTGCTAAAGAGGCCAAAGTGAATGTTATTGTCCCACATTTTGACATTCCCACTCCTATGGAAATTATATACCACAGTAAACCTGTTGTAACTCCCTTAGTTATCAGTTTACCTAGTCCTGTTCCGTATGATTCTGATAAGGCTATACCTTACAAGTATAATGCGACTATTCTGGAAGATGGCATGGAAGTTCCAATCCAGCCTTTATCTCATGTTGAAAACATTAATGAGGCAATTCAAGTGACCCAAAGTGGTCGTGTCTTTGCTCCTACCTTTCAAGGAGATGTTGATTATGGTAAGAAGATTGTTGAAGCTAGTGTTAAACCTAAGAAGGAAGTAGGGAAGACTAGTGGTGCTACCTTAGAGAAGGATGTTGATGATCTTTTGAAGATTATTAAGATGAGTGATTATAAGATTGTGGATCAATTGTTGCAAACTCCATCTAAAATCTCCATTCTAGCTTTGTTGATGAATTATGCGGCTCATCGGGAATCTCTGATGAGGGTCTTGGACCAAGCCTTGGTGGAACATGATGTCTCGATTAACAATTTTAATGGTGTTATGGTAAATATCACTGCTTGTAACAATTTGAGTTTTGTGATGATGAACTACTTGATAAGGGGAGAAATCACAATATGGCTTTACACATATCTCTGAACTGCAAGAATGACGCCTTATCCAATGTGTTGATAGATAATAGCGCTGCTCTGAATGTGATACCAAAGAGTACTCTAGCGAAGCTTAATATCAAGGAACTCTTATGCGCTACAGTGGTATTGTAGTAAAGGTTTTTGATGGTTCGAGGGAATCTGTCATTGGAGAGGTAGACTTACCCATACATATAGGTCCACACATGTTTCAGATCACATTTCAGGTATGGATATCTTCCCAGCCTACAATTGTTTGTTGGGATGACCCTGGATCTATGAGGCGGGAGCTGTTACATCCATATTGCATCAAAAACTAAAATTTGTCTATGAAGGAAAAGTAGTGATTTTGAATGGTGAACAAGCTTTGTGGGTATCCCATTTATCTTCTTTTAGTGTTGTAGAAGCTGATAAATCCATTGTTGGAACTTAGTTCCAAGATTTGTCTATTGATAACATAAAGAAGAACAAATATTTTATTACCTCTCTTAGAGATATGCAACAAGTAGTTAAGAAATGTCCTAGAAGTCTGTGGGGCTAGGTTATTAATCCACCCGTAAACAAGAACAAGACACGTTTGGGTTTTTCTGTGAAGAAAGATAAGAATGAAGTGGTGAAGCCAAAGTCTGCTTTTGGTTCATATCAGGACATCCTCTGCAATGCGGGTTATATCCATCCACCTACTCCATAGCTTGATGCCATCATTGAAGATGAGCCAGAGAAGGAGATGTCGAGCTTTGTGACGCATGGAATGAGGGTCCAAAATTCGATCAATATCGATGTTCCCAATTGCATTCACATATTGAAGTAATTTGTCTTTGCTTATTTTTTTCAAAATCCTTTCACTCTCCCCAAGGTGAAATTGATATTGTATGTGCGTGTCTTTTTTTTTTAATTTTATAATCAGTAATAAAAGTTGTTTTTGTACTATATTGTAACCACTCTCATTATGACCGTTGAGAACAAACAGTTGGATTTTTTATTACCTTTCAACGGATCTCTTTTACAAGATATAAAAGGAAGACTTAGAAGCTGAAGAAAAGTAATAATCAACATTACACAAAATATATCGGATTAAATCAAACTCAAGAAAAACTACACCAAAGCAATGTGCAAACTCTTTAGAGAAAATATTTTGTGTATAGTTTTGTAAATAGGAAAGGAGTTGTTGCTCATATCTTGCTGTAAAACACTTAGGTGTTTTTCTTTGTATTGAAAATTCTGTGTAATCTACTTAAAAGAAGCAAATTTGTAATACACTGAAAGTACTCAACTGTGATACGGTGGATGAATCGACTATTATATTGGTTTTGAATTTTGAATTCGCAAATGTTGCGGTAAGCAAAAGTCGCCACCGAATTTTCTTTTATCCAACAAAGGAAAGGGTGAAAAGAACATAAAAAGACCTTTTCGAGAGTTTTCTGAGTAAAGGGGGTAAATTATGGAAAGGAAAGGTGTTAGCACCCTTCCCATCTATAGTTTTCTACAGGCTCTTAGATTCTTAGATCATTTTAAAAGTAACTTGTGCCTTGTGTGTTTTGAAAAATGTTTTGAAATGCTTTAGTGTGGCGATTCGCTTTGTGATAACTCTTGTATCAATCCTCAAGAGTGTTGACAAAGAAAATGTTTTTGAAAGTTGTTTTAGAAATGTATAAGTGTGAAAAGTTTGTTTTGAGCATAGCATCTAAGAACTATCTACTTATACTCGAAAAAGTTCATTCTTTTCCTCTTATCCTTTAGACAGTGCTATCCTACTATTAGTGAGTAGGTAGCTCTATTGTTGGATGTATGAGGGACAATCGAAGGGACGTTACTGTCATGAAGGCAACTTGGTAAGAAGCCTTAGTAACCACCCTAAAGTTCTGAGATCACTTTTAATTGAGGAAACATTGAGAGGGTCATCGAGGGACTAGTGATCTTTAAACTAGAGGATAGTCACTAAAACTTCTCACGATTCGAGAATTGTGACTGTTTTCCAAAGGCAACCGAAGTGGGATTCCCTTGAGGTGCGTATATGATATTATGTTCAATTCAGTTATTTATCTTGCGTTATTAGGTTTGCTAGCGTTTGATTTCATTTTTTCCATACAAGCCTAATTACGAACAGTTAATATTTTGCAGAAATTGTAAAGTACGGAAAGTGAAAACCTAGACTATTACATGGCTTCGGGGAGGGGCCTTTACAATGTACAAAGCTTGGGGGAAGAAAAATAAGGAAAGCGGTAAAAATCCTAATTAGTCTATTACATCCATTATACAGGTACAGTAATGTAAAAATGAGAAAAATAAATAACGCGCGAAAGGTAAAGACGTCTAAAACCTAAGGCAATTCTAAATGAAATAAGAAAATCATTTTTTGTTTATTTTTTTATTTGAGAAAATAATTAAATTAATTATCCTAAAGTCTATTTAGAAAATAAAGTTAATCAAGAAAAATAGTCTAAGTTCTTTTTTTTTAGTTTTTTTATTATGAAAAGAAAATAATTAAATCTAAATCAAGTTCTAAGTTCTAATTCATTTTAAATTAAATAAAATAGTTAAAAATATTTATTTAATTTATTTACAAAATTAGTTTAATTAAAAAATGCTAACTTAATATTTTTTATGCTTTTTCTGATTATTTGTTTAATTAATAAATAAAGAAAAAATAAATAAATAAAACTAAAACAATACAACAAAAATGCTAGATGGGTCTGATAGCAAAAGAAAAATAGGGGGTGTTGTTTGAAGTTCGCTGGGCCCAAAGTTTTGAAGCCCGAACTTCATGCCTGGTCCTGTGTGGACAAGTCTTGAAGGCATATGATATATTGTGCGCGTGTTGGCTTGGATCAGATGTACATATGATGGCCTAGGATAAGGGTGCATGGTGCACATATGACCATGCTTTACATGGGATCTGCATGAATATTGTTAGAAAAATAAGAAAATGTTGGACCTGGGACTCGAACCTAGGTCCCTTCCTTCACACATACGCACCTTTACCAACTGAGCTAACATGTTCATTCGTTTACATAACCAAAGCATAGTATTATATATAAAAAAAATCAAATATATTAAAAATAAAAATAAACGCGCGCTTATTTGAATGGCCCAATGGGAAGCTGCCACGCCTTGTCTTCTTCCTCGCTCCGTCGTTTTAGGTACAGAGACCCATAGTGACAGTTTTTGTTTGTCACTAAAACACTTGCACTCTACAAAATCCACAATACGCAACATAAATTAATTATGAGGCCATGGATCGATTGGCCTCGACCTCCTGAGCATGATAGTACCCTTGGTTTGGGATAATTTTGGCTATTGCAAAAAACCACAAATCATAGGTATAAACCCGAGCCATGCTAAAACGTCATTCCTGCATCAAAACTTAAATCCAGCTATACAGAAAACTTGCATACACTCATATGAACAATAATGCATGGTCAAAACAGACTTATATTACATGAATCAAAGAAAACAAGTTTGAAAAAAATGCAAACCATGAGCTATTGAATTAGGTGTTTCGTGATGCTTCAATGCATGGTGATGATTGGAAAAGCTTTAGGAGACCTCCAGGAATGTGTTTGAATCCTTTGTTTGGACTGAGGATGGCTGGAAACGTGTTTTGGAATTTGACAATGTTGCTTATTTTTGCTATTTCGTATGACTCTTTCAAGTTGTATTTATGCTTGTTTGGAGCTTACTAGTGTGCTCCTTATATAGAGAGGATGGAGGGGACAAGAGGGAAAGGAATAAACAGCCATTAAGTTGGTGTTTTAAGTCCATGAATATCACTTTGAAACTTTGCCAAAGACATGGTTTTTTGTCCCTTTTTGAATTTTCTATGAACCTGGACATGGTTGCACGAATTTTTTGGCCTCTAAGTTGTCCAAAACATCAGCCCAAATTCTCAAAGCCCATTTCCAATTATTTTATACATTTTATTTTATATTTATTTGAATGAAATAAAATAAATATGTACAAAATAGGTAGAAAATGTAAGGCATGGTAAGAATGATTTTAGAGGTCCTCTATAAGCTTAGGAAGATGCTCGAAGTCCAAGAAATAAAGCCATTGACCTAAAACTTCAAGTTTGCTCAATGCACAATTCTTGAAATTTCCCAAATCTTCCCAACTTGGGCAAGCCATAACTTGCTCGATCTTTATCTCATGATGACGATCTTGGACTTTTTTGAAATCCCAAGATGTCTACTTCAATCCCTTTTTTGATCAATTTTGTATTTGAAGATTTTATCTTGAGGTAAAAGGTCTTGGAAAAAAGTGACTTTTGTTGACTTTTTGAAAATGACTTGTAAGGTATGAGCTTGTATTTTTAAAATGGTGCATTTATTAGACTTGAGGGATGAAGAGAAGTTGTATGGAATTGTATCCTCTTCAATATGAGCTTTAGATGGATAAAAATGGATGAAGTATGTGAAAGTTATGCCTAGTCAAAGTTCAGTTGACTTTTCCTATAAAAACCCTAATTTAGCAATTCTTGGCTTTTGATGAATTATGAGAATTTCTTGAGGAATCATGATCAACCGTTGATAAAATTATGTATATTACTTTAAAATGTTGATGTTGACAAAAAGAATCTTGAAGTTTGATTGTATATAGGTCACAGTTGACTTTTGACCTAGCACACTTGATTTTCAAGCATTTGAGCAATTGACTGAGAAAACTTGTATTGCAAGGCATGAAATTTGGCTTGGAAAATCTTCAAGACATATTAGGACCATGGAAAACATTTGATACCTTTGGAGCTCACACATCTTGATGAAAATTGAAACCCTAATTAGAGGTTCAATGCCTTAGAAGAAGAATTTGTCTAGTCAATTCTTGGTCATCCTTGAGCAATTGAGAATCTCTAAGAGCGTGCCTTGAGTAAAAGTGGGAGGGGAAATTTTGGGGTAAAACAGTTGCCCATGTTCAATCTTCTTAAACCTGAGGATTTAGATTGGCTTGTCTGCCTTTCGTGATCTGAAGGTGGAAGATGATTGAAAACTAGAGTGCCCAGAAATTTGCACTCACATGAAGTAACACTGATGGTTGATGATGTCGGGAGTGGGCTTACAGATGCCATTTAGAGAACATGACAGATAGTCATCATAGATGGGCTTAAAGATACAATCCAAAGTAGATTATGACCTCATAAGAGGTCTCTTTATGGGGATTCATGTTCCTGTTGTCTGAGGAGGATTCTGCTAGGGAATGTTAATTTATGTTGTTCTTCTGCCTTAGGAAAGATCTATGGGGAATAGAGTCTAGGAACTTCAGTTTTCCAAGGCTCTATTGAAGAATTATCTCTGGACTGGAGAGATGAAAGTTCGCTGCTTTCTGGTTGAAATCCAGGTTTCACAGTAACTTGTTGGGGATAATGTATTAGAGAGAGCCTGTGTAGGGCTATTCCAGGATGAGTCCATGTTAGAATACATCCGGAGATATCTGAGAAGGAGCCTGTGTGGGGCTATTTCAGGATGAGTCTGTGTTAGACTGCATCTGGAGATCATGAGAAGAAACCCGTGTAAGATTGCTTTAGGATGAGTCTGTGTTAGACTGCATCCGGATGATGAGAAGGAACCCGTGTAACATCGCTTCATCTGGTTATGTAGATAGTTTTCCTGGCTTGTTACAGGTATTAATCTACAGTCGGTCGTCCACAGATAGTTCTCCTGGCTTGTTACATGTATTAATCTGGAACTTTGAAAATCGTTGGTCGCTGAGATAGTTGTCCTGACTTGTTATAGGTATTAATCTGTAACCTGAGAAAGAAATATAGTTTTCCTAGCTTGTTACATGTATTAATCTTCCATCTCCTCATGTGGATAGTTCTCCTGGCTTGTTACAGGTATTAATCCATAGTCGGTCGTCCCTAGATGGTTCTCCTGGCTTGTTACAGGTATTAATTTCGAACTTTGAAAATTGTCGGTCGCTGAGATAGTTGCCCTGGCTTGTTATAGGTACTAATCTCTAACCTGAGAAAGAAAGATAGTTTTCCTGGCTTGTTACAGGTATTAATCTGGACTTGAAAATTATTGGTCGCATGGATAGTTTCCTCGTCTGGTTTCGGGTATTAATCCATGGCCTACTGTATTTCTTGGTAAACATGTCTTGCTCTGGGAGTTCATACCACATGGTCGTGTAGATATTTTCCCCGTCTAGTTTCGAGCATTAATCTTTGACCTTCTGTATGAGTTGATGGTGTTTGTCTGTCTGCTGATTTAACCTGAAAAGGTAAAACCGGTTTCATGCGATGTCATGATGTATGAATTGCATGATTCTCTCAAAATAAATGAGATTATGATATACGCGTTTGTGCTGCATATGATATGATGTTTGTAAAATGATGTATGAATGCAATGTATGAACGTGTCAGTTGTTATATTGCAGTGTTGTTGAACTAGGGAAAATAAATCCCTGATTGCAACTGGGGGGAGAATGTAGGCCTTCAAATTTATTAAAGTTGAAACGCTGGGAGATGAACTTCCGTTGTTAGAGAAATAAACTCTATTGGGGAAGGGAAGCTTCATGAACGGCTTGAAGATTTTATTGAAATCATGCTGGGGAGTCCCGAGAAGCTTTGGTGGCTTCATTGGGGAATCTTTTGCTGGAGCAGTAATTTGAAGATTCTTACTCCGTTGGGGATATGAGAATCTGACACCATTAGGTTGCATACTGAGAATGTAGCGGTGACCTTGTAGTAAGATGTCTTTTCCTCTGTATCTACTGGAGAAGGTATCTGCTGGAGGAAATATCTGCGTGGATTTTGTAGATGGCCCTTAGATATTGTCCTGTTTCTTAAAGTCATTAGTAACTGTCTTTCTGTTTTTTATGCATGTATTTGTAAGCAGTAATCACATTCAAATGCATATGTTCAAAATTAATCACTGGACGTTTTGCAAACAAAACATAAAAATAAAAACAGATGTTTCGCACTTTCAAATAGATATCTTTGTATTAACTTGAATAAGCGTTTTTGTACAAGGAGACGAACATCCTAGCGAGAGAATGTCGTCGTAAGAATGGAAACTATACAAAAATAGTATCCAAAGAAAAACAGCTATGTGAAATAATCTCATTGGGTTCCAATTCTTCTATTTCCTTCATGTCTTTGAGCGTCTCATCTCTTTTGCTGCTTTTCTGAAGCTGACTGGATTGATTAGTACCAGTTGAGCTCGATAGTTGATACTAAAGATTGGCTGTAAGGTGGTCCAACGTGACATAGTTATACGCTTTAAATCCCTAACCTTTTCCTGGACCACCCTTTTGGGTTTTCAGTCCACCAGGATACCCTTTCTTGCCCAAGCCGCCTTTTCAGGTTTTCGACTTGCCGGGTGTACAAATTTTTTATTTATATCCCTAATTTTTGCCTAGACCTTTTTGGTTCGCTGGGATGCCCTAATTTTTGCCTAGGCCAGTCGACCTAGCGGGTCTTTGTTTATGTGTAGTATCTTTTAACTATGTCCTTGTTTATAGGGTGAGGAAGGTCGTCACCGTCCATAGTAGTTAAGATCATGTCCCCACCAGAAAATATGTTTTTGATTACAAACGGCCCTTCGTATGTGGGAGTCCATTTACCCCTGGGATCACCTTGTGTCAGTATAATGCGCTTAATTACCAGGTCACTAGCCTGATATACCTGGCGTCTGACCTTCTTGTTAAAAGCTTTGATCATACGTGTGATACGGTGGCAGAATCGACTGTTAATACTGGTTTGCATTTTTTGTTCGCAAATGTCGTGGTAAGCAAGAGTCACCACCGACTTTTCTTTTATCCAACAAAGGAAAGGGTGAAAAGAACAGAAAAAAGACCTTTTTCAAGATTTTGAGTAAGGGGGTAGATTATGGAAAGGGAAGGTGTTAGCACCCTTTCCATCCTTGGTTTTCCACGGGCTCTTAGGTGCTTGCTCATTTTTAAAATTGTTTTCGTGTTTGTGTGTTTTGAAAGATTTTGTTTTCTTTATGGTAACTCTTGTATCAGTCCTCAAGAGTGTGATAAAGCGTTTTTTGAAAGTAGTTTTTGAAAAGTGTGTAAGTGTGAAAAAAGTTATTTTTGAGCAAGTACTTAAGAACTGTCTACCTACTCGAAAAAGGATGTTCTTTTCCTCCTTTCCTTTAGATAGTGCTATCCTACTATTAGTGATTAGGTAGCCCTATCGTTGGATGTTAAGGGACTATCGAAAGGGACGTTTATGGTCATTGAAGGCAACATGTAAGGATATCTAGCGTTTCGAAGGGACTGACATCATATAGGAAACATCGAGGGACAAGATCATTTCTCGTAGGCAACTCGAGGGACATTAAGGGAATATGATCTTTATGATGACTTTAGATTAAGGGTCTTTGCTAAGATATCCCTATGTTCGAGGGACATGACCATTGTTTTCCGAGGCAACCAAGTGAGGAATACCCTAAGGGTGCAAGTGTGCAATAGTGTGTTTTTTCAGTTATATTTATCTTGAAATTAGTGACCTAATGATTATTTGATTAATCTTGTCATACACGCCTAATTTACTAGCAATTTATATACAAGGATATAAGAAAATATAAAGCGAGAAATAAAAGTTCCTAAGCTATTATAGGGCTTTGGTGTAGATACATAAATAATGGACGAAAAGTAAAGTGCGGAAATAAAAACCCTAATTTAGCTATTACAAATCGATCGCAGTTACATAAATAATGAAAAATAATCGTATGAAAACAAGTATTGACGCGCATGAATTAAGATGGGAAAAAGTTCTAAACCCTAAAAAATCTAATGGCTCATTAAAAATATTTTTTGTATTTTATGAAAAAAAAAATTAGAAGTTTAACCTAATCTCTAACTAATTTTAAATTAAAGAAAAGGTTAAAATTTAATTAAATTAATTTGCAAAAATTAATTTTATTAAGAAAAAACTAAGTCCTAATTTTTTGTGATGATTTTCTGATTTTATGATTAAAAAAAGAATGAATAAACAAAATATAAACTAAATAAAAATAATTAAAAAAACAATTAAGAAATGGGCCTGAGGGGGGTCTGAAACCGAATTGAGGTGGTAGGCTGTTGAATTTGGTCCAAAGCCCGGATCTTGTGGCTCACAACTGTGTGAGATCCAGTGGGAGGCTTGTGGGATGTCAACCATGGTCTCCAGCCACCTGAAGCGTTGGATCTGGAGGATGAGTGATCTGATGGATGAGATGTTAGAGTGCATGGTATGCGTGGATGGCCTGGCATGCACTGGATTTAGAAGAAATTCATTAGAAAAATAACGTCAAGACCTGGGAATCGACCCAGGTCTCTCCCTTTGCCAAGTGTTCCTTCTACCATCACGCCAATTTGTTCATTCATTATATAAACTAAGCATAAAATAATATATTTGAATAATGGTCATAAGTTTCTCTATTTAAAAAACACGGGCCCTTTCAAACTGTCCAACCAAGCGGTGCCACGCCTTCGTCTTCACCAGCCCTTCGTCATGTTAACCTAGGAACTTTTACCTACAGACAGTGTCCGTCACTAAATCACCTACAATTTTCCAAAATCTTCAAGAAGCAACATAAATTCAATTTAAAACCATGGATCAATTGGGTTTGAGCTCATGAGCATGATGGTGCTCCTCTTTTTGCCTAATTTTACCTGTACCTGAAAACCCTAAATCCATACTAAGTGCGCTTTGAAGGAGGTTTATTGCCTTTTTGTCATACAGGACCTTTTTCTTATCATCATCATCCCATGTAGTTTTAGGATTTGATGAGCCAACGCCGTTTACTACAGTTACCGAAACAAAAGGGCCATTTTGGACAGCATCCCATATTTCTTCTCCTTGTGCTTCTAGATGAGCCTTCATACGGATCTTCCAGAAATAAAAATATTCACCACAGAATAGAGGAGGCTTGTTGCTACTGCCACCGTCTCTGAACACAGAATTATTGTTTGCGGAAGCCATTCTGGATCTAGTAGGAACAGGTTACCTATAACCTGCTCTAATGCCAATTGTAAGTTTAGATGCGCCTAAGAGGGGGGTGAATTGGGTTCTTTAAAACTTTTTCTGAATTGTATGAATATTTTTGCACGAGTTTCTTTTCTTTCTTTTTCTAATAAGTTATGAAAGCAGTAAATGCGGAAAGTAAAAAACACAGTGATGTATCCTGGTTCCCCTTATAGTCCGATAGTACTCCAGTCCCCTTTCAACATGAAAGAGATTTCCTTATAGTTGGTAATTTGTACAAAGACTACCAAACAACCAAGAACAATCCTCTTGGACCAAGAACAATCCTCTTGGATTTTCACTAAGACCACAAAGAGAACAATCCTCCCTAAGTGTCTTTCTTGTTTCCAACAATCCTGAAAACAAGGATACAATAGTTTGTTTGAATTGTATAAGAGTTTGAATAATGAAAGAGCAATGTCAATCACTTGATTGATCTTTTCTATTCAATATGAAATTTAAGATGGAATACTCTTCTAAGTGCTCAAGAACAATTTTCAGTATGCATATGAAAATGATGAACAAAAATCTTGAGTATAGAGAGTATGATCAAAAGAATAGAAAGTAATAGTTTTTAGTGATTGTTGTTGTATTTTCAAAATTCTAAATAAAAATAATTTATAGTGAAGTAACACCTCTTCAATGAATCATAGCAATGTTTAAACCATTTTTACTTAAAAAATGTATTTGAAAAGATACAAAGATTACCATGAAAAGGTGTTACAAAAAGTTGCTGGAATAATGAAATTTTTCAAAATCTGAAGCACAACAACCGATTGCACTAAAGCAACAACCGATTGTTGTAAAAGCAACTTTTAAAAAATTTGAAAAATATAACTATGACAACCGATTGTCATTGAGGAGCAATCGGTTGCTCATAAGCCAACGTTAAAAAAATTTCATAAGATCAAAATTTTCATATAACTTAAGCCATAAGTCTTGAAAAGTTGATCTTGATCAATGAATCTTGCTTGAGATAAATCTTCTATCTTGATCCATTCATTTTTGCATGTTAGCTTGTCTTCATCAAAACATTTGGAAAGCTTGATTTCACAGTCTCCCCCTTTTTGATGATGACAACCATTGCTTGAAGTTTGGAGTGCATCTTGGTTTTCTCTAATCAAGTTGTTTAAAAACTCCCCCTAAGTCAAACACTCCCCCTTGATCTATTGCATGAGGGTTTTGAAGATTGCTTGCTTGCTTGCTGCAATTTGGGTTAGAGAAACACAAAAGAAACTACAAAGTCTTCTCCCCTTTTGTCATTAGCAAAAAGGAATGGGAAAGAAGATCATAAAAATTTTGCACATAGAAACAACATAGCATAAATAAAGTTTGCATACATAGATATAACAGAAACAAAGTGCACAAAACGAAAGGGATCACAATACATGAAGTGTCTTAAACGAAACTAGAAAAACGACATAAAACATAAGAACATAAAGTACTAAGAAATATAATAACTTAAAAACTAATCATCCATGCCTTCAACAAAGTCTTCATCATCTTGATATTCACCATCATTGCCTTCATTGGTTTGAGGTTGAATGAATGGGTAATGATAGGGTTGAGCTTCATAAGTAGGGACATTGGTATGGGCATAGAGATGAGCAAATTGATTGTTCATGTTGTTGTTCATGTATTTAAGATAGTCAAAAACTTGATTTTAAGAGTTTTCCATTGGTTGTGGAGGTTGGTTTTGAAGTGGTTGTTCTTATGGAGGTTGGTTTTGTGGAGGAGTATGAATGTATGTGATGGTTTTATTAATCGGATCAAATTTGATGCCGGTTTTGGTATTACATACTTTCTTCAGAGTGATTTCATGTTTGGGGTTAGTCATAGGCACCATGTATTCACTAGATAAGGGAACATTGAACTTCTCAAAAACAAGGGTAAGCCAGGAGCCATAAGGAAGAGTATAAGAATTTTCATTATGTAGTGTCAAATGATGTAGAATCATATAAGACCAGTTGATTTGAATCCCATTCTTCATCGCATACAGAATCTGCATCTCACAATCATTGGCATTGGAAATTTTTTAGAACTTCGGCATAACCACATACACCAAAAAGTAGTGGATCAAACGATCATCAATAGTGAGAATTCCTGCAGACCAAGAATTCCTCTCCGGAGTTCCACCAATAAGCCTTTGCCTTTTCTAAATAAAATCACGCTCAGGAATTCTTGAAATTCCATAGTAGAAGTCTCTTTTGTTGTAGCCAGGCAGATTTGCATTTGAGATAAGTTTAATGCAAGCACCATCATGTGGAATACTCAAAGCTTCACCAAAATTATGCACTGCGAGTTCTATAGGAACCCCTTTGACATTTGAAATCATGCATCCTCTAGTAATGGTTAGATTGCTGTAGAAAATCCTAACCAAAGTGGGATAAATGGGTCCATTAACACCAATTAACTTGTATATCCCTTGAGATCTAAATAAAGCTGGAAAATTGAAGCATTCGGAATAGAAGTTGTCAAGATTACCGAACCTTGGTAGAAGAACCGTCATCTTATGAAAGTGAGACACAAATCTTTCCCTTTGGCTTCTTGATGGAATGAGTTTTGAGATATCATCACCTTGAGATGAGGAAGAAGCTTTTCCCTTTCCTTTCTTTGATGTTGACATGGTGAGGGATGAGAGAATTGGAAGGGGAAAAGGGTATTTGGTGTTTGTAGGGTTTCTTGAGACAAAAGAGGATATATGAAGTTTTTAGGTTTTGGTTGGGCTTTTATAGATAGATAGGCATTCAATGGATAGGTGAGGCATGCAATGGTTAGGTAAGGCATTCAATGGTTTAGTCAAAAACAATAAAGACTTGTAGCATAGAGATTCTTGAGTATGTGACTATCCAAAAAATTGTGTCATAGGAAAGGACTAGGCATTAAAAAGTTGTTGACCAAACACTTAGAACATTCAAAAAAGAGAATAAAAATCTTGTATAAAATAAATAATAGTAATGGCAATGGAAGATAAAGAATAAAAAAGAGTGTAACTAAAAAAAATAAAACAATTTCAAAATTTTGAACTGTGCAATCGATTGTTGTTTGATGACAACCGATTGCACCCTTTGAAAATCTAAATAGGGGCGAAAAAATTGAGAGAGCAACCGGTTGTCATGGAGTGACAACCGATTGTTGTGAAGACAGAATCTAAAATTTTTTAGCAACAACCGATTGTCACTCTATGACAACCGATTGTCATTAGTGAAAAAGTGAAAAATACTTAATTTTTGGGGATTTCATGGTCATATATCAAAAATTTAGTAATAAAAACATGGATCATGATATATTACTATAAATTCAAGATTAAGATCATAGCCATGTACCTTAATCAGATAATGTCATTTTCGTCCAAGATACCTAACTCTCTTCGGATCTTGAAGAATGGTTCTCTTGCCAACGGTTTAGTGAAGATATCTGCTAGTTGATTATGCGTATCCACGAAGGTGACTTCGACATCTCCTTGAAGTACATGATCACGAAGAAAGTGATGTCGAATGTCGATATGCTTTATTCTAGAATGCATCACAGGATTTTTTGTAATGTTGATTGCACTTGTGTTGTCGCATCGGAGTGGAATGCATCCAAGGTCGAGTCCGTAGTCATGGAGTTATTGCTTGAGCCATAGAATTTGCGCACAGCAACTACCCGCTGCAATATATTCCGCTTCAGTCGTACTAAGAGCCACACAAGCTTGTTTCTTGCATGCCCAAGAGACTAATGCATTTCCAAAAATGTGACAAGTGCCACTTGTGCTTTTTCTATTTGTTTTACATCCTGCATAATCATCATCAGAATAACCAATTAAATTACATATATTACCTTTTGGGTACCATAGGCCGACATTGGTTGTTCCTTTGAGATATTTCATGATTCTTTTTACCGCCATAAGGTGAGATTCTTTCAGGTTTGCTTGAAATCATGCACACAGACATACATTGAACATGATGTCAGGACGACTTACCGTCAAGTATAACAGTGAGCCAATCATGCCTTGATATTTAGTAATATCAATGGAAATACCAGATTCATCTTGATCAACATAAGTACCAGAGCCCATTGGCGTGTGCGTTGATTTGCAATTATCCATATCAAAATTTTTCAAAAGTTCCTTGAAATATTTTGATTGATTGATGAAGATACCATCTTTCAGTTGCTTAATTTGTAATCCAAGGAAATAGTTCATCTTGCCCATCATAGACATCTCAAATTCTCCTTGCATCATCAACAATAATTCTTCACACAAATCTTTGTTAGTTGAACCAAATATAATATCATCGACATAGACTTGTACTAATAAAGTGTTACCTTTGATCTTCTTTATGAACAAGGTCTTATCCACTTTACCTTTCTCGAAACCTTTTTCGCGTAAGAATGTACTGAGTCTGTCATACCATGCTCTAGGTGCTTGTTTTAAGCCATAAAGAGCTTTTCTCAACTTAAAGACATGTGAAGGATTCTTGAAGTCTTCAAAGCCCGGGGGTTGTTTGACATAGACTTCTTCATTGATGTAACCATTTAAGAATGCGCTTTTGACGTCCATTTGGTAAAGCTGAAAATTCAATGAACAAGCGTAAGCAAGTAAAACACGGATAGCTTCTAACCTTGCAACCGGAGCGAAAGTTTCTTCAAAGTCAATTCCCTCTTCTTGGTTGTATCCTTGGGCTACCAATCTTGCTTTGTTTCGAACAATTATACCGTTCTCATCAAGTTTGTTTTTGAACACCCATTTGGTACCTATGATGTGTTTGTCACTTGGTCTAGGAACAAGTTCCCAAACTTGATTTTTCTCGAACTGATTTAATTCTTCTTGCATAGCAATCATCCATTGGTCGTCTCCTAATGCATCGTTGACTTTGGAAGGTTCGATTTGAGAAACGAAATCCATGTTCAAGCAAGCATCTTTGAGGTTCAATCTTGTTGAAACGCCTTGGCTGATGTCACCGATGATTTTATCAATAGGGTGATCTCTATGGGTTCTCAATTCCTTAGGTAGATCATTGACATTTAATTCTTTCGGAATTTGTTCTTCTTGTTGTTCCAATTGATTCTCATTGTTGGTCTTGGAGCCATCTTCTTGAGGAATATCTAAAATCTCATCATCATTATTTAAAACAATAGTATCCTCCTCGGAGGGGTTAGATTCATCAAATGATACGTGCATAGATTCCTCAATAGTTAAAGTTCTTTTATTGTAAATACGATAAGCTTTACTAGATAAGGAGTATCCAAGAAAAATACCTTCATCTGATTTTTCATCAAACATACCAAGGTTGTCTTTATCATTGTTAAGGACAAAACATTTATAGCCAAAGACATGAAAGAATGAAATATTTGGTTTCCTTCCTCGAAAGAGTTCATACGGAGTCTTCTTCAAGATAGGTCGAATATTAACTTTATTGCTTACATAGCATGTCGTGCTTACAGCATCCGCCCAAAAGTATTTTGGAAGGTTTGAATCACTAATCATTGTCCTTGCAAGTTCAATAAGAGACATGTTCTTCCTTTCTAAAACTCCATTATGTTGAGGAGTCCTTGGTGCTGAGAAATTATGTGATATTCCATGTTCTTCATAGAAATCTTCAAAGGAGGAATTCTGGAATTCTCCACCATGGTCGCTTCTTATGGAGGCAATAGATAGTGACTTCTCATTTTGAATTTTCTTTGCATATTTCTTGAACGCCTTGAGTGCATCATTTTTCTGCACTAAAAATAGTGTCCAAGTATATATAGAAAAGTCATCAACAATAACTAGAGTGTATACATTACCTCTGAAGCTCCTCATTCTAGAAGGGCCAAACAAGTCTATATGAAGAAATTGTAGTGGCCTAGTAGTGGACACCACATTCTTGGATTTGAAAGTTGATTTTGTTTGCTTTCCCTTTTGACATGCATCGCAAAGTCTATCTTTGATGAACTTTATCTTAGGCATTCCAACAACAAGGTCATGCTTAATCAATTTGTTTAAATGCTCCATATGAATATGAGCGATTCTTTTGTGCCATAGCCATGAGTCATTGTTGTTTTCCATGAGACATTTAACCTTCAAAGACAAATCGTTAAGGGAAATCATAAAAATATTATTTACTCTTTTACCTTTAAGTTTAGCCTCATGTGTGACTTCATCTTCTATCAAACATTCATCTTTAGTGAACTTGATCTTGAAGCCTTTGTCACATAGTTGGCTAATACTTAGAAGAATGTGCTTTAGTCCTTCGACATAAAGAACATCTTCAATTGATGTGAAAGGTGGACCACCAACTTTGCCTATGCCAAGAATCTTTCCTTTGTTGTTATCTCCATACGTCACATAACCCTTGGCCTTAAGCGTTAGATGTTAAAATTTGTCGATATCTCCCGTCATATGCTTGGAACAACCACTATCGAGATACCATAGATTTGAAGTGGTCGTCAAGCTTACCTACAAAATAAGATTAGGTTTTGTTAGGTACCCAAGTTGCTTTGGGTCCTTCATAGTTAGTTCCTTTCTTAACCCACACATAATGCCCATTTGCTATGCCAAAGTTTCTAACATAACAAGCATTAGGTGTGTGTCCTTGAATACCACAATAAAAACAAGTAGGTTCAAATTTACTTATATATCTAGAAGGATAAGATTTCTTCTTAGAGGGTATTTTATTTTTAGGATAGTGATGAACTTTTTTGGGAGTGATTTCTTTCTCTTTGGTTGGTTGATCGCTAACCTTGACAAAGATGGTTTTGTTGGTACTTGGTTTTGAAAATTTTGAGTATCCAAGACCACTTTTGTCATTTAAGTATCTTTGTTGGCTAAGAACACCTTCCAATCCAATTTGTCCTTTTTCATACCTTTCAAGAACCCTTTTCAATTGGACAACTTGGAAAGAGAGAGATTCACACTTTGTGCATACAAAATTCTGTTTTTCATCACTAACTTTTTGCTTTTCATCTTTGAGATCTTTTTCAATAGATCCACATTTTTCTTCCAACGATGAAATTTGTTTCTTTTGTGATGAGATAGTTTTGTACAGAATTTTGCATTCATTTAACAGTTCATTTATAGCACCTTGTGCATCACTGTCAAAAAGAGAGAATATGTTACTAACCTCATCATCTTCGCTTTCGGAGTGGTGTGAGGCCATTAATGCAAGATTGGCACTTTCGTCGCTATCGGAGTCGGATGACGAACTCAGTTCAACGTCTTCCCATGCAACATATGATTTATTATCTTTTGATTCATTCTTGCCTTTGTAGCCACTTTTCTTTGAAAGTTTTGGACAGTCCGGTTTGATGTGACCTTGTTTACCACATTCATAACAAGTAACTTCTTGTGTTGATGAGGATCCTTCCTTCTTCTTGAAGTGTTTCTTCTTCTTTGAGTGCGAGAAGGCTTTGTCATTTTTACCAAAGAATTTTCCAAGTCTTCTAACGAGAAGCATGAAGTTTTCATCTTCATTAGGATTATCTTTCTTTTCATCTTCCCTTGGAGTCAATCTTCAAGGCAATGTTCTTAGACTTCTTTTCTTGATTTTCATGCTTTTCCAATCTACTAAGTTATGTCTCGTATTCTTGAAGTTTCCCGAACAAAGTTGCGGATGTCATAGTAGCGAGACTCATCTTTTCTGAGATTGCCGTTACTTTTGGTTGCCATTCTCTAGTCAAGGATCTGAGCACTTTTAGGTTCAACTCATCATTGGTCAATGTTTTTCCAAGTGCCCTTAGATGATTTGTTAGATGCACAAATCTCTTTTGTAAATCAAGAATGGATTCTCCGGGTTGCATGCGGAACAATTCATATTCTTGACTTAACGTATTAAGTCTCGATCTCTTAACTTCAGTTGTTCCTTCATGTGTTTCAACCAGTGTATCCCAAATTTCTTTTGTCGTTGTGCATGCTGAGACACGGAAGAATTCATCCATACAAAGTGCGCTTTGAAGGAGGTTTATTGCCTTTTTGTCATACAGGACCTTTTTCTTATCATCATCATCCCATGTAGTTTTAGGCTTTGATGAGCCAACGCCGTTTACTACAGTTACTGGAACAAAAGGGCCATTTTGGACAGCATCCCATATTTCTTCTCCTTGTGCTTCTAGATGAGCCTTCATACGGATCTTCCAGAAATCAAAATATTCACTACAGAATAGAGGAGACTTGTTGCTACTGCCACCGTCTCTGAAAACAGAATTGTTGTTTGCGGAAGCCATTTTGGATCTAGTAGGAACAGGTTACCTATAACCTGCTCTGATGCCAATTGTAAGTTCACATGCGCCTAAGAGGGGGGTGAATTAGGTTCTTTACAACTTTTTCTGAATTGTATGAATATTTTTGCACGAGTTTCTTTTCTTTCTTTTTCTGATAAGTGATGAAAGCAGTAAATGCGGAAAGTAAAAAACACAAAGATGTATCCTGGTTCCCCTCACAGTCCGAGAGTACTCCAGTCCCCTTTCAACATGCAAGAGATTTCCTTATAGTTGGTAATTTGTACAAAGACTACCAAACAACCAAGAACAATCCTCTTGGACCAAGAACAATCCTCTTGGATTTTCACTAAGACCACAAAGAGAACAATCCTCCCTAAGTGTCTTTCTTGTTTCCAACAATCCTGAAAACAAGGATACAATAGTTTGTTTGAATTGTATAAGAGTTTGAATAATGAAAGAGCAATGTCAATCACTTGATTGATCTTTTCTATTCAATATGAAATTTAAGATGGAATACTCTTCTAAGTGCTCAAGAACAATTTCCAATATGCATATGAAAATGATGAACAAAAATCTTGAGTATAGAGAGTATGATCAAAAGAATAGAAAGTAATAGTTGTTAGTGGTTTTTGTTGTATTTTCAAAATTCTAAATAAAAATAATTTATAATGAAGTAATACCTCTTCAATGAATCATAGCAATGTTTAAACCATTTTTACTAAAAAAATGTATTTGAAAAGGTACAAAGATTGCCATGAAAAGGTGTTACAAAAAGTTGCTGGTATAATGAAATTTTTCAAAATCTGAAGCACAACAACCGGTTGCACTAAAGCAACAACCGATTGTTGTAAAAGCAACATTTAAAAAATTTGAAAAATATAACTATGACAACCGATTATCATTGAGGAGCAATCGGTTGCTCATAAGACAACATTCAAAAATTTGAAAACAGAACACATGACAATCGATTGCTGCTAGATGACAATCGATTGTTGTCAAACAGAAACTTTTTTTTTTGAATGCAACCGATTGTCCTAACATGACAATCGATTGCTTGTGTACAAAAATTGAAAAATCTTTATTTTCAAAGATTTTAAGTAATTTAAAACATCCTTCTTCAATCATACATAGTATATACTCAAAATATTATTTTAATAAAGTAAATGCATGATTAAAAATAGTTTTGAGCACAAAGAGCATAAGATTAAATATTTCATATACCTTAAGCCATAAATCTTGAAAAGTTGATCTTGATCAATGAATCTTGCTTGAGATAAATCTTCTATCTTGATCCATTCATTTTTGCATGCTAGCTTGTCTTCATCAAAACATTTGGAAAGCTTGATTTCACAGCTTTCACGTATGCATTAGGTCTGGCCTTGTTGTATACATATAGTGAATCGAATTAGGGTAACAAATGGAGCAAGAATCCATGGCATTCATCACATAATATTTGTTTTGGGAATAATATGAAATCTTTCCAAATTTTGCCAAATCTTGCACAAATGATTCCCACGCGTTTTCTTTGATTTTCCAGTATATTTTACTCTTCATTTGATGAGAAAAGGATTCTCAAATCATATCTCACATATTTTCTATTATTTATTTATTTAATTTTGACTTTTAATGAATAAAAAATCAAAATAAATAATAAAAACAATGAAATAAAGTATGAGTAAGCTCAGGGGTCGTGGGCCATGTTAAGAACAAGTTTAAATCATGAAAACATGGGCCAATTTGGAAAAAAATCAAGTTTGGTCAATATTGGCTTTGTGGACTTTTCCACAAATTAGTCAACTTTAGCAATCATATATCTCTCAATTTTAACCCTAATAGGGTGTTATTGCACTTTTTAGAGAGCTTTGTATGTCCTCTTAACAACCTTTTTGGTTTCATCTCAATTGGATCTTCCATGTTCATGTAAAGAGCTTTGACCCAAAAGGTGTTTTTGTTGACTTTTTGAAAGGACCTATAATGTCTAAGCTTGTATCTTTCCAATGGTGCATTTCTTGAACTTGAGGGCTGAAGAGAAGTTGTAGGGAATTGGATTCTCTTCAAAATGAGCCTTTGTGGAAAAAAATTGATAAAGTATGAGAAAGTTATGCTTGGTCAAAGTTTGGTTGACTTTTCCTATAAAAACCCTAATTTGCCATTTTTGACTTTTGATGAGTTAGAAGCATTTCTTGAGGAATCATGATCAACCGTTGATCAAATGATGGATATTACTTAAAAATATTGATGTGACCAAAAATCTTTAAGTTTGACTGTATTTGGGCCACAATTGACTTTTGACCTAGTATAGTTGATTTTCAGGCATTTGAGCAGTTGACTGAGCAAACTTGTTGTTCAGGACATGAAATTTGGCATGGATGACCTTGATAACATATTAGGACAATGGATAACATTTGGGATACTTGGGACTCACACATCTTGCTTAAAATTTAAACCCTAGTTAGAGGCTTATTGTCTTTTGAGGAGAATTTGTCTGATTAATTCTTGGTCAACCTTGGACAATTGAGGACCTCTAGGAGTATGTCTTGTGTGAAAATGGGAGGGAAAATTTTGGGATACAACAGTTGCCCCTATTCAATCTTCTTAAACCTGAGGATGTAGATTGGCTAGTCTGCCTTTCGTGATCTGAAGGTGGAAGATGATTGAACACTAGAGTGCCTATAAATTTGCACTCGTCTGAAGTGATACTTAACCGTGTAGATAATATCGGGAATGGGCTTACAAATGCCATTTGGAGGAGGTGACGGAAGATATTTGGATATGGGCTTAGAGATTCCATCCAGAGAATGTGACGCAGAGTCGTCGGAGATGGGCTTAAAGATGCCATCTAGAACAATGTTGACTTCATGAGATATTCCTTTGTGGGAATTCCATATTCCTGTTGTTGAGGATGACTCCGTTGAGGAATGTTGGTCTTTCTCTTGGGAAATAGAGTTTAGGAGCTTCAGTTGTCCATTACTCTACTGGGGAATCACCTCTTGATTGAAGAGATGGAAGTGAATTGCTATCTGGTCAGGATCCAGGCTTCACAGTGACTTACTGAGGATAATAAGGCTGAATACTATCTGGTCGTATTCCAGGCTTCACAGCGACTTACTGGGGGAATGATATTAAACTGTTGTCTGTTTGTACTCCAGGCTTTGCAGTTTCTTTAACTAGAATAGAAATTAGAAAATCTTGGTTGCGATTTAACTGAACCAGGGAAGGTCTTGGATTAAGTTTGACTGGAATGGAAATCAGAAGAATCTTAGCACCGATTCAACTAAACCAGACAAAAGTCTTGGAATATCTTCAACTGGAATAGAAATCAGAGAGATCTTAGTGTCGATCTGACTGAACCAGTGAAGGTCTTAGATTAACTTTAACTGGAATGGAAATTAGAAGAATCTTAGCATCGATTCAACTGAACCAGACAAAAGTCTTGGAATATCTTCAACTGGAATAGAAATCAGAGAGATCTTAGTGTCGATCTAATTGAACTAGAGAAGGTCTTTGATCAACTTTGACTGGAATAGAAATCAAAAGAATCTTAATATGGATTCAACTGAACCAGACAAAAGCCTTGGATTATCTTCAACTGGAATAGAAATCAAAGAGATCTTAGTATCGATTTAACTGAACCAGAGAAGGTCTTGGATTAAATTTGACTGGAATGGAAATCAGAAGAATTTTAGTATTGATTCGACTGAACTAGACAAAAGTATTAGATTATCTTCAGCTAGAATAAAAATCAGAGAGATCCTAGTGTCGATCTGACTGAACCAGAGAAGGTCTTTTTGGAACGTCGTTCTGAGGAAGATGCTGAAATAGCATTTCGTTAGATGTAGCTTTTGAGAAGACTACCAGGTCACGTAAGTAGCCAACTGTGTTTATTGATTTGATCTTTCCTGAAAATGGTAAAGAGTTAGTTGTATGCAATGTCATGATGTATGAAATGCATTGTGATGATGTTCTCCAGATAAATTAAATTATGTTGTATGCGATGTGTATGCGCATGCCATGATGTATGAATATGGGATGCTATTGCAAGATTTCTTAGTCTGCAAAAATAAATCCCTGACTGCTGTTGAATAGTATTGGGACGTTGAATCCTTCGTTTCCGTTGAGGATGATTAATGGATATGTTTTGTCGGGGATTTCCTCTTTCTGTTTGAGAATGACTCTGGGGAGTAAGATGCTTTGTTGGGAGATTTTGCCGATGTAGAGAAATAAACTCTGTTGGGGAATGAGCTTCCACAGTTTGAAAAATAAGCTCTACCCAGGGGGAGGTTTTATAAACTGTTTGAAATTATGAAAACTTGGCTGGGGAACAGAGATCTCATCCCTCTAAAGGAACTTAACTTGAGAAGGCTTGAGGAAGGAGAGGTTAAAACTTGATTGTTTCTACTTTGTGGGGAACATAGATGTCACGGGGTCATATTTAATGGTGATTTTGTCTCAAACTGTCTTTGTCCCTGTACCATGCCGGAAAGAGAAACTGTCGGGACTACAAATTGTTTTAGACTTTGCCTTGTTTCTTAGAGTCATTAGCAACTGTCTTTCAGTTTTTTTATGCAAGTATTTGTGAATAGTGGTCATATTTAAATGCATATGTCAAAAATAATCATTGGACGTTTTTGCAAAACAAAACAGAAAAATAAAAACAATTAGTTTTGTACTTTCAAGGAAATTATTTGTATTGATTTTTGAAGTTCGCATAAAATAGGCATTTTGTATAAAGAGACGAACGTTCTAGTAGGAGAACATCATCGTAAGAAATGAAAACTACACAAAATAGTTATGATACAGTGGCAGAATTGACTGTTTTTTGTTACTACTGGTTTTTCGTTTTTTGTTCGAAATGTACGGTAAGCAAGAGTCGCCACCGTCTTTCATTTTATCCAACAAAGGAAAAGGGGAAAAAGAACAGAAAAAACCTTTTTCGATATGTTTGAGTACGGGGGGTAGATTATAGAAAGGGAAGGTGTTAGCACCCTTTCTATCCATGGTTTTACATGGGCTCTTAGGTACTTGCTCATTTTTAAATTGCTTTTGTGTGTGTTTTGAAAAAGCTTTGAAAATGACTTAGTGTGATGTTTCACTTTATGGTAACCCTTGCGTCAGTCCTCAAGAGTGTGATAAAGTATTTTGTAAACTTTTGTTTGAAAAGTGGTTGAAAGTGTGTAAAAAATATTGTTTGAGCAAGTACCTAACAGTTATCCACCTACTCGAAAAAAGAATGTTCTTTTCCTCTTATCCTTGAGACAGTGTTATCCTACTATTAGTTAGTAGGTAACCATAGTCGTTGGATGTTGAGGGACAATCGAAAGGGACGTAATGGTCATTGAAGGAAACATGTAAGGATACCTTAGTATTTCGAAGGGACTATCATCATAAGATCATTTCTCGTAGGCAACTCGAGGGACAGTAAGAGACTATGATCTTTATGAGGACTTTTGAATTGAGGGTCTTTGCTAAGATATCCCTACGTTCGATGGACATGACCATTGTTTCCGAGGCAACCAAGTGAGGAATACCCTAGGGGTGCAAGTGTGCAGCAGTGTTTATTTTAAGATATTTATCTTGAATTTAAGTGATCTACCGATTGATTGATTAAGCATACAAGCCTAGGTTGCTAACAATTATATACAAACATAAGATATAAAAGCGAGAAAGTAAAAAGAGTCCTACGTTATTACAAGGCTTTTGGACAGATACATAAAGAATTGACTGTGAAGCGGTAGAAATGTTCGAGACTAAGCCATTGGATTGACTAGACTTTGTACAGATCAAAATATAAATCGCCACCGCGCTTTATTATTTTCAAAGGAATGGGAAAAGAGCGAATAACCCAAAAAGAGGGGGGAAGATTCAAGGTAAGGGGGTTGGTTATGCAAAGGGAAGGTATTAGCACCCTAAACATCTACGGTACTCCGCAGGAACCTCTTTGTAAAATCTGTATATTTTGGCTATGAAAAATGTTGTATATAAAAAAATGGATGGTGGAGGTGAGAAAAGAAATATATTTATTTTATATTTTTTGCACCCACCGCGGTTGCGAACCTTTAGTGCCTACGTACCACCTTTTCGTGCAATAGGGGATCAGGGTACACGTAGTTCCTATTTTAAAAATTTAAAGCACATATGTGTTAGTTAATTTTATGAGATAAAACATCACCGTCATTGTTCGTGTGGAAAACATACCTACTACCCACAATCATGAGAAAGGAGAATTTGCATCATCTCAAAGTGGAGGATGTGGCCTGGATTTTAAAATCAACAATGCCTCACTCAACACCCAAGTGGAAAATATCTCTCTTCACTACATATTGTAGAAGTATGGTTGTTTGCATCACTACAAGGATTGACAAGAGTTCAATCTTTTTTGAGAAAAGTTTAAAGATAAAAGCCAAAATGGCAAAATGGTTTGAAATGATATTGATTGGATTTTAGTATTCTCACAAAATGTCAAAGTATTATTAAGTTGATTAGGGTTTACTTATTAAAATTCATGTACCTAGGTCCAAGTTTATTATGAAAGTGGTTCAAGTTTAAAAGAAGAAGAGTTTTCAAAAGGAGGGAGAGAATTTTTGAAATTAAAGAAGATGGGAGGAGAAGAAGGGACTATCTAAAGCATAAGGTAAAATCTAGAGATAAGAACCATCTAACCAATGAGAAGCCAAAATCTGACATTATGAGCCAAGATAGAATTCCCATTCCTTAGATTGAAACCAATCAGGAAAAAGAAATACTAGACCTCTTGAGAGAACCAAACTTTAAGTGTATTAAGTCTTCACAAAAATTGGGCAGAATAACATTTGTATACGGGTGAATTCCAGATCACAAACAAAGAGTGTAATCACAAAAAAACCTGCACACAAAAACAAACAAGAAACCCAATGTCTTGAGGTAAACCTTAAGAACTCCAGACAAAATAATCAGATAAGATCACAAGGTCTCCAAGATAGGCCAAGGTTTCTAATCCTAAGTCCAAGAAGAGTCTCATGCTCCATAATGCCAAGGATAGTAACCAAATAGTCCAATTACCATTAAAGGTTTTTTAGGGTTTATGTTGATTATTAAGTATCTTAAAAAAAGGAAAAGAAAAGCTCAAGTGAGTAAAGTAAAAATGACAAGAAAGTAAATTCTCAAATGAGCAAAGATGAAAATGGCATGAAATGTAAATGGTAAAAGTAAATGGTACATAAAGCATAAAAAAAGAATAAAAGCATAAAGTAAAACAAGTCAATAATTAGTGGTTAGTTGGATGACCATCTTGAAGCTTGCATTTGGAACTCATTAGAGAACTGGTAGAATCAAAGCCTCCATACAACAAGTTACATTTTCTTTTTGTCAAGTATATCATCCATTTGGAATTCTCACAAGTTCCATTTAATGATCAATGATGTTTAAGTGATCCGCGTTGACCAAAGGTGTTGTAGATCCATTAGAGGATTGGTAGAACCAAAGCCTCCACAAAATAAATCTCAAAGTTATTGGATCAAAGAGATCAAATTAACATACTTGGGTTTGCAAACATAAGTTTAGGCCACGAATGATCATTTATTCGAATCGGGACAAAATTTAGCGATATGTTAAGCAATCGTAAGTGGACTTATATAGAAGTCACACATATTTTGAGGCCGGTCAATAGAAATCTATGCACCATTGTTTTGAGACATGATATAGAGATCATGCTCCAACAATATTTAGCGCAATAAGAAGGGGATGAGATGAAGAGGGATGGGGAAAAAATATACAAACCACATTTAAATTAAATTTTAATCAAACTATTATTAAAATCATTCATCTAATTTTGTGGAGTTAAACTCAACACCATGGATCCAATAATGTTAATAAAGTTTCTGATCCAAAATCTAACCCAAGATCATCCAGAAAATAGTCACAAAATAATATTACATTTTAATATTTACAAAAGGGTTAAAAAATGTGTTTAAAAATAGAAAATAAATAGAAAAATATCAACTATGTTCAAATTTCTCAAGAAATAAAAAGTAAGACCATAGAAAAATCAGAAAAAGGCTCAAATAATTTTACAAATTTTTTGGTAATTTTTTAAAGTTAGAAACTATTTTTAAAATTAAAATAAATGGGTAAAATAAACCAAAAATGATTAAAAAATTAGTTAAGTCATCAACAAAAATAAAATAAGGTCAGCAATATTTGTCACAATATCATTGGATCATTTCATAATTTTTTCATAATTTAAAAATGTATAAAAATATTTTTAAACATTTAAAACAAATCACATAAAGTGTAAATTTATAAAAAAATACCAAAACACAAAATTAAATTATGAAAAAATAAAAATCAAAAAGAGAATAATCAAAAATATTTTTCATAATTTTTTCAGATTTTTTGGACTAAAAATGAATTTTCTATGATTTTTTTTAAATTTAAAACAATTAAAATATAAAAATCGGAAAAAGAAAATAAAAGTAAAATATGTGGACCATTGGATGAGAGTAAAAACGCGTTAGTAATCAAATCCAAGGGATCTGTCGTGCTGTGCATATCATGGTCATTAGTGAATAATGTACAGAATCATTAATTAAATCAGATTTCGAAAGAAAAAAAACAGATGGCGTGCCTTCATTAGTTGGAAGATGACACGTTGGTCATCTTCAACCTCCAACCAACATGAATTGTAGGTCTCTTAAACTATAAAATCAGAAGCTCAGACCTATGTCATTCGCTTCGTCTCTTCAAGACGAAGACAACCACACCCTCGCGCCAAATTTATATAAATTGTAGCTCAAGCAATTTGGAAGGAAAGTTTTGAAAAGGGATTTGAAATTTCACAGTCAAAACATGTTTCCAGTAAGAAATAAGTGTTTCGACTAGTACCAGGGCAATGAGAGCATCACAATGATATCAGAGTTTTGAAGAATTGATGAAGGAATCTACCTATTGAAGTTGAGTTGTAGAGCTCTGAAACTGGACTTCTATGGAGCAGTATAGGGCACGATTCTCAAATGTAATTATATGGTTAGCTTCAGGGAAGATCAAGGAAGGTGAATTGATGGAAAAATTGGATTGAAAAAGGCTCGAGAATGGATTTTTAAGTTACTGAATCCTGAGTTGTGGAACAAGTTTGGCAGGGTGATTCTGGCTATCCAAGCTTTAGAAAATGAATGGGATAGTTCATGTATTTATAGGAGAAGCAAATGGGATCAAAAGGAAGAGTGAATGATGTATTTTGGAGGGAATTCGTGCAAACCTGATGCACCAGTGAAGTGTGATCTAAACCTCACCAAAACTCATCCAATTCTTGCGGTTTGATGCGCTAATCCACTTGGGAAAGTTGGCTAATCATGTTTAGACCCAAAACGCGTGCTAATTTGAGGTTTAGAGGTTGTAACATGAAATTCAAATTCTGAATTACAATGAAACTTCAATTCCAAGTTACCACTTTTGAAGCAATGGCATTCTCAACTCAAGGGGTCTTAAATGATTCTTGATGCTTTAGAAATATGAGGTTACAAGCTATGCAATGGAAAAAGAATGGAGTTAAATGGATGCATGAGCTAAAAGTTGTATTGAGTCAAACTTGAAGAAAAAGGGTTGACTTTCCATACTTAGAAATATTTTAAATTTTTCTTCAAAAATGACCTATAATGTCTTGCATCCAAACATGGCCTTCCACTTGGAATTTTCTCTTGACCATAAAATATGGCATGAAGTAGATCTCTTGAATGATATTTTGAAACTTGAACCATTCAAAATCTCCAAAATTTGAGAGAGTTATGAATTGTTGAAGTTGGCAAAAAATTATGAAATGACCTATAATCTTTTGTATTCTTAAGGCAAGTTCCATCCATTCTCTCACTTTGCACATAAAAGAAGGAATAAAATTCATATCTTTAAGATCATTATGGAAAAAGAATGGACTCAAGGTGATAAAAATTGACCAAGTTATGATCATTTGAAGTCACATATGGAAAAATTGAGGATTCATCTGGAGGACTTGTAATCTTTCTTCCTCGTGAAAACTCCTTGGAACTTTTGAAGTGATTTGTTAATAACCCTTTGAATAGAAGGATGTATTTGGAATCACTCAAAAATAAAAAAATATGAGAAAGATATATTCCTTTGAAATTCAAAACCCTAGCTCCTAGATCAAGAAAAATGCCTTGAGGAACTTTGACAAGCTTGAACAAAATTCTTGTACCAACATTCTTGCTTTGTGGATAGAAATTGTTGAGAATGATAATGATGACTCATAGCCACCAAAACCACTTCCATATCTTGAAAATTGAGAGAAAGGTGCTCTTGTGACCAATAGGAACAAGGCCTTGTCCAAACATGACAACTTCTCCAATCAACCCCTTGTACTTTTCAAACAAATTTGATAATCTTGGAATATGGTGAACCAAAATAACCTTGCCATGCCATTTCTTCCAAAACAAATCCAATGGTGAGGTTCGAACTTCTCAAGATTTATTGACTAGGGCATGGAAATAAACTCATGAACCCATGGGGTAACTTGTTGAATCGCATTGCCTTTACCTACATGGATAATAAGAAAGACAAACCAACATTGCATTTTATTTAGTTAAAAGAAGAAATCAAGACAAAAATATTCATGACCACAAAAGAACATAAGTCAATGTGCTTGGTGATTCCTCAAAAGGGCAAAGCTAAATATAGGGAGGGAAACCAAGAATCCTAGTGTGATCTTGTTGTGAATGAATCAACATGGTATGATAAAGGGATCTTAGGGGAAACAATTGGGGTACAACAGTTGCCCTTATTTAAGTTTCTTCTATCTGGAGATATGAAGGTTAAAAATCTTCGTGTTGACGCGATCGAAGATACTTAAATATAAAACAAACCTTATTTTTTGCCCTAAGATGCCATGCAAATGTTTATGATCATGAATGCATATGAACAAGACCAAAGAGATGCAAAACGCCAGTGGGGATGTAACAATAATAAAGAAACAAGAGAGCGACCCAACCAGGAAAACAAATCACCGACGTATCAAAAGACATGAATCAAAGAGGATGGTAGAATGGTCAAAGGATACACCAACTTCTACCAAAGGCGAAACTACCGACGTTCACTGATGGCAAAGAGAAAGATAACAGACATCGATGTTCACTGCCGATGTCCTACCAACTTTCACTAAAGGTAGAAAGAAAAAGAAATATCATAGCATCGTTGTTCACTGACGATGAACTACCAACGTTCACTGAGGGTAGCTGTGATACGGTGGGAGAACTGACTTGAGGGTTTTGCGTTTTATCGCAAATGTTGCGGTTATCAAGAGTCGCCACCGACTTTTCTTTTATCCAAAAGGAAAGGTGAAAAAGCACAGGAAAGACCTTTGAGATGTTTTCTTGAGTTCGAGGGTAGATTATGAAAAGCGAAGGTATTAGCACCCTTTTCATCCATGGTTTTCCATGGGCTCTTAGTTACTTGCTTAGATCACTTGCTTTTGCTTGTTTGAAATTGTGTTTGGTGTGGTTTTGGAAGTATTTTGTAAAAGAGGCCACTCGTTTAGGCAATCTTTGTAATGATTCTTGTTCGTAAGAATGTATACAAAGATGTTTGTCTTTTTTTAAAATGTTTTCAATGTTTGTAAGATGTTTTGAAATGTGTGTGTTTGTGTTGAAAATAGCAAGGGTAGGTTTTTGAAATTAGAGCAAGTAACTAGAAGTAATCTATCTACTCAAATGTCTTTCTTATGCATTTTCTATTCCTTTGACATTGTTGTCTTACCATCGATTTGGTAAGCAACCCTATCTTTGGATGTAAACGGGACGGGCGTGGGTCATCGTATAACCATGATTAGCATTGTTTGCAAAGTATCTTAGCATTTTTGAGGGACCGAGATCATTTTTTGTAAGGCAACCTTGAATAGCGTCATCGAGGGACTATGATCTTATACTTGTTTGTTTTTCCAAGATACTTCGCATGCGTAATATGGCCATTTTTGTTTTAGGCAACCAAGTGGAGAAACCCTAAGGATGTTTGTGTGTAAGTGTATCATTTTCATGCTTTGGTTTTATCTTGTATTTAGGGTTTTCTATTTTGCCTTGTTTTGATCTTATCATACAAACCCTAATTACTAATCATGGCATGTAAAGCAGTAAATTGCATAATGTAAATATTACTAAGCTATTACAACAATTTTATGGGAGGGGGGAATACAAATTTGAATGGGGATTTGCAAGAATGTAAACCTAAATAAATTATTACAACCAAATTGAATTTGTACGAATATTAGAATAAATAATATACAATATTTAAAGATGCAATATAATGTACATGTAAGAAAAGATTTTTGTCTTGTTTTTATGTAAAAGAAATTTTAATCTAAACCTAAAAATATAAGAAAAAGAAATTAATTTTTATAAGGGAGGCTTAACCCTAATTACTATTTTAAAAGAAAATAAAGTTCTTATATACTATTTTTTATGTATTTTTTTGTATTAAAATAATAAATAATATTGTATAAAAATATAAAGTTTTTATATATGCAAAGATAAATATTTATAAGTATGGAATGAAAAAGAAATAAATAAATAAAACTAAATATATCTTAATTATATTTTACAAGTTTATTAAGAAAATATATGATATCTATTAAAAATAAAATATATATTTATGTGAAAAATAAACTAAAATAAAATAAAGATGCAATATTATAAAATTTATATTTTTTTGGATTTTTATACATTAAAGAAAATATTAATGAAAACAAAAATAAACTAAATAAAAATGTATGGAAAATAATGGATAGGGGGGGTATAGTAAGCAGGCTAGAGACAACATGTTAGCAAAAAGAACTATGGCCCAAGTATGGAGGCCCATCCTGCAAAAAGATAACAAAGCTGAAAAAATGGAAAAATATGGAAAACAAAAGTAGCGCCCAGGTTCGAACCCAGGACATGGGTCTCACCAGCGTGCTAATTTGCCACTGGGGTGGCTATACATCCATTGTCTTAAGTGAAACAAAAATAACATAACATGAACAAAGTCCTTGCCATGTACTTCATCTTCTTCCCCAAGCTTGGCCAGATGTTCTGTAACTCTCTCATTCTTCAATGAAAATGAAAACTCATAACATGAATGTTGTAGTATTTGATCTCACGATTCTAACCATATAAGTTATGTAAGCTAACAATCAAAGATTAGAAATAATTTTAAAAGCCCTAAATTTAAACCTAAATTTTTCAGAAACTTCAAGTTCTAAATTCTCTCAACTCGAGCCAGATAAATGTAAGATAAAGATATGTACAGCTTCGTTGCAATGAGGACTACACTATTTATTCACAAATCATGGCCAATGGTTGCCTGTACAAGGAGATAAAAGTTGAGATTTTAGCTTATTCAGTTGAAATCATGGATGGAAACGGAGTGAGTTTGATGGAGGCCTGATGCTTGCTTGAGCTTCCTTGAACCTCCCTGAAGGTGTTCCAACCCTTGCCTTGCTTTGAAAGTGTCTGAAACTCCTTGGCCAAGTCAACCTGCAAGTTTTGAAAACAAAAATGGCAGATGATGGAGAAGTGGTTACATTACAGGGATGAAGGTCTGGATTAGTTTGATATTAAGTAGGTAAGATGTTTTGATGATCAAGACTTGAAACGCAGGAGTCAAATGAGAGATTGATATGCTTATGCAAATACCGCAAGTCTTGACAGTTTTCTGGTGTTTTTGAGTTTGGGAGTGTTTTATCCTTCAATTCATCATGTCTTGTGTTGTGTTATGTTTGTATATTAGTATGGAATTGGTTTCATGTGAACCCTCCAACAGACTTGCCAGTTTTCACCTTTTTGCAACCTTTCTTGCTTTTGAAGCAAAGTGAAGGGACAAGGCTTATCATGCTTGTACTGGATTTCTTTGGGTTGGTATGGACTTGTACCATTTGCTTTAGGCCTGCAAGACTTATATGTACAATGGAGACAGGTTCAATTCTCAAGAGTTGGAAAGTGGCAAAAATTGAGCTTTTTCAAAATGGCAATGGTTACTTTATGCCATTTATGGAATTACAAATTGGGTAATGGCTCTAGGGCTTGGATCAAAGCTTTGTCAATTGAGTAATCATTAAATTAAGGAGTAAGGAACAAGTTTGGGGCCTGCAAAGCATGGATTAGGCAGCATAGGTGCTGATTGGAACTTTGTTCTTCATGAAATGGCTTGGACAAAAAGTGAGAAATTGCCAACTTCATCTCTTCGATTCTCTCTACTCAAAAATGATCTTGTGGAGTTCTTGGACATTTTGTAAATATTGCAATGTTCTATATAACTCATCTTTGAAATGAATTTCAAGATACCTCTTGGAACTAGGTGAACAATTACCATGAAGTTGGGTCCAAAACCTGCCTAAATTAGGGCAAAATTTCACTAAGTTATTTAGTTCATGAGCATGTATTTATAAATTTATATCTTGAGATCCAAGCATCTTTGAGCAAAAGTGTGTGAAGAAAAGTTGTATATTTCATGGAGATCTACAACTTTCATGTTGGGAACTTTCTTTGAATCATTATGCATCATGGTGAAAAAATGGCCTAAAGTTGAGAAAATATAAGAAATTTTCTATACTTAGAAAATTTTCTAAGTTAAGAAAAATTTCAAATTTAAACCCTGATCTTCAAACTTGGATTTCTTGATGAACAAGTTTCACATTTTGACATGTTTTGATGAATTGTGACCCTTGGCACTTGATTTTGACCAAAAAGTCAAAGTTTGACTTTTCAGTGTACAGTTGACTTTTGATCACTTGACTGCAAATTTCATCTGTCAATCCAATGAACTTGAAATGTTTTGAGCCATGTAATTAGGTCAAGATGATGAAATTGAATCCTTGAAATCATTCTTTAACTCAATTGGTCATTTTCCAGGTTAAAAATCTGAAATTGTCCTTCCTTAGTCAAAACCCTAATTTTTGACCATTTTGCCCTTTTGGTTATTTGATCAAATTTCTTGAGGAATTGTGATCCAAACTTGACCAAATGATACATATGAGTCTAAAATGTTGATATGGATAAAAAATTATGAAGTTTGACTGTAAATTGGTCATTGTTGACTTTTCCCCCAATACAGCTGATTTTTAGGTCAATTGTCCAATTGACTGAGCAAAAGTGTGATCCAAGGCTTGAAACTTGACATTAGTAATCTTGGGGTTCCATAATGATGTTTGAAAGTCACATGAAGCAATGATAGTCCAAAAATCCTTGTGCAATCTCAAAACCCTAATTTTGGGTCATCAGTGCACGATGATATGCCTTGAGCTGACCAAATACTAATCCAGTATTGAGTCAAAGGAAGCTTGTGAGAAAAGTCTCGATAAATGAGAGGGAAAATTTTGGGGTACAACAGCTGCCCCTGTTCAATCTTCTTGAACCTGAAGAGTTATATTGGCGAGTTTTGTCGTTTGTGACTCGAAGGAGAAAGATGATTGGACACTTGAGTGCCCATAAATTTGCACTCGACAATGCGTAGTTGAGGGAATGGGCTTAAAGATGCCATTTGGAGAAGTAATAGAACCTTGTTGGAGATGGGATTGTAGATGCCATCCAAGAATGTTTGTTGGATTGTAAATTGTAAGCTGGAAGAATGAGTATCATAATGGCATCCGTATCTGGAGCGTATCCATATTGTATCTGAACCTTGAAATTTGAGTGAGTATCAGAATGACATCCGTATCTGGAGCGTATCCATACTGTATCTGAACCTTTAAATCTGAATGAGTATCAGAATGGAATTCGTATCTGGAGCGTATTTGTACTGTATCTGAAGGTTGAATTTGAATGAGTATCAGAATGGCATCTGTATCTGGAGCGTATCCAAACTGTATCTGAACCTTGAAATCTGAATGAGTATCAGAATGGCATCCGCATCTGGAGCATATATGTACTGTATCTGAACTTGAATATCTGAATGAGTATCAGAATGGCATCCGTGTCTGGAGCGTATATGTATTGTATCTGAAGGTTGAATCTGAATGAGTAATAGAATGGCATCCGTGTCTGGAGAGTATCCGTACTGTATCATGATTGCATATTGTTAATGGTAGCTGTTAATCTTATCCTAAAAAGGGTAAATTGTTAGCTGAAACACAAAATTATGTTGTATGAAATGTAAGGTGCAACATATGTGTTTTATCAATGTTTATGATATATGGATGTAATGTATGCGCATGTAAGCTGATTTGATGTATTGATGTATGGTTAAGGAAAATAAATCCATGAATGCTGTTGAGGATATGTTGAATTTTCATGTCTTGAAATTGAAGTACTGACGAACTCCTGTTGAGAGAAATAAATTCCATTGTGAGGGAAATGCCATGTATTGCTTGTAAGATCTGCTTGGGGGATCCCGAGAATTTTGACGACTTCTACTGGGGATTAATAATTTGAAGTTTTAGTTCCGCTGAGGATCTAAATGACGTACTGTGGGGATTTCTTATGGAATAGCCTAGAGACGTTTTCCGGCTCTTTCACCCTATCAGTAATTGTCTTTCTCATTTTATTTATTTGTAAACAGTAATTATGTTCAAATGCATATGTTCATTGATGAATCATTGGACGTTTTTACAAATAAAAACACAAGTGTAAATAAAAAAAGACAAATAGTTTTATATGGTTTCAAAGAGATATCTTCGTATTGACTTTGAATAAGTATTTTGTACAAAGGAGACAATCATTCTAGTAAGAGAATGATGCCATAAAAAGGCAAGAAAAACTTTATACAAAGAAAGATAGCTATGTGTAATAATCCCATGGGGTTTCCATTCTGCTATAGCCTTCGTATCTCCGAATATCTTGTCTATTTGTTGCTTCGTCCGAAGATGATTGAATTGATCAGAAACTTTGAGCTTGTCAGTGGAAGTCAAGAGGTTGTCCTCAAAGTGATCCGACGGGACATAGTCATACGCTTTAATTCCCTAACTTTTGCCTGGACCGCCCTTTCAGGTTTTCAGTCCACCGGGAAACTCTTTTTTGCCCGTCTCCCTTTCGGGTTTTCAACTTGCCAGCTGTACAGATCTTTTATATTTTATCCCTAATTTTTGCCCGAACCCTTTTGGTTCGCCGGGATGCCCTTTTTTTTTTCCTAGGTGCGTCAACCTAGCGGGTCTCTTATGCATAATATCTTTTGACTATGTCCGCGTTTGCAGGGTATGGCAGGTCGTCGCCGTCCAAGGTGGTTAAGATCATCGCCCCACCGGAGAATATGTTCTTGATTACAAATGGCCCTTCATAGGTAGGAGTCCATTTTCTCCTGGGATCACTTTGTGGCAAGATGATGCGCTTGATCACTAGATCTCCAACTTGATATACTTGGCGTCTGACTTTCTTGTTGAAAGCCTTGATCATTCGTTTTTGATACATCTGACCATGGAAAACAGCAGTAAGTCTCTTTTCATCAATTAAGTTTAGTTGATCAAGTCGAGTCTGGATCCAATCGTCCTCATTCAAACCTGCATCCTTCATAATTCTCAAAGAGGGGATCTGAACCTCAATAGGCAAGACAGCCTCCATGCCATAAACCAAGGAATAGGGTGTTTCCCCAATTGATGTGCGAGCTGTGGTACGATACCCGTGGAGAGAAAATGGTAGCATCTCATGCCAGTCCTTGTAGGTGACTGTCATTCTCTGTATGATCTTTTTAATGTTCTTATTTGTAGCTTCAACAGCACCATTCATCTTTGGCCGGTAGGGAGAATAATTGTGATGCTGAATTTTGAATTGCTCGCACAAGGCGGCGATCATAGTGTTGTTAAGATTTGTACCATTATCAGTGATGATCCTTTCCTGGATACCGTACCGGCAAATGAGATTCTGCTTGATGAAGCGGGCAACAACATTCTTAGTAACAGATGCGAAGGAAGCTGCTTCGACCCATTTTGTAAAATAGTCAATGGCCACTAGAATGAAGCAGTGTCCATTGGAGGCTGTAGGCTTGATCTCTCTAATCATATTGATTCCCCACATAGCAAAGGGCCAAGGAGTTGTCAAGACATTCAGAGGAATCAGAGGTACGTGCACCTTGTCAGCATAAATTTGACACTTATGATAGGTCTGAGAGTGTCAATAGCAGTCTGCTTCCATGGTAGACCAATAATAGTCTTCCCGTAGGATTTTCTTCGCCATCGTATACCCACTGGAGTGGGTGCCAAAAGTACCTTCATGTAATTCAGTCATGATCTTTTCAGCCTCAATCTTATCCACACATCGGAGCAGAATGGAGTCATGGTTGCGTTTGTACAGGATGCCATTACTCAGGAAGAACTTAGCAGAGAATCTCCTTAAGAACTTGTTATCATTGATTGAAGCTCCTTTTGGATATTCTTGATCCTCGAGATACCTCTTGACTTCATGAAACCAAGGTTGGACCACTACCTCTTCGGTATTAATCTCATGACGGTGTGCTGGTTCATCCATTCGTTCGATAGTGATCTGGGGAGCCTCGTTATCCCAATTAAGTTTAAACATGGATGACATTGTGGCTAGAGTATCTGTTAGCTGATTTTCTTCTCGCAGGAAATGCTCGAAGGTAATCTGCTCAAAATGTGGTAGCAATGTCAAGACATGTTCTTTGTAAGGGATAAGGTTTGGGTGCTTAGTGTCCCATTCTCCTTTGATCTGACTGACAATCAAAGCTGAATCTCCAAACACATCTAAATATTTGATTCCCAATTCTATGGCAGCCTTGAGACCAAATATGCATGCTTCGTATTCCGCCATGTTGTTCGTACAGTTGAAGCAAAGTCTGGCAGTAAAGGGAGTATGACACCCTTCCGGAGATATGAGTACAGTGCTGATACCATTACCAAGTGCATTAGATTCCCCATCAAAGAACAGGGTCCATCGGGATCCTTGTTCAGGTTCGTCATATGGTCTGATTTCTTCACAGTTGTCTAATGTCATGATGTCTTCATCCGGGAATTCAAATTTCATGGACTGATAATCTTCTACAGCTTGATGAGCAAGATGATCAGCTAGCACACTTCCCTTTATAGCTTTCTGGGTAGTGTACTGTATGTCATATTCTGTTAGGATCATCTTCCATCTAGCTATCCTCCTAGACAGAGCAGGCTTTTCGAAGATGTACTTTATCGGATCCATCTTAGATATCAACAAAGTAGTATGAGTCAACATATACTGTCTTAGTCGGCGAGCAGCCCATACCAGAGCGTAGCATGTTTTCTCGAGCAGTGAATATCTGGTTTCAAAGTCGGTAAACTTTTTGCTCAGGTAATAAATAGCGTGCTCTTTTCGGCCAGACTCGTCATGCTGCCCTAATACACACCCCATTGAGTTCTCTAAAATGGTCAGATACATGATCAGTGGTCTTTCCTCGACTGGCGGCATCAAAACAGGAGGCTCTTGTAACTACTCTTTGATCTTGTCAAAAGAAATTTGACATTCATCATTCCATCTGACTACTTGATCTTTCTTCAATAATTTAAAGATTGGTTCACAAGTAGCTGTTAGGTGAGAAATGAATCTGGCAATATAGTTCAGGCGTCCCAAGAATCCTCTGACTTCCTTCTCAGTACGAGGAGCAGGCATTTCTTGTATCGCTTTAACCTTGGCACGATCAACCTCGATACCTTTGTTGCTGACAACAAACCCTAAGATTTTACCGGGTCGGACTCCGAATGTGCACTTGGTTGGATTCAACCTTAGTTTATACTCTTTCAATCTCTCAAACAACTTTTGCAAATGATCAAGGTGCTCCTCTTCAGTTTGTGATCGGGCTATCATGTCATCTACATAGAACTCTATCTCATGATGTATCATATCATGAAATAAAGCTACCATGGTGCGTTGATAGGTTGCCCCAACATTCTTCAGTCCGAATGGCATCACTTTGTAGCAGAATGTGCCCCACTGTGTGACAAATGTAGTTTTCTCCATGTCCTCAGGTGCCATTTTGATTTGGTTATAACCTGAGAATCCATCCATAAAGGAAAATACTTTGTGTTGGGCCGTATTGTCAACCAAGATATCGATGTGGGGAAGTGGAAACTCATCTTTAGGGATGGCCCTATTTAAATCTCTATAATCCACGCTTATTCGTACTTTGCTGTCCTTTTTAGGAACGGGAACAATGTTGGCAACCCATTGAGGATAGGAAGTGACAGCCAAGAATCCAGCATTGAATTGTTTCATGACTTCCGCTTTGATCTTCTCTGACATGCCAGGTCTCATGCGGCAGACTTTTTGTTTCACTGGTGGACAGTCTTCTCTTATGGGTAGACGATGTACCATGATGTATGTATCAAGTCCTGGCATGTCTTTGTATGACCAGGCAAAGATCTCAACATAATCATGCAATAGCTGAATTAGACGCTCCTTGACACTCGGTTCTAGATTGGCACCCACCTTGATTTCCTTTCTATCTTCCTCGGTACCCAAGTTGATTGTATCCAACGGTTCCTCATGAGGCTGAATAGCTCTTTCCTCTTGTTGTAGTAGTCTGTCCAATTCCCCTAGTACTTCACAATCTTCCTCACCTTCATCTTCGGCTTGGTAGATTAGATCTTCAAAGTCACTAAAGGCCATAGCAGTATTGTTACCCATGGGATCCGGAATGGAGGGGTACCTGCATTTGCGAGTGTGGGTGTGTGTAAGGGTATAGCCATCTTTAAACAATAAAATGTAAAAGAAAGAAAATCAGCACAAAAGTTTTGTATGTGAAAAAACGTCCAGGATTCATTGAATGTCATATGAAGATGAAATAAAAACCCTTACAAATGGACCATTGTGCCTCGGGTAAGACACAAGGTTTTTAATGTGCGAATTGTTTGTGAATATTACAAGTCCAACAGAAATGTAAAAGATAAATTACTGAGACATGAAAGTTATTGGGACAAAGTCTCTGGCTTCCCAATTGCGAAGTCCTCCGTTGACAATAGGAAATATCCAATCCTCTAAGCTGCCGTCTTCTTCACCATCTTCCACTGTGTTGACCTTTTGGTTGTTAATCTTCAGAGGTGGCCCTCTAGCACGGGCACAGTGCATAGCCTTCTGAGCATTTGAAGTAAACCCTAAGCAAAACTTGTTAGATTTATACGAAATGTCTGGAAGCTGCCCCCAGATGGTGCATCCACCCTCCTCTACTATTGCCTTGGCGTCCTTTAGAGATGACATTCGAAGCGGAGGTCTTGTGATCTTGGGGATTTGGGATACTGTCTTGGTTACTGCTACCTCTTGAGAGACTTCTTTGAAATGTTGAAAAGGAGTTTCAATGAACTCGCCATCCAACTCCACATACCGGAAAGAATTTAGATGGCTAATCATGTACTCTTCCTCTCTGTGGACAATGATAATATTTCCATGGACCGGGTATTTCAGCATCTGGTGCAGTGTAGAGGTGACAGCACCGGCATTATGGATCTCGGGCCGTCCTAGCAGACAGGAGTAAGAGGGGAGGATGTCCATTACATATAAGGTTGAGTTGAAAGTATGAGTTCCCACCTTTATGGGGATGTCCACCTCCCCGTGGACCATCCTCTTTGAGCCATCAAATTCCCTTACGACTATGTTACTGGGTTTCAATGTCAGTCCTTCGCAATCTAATCTGTCGAGAGCTTTCTTTGGTAAAACATTCAAAGATGAACCAGTGTCCACCAAGACATGGGCTAGGGTTGTTCCTCTACACTCCACAGAGACATGTAATACTTTGTTGTGCTTTCTCCCTTTTGGTGTCAAATCAGCATCAGAGAAGCCTAGGCCGTTATCAACTGTCAAACTGGCCACACAATCTTGGAATTGGCCAGCAGATGTCTCTTGTGGCACATGGGCTGTCTTCAGAAACATCACCAGAGCTTTCGCATGGCCTCAGAACACAGCAACAATGCTAGCATGGAGATCTTGGAGGGAGTTTTCCCCAACTGTTCAACCATGTCATAGTCACTCTTCTTTATTATTCTCAGGATCTTCTCCATTTCCTTCTTGGACGTTTTGGGGATAGTCAGTGGTTGAGCCTTCGTCCGGACAGGCTCTTCTTGAATACTTTTTCCACGATCTTCAGCAGTAGAAGTGTTGGTAGGGATAACAGTAGGGGTTGTGTCGTCTTTGTCATTAGGAGCACTTGCAAATATCATTATTGGTATGGAGGTAACCTTTGGAACAACCACGGGTCCAAAAACTGCCTTTGGAGGGGCAATTTCTAGAGAGAAGATTCTACCGCTATGGGTAATCTTGCTGGTTCCGGCAATATTTCTAATGTCGGAGTCTTCTTCTTCGGAGCTCACTTCTTCGGCAGCCAGCCCATCTTGTTTGATACCATGGTAATAAATGTCTCCACCGTAATCCCACGGTACTGTTTTGTCTAATTCATACAGGACTGGCTCGGGCATTGTGATTATAAGAGGCATAGTCTTTGGAACCGATGTAATCCTAATGGGTCTTTTAGGGGCCCTGGAAGGATTGGCGGAGATGGTTATGATTGAAATGTCTTCAACAGGAACAGGTGAAACAGGAGCATTTTCAAACAGAATCTCTTGGTTGTCTATCAGGCGTTGAATGCTTGTCTTCAACAGAGGGCAAACAGTTGGTGAGGATAAGCAAAGATGGCAGTCTTCATTACAACCTGGGAATATACCATCTTTCAACAAGTTTATCTTAATTGTTGGGAGCGGAGTCAAGAGTTCATCCACTATGGTAACAAACAAATCTTTTTAGATAGCTTTGGCGTTGTGACCATGTCTAGGCATATGAGCGGAAATGACGTTTGGTTTCTTGGGCGCCTCAAACTCAATCTCTTTTGCATCTATAAGGTCTTGATATTTGTTTTTCAAAGCCCAACAGTTGTTAGTGTCGTGATCCGGGATTTCGAAATGATATGCGCATCTGGCATTCGGATGATAATGAGGGGACGCCGTGTTGCGATTCTTTGGAGCTTCCTTCAAAGTTGTCAAATTAGATTTCAGAAGATGTGGTAAAACCTGGGCTAGAGTCATATTAATTCTGGTGAATTGTCGGACTGGCCTTTCCACCCTCGGTTGATTACTCCTTGGTTAATCAAATGTAAGCTTTGGGATCATAACGGCACCTACCATTGGTTAGCGTTCAGCTCTCCCTTGGTTCCTTTGTGGATAAACAGCAGATACTTCCTTCTTCCCAGTGAAGGGTTTTTTCACAGCTATAAAGGCAGACAAATCTTTCTGAATCTTTCAACTTTTTATGCCAGCTTCCACCCTCTCTCTAGTTAATATTAACTCAGTAAACCCAGCAGATGAGCTCCCAATCAAATGATTGAAGAAAGGGCCCGATAGAGTGCCCAAGAACATATCTACCAACTCCCTTTCAGACAGAGGGGGTTGTACTCTTCCAGCTAGATCTCTCCATTTTTGTGCGTAATCTTTGAAACCCTCATTTGAAACCATAGCCATACTCTGAAGTTGAGTACGGGTAGGCGCCAAATCTGCATTATACTGGTATTGTTTATAGAAAGCTGCGGTAAGATCTTCCTTGTTATGGACGTCGGCCCTTTCTAATTGGTAAAACCAATCGAGTTGTGTTCCGAATAAACTATCTTGGAAAAAATGGACCCACAAGTCTTTATCAGCGGAGTGCGGCTGAATCTTTCTCACATATGATCGGAGGTGCATTTTAGGACATGACACCCCATCATATTTTGCAAACAACGCCACTTTGAACTTTGGTGGGATCACAATTCCCGACACTAGCCCCAATTCTTCAAAGTCTAGACCTGGTACCCTTTGTATTTCCATAGCGCTCAAACGGTCTTCAATATGTCTGTATTTATCATCAGCCAGAGGGTACTGTTCCTCAGAGTAGTCTCCCTCTTCTTCCTCCTCTTCAGATTTTTACGGAACTGCTGTTTCTTTTCCTTTTCCTCCCCCTTCATCAGATGTTACTGTGAAATTCAAGGTTCTCCTAGTTTGCCCTTGAAACATTCTCCCCATGATTACAACACCATTTGGTTTCTTCTCTTTCTTCTTTTTCTCTTTTGCCAACAGAGTCTTCAGCTCCTCTTGTCCTTTGGCCAGGGTTATGAGTAACTGATGAAACTGCATGTTTTGAGCTTGAAGATCTTTGACTGTCTGTTCGAGATCCATCTTACTGAAATAAGATTAAAGTTCATTTTAAACAAAAAGAAACACACGTTATATTAATAAGATAGAGTTTGAGTACATCAATGCCCCTTGGGCAAAATAATACAACACTCTAAGATAAAAAAGTGTGTGCATCCTCTTTGGTGCTATGTAGGTATTTAGAGCCTGCTCCTCATGAAGTAGCCTAGTGAGTTCCAAAACCTTCTTCTCGCTTGCGTAGAATTGGGCTTCAAAAGTATATTGCTCTCCTTTGAGTTGTATCCAATCCCTTTGTAGGTCTTCAAGAGATGTGGGCATGTCAGGATCTAGGATAATGTATGGAACTTCTTCTTCCTTAACAGGCTCAATAATCACTGGGAGAATGGAAGGATAAGGCATCATAAGACTTTGAGCGCGGGTTCGTACCCACTTGAGGTAAGGCTCAAGAGGGATGGAATTCTTGTGTCCCAAAGTCTTGCTATCTACCTTGTTTATCATCCTCCATGCTCTGATGAATCTCTGGCGAAGACCTTGATCGTTGTTGTCGTAGTCGAATACCAAGCCTTGAATCAGCATATCATGTGGGCCATCCCTTCGGGAATAACCAAAATGTCTTAGAGCCAAGCATGGGTTGTAGGTTATGCCTCCCCTAATTCCAAGTAGAGGGACGTTAGGTAATTCCCCACAGCGGTCAACAATGATAACATTCTCTTTGGATCGAGAGCACCAATGAATATCTGAATGTTTGAGCGTCATTAACCTTTGTGACCACCTTAATCCTTGTTCATTCTTTAAGACTGATTGGGGAAGATGAGAAATAAACCATCTTGCCATGAGGGGAGTGCAACACATAAGTACATCTCTTTTCCTCATTGTACGAGTGTGAAAAGAGTGTAGGATATCTCCTAGTAATGTAGGCACCAGATTTCGTGACATGAAGATTTTGACGGCACTCACATCTATGAGTTGGTCAGGATTGGGGAACAGGACCATCCCATAGATAAGAAGAGCCACAATTTCGTCAAATGCTTGCAAGTCTACGGAATTCCAACAGCTTTGAGCCTTCTCAAACAGAAACTTTGCTAAGAAGCCTTTGACACCACTTCTAGTTTCCCAATGAGTTGTGACATCAAATGAGTGCAAGTGCAGAGCTTGAGCAATATCTTCTGGCTTTGGATCTCTTTTTGTACCATTGAAAGGTAGTTGATTCAGAATGGGAATCCTCAAGAGTTGAGAGAATTCTTCCAAAGTGGGCAGAAGTTGATAGTCGGAAAATGTGAAGCAATGATGCAAAGGATCAAAGAACTGGAATAGCACCTCCATCATATCCTCCTCTGTGTTGGAGGTGACCAAGTTGAGTAGACGACCATGCCTCTCGGTGAATGGAGAGTTCTTAGGGATCCTTGAAGCTAGCTCCATGAGTTGTGGAGGAATTCTTACAAGATTGATTTGGATAGTTTTCCTGCGGAGTGAATCCATATCCTACAAAAACAAGAACAAAGATGAATCTCCAAAATCCTTGAAATGGTTAGTGGATGCATATGATGTTCATGATGTTATGCACAAGTATGCATATGCAAGCAAATCAAACAAGTTCTTAGTTTAGGCTTGCATGGGGTTTTACAGGTAAGTACCCTCTTGAAGTTTTAAATGGCTCAACTTGTCCTAATAATAGTAATCGGGTTCTAAGGAGCTCAATATCATTGGACTGTTTCCTTGGTCATTGTTTCAGCTCAAGCCTCTTTAATGGCGACCGAAATATCCCAAGAAAACAACCCTTAATGAGTGTAGTATCGAGTATCTACCAACTTCGGACTGCACCAAAGTCGGTCATCTCACTACATCCTAAAGGTCAAGTTGGTCAAGTAAAGGGTTCTAGAAGTTCATTAGTGCTTCATGACATCACTCAATGGCCCCGTATTCTCTTTGATTGACTCAAAGGCTACCGGTACCCACAAATATGTCACACTAACATAGCTATTGCTTAGACCATGTCGGTATACCCCGCACAGTTTCCATAACGTATTGCTATTTACCTATAATTTTTCCCAAATCCGGGTGGAGGATTCAAACCCAAACAAAGAACCATAATGTAAAGCAAACAAATCAAACAATGTAAGTAAATAAATGTGATCTAAACCTTAAGGTAACCCCACTTTTATATTAGTCCCCAGCAGAGTCGCCAGTTCTGTGATACGGTGGGAGAACTGACTTGAGGGTTTTGCGTTTTATCGCAAATGTTGTGGTTAGCAAGAGTCGCCACCGACTTTTATTTTATCTAAAAGGAAAGTTGAAAAAGCACAGGAAAGACCTTTGAGATGTTTTCTTGAGTTCGGGGGGTAGATTATGAAAAGGGAAGGTATTAGCACCCTTTTCATCCATGGTTTTCCATGGGCTCTTAGTTACTTGCTTAGATCACTTGCTTTTGTTTGTTTGAAATTGTGTTTGGTGTGGTTTTAAAAGTATTTTGTAAAAGAGGCCACTCGTTTAGGCAATCTTTGTAATGATTCTCGTTCGTAAGAATGTATACAAAGATGTTTGTCTTTTTTTTAAATGTTTTCAATGTTTGTAAGATGTTTTGAAATATGTATGTTTGTTTTGAAAATAAAAAAGGTAGTTGTTTGAAATTAGAGCAAGTAACTAGAAGTAATCTATCTACTCAAATGTATTTCTTATGCATTTTCTATTTCTTTGACATTGTTTTCTTACAATCGATTTGGTAAGCAACCCTATCTTTGGATGTAAACGGGACGGGCGTGGATCATCGTATAACCATGATTAGCAATGTTTGCAAAGCATCTTAGCATTTTTGAGGGACCAAGATCATTTTTTGTAAGGCAACCTTGAATAGCGTCATCGAGGGACTATGATCTTATACTTGTTTTTTTTGTCAAGATACTTCGCATGCGTAATATGGCCATTTTTGTTTTAGGCAACCAAGTGGAGAAACCCTAAGGATGTTTGTGTGCAAGTGTATCATTTTCATGCTTTGGTTTTATCTTGTATTTAGGGTTTTCTATTTTGCCTTGTTTTGATCTTATCATACAAACCCTAATTACTAATCATGGCATGTAAAGCGGTAAATTGCGTAATGTAAATATTACTAAGCTATTACAACAATTTTATGGGAGGGGGGAATACAAATTTGAATGGGGATTTGCAAGAATGTAAACCTAAATAAATTATTACAACCAAATTGAATTTGTACGAATATTAGAATAAATAATATACAATATTTAAAGATGCAATATAATGTACATGTAAGAAAAGATTTTTGTCTTGTTTTTATGTAAAAGAAATTTTAATCTAAACCTAAAAATATAAGGAAAAGAAATTAATTTTTAGAAGGGAGGCTTAACCCTAATTACTATTTTAAAAGAAAATAAAGTTCTTATATACTATTTTTTATGTTTTTTTTTTTGTATTAAAATAATAAATAATATTGTATAAAAATATAAAGTTTTTATATATGCAAAGATAAATATTTATAAGTATGGAATGAAAAAGAAATAAATAAATAAAACTAAATATATCTTAATTATATTTTACGAGTTTATTAAGAAAATATATGATATCTATTAAAAATAAAATATATTTTTATGTGAAAAATAAACTAAAATAAAATAAAGATGCAATATTATGAAATTTATATTTTTTTGGATTTTTATACATTAAAGAAAATATTAATGAAAACAAAAATAAACTAAATAAAAATGTATGGAAAGTAATGGGTCGGGGGGGTATAGTAAGCAGGCTAGAGACAGCGTGTTAGCAAAAATAACTATGGCCCAAGAATGGAGGCCCATCCTGCAAAAAGATAACAAAGCTGAAAAAATGGAAAAATATGGAAAACAAAAGTAGCGCCCAAGTTCGAACCCAGGACATGGGTCTCACCAGCGCGCTACTTTTCCACTGGGTGGCTACACATCCATTGTCTTAAGTGAAACAAAAATAACATAACATGAACAAAGTCCTTGCCCTATACTTCATATTCTTCCCCAAGCTTGGCCAGATGTTCTGTAACTCTCTCATTCTTCCATGAAAATGAAAACTCATAACATGAAAGTTGTAGTATTTGATCTCATGGTTCTAACCATATAAGTTATGTAAGCTAACAATCAAAGATTAGAAAGAATTTTAAAAGCCCTAAATTTAAACCTAAACTTTCAGAAACTTCAAGTTCTAAATTCTCTCAACTCAAGCCAAATAAATGTAAGATAAAGATATGTATAGCTTCGTTGCAATGAGGACTACACTATTTATTCACAAATTATGGCTAATGCTTTCTTGTACAAGGAGATAGAAGTTGAGATTTTACCTCCTTCAGTTGAAATCGTGGATGGAAACGGAGTGAGTTTGATGGAGGCATGATGCTTGCTTGAGCTTCCTTGAACCTCCCTGAAGGTGTTCCAACCCTTGCCTTGCTTTGAAAGTGTCTGAAACTCCTTGGCCAAGCCAACCTGCAAACTTTGAAAATAAAAATGGCACATGATGGAGAAGTGGTTACAGTATAGGGATGAAGGTCTGGATTAGTTTGATATCAAGTAGGTAATATGTTTTGATGATCAAGACTTGAAACGCACGAGCCAAATGAGAGATTGATATGCTTATTCAAAAACTGCAAGTCTTGACAGTTTTCTGGTGTTTTTGAGTTTTGGAGTGTTTTAGCCTTCAAGTCATCGTGTCTTGTGTTGTGTTATGTTTGTATATTAGTATGGAATTGGTTTCATGTGAACCCTCCAACAGACGTGTCAGTTTTCACCTTTTTGCAACCTTTCTTACTTTTGAAGCAAAGTGAAGGGACAAGGCTTATCATGCTTGTACGGGATTTCTTAGGGTTGGTATGGACTTGTACCATTTGCTTTAGGCCTGCAAGACTTATATGTACAATGGAGACAGGTTCAATTCTCAAGAGTTGGAAAGTGGCAAAAGTTGAGCTTTTTCAAAATGGCAATGGTCACTTTATGCCATTTATGGAATTACAAATTGGGTAATGGCTCTAGGGCTTGGATAAAAGCTTTGTCAACTGAGTAAGCATTAAATTAAGGAGTAAGGAACAAGTTTGGGACCTAAAAACCATGGATTAGGCAGCATAGGTGCTGATTGGAACTTTGTTCTTCATGAAATGGCTTGGACAAAAAGTGAGAAATTGCAAACTTCATCTATTCGATTCTCTCTACTCAAAAACGATCTTTATTAGTTCTTGGACATTTTAGAAATATTGTAATGTTCTATATAACTCATATTTGAAATGCATTTCAAGATACCTCTTGGAACTAGGTGAACAATTGCCATGAAGTTGGGTCCAAAACCTGCCTAAATTAGGGCAAAATTTCACTAAGTTATTTAGTTCATGAGCATGTATTTATAAATTTATATATTGAGATACAAGCATCTTTGAGCAAAAGTGTGTGAATAAAAGTTGTATATTTCATGGAGATCTACAACTTTCATGTTGGGAACTTTCTTTGAATCATTATGCATCATGGTGAAAAAATGGCCTAAAGTTGAGAAAAAATAAGAAATTTTCTATACTTAGAAAATTTTCTAAGTTAAGAAAAATTTCAAATTTAAACCCTGATCTTCAAACTTGGATTTCTTGATGAACAAGTTTCACATTTTGACATGTTTTGATGAATTGTGACCCTTGGCACTTGATTTTGACCAAAAAGTCAAAGTTTGACTTTTCAGTGTACAGTTGACTTTTAATCAGTTGACTGCAAATTTCATCTGTCAATCCAATGAACTTGAAATGTTTTGAGCCATGTAATTAGGTCAAGATGATGAAATTGAATCCTTGAAATCATTCTTTAACTCAATTGGTCATTTTCCAAGTTAAAAATCTGAAATTGTCCTTCCTTAGTCAAAACCCTAATTTTTGACCATTTTGCCCTTTTGGTGATTTGATCAAATTTCTTGAGGAATTGTGATCCAAACTTGACCAAATGATACATATGAGTCTAAAATGTTGATATGGATAAAAAAATTATGAAGTTTGACTGTAAATTGGTCATTGTTGACTTTTTCCCCAATACAGCTGATTTTTAGGTCAATTGTCCAATTGACTGAGCAAAAGTGTGATCCAAGGCTTGAAACTTGACATTAGTAATCTTGGGGTTCCATAATGATGTTTGAAAGTCACATGAAGCAATGATAGTCCAAAAATCCCTGTGCAATCTCAAAACCCTAATTTTGGGTCATCAGTGCATGATGATATGCCTTGAGCTGACCAAATACTAATCCAGTCTTGAGTCAAAGGAAGCTTGTGAGAAAAGTCTTGATAAATGAGAGGGAAAATTTTGGGGTACAACAGCTGCCCCTGTTCAATCTTCTTGAACCTGAAGAGTTAGATTGGCGAGTTTTGTCGTTTATGACTCGAAGGTGAAAGATGATTGGACACTAGAGTGCCCATAAATTTGCACTCGACAATGCGTAGTTGAGGGAATGGGCTTAAAGATTCCATTTGGAGAAGTAATAGAACCTTGTTGGAGATGGGCTTGTAGATGCCATCCAAGAATGTTTGTTGGATTGTAAATTGTAAGCTGAAAGAATGAGTATCAGAATGGCATCCGTATCTGGAGCGTATCCATATTGTATCTGAACCTTGAAATTTGAGTGAGTATCAGAATGACATCCGTATCTGGAGTGTATCCATACTGTATCTGAACCTTTAAATCTGAATGAGTATCAGATTGGAATTCGTATCTGGAGCGTATCTGGAGCGTATCTGTACTGTATCTGAAGGTTGAATTTGAATGAGTATCAGAATGGCATCTGTATCTGGAGCGTATCCAAACTGTATCTGAACCTTGAAATCTGAATGAGTATCAGAATGGCATCCGTATCTGGAGCGTATATGTACTGTATCTGAACTTGAATATTTGAATGAGTATCAGAATGGCATCCGTGTCTGGAGCGTATCTGTATTGTATCTGAAGGTTGAATCTGAATGAGTAATAGAATGGCATATGTGTCTGGAGAGTATCCGTATTGTATCATGATTGCATATTGTTAATGGTAGATGTTAATCTTATCCTAAAAAGGGTAAATTGTTAGCTGAAACACAAAATTATGTTGTATGAAATGTAAGGTGCAACATATGTGTTTTATCAATGTTTATGATATATGGATGTAATGTATGCGCATGTAAGTTGATTTGTTGTATTGATGTATGGTTGAGGAAAATAAATCCATGAATGCTGCTGAGGATATGTTGAATTTTCATGTCTTGAAATTGAAGTACTGACGAACTCCTGTTGAGAGAAATAAATTCCATTGCGAGGGCAATGCCATGTATTGCTTATAAGATCTGCTTGGGGGATCCCGAGAATTTTGACGACTTCTACTGGGGATTAATAATTTGAAGTTTTAGTTCCGTTGAGGATCTAAATGACGTACTGTGGGGATTGCTTATGGAATAGCCTAGAGACGTTTTCCGGCTCTTTCACCCTATCAGTAATTGTCTTTCTCATTTTATTTATTTGTAAACAGTAATTATGTTCAAATGCATATGTTCATTGATGAATCATTGGACGTTTTTGCAAATAAAAACACAAGTGTAAAGAAAAAAAGACAAATAGTTTTATGTGGTTTCAAAGAGATATCTTCGTATTGACTTTGAATAAGTATTTTGTACAAAGGAGACAATCATTCTAGTAAGAGAATAATGCCATAAAAAGGCAAGAAAAACTGTATACAAAGAAAGATAGTTATGTGTAATAATCCCATGGGGTTTCCATTCTGCTATAGCCTTCGTATCTCTGAATATCTTGTCTATTTGTTGCTTCGTCCGAAGATGATTGAATTGATCAGAAACTTCGATCTTGTCAGTGGAAGTCAAGAGGTTGTCCTCAAAGTGATCCGACGGGACATAGTCATACGCTTTAATTCCCTAACTTTTGCCTGGACCGCCCTTTCAGGTTTTCAGTCCACCGGGAAACTCTTTTTTGCCAAAGTCTCCCTTTCGGGTTTTCAACTTGCCGGCTGTACAGATCTTTTATATTTTATCCCTAATTTTTGCCCGAACCCTTTTGGTTCGTCGGGATGCCCTTTTTTTTCCTAGGTGCGTCAACCTAGCGGGTCTCTTATGTGTAGTATCTTTTGACTATGTCCGCATTTGCAGGGTGTGGCAGGTCCTCACCGTCCATGGTGGTTAAGATCATCACCCCACCGGAGAATATGTTCTTGATTACAAATGGCCCTTCATAGGTAGGAGTCCATTTTCTCATGGGATCACTTTGTGGCAAGATGATGCGCTTGATCACTAGATCTCCAACTTGATATACTTTGCGTCTGACTTTCTTGTTGAAAGCCTTGATCATTCGTTTTTGATACATCTGACCATGGAAAACAGCAGTAAGTCTCTTTTCATCAATTAAGTTTAGTTGATCAAGTCGAGTCTGGATCCAATCGTCCTCATTCAAACCTGCATCCTTCATAATTCTCAAAGAGGGGATCTGAACCTCAATAGGCAAGACAGCCTCCATGCCATAAACCAAAGAATAGGGTGTTTCCCCAGTTGATGTGCGAGCCGTGGTATGATACACGTGGAGAGAAAATGGTAGCATCTCATGCTAGTCCTTGTAGGTGACTGTCATTTTCTGTATGATCTTTTTAATGTTCTTATTTGTAGCTTCAACAGCACCATTCATCTTTGGCCGGTAGGGAGAATAATTGTGATGCTGAATTTTGAATTGCTCGCACAAGGCGGCGATCATAGTGTTGTTAAGATTTGTACCATTATCAGTGATGATCCTTTCCTGGATACTGTACCGGCAAATGAGATTCTGCTTGATGAAGCAGGAAACAACATTCTTAGTAACAGATGCGAAGGAAGCTGCTTCGACCCATTTTGTAAAATAGTCAATGGCCACTAGAATGAAGCAGTGTCCATTGGAGGCTGTAGGCTTGATCTCTCTAATCATATCGATTCCCCACATAGCAAAGGGCCAAGAGCTGTCAAGACATTCAGAGGAATCGGAGGTACGTGCACCTTGTCAGCATAAATTTGACACTTATGACAGGTCTGAGAGTGTCAATAGCAGTCTGCTTCCATGGTAGACCAATAATAGCCTGCCCGTAGGATTTTCTTCGCCATCGTATACCCACTAGAGTGGGTGCCAAAAGTACCTTCATGTAATTCAGTCATGATCTTTTCAGCCTCAATCTTATCCACACATCGGAGCAGAATGGAGTCATGGTTGCGTTTGTACAGGATGCCATTACTCAGGAAGAACTTAGCAGAGAATCTCCTTAAGAACTTTTTATCATTGATTGAAGCTCCTTTTGGATATTCTTGATCCTCGAGATACCTCTTGACTTCATGAAACCAAGGTTGGTCCACTACCTCTTCGGTATTAATCTCATGACGGTGTGCTGGTTCATCCATTCGTTCGATAGTGATCTGGGGAGCCTCGTTATCCCAATTAAGTTTAAACATGGATGACATTGTGGCTAGAGCATCTGCTAGCTGATTTTCTTCTCACAGGAAATGCTCGAAGGTAATCTGCTCAAAATGTGGTAGCAATGTCAAGACATGTTCTTTGTAAGGGATAAGGTTTGGGTGCTTAGTGTCCCATTCTCCTTTGATCTGACTGACAATCAAAGCTGAATCTCCAAACACATCTAAATATTTGATTCCCAATTCTATGGCAGCCTTGAGACCAAATATGCATGCTTCGTATTCCGCCATGTTGTTCGTACAATTGAAGCAAAGTCTGGAAGTAAAGGGAGTATGACACCCTTCCGGAGATATGAGTACAGTGCTGATACCATTACCAAGTGCATTGGATGCCCCATCAAAGAATAGGGTCCATCGGGATCCTTGTTCAGGTTCGTCATATGGTCTGATTTCTTCACAGTTGTCTAATGTCATGATGTCTTCATCCGGGAATTCAAATTTCATGGACTGATAATCTTCTACAGCTTGATGAGCAAGATGATCAGCTAGTACACTGCCCTTTATAGCTTTCTGGGTAGTGTATTGTATGTCATATTCTGTTAGGATCATCTTCCATCTAGCTATCCTCCTAGACAGAGCAGGCTTTTCGAAGATGTACTTTATTGGATCCATCTTAGATATCAACAAAGTAGTATGAGTCAACATATACTGTCTTAGTCGGCGAGCAGCCCATACCAGAGCGTAGCATGTTTTCTCGAGCAGTGAATATCTTGTTTCAAAGTCGGTAAACTTTTTGCTCAGGTAATAAATAGCGTGCTCTTTTCGGCCAGACTCGTCATGCTGCCCCAATACACACCCCATTGAGTTCTCTAAAACGGTCAGATACATGATCAGTGGTCTTTCCTCGACTGGCGGCATCAAAACAGGAGGCTCTTGTAAGTACTCTTTGATCTTGTCAAAAGCAATTTGACATTCATCATTCCATCTGACTACTTGATCTTTCTTCAATAATTTAAAGATTGGTTCACAAGTAGCTGTTAGGTGAGAAATGAATCTGGCAATATAGTTCAGGCGTCCCAAGAATCCTCTGACTTCCTTCTCAGTACGAGGAGCAGGCATTTCTTGTATCGCTTTAACCTTGGCACGATCAACCTCGATACCTTTGTTGCTGACAACAAACCTTAAGATTTTACCAGGCCGGACTCCGAATGTGCACTTGGTTGGATTCAACCTTAGTTTATACTCTTTCAATCTCTCAAACAACTTTTGCAAATGATCAAGGTGCTCCTCTTCAGTTTGTGATCGGGCTATCGTGTCATCTACATAGAACTCTATCTCATGATGTATCATATCATGAAATAAAGCTACCATGGTGCGTTGATAGGTTGCCCCAGCTTTCTTCAGTCCGAATGGCATCACTTTGTAGCAGAATGTGCCCCACTGTGTGACAAATATAGTTTTCTCCATGTCCTCGGGTGCAATTTTGATTTGGTTATAACCTGAGAATCCATCCATAAAGGAAAATACTTTGTGTTGGGCCATATTGTCAACCAAGATATCGATGTGGGGAAGTTGAAAATCATCTTTAGGGCTGGCCCTATTTAAATCTCTATAATCCACGCTTATTCGTACTTTGTTGTCCTTTTTAGGAACGGGAACAATGTTGGCAACCCATTGAGGATAGGAAGTGACAGCCAAGAATCCAGCATTGAATTGTTTCATGACTTCCGCTTTGATCTTCTCTGACATGCCAGGTCTCATGCGGCAAACTTTTTGTTTCACTGGTGGACAGTCTTCTCTTATGGGTAGACGATGTACCATGATGTATGTATCAAGTCCTGGCATGTCTTTGTATGACCAGGCAAAGATCTCAACATAATCATGCAATAGCTGAATTAGACGCTCCTTGACACTCGCTTCTAGATTGGAACCCACCTTGATTTTCTTTCTATTTTCCTCGGTACCCAAGTTGATTGTATCCAACGGTTCCTCATGAGGCTGAATAGCTCTTTCCTCTTGTTGTAGTAGTCTGGCCAATTCCCCAAGTACTTCACAATCTTCCTCACCTTCATCTTCGGCTTGGTAGATTAGATCTTCAAAGTCACTAAAGGCCATAGCAGTATTGTTACCCATGGGATCCGGAATGGAGGGGTACCTGCATTTGCGAGTGTGGGTGTGTGTAAGGGTATAGCCATCTTTAAACAATAAAATGTAAAAGAAAGAAAATCAGCACAAAAGTTTTGTATGTGAAAAAACGTCCAGGATTCATTGAATGTCATATGAAGATGAAATAAAAACCCTTACAAATGGACCATTGTGCCTCGGGTAAGACACAAGGTTTTTAATGTGCGAATTGTTTGTGAATATTACAAGTCCAACAGAAATGTAAAAGATAAATTACTGAGACATGAAAGTTATTGGGACAAAGTCTCTGGCTTCCCAATTGCGAAGTCCTCCGTTGACAATAGGAAATATCCAATCCTCTAAGCTGCCGTCTTCTTCACCATCTTCCACTGTGTTGACCTTTTGGTTGTTAATCTTCAGAGGTGGCCCTCTAGCACGGGCACAGTGCATAGCCTTCTGAGCATTTGAAGTAAACCCTAAGCCAAACTTGTTAGATTTATACAGAATGTCTGGAAGCTGCCCCCAGATGGTGCATCCACCCTCCTCTACTATTGCCTTGGCGTCCTTTAGAGATAACATTCGAAGCGGAGGTCTTGTGATCTTGGGGATTTGGGATACTGTCTTGGTTACTGCTACCTCTTGAGAGACTTCTTTGAAATGTTGAAAAGGAGTTTCAATGAACTCACCATCCAACTCCACATACCGGAAAGAATTTAGATGGCTAATCATGTACTCTTCCTCTCCGTGGACAATGATAATATTTCCATGGACCGGGTATTTCAGCATCTGGTGCAGTGTAGAGGTGACAGCACCGGCATTATGGATCCCGGGCCGTCCTAGCAGACAAGAGTAAGAGAGGAGGATGTCCATTACATATAAGGTTGAGTTGAAAGTATGAGTTCCCACCTTTATGGGGATGTCCACCTCCCCGTGGACCATCCTCTTTGAGCCATCAAATTCCCTTACGACTATGTTACTGGGTTTCAATGTCAGTCCTTCGCAATCTAATCTGTCGAGAGCTTTCTTTGGTAAAACATTCAAAGATGAACCAGTGTCCACCAAGACATGGGCTAGGGTTGTTCCTCTACACTCCACAGAGACATGTAATACTTTGTTGTGCTTTCTCCCTTTTGGTGTCAAATCAGCATCAGAGAAGCCTAGGCCGTTATCAACTGTCAAAATGGCCACACAATCTTGGAATTGGCCAGCAGATGTCTCTTGTGGCACATGGGCTGTCTTCAGAAACATCACCAGAGCTTTTGCATGGCCTCAGAACACAGCAACAATGCTAGCATGGAGATCTTGGAGGGAGTTTTCCCCAACTGTTCAACCATGTCATAGTCACTCTTCTTTATTATTCTCAGGATCTTCTCCATTTCCTTCTTGGACGTTTTGGGGATAGTCAGTGGTTGAGCCTTCGTCCGGACAGGCTCTTCTTGAATACTTTTTCCACGATCTTCAGCAGTAGAAGTGTTGGTAGGGATAACCGTAGGGGTTGTGTCGTCTTTGTCATTAGGAGCACTTGCAAATATCATTATTGGTATGGAGGTAACCTTTGGAACAACCACGGGTCCAAAAACTGCCTTTGGAGGGGCAATTTCTAGAGAGAAGATTCTACCGCTATGGGTAATCTTGCTGGTTCCGGCAATATTTCTAATGTCGGAGTCTTCTTCTTCGGAGCTCACTTCTTCAGCAGCCAGCCCACCTTGTTTGATACCATGGTAATAAATGTCTCCACCGTAATCCCACGGTACTGTTTTGTCTGATTCATATAGGACTGGCTCGGGCATTGTGATTATAAGAGGCGTAGTCTTTGGAACCGATGTAATCCTAATGGGTCTTTTGGGGACCCTGGAAGGATTGGCGGAGATGGTTATGATTGAAATGTCTTCAACAGGAACAGGTGAAACAAGAGCATTTTCAAACACAATCTCTTGGTTGTCTATCAGGCGTTGAATGTCTGTCTTCAACAGAGGGCAAACAGTTGGTAAGGATAAGCAAAGATGGCAGTCTTCATTGCAACTTGGGAATATACCATCTTTCAACAAGTTTATCTTAATGGTTGGGAGCGGAGTCAAGAGTTCATCCACTATGGTAACAAACAAATCTTTTTAGATAGCTTTGGCGTTGTGACCATGTCTAGGCATATGAGCGGAAATGACGTTTGGTTTCTTGGGCGCCTCAAACTCAATCTCTTTTGCATCTATAAGGTCTTGAATTTTGTTTTTCAAAGCCCAACAGTTGTTAGTGTCGTGATCCGGGCTTTCGAAATGATATGCGCATCTGGCATTCGGATGATAATGAGGGGACGCCGTGTTGGGATTCTTTGGAGCTTCCTTCAAAGTTGTCAAATTAGATTTCATAAGATGTGGTAAAACCTGGGCTAGAGTCATATTAATTCTGGTGAATTGTCGGACTGGCCTTTCCACCCTCGGTTGATTACTCCTTGGTTAATCAGATGTAAGCTTTGGGATCATAACGGCACCTACCATTAGTCAGCGTTCAACTCTCCCTTGGTTCCTTTGTAGATAAACAGTAGATACTTCCTTCTTCCCGGTGAAGGGTTTTTTCACAGCTATAAAGGCAGACAAATCTTTCTGAATCTTTCCACTTTTTATGCCAGCTTCCACCCTCTCTCTAGTTAATATTAACTCAGTAAACCCAGCAGATGAGCTCCCAATCAAATGATTGAAGAAAGGGCCCGATAGAGTGCCCAAGAACATATCTACCAACTCCCTTTCAGACAGAGGGGGTTGTACTCTTCCAGCTAGATCTCTCCATTTTTGTGCGTAATCTTTGAAACCCTCATTTGAAACCATAGCCATACTCTGAAGTTGAGTACGGGTAGGCGCCAAATCTGCATTATACTGGTATTGTTTATAGAAAGCTGCGGCAAGATCTTCCTTGTTATGGACGTCGGCCCTTTCTAATTGGTAAAACCAATCGAGTTGTGTTCCGGATAAACTATCTTGGAAAAAATGGACCCACAAGTCTTTATCGGTGGAGTGCGGCTGAATCTTTCTCACATATGATCGGAGGTGCATTTTAGGACATGACACCCCATCATATTTTGCAAACAACGCCACTTTGAACTTTGGTGGGATCACAATTCCCGACAATAGCCCCAATTCTTCCAAGTCTAGACCTGGTACCCTTTGTATTTCCATAGCGCTCAAACGGTCTTCAATATGTCTGTACTTATCATCAGCCAGAGGGTACTGTTCCTCAGAGTAGTCTCCCTCTTCTTCCTCCTCTTCAGATTTTTACGGAACTGCTGTTTCTTTTCCTTTTCCTTCCCCTTCATCAGATGTTACTGCGAAATTCAAGGTTCTCCTAGTTTGCCCTTGAAACCTTCTCCCCATGATTACAACACCATTTGGTTTCTTCTCTTTCTTCTTTTTCTCTTTTGCCAACAGAGTCTTCAGCTCCTCTTGTCCTTTGGCCAGGGTTGTGAGTAACTGATGAAACTGCATGTTTTGAGCTTGAAGATCTTTGACTGTCTGTTCGAGATCCATCTTACTGAAATAAGATTAAAGTTCGTTTTAAACAAAAAGAAACACACGTTATATTAATAAGATAGAGTTTGAGTACATCAATGCCCCTTGGGCAAAATAATACAACACTCTAAGATAAAAAAGTGTGTGCATCCTCTTTGGTGCTATGTAGGTATTTAGAGCCTACTACTCATGAAGTAGCCTAGTGAGTTCCAAAACCTTCTTCTCGCTTGCATAGAATTGGGCTTCAAAAGTATCTTGCTCTCCTTTGAGTTGTATCCAATCCCTTTGTAGGTCTTCAAGAGATGTGGGCATGTCAGGATCTAGGATAGTGTATGGAACTTCTTCTTCCTTAACATGCTCAATAATCACTGGGAGAATGGAAGGATAAGGCATCATAAGACTTTGAGCGCGGGTTCGTACCCACTTGAGGTAAGGCTCAAGAGGGATGGAATTCTTGTGTCCCAAAGTCTTGCTATCTACCTTGTTTATCATCCTCCATGCTCTGATGAATCTCTGGCGAAGACCTTGATCGTTGTTGTCGTAGTCGAATACCAAGCCTTGAATCAGCATATCATGTGGGCCATCCCTTCGGGCATAACCAAACTGTCTTAGAGCCAAGCATGGGTTGTAGGTTATGCCTCCCCTAATTCCAAGTAGAGGGACGTTAGGTAATTCCCCACAGCGATCAACAATGATAACATTTTCTTTGGATCGAGAGCACCAATGAATATCTGAATGTTTGAGCGTCATTAACCTTTGTGACCACCTTAATCCTTGCTCATTCTTTAAGACTGATTGGGGAAGATGAGAAATAAACCATCTTTCCAGGAGGGGAGTGCAACACATAAGTACATCTTTTTTCCTCATTGTACGAGTGTGAAAAGAATGTAGGATATCTCCTAGTAATGTAGGCACCAGATTTCGTGACATGAAGATTTTGACGGCACTCACATCTATGAGTTGGTCAGGATTGGGGAACAGGACCATCCCATAGATAAGAAGAGCCACAATTTTGTCAAATGCTTGCAAGTCTACGGAATTCCAACAGCTTTGAGCCTTCTCAAACAGAAACTTTGCTAAGAAGCCTTTGACACCACTTCTAGTTTCCCAATGAGTTGTGACATCAGATGAGTGCAAGTGCAGAGCTTGAGCAATATCTTCTGGCTTTGCATCTCTTTCTGTACCGTTGAAAGGTAGTTGATTGAGAATGGGAATCCTCAAGAGTTGAGAGAATTCTTCCAAAGTGGGCAGAAGTTGATAGTCGGAAAATGTGAAGCAATGATGCAAAGGATCAAAGAACTGGAATAGCACCTTCATCATATCCTCCTCTGTGTTGGAGGTGACCAAGTTGAGTAGACGACCATGCCTCTCGGTGAATGGATAGTTCTTAGGGATCCTTGAAACTAGCTCCATGAGTTGTGGAGGAATTCTTACAAGATTGATTTGGATAGTTTTCCTGTGGAGTGAATCCATATCCTACAAAAACAAGAACAAAGATGAATCTCCAAAATCCTTGAAATGGTTAGTGGATGCATATGATGTTCATGATGTTATGCACAAGTATGCATATGCAAGCAAATCAAACAAGTTCTTAGTTTAGGCTTGCATGGGGTTTTACAGGTAAGTACCCTCTTGAAGTTTTAAATGGCTCAACATGTCCTAATAATAGTAATCGGGTTCTAAGGAGCTCAATATCATTGGACTGTTTCCTTGGTCATTGTTTCAGCTCAAGCCTCTTTAATGGCGACCGAAATATCCCAAGAAACCAACCCTTAATGAGTGTAGTATCGAGTATCTACCAACTTCAGACTGTACCAAAGCCGGTCATCTCACTACATCCTAAAGGTCAAGTTGGTCAAGTAAAGGGTTCTAGAAGTTCATTAGTGCTTCATGACATCACTCAATGGCCCCGTATTCTCTTTGATTGACTCAAAGGCTACCGATACCCACAAATATGTCACAATAACATAGTTATTGCTTAGACCATGTCGGTATACCCCGCACAGTTTCCATAACGTATTGCTATTTACCTATAATTTTTCCCAAATCCGGGTGGAGGATTCAAACCCAAACAAAGAACCATAATGTAAAGCAAACAAATCAACCAATGTAAGCAAATAAATGTGATCTAAACCTTAAGGTAACCCCACTTTTATATTAGTCCCCAGCAGAGTCGCCAGTTCTGTGATACGGTGGGAGAACTGACTTGAGGGTTTTGCGTTTTATCGCAAATGTTGCGGTTAGCAAGAGTCGCCACCGACTTTTCTTTTATCTAAAAGGAAAGGTGAAAAAGCACAGGAAAGACCTTTGAGATGTTTTCTTGAGTTCGGGGGGTAGATTATGAAAAGGGATGGTATTGGCACCCTTTTCATCCATGGTTTTCCATGGGCTCTTAGTTACTTGCTTAGATCACTTGCTTTTGTTTGTTTGAAATTATGTTTGGTGTGGTTTTAAAAGTATTTTGTAAAAGAGGCCACTCGTTTAGGCAATCTTTGTAATGATTCTCGTTCGTAAGAATGTATACAAAGATGTTTGTCTTTTTTGAAAATGTTTTCAATGTTTGTAAGATGTTTTGAAATATGTGTGTTTGTTTTGAAAATAAAAGGGTAGTTGTTTGAAATTAGAGCAAGTAACTAGAAGTAATCTATCTACTCAAATGTATTTCTTATGCATTTTCTATTTCTTTGACATTGTTTTCTTACAATCGATTTGGTAAGCAACCCTATCTTTGGATGTAAACGGGACGGGCGTGGGTCATCGTATAACCATGATTAGCAATGTTTGCAAAGTATCTTAGCATTTTTGAGGGACCAAGATCATTTTTTGTAAGGCAACCTTGAATAGCGTCATCGAGGGACTATGATCTTATACTTATTTTTTTTGTCAAGATACTTCGCATGCGTAATATGGCCATTTTTGTTTTAGGCAACCAAGTGGAGAAACCCTAAGGATGTTTGTGTGCAAGTGTATCATTCTCATGCTTTGGTTTTATCTTGTATTTAGGGTTTTCTATTTTGCCTTGTTTTGATCTTATCATACAAACCCTAATTACTAATCATGGCATGTAAAGCGGTAACTTGCGTAATGTAAATATTACTAAGCTATTACAACAATTTTATGGGAGGGGGGAATACAAATTTGAATGGGGATTTGCAAGAATGTAAACCTAAATAAATTATTACAACCAAATTGAATTTGTACGAATATTAGAATAAATAATATACAATATTTAAAGATGCAATATAATGTACATGTAAGAAAAGATTTTTGTCTTGTTTTTATGTAAAAGAAATTTTAATCTAAACCTAAAAATATAGGGAAAAGAAATTAATTTTTAGAAGGGAAGCTTAACCCTAATTACTATTTTAAAAGAAAATAAAGTTCTTATATACTATTTTTTATGTATCTTTTTTGTATTAAAATAATAAATAATATTGTATAAAAATATAAAGTTTTTATATATGCAAAGATAAATATTTATAAGTATGGAATGAAAAAGAAATAAATAAATAAAACTAAATATATCTTAATTATATTTTACGAGTTTATTAAGAAAATAAATGATATCTATTAAAAATAAAATATATTTTTATGTGAAAAATAAACTAAAATAAAATAAAGATGCAATATTATGAAATTTATATTTTTTTGGATTTTTATACATTAAAGAAAATATTAATGAAAACAAAAATAAACTAAATAAAAATGTATGGAAAGTAATGGGTCGGGGGGTATAGTAAGCAGGCTAGAGACAGCTTGTTAGCAAAAAGAACTATGGCCCAAGAATGGAGGCACATCCTGCAAAAAGATAACAAAGCTGAAAAAATGGAAAAATATGGAAAACAAAAGTAGCGCCCAAGTTCGAACCCAGGACATGGGTCTCACCAGCGCGCTACTTTTCCACTGGGTGGCTACACATCCATTGTCTTAAGTGAAACAAAAATAACATAACATGAACAAAGTCCTTGCCCTGTACTTCATATTCTTCCCCAAGCTTGGCCAGATGTTCTGTAACTCTCTCATTCTTCCATGAAAATGAAAACTCATAACATGAAAGTTGTAGTATTTGATCTCATGGTTCTAACCATATAAGTTATGTAAGTTAACAATCAAAGATTAGAAAGAATTTTAAAAGCCCTAAATTTAAACCTAAATTTTTCAGAAACTTCAAGTTCTAAATTTTCTCAACTCAAGCCAAATAAATATAAGATAAAGATATGTATAGCTTCGTTGCAATGAGGACTACACTATTTATTCACAAATCATGGCTAATGCTTGCTTGTACAAGGAGATAGAAGTTCAGATTTTACCTCCTTCAGTTGAAATCGTGGATGGAAACTGAGTGAGTTTGATGGAGGCATGATGCTTGCTTGAGCTTCCTTGAACCTCCCCGAAGGTGTTCCAACCCTTGCCTTGCTTTGAAAGTGTCTGAAACTCCATGGCCAAGTCAACCTGCAAGCTTTGAAAATAAAAATGGCACATGATGGAGAAGTGGTTACAGTATAGGGATGAAGGTCTGGATTAGTTTGATATCAAGTAGGTAATATGTTTTGATGATCAAGACTTGAAACGCACGAGCCAAATGAGAGATTGATATGCTTATGCAAAAACTGCAAGTCTTGACAGTTTTCTGGTGTTTTTAAGTTTGGGAGTGTTTTAGCCTTCAAGTCATCGTGTCTTATGTTGTGTTATGTTTGTATATTAGTATGGAATTGGTTTCATGTCAACCCTCCAACAGACGTGCCAGTTTTCACCTTTTTGCAACCTTTCTTGCTTTTGAAGCAAAGTGAAGGGACAAGGATTATCATGCTTCTACTGGCTTTCTTAGGGTTGGTATGGACTTGTACCATTTGCTTTAGGCCTGCAAGACTTATATGTACAATGGAGACAGGTTCAATTCTCAAGAGTTGGAAAGTGGCAAAAGTTGAGCTTTTTCAAAATGGCAATGGTCACTTTATGCCATTTATGGAATTACAAATTGGGTAATGGCTCTAGGGCTTGGATCAAAGCTTTGTCAACTGAGTAAGCATTAAATTAAGGAGTAAGGAACAAGCTTGGGACCTATAAACCATGGATTAGGCAGCATAGGTGCTGATTGGAACTTTGTTCTTCATGAAATGGCTTGGACAAAAAGTGAGAAATTGCAAACTTCATCTATTCAATTCTCTCTACTCAAAAACGATCTTGATTAGTTCTTGGACATTTTAGAAATCTTGCAATGTTCTCTATAATTCCTATTTGAAATGCATTTCAATATAACTCTTGGAACTAGGTGAAAAATTGCCATGAAGTTGGGTCCAAAACCTTCCTAAATTAGGGCAAAATTTCACTAAGTTATTTAGTTCATGAGCATGTATTTATAAATTTATATATTGAGATCCAAGCATCTTTGAGATAAAGTGTGTGAAGAAAAGTTGTAGATTTCATGGAGATCTACAACTTTCATGTTGGGAACTTTCTTTGAATCATTATGCATCATGGTGAAAAAATGGCCTAAAGTTGAGAAAAAATAAGAACTTTTCTATACTTAGAAAATTTTCTAAGTTAAGAAAAATTTCAAATTTAAACCCTAATCTTCAAACTTGGATTTCTTGATGAAAAAGTTTCACATTTTGACATGTTTTGATGAATTGTTACCCTTGGCACTTGATTTTGACAAAAAAGTCAAAGTTTTGACTTTTCAGTGTACAGACGACTTTTGATCAGTTGACTGCAAATTTCATCTGTCAATCCAATGAAATTGAAATGTTTTTAGCCATGTAATTACGTCAAGATGATGAAATTGAATCCTTGAAATCATGCTTTAACTCAATTGGTCATTTGCCAGGTTAAAAATCTGAAATTGTCCTTCCTTAGTCAAAACCCTAATTTTTGACCATTTTGTCCTTTTGGTGATTTGATCAAATTTCTTGAGGAATTATGATCCAAACTTGACCAAATGATACATATGAGTCTAAAATGTTGATGGGGATCAAAAATTATGAAGTTTGAGTGTAAATTGGTCATTGTTGACTTTTTTCCCAATACAGCTGATTTTTAGGTCAATTGTCCAATTGACTGAGCAAAAGTGTGATCCAAGGCTTGAAACTTGACATGAGTAATCTTGGGGTTCCATAATGATGTTTTAAAGTCACATGAAGCATTGATAGTCCAAAAATCCTTGTGCAATCTCAAAACCCTAATTTTGGGTCATCAATGCATGATGATATGCCTTGAGTTGACCAAATACTAATCCAGTCTTGAGTCAAAGGAATCTTGTGAGAAAAGTCATGATAAATGAGAGGGAAAATTTTGGGGTACAACAGTAGCAAAAAGATAACAAACACCAACTTTCACTTATGGTGACCTACCAACTTTCACTGAAGGTAGAGAGAGAATATAGCATAGCACCGCCGTTCACTGACGATGAACTACCAACATTCACTGAGGGTAGAAAAAAGATAACAAACATCGACGTTCACTGTTGATGTCCTACCAACTTTCGCTAACGGTAGAAAGAAAATATATAATAGCATCGCGTTCACTGACGATGAACTACCAACGTTCACTGAGGGTAACAAAAAGATAACAAACACCAATTTTCACTGATGGTGACCTACCAACTTTCACTGAAGGTGACATACCAACTTTCACTGAAGGTAGAAAGAGAATATATCCTAGCAATCGCGTTCATTGATGATGAACTACCAATGTTCACTGAGGGTAGCAAAAAGATAACAAACATCGATGTTCACTGCCGATGTCCTACCAACTTTCACTGAAGGTATAAGGAGAAAGAAATATCATAGCATCGCCATTCACTGACGATGAACTACCAACATTCACTGAGGGTAGCAAAAGATAACAAACACCAACTTTCACTGATGGTGACTGTGATACGGTGGCAGAACCGACTATTTTTATTGGTTTGCGTTTTGCATTTTTTTGTTCGTAAAATGTCGCGGTAAGCAAGAGTCTCCACCGACTTTTATTTCATCCAATCATGAAAAAGGAAAAAGAACAGAAAAAACCTTTTTTCGAGATGTTTCTGAGTACGGGGGGTAGATTATAGAAAGGGAAGGTGCTAGCACCCTTTCTATCCATGGTTTTCCATATGATCTTAGGTACTTGCTCATATTTTAAAATTTCTTGTGTGTGTGTTTGTTTTGAAAAAGTTTTACTTTGTGATAACCCTTGTATTAGTCCTGAAGGGTGTGACGAAGTTGTTTTTGAAAATTGTTTTGAAAGCTGGTGGTGTGAAAAGTTTTATTGAGTAAGTACTAAAGATTCTACCTACTCAAAAAAAGGATTGTTCATTCTCGTTTTCTTTAGACAGCGATATCCTACTATTAAGGAGTAGGTAGCTCCGTCGTTGGAGTTTGTAAGGGACGCTCGAAAGGGACAAGTACAGTCACCTTAGCAATGGGTTGGAAACTTTAGTAGTAACCCTAGAGTCTTAAAGATCTTTCAGAGGCAACATTTCCGAGGCAACATTCGAATGGGATATTTGATCTTTTAGACAGGAGGGAAACCACTAAAATCTCCTATGCTTAAGGATTGTTTACCGAAGGCAACCGAAGTGAGGCAAACCCTAGGAGTGAATATGTGCATGTGAATTTTTTCAGTTAATTTAGTCTTTGCATATTAGGTGATCTACCGCTTTAATTTTCAAACAATCTTTCCATACAATCCTATTAGCCATGCATCTATACAGTTAAAGATAGCAAGAATTTAAAGTGCGAGAAAATAGACCTAGCTATTACAAGGCTTCGGGGATGGGGATTAATTACATAACCAAAAATCGGGGATTAAATGGTAAATGAAACCCTAGTTTAACTATTACAAACCATCAGTAGTTACAAAATAATAATAAAAAATAATTAACATGCATGCGGCGAATTAAATGCGAGGGCTAATTAAAACCTAAAAACCCTAATTGAGAGAAAAAATGTTTTTGTGCATTTTTATTTGAGAAAACAATTTCATTGCAAATTAAACCTAATTTGTCTAATTAAATTTAATTAAAACAAATAATCAAATAAAACTAATTAATCTAATTTATTTTCAATAATATTAAAATAAGTAAAACCTAATTCTATATTTTTTGTGATTTATTGATTTTATGATTAATAAAAAAGGTAATTAATTTTTTGTAGAAAAATAATTAAACAAATTAATCAAATAAGAGAGAATAAAATAGAATTGGAATGGGTCTGTGTTGAATATCCCAAGGGGGTGTATTTCTGAATTAGTCTTGGGCCCAAGGTTGATGGCCCAATCCCTGCGCTAAATCCCATGTGCTGATCCTCTGATGGTGCACCATGGTCTCTCAATGGTAGGCGTTAGATCTGATTGATGATGAATCCACATGGTCTCTCACCACCAACGCGCCTCACCACTAGGCCAACTTACATTGTTGAATAAATACTGAAAACAAGATATAATATAGAAAACAAAATGGTTAGTGGAAAAACACGCGCAAAATTTCAAATGGCCCAATGGTTGGCTGCCACATAATCTTCTTCTATCTTCCTCCGTCGCATTAGATAACAACCTTATACCCACAGACATCTTCCATGGCTAGAAACCTGTAAGTATCAAAAATCCAACACACAAGCATGATAAATCACTTATGAATACATTAATCAATTCGTTTTGACCTCACGAACACGATGGTACCCTTTATTTAGGCCAATTTCACCTGTGTCAAGAAGCCCCAAAACGTGAGTTTAAACCCTAGTTATGGCATTCATCAGTATGTGCGTCAAAACGTTAATTAAACCAAACCAACATATTGCAAGCATGATAACAAACACATATATGCCATTAAAACATGTTCATAATGCAGGAATCATAGTAATCAAATTTGGAAAAACAGGGCAAACCATGTGAGTGATAGCTTGGGTTTTTGACGGTTTGATGACTTGGGAGTGATAGGAATAGCTTCAACGCACGCCCAGGGAGAAATTGTTGGCCTTAAATTGCTTTGAATCGTCCCCTAACCTGAAAACCGAATCACACTTTTTACCAACTTTTTTGAGTTTGTTCTCTTCCTTTCACCACTTCAAACCCTTGTTTTATGCTTGGTTTTTGTTCATTATATACCCTTGAATGAATTAAGGTTATAAAATTGGCTTGAATCTTTTGGAATTAAGAAGATTTGATATGATTTTAATGCCATAGGTAATCTTTCTAAATTGAGCCAAATCATCCCTTTCTTGTACCAATCAGCCCTGATTCATTTTGGTCTTGATATCTCGGCATAATTTGATTGACATCCTGTCCAAAAATCAAATCAAAACATATCTTTGCTATTATTTACCAATTATTTGATTTAATTCAATTTTTAATTAAAAAAATTAAAAATAAAATGGAAAAAGAAGAAAATAACATGTGGATAAGTAATTGGATCGTGGACCATGTTATAAGTGAGGTTCAATCATGAAATGCTAGGCCCATTTGATAAAAAATGCATTTTTGAGCATATTGACTTTTGGCAATTTTGCAAAAAAGGTCAACTTTGACAAGGCATATCTCTTCCAATTTTAACCCTAGAGAGATGTTCTTGGACTTTTTAGAAAGATTAGGATTTCCCATAAGCAACCCTTTTGGTATCATTTCAATTGGGTCTTACATGTTCATGTAAGAAGCTTTGATCCAAAAGGTGTTTTTTGTTGACTTTTCAAAAGGACCTATAATGTAAAAATTCATATCTTTTTATGAGTGCATATTTTGGACTTTTTGGATGAAGATGAGTTGTATGGAATTGCATCCTATTCAAAATGATCCTTGGATGAAAAATTTCTGATAAAGAATGTGGAAGTTATGCTTGGTCAAAGTTTGGTTGACTTTTCCTAAGAAACCCTAATTTAGCAACTTTTGTGTTTTGATGAATTTAGGGCATTCCTTGAAGAATCATGATCAACCCTTGATAAAATGATGGATATTACTTAAAAATGTTGATGTTGACCAAAAATCTTGAAGTTTGATTGTATGTGGGCCACAGTTGACTTTTGACCTAATACAATCGATTCTCAAGCATCTGAGTAGTTGACTGAGCAAACTTCTTATGCAGTGCTTGAAATTTGACATGGAGGGTCTTGACAACATATTAGGACCATGGAAAGCCTTTGGGTCCTTTGTGGTTCACACATCTTGATGAAAATGGAAACCCTAATTTGAGACACAGTGCCTTAGGAGAGAGTTTGTCTGGTCAACTCTTGGGCAAACTTGAGCAAATTGAGGATCTCTAGGAGTATGTATTGAGTAAAATGAGAGGGAAAATTTTGGGGTACAACAGCTGCCCCTGTTCAATCTTCTTAAACCTGAGGATGTAGATTGGCTCGTCTGCCTTTCGTGATCTGAAGGTGGAAGATGATTGAACACTAGAGTGCCCAGAAATTTGCACTCGCATGAAGTGATACTTGATTTGTGATATCGGGAATGGGCTTATAGATACCATTTGGAAGTTGCTAGAGAATTGTCGGAGATGGGCTTAAAGATTCCATCCTGGATGTGACGGAGAATCGTCGGAGATGGGCTTAAAGATGCCATCTAGAGAATGTTGATTTCTAGAGATATTCCTTTGACGAGATTCCTTGCTCTTGTCGTTGAGGAGGAATCTGATATGGATTGTTGGTATCTGTCTTGGGAGAAATATAATTTTAGGAGCTTCAGTTGTCCGTTACTCTACTGGGGAAATAACTTCGGCTTGAGGAAGCGGAAGTGAACTGCATATATGGTTGATGTATAGGTTGTACCACGACTTACTGGGGAAATGCGAAACCAATCGTGTTTGATCAGTTCCAAGTCTTACAGTGTTGTAGACTATTGTCTGGAGAGAATAGAGAAGGAACCTGGATAGTAAGGTTATGAGAAGGAACCTGGATAGTTGGGTTACTTCGATATGAAAGCCTGGATAGTAGGGCTGTGAGAAGGAACCTGGATAGTAGGGTTACTTTGATATGAAATCCTGGATAGTAGGGCTTTGAGAAGGAACCTGGATAGTAGGGTTACTTCGATATGAAAGCCTGGATAATAGGGTTGTGAGAAGGAACCTGGATAGCAGGGTTACTTCGATATGAAAGCCTGGATAGTAGGGCTGTAAGAAGGAACCTGGATAGTAGGGTTACTTCGATATGAAAGTCTGGATAGTAGGGTTGTGGGAAGGAACCTGGATAGTAGGGTTACTTTGATATGAAAGCCTGGATAGTAGGGTTGTGAGAAGGAACCTAGATAGTAGGGTTATTTTAATATGAAAGCATGGATAGTAGGGTTGTGAGAAGGAACTTGGATGGTGGGGTTACTTCGATATGAAAGCCTGGATAGTAGGGTTATGAGAAGGAACTTGGATAGTAGGGTTACTTCGATATGAAAGCCTGGATAGTAGGGCTGTGATAAGGAACCTGGATAGTAGGGTTACTTTGATATGAAAGCCTGGATAGTAGGGCTGTGAGAAGTAACCTGGATAGTAGGGTTACTTTTATATGAAAGCCTGGATAGTAGGGTTATAACAAGGAACCTGGATAGTATGGTTACTTCGATATGAAAAGCCTGGATAGTAGGGTTGTGAGAAGGAACTTGGATAGTAGGGTTACTTCGATATGAAAGCCTAGATAGTAGGGTTGTGAGAAGGAACCTAGATAGTAGGGTTACTTTGATAAGAAAGCCTGGATAGTAGGGCTGTGAGAAGGAACCTGGATAGTAGGGTTACTTTGATATGAAAAGCCTGGATAGTAGGGCTATGAGAAGGAACCTGGATAGTAGGGTTACTTCGATATGAACCCCTGGGTTGTAGGGCTGTGAGAAGGAACCTGGATCGTAGGGTTACTTCGAAGCGAAAGTGTAGATTAGTGACCCATTTGATTTCGAGAACTGAGTTTCCATTAGTCGTCTGTGGATGTAATCTGTATAACTGCTAGATTCGTTGAAGCTAATCCTCTTTTCCTGAAAAGATATCAGGGTTAGTTATATGTGATGCATGAAATGCAGGGTGAGATGATGTTCTCAAAATAAATGAGATTATGCTGTATATGATATGTATGTGTATGTCATGATGTATGTTTATGAAATGCTATCAGGTTATGCTCGTTTTTGGGAAAATAAATCCCTGACGGTCGCTGGAGATTTTTAAATATTTTGTCGGGAAGAGATGCTGGAGAATAACTTTGCGGGGACCAAACTTAGGGGGAAGAGATACTCTATTGGTAGACCTGCTTATCTGGAGGAATAAACTCAGATGGGGATGAAATTCTATTGCTGGAGATGTTGAGCTCTGTTGGAGATTGAGCTTCTGTACCTGGAGAAATAAACTCCGCTTGGGGGATGAAATATACTGACTCGCTCGCGATTATGCACCTCGGTTGGGGATGGTTATGTCCTGTTTCGGGGAAGCTGACATCAATTCCTTTGGATACTTTTACTCTATGGGGGAGTGTATGTACCAATAATTATGTTCCCAAGCTGGCTCTATCCCGGCACCTGCTGGGAAGAGCGACTATAGGGTTTGGCACTTGTTATTTTCCTTGTTTCTGGAATTACGAGTAATTGTCTTTTGTTTCTTATGTACGTATTTATGAGCAGCAATCATTTTCAAGTGCATATATCAAAAATAAATCATTGGACGTTCTTGCAAAACAAAACAGAAAAAGAAAAATGAATTAAAGTTTTTTGTGAAAGTGATTTGTATTGATTTTTTGAAGTTGGCCTGTAATAGGCATTTTTGTACAAAGAGGCTGACGCTCTAGTAAGAGAATGCCTCCGAAAGACAGAAATTATACAATTTGTGTAAAAGAAAGAAAAACAGCTATGTGAAATTACCCCATTTGGTTCCAACTCTGCTATTGCCTTTATATCTTCAAGTGTCTCATCGCTTCGCTTCTTAACCGAAGGTTGATCAGATTGGTTGGCGTCGTCCGAGCTTGATAGTCGATACTGAAGTTTGGTAGCAAAATGATCCAATGAGACATAGTGATACGCTTCAATCCCTAACTTTTTCCTATATTTCCCTTTTAGGTTTTCAATCCACAGAGATACCCTTTTTTTCCAAGCCTCCCTTTCAGGTTTTCGACTTGCCAGGTGTACAGATTTTTTCATTTTCATCCCTTACTTTTGCCCGAACCCTTTTGGTTCACCAGGAAGCCCTTATTTTTTCCTAGGCTAGTCGACCTAGTAGGTCTTTGATCATGTGTAGTATCTTTTCACTATGTCTTCTTTGACAGGGTGAGGAAGGTCGTCACCATCCATGGTGGTTAGAATTATAGCTCCTTCCGAGAAAATGTTTTTAACCACAAATGGGCCTTCGTACGTGGGGGTCCATTTTCCCCTGGGATCACCTTGCGACAGTATGATGAGTTTGATTACTAGATCCCCAACTTGATATTCTTGATGCCTGAATTTCTTGTTAAAAGCATTGATCATTCGCTTTTGATACGTCTGACCATGGCAGATAGCAGTAAGTCTCTTTTCATTGATTAGATTTAGCTGATCAAGTCGAGTTTGGATCCAGTCGTATTCGTTCAAACCCGCATACTTCATAATCCTGAGAGAAGGTATCTGGACTTCGATGGGTAGGACAGCCTCCATGCCATATACCAGAGAGTAGGGTGTTGCCCCTGTCGACGTCTGAGCTGAGGTACAGTACCCATGAAGAGAAAATGGCAACATCTCGTGCCAGTCTTTGTATGTCACTGTCATCTTCTGTACAATCTTCTTGATGTTCTTGTTAGTTGCTTCAACAGCGCCATTCATCTTCGACCGGTAGGGAGAAGAGTTATGATGTTGTATCTTGAACTGTTTACAGAGCTCGGTGATCATTGTGTTATTAAGATTCATACCATTGTCAGTAATAATTCTCTTTGGCATACCATATCGATAGATCAGGTTATGTCGGATAAACCGTGCCACGAATTTCTTGGTTATTGTAGCAAAGGAAGCTGGCTCAACCCACTTCATGAAGTAATCAATGGCTACTAGGATGAAACGATGTCCATTGGAAGCGGTGGGCCTGATTTCTCCGATCATGTCGATCCCCCACATTGCAAAGGGCCACGGAGTTGTCAAGACATTCAGAGGAACCAAAGGTACATGCACCTTATCAACATAGATTTGGCATTTATGACAAGTTCGAGAGTGCTGATAACAATCGGCTTCCATGGTGGACCAGTAATATCCTACCCGTAGGATCTTCTTAGCCATAGTATGTCCACTAGAATGGGTTCCGAAGGTGCCTTCATGTAGACCTGTCATGATCCTCTCTGCTTCGCTCTTGTTTACACACCTTAGTAGTATGGAGTCATGGCTGCGTTTATAGAGGATTCCATTATTGAGGAAGAACTTTGCAGTGAACCTTCTTAGAAACTTCTTATCGTTGATAGATGCCCCTTCGGGATATTCCTGAGCCTCGAGATACCTTTTGACTTCGTGAAACCAGGGTTTGTCTGCCACTTCTTCGGTATCGATCTCACAGCAGTGTGCTGGTTCATCCAATCTCTCAATGGTGATTTGGAGAGCTTCATTGTCCCACCTAACTTTGAACATAGAAGACATGGTAGCTAGCGTGTCCGCTAACTGGTTCTCCTCTTGTGGGAAATGTTCAAAGGTTACCTCCTTAAAGTGTGGGAGAAATGGCAGTACATACTTTTTGAAAGGAATGAGATTTGGGTGCTTCGTATCCCACTCGCATTTGATCTGACTTATTACCAGAGCGGAATCCCCGAATACACTCAAGAACTTGATCCTTAGGTCGATAGAAGCTCGAAGACCCATAATACATGCTTCATACTCCGCCATGTTATTGGTACAGTTGAAACATAATCGGGCGGTGAACGGAGTATGACAGCCCTCGGGGGATATGATTACAGCGCAAATTCTGTTACCCAGTGCGTTCGAGGCTCCATCAAAATACATGGACCAACGGGATCCTTCCTCAGGCCCTTCATCCGGTCTAGGTTCTTCGTAGTCAGTCACCAACATAATATTCTCATCTGGGAACTCAAAATTCATGGACTGGTAGTCGTCCACGGCCTGATGAGCCAAATGATCAACCAATACACTCCCTTTTATTGCTTTTTAGATTGTATGTTGTATGTCGTATTCGGTTAAGATCATCTGCCACCTTGCTATCCTTCCGGAGAGAGCGGGCTTCTCGAAAATATACTTGATCGGATCCATCTTTGATATCAACAAGGTAGTGTGAGTCAGCATATACTGTCTCATTTAGCGAGCAGCCCATGCCAAAGCGCAGTAAGTTTTTTCGAGCAATGAGTACCGTGTCTCACAGTCGGTAAACTTTTTGCTAAGGTAGTATATTGCGTGCTCTTTTCGACCAGAATCGTCATGCTGCCCCAGCACACACCCCATTGATTTGTCTAGCACAGTCAAGTATAATATCAAAGGTCTTCCTTCAACTGGAGGCATCAGAATTGGCCGTTCTTGAAGGTATTCTTTGATTCTTTCGAAGGAGGTCTGGCATTCGTCATTCCACTTTACCACTTGATCTTTCTTCAGAAGCTTGAAGATTGGCTCATAAGTAGCAGTCAAATGTGAAATGAACCTGGCGATATAATGCAGGCATCCCAAGAAACCTCTAACTTCCTTCTCTGTGTGGGGAATCGGCATCTCTTGTATGGCCTTTACCTTCGCAGGGTCTACCTGAATACCCTTGTCACTGAGGACAAAACCCAGAAGCTTACCAGATCTTACCCCGAAGGTACACTTGTTCGAATTCAACCTCAGCTTGTATGTCTTCAACTTGTCAAATAATTTCTGGAGATGATCAAGGTGCTCCTCCTCAGTCTGAGACCTGGCTATCATGTCATCAACATAAACTTCGATCTCATGGTGAATCATATCGTGGAACAAAGCGACCATGGCGCATTGATAGGTTGCCCTAGTGTTCTTCAACCCAAAAGGCATCACCTTGTAGCAGAAGGTGCCCCACTGTGTAACGAAGGTTGTTTTCTCCATGTCTTCAGGAGCCATCTTGATTTAGTTGTAGCCAGAGAAACCGTCCATGAAGGAGAATATTTTGTGTTGCACTGTGTTGTCGACCAGAACATCAATGTGAGGAAGTGGGAAGTCATCTTTGGGGCTTGCCTGGTTCAGATCTCTGTAATCAACACACATCTGTACCTTACCTTCCTTCTTAGGTACCGGAACGACGTTGGCAACCCACTGTGGATAAGAAGTGACAGCTAAGAATCCTGCGTCGAACTGTTTCATGACCTCTGCCTTGATCTTTTCTGACATTTCAGGGCGCATACGACGGACCTTCTGTTTAACCGGCAGGCAGTTTTCTTTGGTCGGCAGGCGATATACCATAATATCAGTGTCCAAATCGGGCATGTCTTCATAGGACCAGGCGAAGATCTCAACGTAGTCGTGCAGCATTTGTACCAACCTCTGTTTGACACTAAGCTCCAGATTTGCACCTATTTTAACCTCCTTTATGTCTTCCTCAGTACCCAAATTCACTATATCAACCGGCTCATCATGGGGTTGTACGGCCCTTTCTTCCTGTTGTAGTAGTCTATCAAGTTCTCCAGGTACCTCACAATCATCCTCACCTTTGTCCTCGACTTGGTTGATCGGATTTTTGAAGTCATAATTGGCAATAGAAGAGCTGTTATCAATGGGATCCACAGTGGATATGGATCTGCATTATGATACGTTAGTGTGTGTAAGAGAATAGTTGTTTTGATAAAGTGAAAAACAGAAAAGAAAAACAGAGAGCGCAAAATTTGTATGCAAGAAACGTCTAATGCTTTATTAATGATATATGAAATGACAAATAATAGCCCTCACAAGCAAAGCCAATATGCCTCAGGAAAGGCACAGGGCCGTAAAGTTTTAAATTGTTTATTACAAATCTCAAAATAAGTAAGTCAATTACTGCGGAATAAAAGAAACAGGTATAAAGTCCCTAGCCGTCCAGTTACTCGGTCCATCGTTGGTAGTTGGGTAGATCCAGTTGTCGATGTCTGAGTCCTCCTCGCTGTCTTCGATGGTGTTAACCCCATGATTGTTGATGTGTAGGGGAGGTCTTCCAGCCCGAGCGCGTCGAACAGCCCTTTGAGCCCCTGTAGTAAAGCCTAAACCAAATTTGTCAGTTTTCTGAGTGAAATCAGGGAGCTGACCCCAATTGGTACACCCACCTTCTTCAACCATAGCCTTGGCGTCCTTGAGAGAAGCCATATTCAAAAGAGGTTTGTTGGTAGTAGTTTCAGTTGATGCCAAGATCTGAGGGACCTCTTCGAAGTTCTGACAAGGAGTTTCTATGAATTCCCCACCCATCTCTATGTAGCAGAAGGAATTGAGGTGGCTCACCATATATTCTTCTTCACCCCGCATTGTGACAATCTTTCCTTTCACCGGATACTTCAGCATTTGGTGGAGTGTGGAAGTGACTTCCCGAGCCTCGTGGATCCAAGGACGACCCAGCAAACAAGAATACAACGGCCTGATATCCATCACATAGAAGGTGGACCCAAAAGTCTGAGAACCCACTTTGACATGGATGTCCACCTCCCCGTGCACCATTCTCTTCGATCCGTCAAAAGCCCTTACCATAATGTTACTAGGCTTTAGAGTCAAACCCTCGCAATCCAACCAGTCCAACGCCTTCTTTGGCAGAACATTCAGTGAAGACCCAGTATCTACCAGCACATGAGCCATAGTGATGCCCCTGCATTCAATTGAGACATGCATAGCATCATTATGCTTCCTTCCCATTATCAGCAGTCAGGCTGGCCACACAATCTTTGTACTGATCAGCTGAAGTTTCTTGCGGCACATGCGCAGTTTTAAGAAATGCAATCAAAGCCTTCGCATGGGCTTCAGAACACAACAATAGAGACAACATGGATATCTTTGATGGGGTCTTCCCCAGCTGCTCGACCATATTGTAGTCTCTCTTTTTAATGATTTTCAGTATTTCCTCCATTTCTTGCTTAGAGGCTTCCATAACAACTTTCTTAGGCACCTCCGTTCGGGCAGGCTCACCTATAATTTCCTTGCCACGGGTATCAGACAATTCGCCGACAGGGGTAATAACTGGAGTAAGAACAGAAACTGTAGTGGATGTACTAGTAGGAATAGCAGAGGGAATGACAATAGGCTTATTGACAGTCTTAGGGGAAATCTCAGGAGAGAAGACCCTTCAACTTCGGATTATTTTGCTGGTTCCGACAATGTTACCAATATCAGGATCAGCCTCTTCATCTTTCAGATCTTGTTTGATGCCATGATAGTACACATCAGAACCATAATTCCATGGGACAGTTTTGTCCGAGACATATGGTATAGGACCAGGAATAGTGATTATCAGTGGAGCGATTCTTGGAGCAGATGTAATCCTAACAGATCTTCTCGAGGAGACCTTGGAAGGATTGGTGGAAATGGTTATAATGGCAACGTCTTCAATTGGAACAACAGGAATCATAGTTTTTTCGAACAAAATCTCTCTGTTATCCATCAGGTGCTGAATACCTGACTTCAGCAAATAGCAACAAGAAGGAAAAGATGAACACATGTGGCAACCTTCACCACAACCCGGAAATAAACCGGCCGACAACAAATTCTTCTTGACAGTCATGAGAGGAGTAGAAACTTCATCAACTGAGGTAACAAACAAATCAGTATCAACAGCATTAACTCCACGACCGTGCTTGGACATGGGAGCCGCTATGACATTTGGCTTCTCTGGAGCATCAAACTCTATTTCCTCTGCTTCAATCAAGTCTTGTAATTTGTTCCTCAGAGCCCAACAGTCATTTTTATCGTGGCCAGGACTCTCAGAATGATAGGCATACCGGGCATTCGGATTATATCGGGGAGATATAGTATTGGGATTCTTGAGAGCCTCTTTCAAGGTTGCCAAGTTGGATCTCAGCAGGTGAGGTAAAACTTCAGCCAATGTCATGTTGATGCAGGTAAACTTCCGTTATGGTCTTTCCACCCTTTGTTGATTGTTGCGTTGTGGAGCAACTACAGGTCTAGGTATCATCACGGCACTTACTGTCTGACGATGTTCAGCCCTATTTTGGCCCCTCGGGCTATAGATGGCATTGGCTTCCTTCTTACCAGCAAATGGCTTCTTTACTCAGCTTGAAGAGGCATCTTTCTATATCTTGCCACTCTGAATTCCAGCTTCTACTCTTTCTTCAGTCAGAATCAGCTCAGTGAAACCAGCTGACGAGCTGCCAATCAAATGATTGAAAAATAAACCAGATAACATCCCCAAAAACATATCAACCAGCTCCCTATCAGACAACAGGGGTTGGACTCTCCCGGCTAAGTCTCTCCATTGCTGTGCATAATCTTTAAAGCCTTCACTTGCACCCATGGACATACTCTGAAGTTGAGTACGAGTAAGAGCAAGGTCGGTGTCATATTGATACTGCTTGTAGAAAGCAGCAGCCAGATCTTCCCAATTTCGGACATTTTCTCCCTCTAGCTGGTAGAACCATTCAAGCTGAGTCACTGATAGACTACCTTGAAAGAAATGAACCCATAGATTTTTATCAGCGGTGTGGGGCTGGATCTTTCTGACATAATAATAGAGATGGAGCTTTGGGCAGGACACCCCATCATACTTAGAAAAAATTGGAGCATTGAACTTCTGCGGGATGACCATCCCCGGCACCAACCCCAATTCTTTGAAATCCAGTCCAGGTATCCTCTAAACTTCCATGGCACTCAGATGGTCTTCCAACTGTTTGTATTTATCCTCAGCAGGAGGATATTGCTCATCATTGTGATCGGTATCATTGTCAGAAACTGCAGGACTAGGGTCATTCTCTTCTTCCTGATTCTCCCATTCCTTAGATGAAGAGGTCAGATCGACTTGTCGCTTCAACCGCTCTCCAAACCTTTTGCCCATATTCAGAATATCGACAACCTTCTTCTTTTTCTTCTTCTCTTTCAGGGCTTTCAGATCCTCTTTCCAGACTTGTGAACATTTGTTGGAACTGGGCATTCTGTGCCTGAAGGTCCTTGATGGTTTGCTTGGAAGACATTTCATGCTGAAATAAACAGCGAAGAAGATGAGAAACCTGTAATGGTACCTATACATGCAATGTTATGAATGGGATGCGCATGCAATGATTTCAAAGACTTCGGGAAATTTAAATTTGCAAACCAAAATAAACAAAAAAATTATTAGCTGATTTTAAAGAATTCCTTTTAGGCGTTACAATTAAAAAACAAATCTAAAACTATAAAAGACATCAAAATTCCCATGGATGCTTCCTCTTTGTGCCGAGATATTCATTGAGTCCTCTTTCTTCATGCAGTTACTTTGTGAGCTCTAAAACCTTCCTCTCCTGAGCATGGAACTTATCCCTGTAAGTATCCCACTCCTTCATCAATTGAATCTAAGACCTCTGTAATTCTCCATGATCAATGGGCATGTAAGGATAGAGAACCGTGTAAGGAATACCCTCTTCTGTAGTGGGTTCCATAATCACTGGAAAAAAGACCACAGAGGGCATCATACGCTTCTGGGCACGAGCTTGTACCCATTGGAGGTAAGGTTCCATAGGAATGGAAGTTTTTTGCCCCAAAGCCTTGGTTCCAGACCTGTTTACCATGCCCCAAGCTCGTATGAACCTCCGGCGATACTCGTGAACATCATCCTCATGGTTGAATACAATGCCCTTGATAAGAAACTCATGGGTACCATCCCTTCGAGTGTAACCAAATTGTCGCGGAGCTAAACAAGGATTGTAGGTTATACCCCCTCTAATACCAAGTAATGGGACATTAAGGTACTCCCCACAGCGGACCATAATAGCAGTGTTTTCCATGGCTCGAGAACACTAAAGAATATCCATGTGAGCGTTATCGTTTGCGACCAACCCAAACCTTCTTCATTCTTCAGTATGGACTTAGGGAGGTGAGAAATAAACTACCTCGACAGCAATGGCATACAACACATAAGAACCCCTCTTCTCTTCATGGTGCGAGTATGGAGAGTGTTTAGAATATCTCCGAGCAATGTAGACACAGGGTTGCGAGAGAGGAAGATCTTGATGGAATTCACATCTATGAATGAGTTTAGATTTGGGAATAGGACTAACCCATAAATTAGAAGAGCCAAGACCTCCTCAAAAGCCTGAAAACCCATATCATTCCAAAACAGTTAGGCCTTGTCTATCAGAAACTTAGCTAGAAAACCCTTGACTCCGCTTCTTATTTCCCAATTGGATACCATGTCGGCCCGTTTCAGATGCAAAGCTGAGGCAATGACTTCTGGCTTAGGAACTTCTTCTAGACCTGTGAAGGGCAACTTTTCAAGAATGGGTATATCCAACAGCTGAGAGAATTCTTCCAAGGTAGGTACCAACTGATAGTCTGGAAAGGTGAAGCAGTGGTGCTTGGGATCAAAGAACTGGAAGAGTGCACTCATCATCTTTTCATCAAAGTTTGAAGTAACCAGGTTGAGAAGTTGACCATGTCTCTTAGTGAACGCATAAGTTTCAGAAACCCTTGATGCTAGCTCTTTGAGTTGGGAAGGCATCTTCACAAAGCTGATTCGGATAGTGTTTCTACGAATGGAAGCCATGATCTGAAAAATAGAACAAAGATAAATTCCCTTGGTCTTTGAAATGGTTAGTGAAATAAGAATGGATGTTATGTTATGATGCATGATGTCATGAGAAACCACAGGTATAGAAAACACAGTCAAATCACACCAAGTCCTTAGGTTTAAGGCCTGCATGAGGTTAAAGGTAATACCCTCTTGAAGTTTAGTTGGTTTCAAACCTGTAAAAAGTAACCGGGTTCTAGAGGATCTCAATATCACTGACCGTCCTTTATCAGGCATTGTTTCAGCTCAATCAATCTTTTCTTGCGGCTGAATTATATCGAAAGTCTGATCTCAATGAGTGTAGCATCGAGTATTAACCAATCCTCATCTCTACACCGAGGGCGGCTATCTCACTACTTTCTAATGGTCAAGTTTTTTCAACTAAGGTTCTAAGGTCCGTTAGTGCTTCACGACACCACGCGACGGCCCTGTATTCTCCTCGTTTCCCCACGAAGGATACCGGTACCAACCAAAGTGTCACACCAACACTGCCACCGCTTAAACCATATCGGTCTATGCTGTACAGTATCCACAATCTATTGCTGTTTACCTAAAAGTGCCCCCAAATCCGGGTGTAGGATCTATAGTAACCCCAAACAAATCCTCAAAAGTAAAGCAATCAAGACAATCAAGAGAAGCAATTTAATGACCTAGATCCTAAGGTATTCCCCACTTATTAAGTCCCCAGCAGAGTCGCGAGTTCTATGATACGGTGGCAGAATCGACTGTTTTTACTGGTTTGCGTTTTGCATTTTTTTGTTTGCAAAATGTCGCGGTAAGCAAGAGTCTCCACCGACTTTTATTTCATCCAATCATGGAAAAGCAAAAAGAACAGAAAAAACATTTTTTCGAGATGTTTCTGAGTACGGGGGTAGATTATAGAAACGGAATGTGCTAGCACCCTTTCTATCCATAGTTTTTCATGGGCTCTTAGGTACTTGCTCATCTTTTAAAATTTCTTGTGTGTGTGTTTGTTTTGAAAAAGTTTTACTTCATGATAACCCTTGTATCAGTCCTCAAGGGTGGGACGAAGTTGTTTTTGAAAATTGTTTTGAAAGGTGGTGGTGTGAAAAGTTTTGTTGAGCAAGTACTTAAGATTCTACCTACTCGAAAAAAGGATTGTTCATTCTCGTTTTCTTTAGACAGCGATATCCTACTATTAAGGAGTAGGTAGCTCCGTCGTTGGAGTTTGTAAGGGACGCTCGAAAGGGACAAGTACAGTCACCTTAGAAATGGGTTGGAAACTTTAGTAGTAACCCTAGAGTCTTAAAGATCTTTCAGAGGCAACATTTCCGAGGCAACATTCGAATTGTACATTTGATCTTTTAGACAGGAGGGCAACCACTAAAATCTCCTATGCTTAAGGACTGTTTACCGAAGGCAACCGAAGTGAGGAAAACCCTAGGAGTGAATATGTGCATGTGAATTTTTTCAGTTAATTTAGTCTTTGCATATTAGGTGATCTACCATTTTAATTTTCAAACAATCTTTCCATACAATCCTATTAGCCATGCATCTAGACAGTTAAAGATTGCGGGAATTTAAAGTGCGAGAAAATAAACCTAGTTAGTACAAGGCTTCAGGGATGGGGATTAATTACATAACCAAAAATCGGGGATTAAACGGTAAATGAAACCCTAGTTTAACTATTACAAACCATCAGCAGTTACAAAATAATAAAAAATATAATTAACATGCGTGCGGCGAATTAAATGCGAGGGCTAGTTAAAACTTAAAAACCCTAATTGAGAGAAAAAATGTTTTTGTGCATTTTTATTTGAGAAAACAATTTAATTGCAAATTAAACCTAATTTGTCTAATTAAATTGAATTAAAACAAATAATCAAATAAAACTAATTAATCTAATTTATTTTCAATAATATTAAAATAAATAAAACCTAATTTTATATTTTTTGTGATTTATTGATTTTATGATTAATAAAAAAGGTAATTAATTTTTTGTAGAAAAATAATTAAACAAATTAATCAAATAAGAGAGAATAAAAGAGAATCGGAATGGGCCTGTGTTGAATATCCCAAGGGGGTGTGTTTTTGAATTAGTCTTGGGCCCAAGGTTGATGGCCCAATCCCTGCGTTAAATCCCATGTGTTGATCCTCTGATGATGCACCATGGTCTCTCAATGGTAGGCGTTAGATCTTATTGATGATGAATCCACTGGATGGATGATGGAAGCGCATGGAAGGTGTTTAGACAAATGGAGCACCTGATCCTATAAGGGAAAAGTAATACAAAGAAAATTGTTGGGACCTGGGATCGAACTCAGGTCCTTATACTCACCACCAACGCGCCTCACCACTGGGCCAACTTGCTTTGTTGAATAAATACTGAAAACAAGATATAATATAGAAAAAAAAGTGGTTAGTGGAAAAACACGCGCGAAATTTCAAATGGCCTAATGGTTGTCTGCCACATAATCTTCTTCTATCTTCCTTCGTCGCATTAGATAACGACCCTATACCCACGGACATCTTCCATGGCTAGAAACCTGTAAGTATCAAAAGTCCAACACAAGCATGATAAATCACTTATGAATACATTAATCAATTCATTTTGACCTCACGAACACGATGGTACCCATTATTTAGGCCAATTTCACCTGTGTCAAGAAGCCCCAGAACGTGACTTCAAACCCTAGCTATGGCATTCATCAGTATGTGCATCAAAATGTTAATTAAACCAAACCAACATATTTCAAGCATGATAACAAACACATATATGCCATTAAAACATGTTCATAATGCAGGAATCATAGTAATCGAATTTTGGAAAACAGGGCAAACCGTGTGAGTGATAGCTTGTGTTTCTGATGGTTTGATGACTTGGGAGTGATGGGAATAGCTTCAGTGAACGCTCGGGAAGAGATTATTGGCCTTAATTTGCTTTGAATCGTCCCCTAACCTGAAAACCGAATCACACTTTTTACCAACTTTTTTGAGTTTGTTCTCTGCTTTTCACCACTTCAAAACCTTGTTTTATGCTTGGTTCTTGTTCATTATATACCCTTGAGTGAATTAGGGTTATAAAATTGGTTGAATCTTTTGGAATTAAGATTTGATATGATTTTTATGCCATAGGTAATCTTTCTAAATTGAACCAAATCATCCCTTTCTTGTACCAATCAGCCCCGATTCGTTTTGGTCTTGATATCTCTGCATAATTTGATTGAGATCTTGTCCAAAAATCAAATCAAAACATATCTTTTCTATTATTTACCAATTATTTAATTTAATTCAATTTTTAATTAATAAAAAATCAAAATAAAATGGAAAATGAAGCAAATAACATATGGATAAGTAATTGGGTCATGGACCATGTTATAAGTGAGGTGAAATCATGAAATGTTAGGCCCATTTGGTAAAAAATGCATTTTTGAGCATATTTGACTTTTGGCAATTTTGCAAAAAAGGTCAACTTTGACAAGGCATATCTCTTCGAATTTTAACCCTAGAGAGGTGTTCTTGGAATTTTAACCCTTTTGGTCTCATTTCAATTGGGTCTTCCATGTTCATCTAAGAAGCATTGACCCAAAAGGTGTTTTTTGTTGACTTTTCAAAAGGACCTATAATGTAGAAATTCATATCTTTTATGAGTGCATATTTTGGACTTGTGGGATGAATATGAGTTGTAGGGAATTGCATACTCTTCATAATGAGTCTTGGATGGAAAATTTTTGATAAAGTATGTGGAAGTTATGCTTGGTCAAAGTTTGGTTGACTTTTCCTAAGAAACCCTAATTTAGCAACTTTTGGGTTTTGATGAATTTAGGGCATTCCATGAAGAATCATGATCAACCCTTTATCAAATGATGGATATCACTTCAAAATGTTGATGTTGACCAAAAATCTTGAAGTTTGACTATATTTGGGCCACAATTGACTTTTGACCTAATACAAAAGATTCTCAAGCATCTAAGCAGTTGACTGAGCAAACTTCTTGTGCAGTGCTTGAAATTTGACATAGAGGGTCTTAAGAACATATTAGGACCATGGAAAGCCTTTGGGTACTTTGTGGTTCACACATCTTGATGAAAATGGAAACCCTAATTTGAGACACACTGCCTTAGGAGAGAGTTTGTCTGGTCAACTCTTGGGCAAACTTGAGAAAATTGAAGATCTCTAGGAGTATGTATTGAGTAAAATGAAAGGGGAAATTTGGGGGTACAATAGTGACCTACCAACTTTCACTGAAGGTAGTAAGAGAATATATCATAGCACCGCCGTTCACTGACGATGAACTACAAACGTTCACTGAGGATGGCAAAAAGATAACAAACATCGACGTTCACTGCCGATGTCCTACCAACTTCCACTGAAGGTAGAAGGGGAAAGAAATATCATAGCATCGCCATTCACTGACGATGAACTACCAACGTTCACTGAGGGTAGAAAAAAGATAATAGACACCAACTTTCACTGATGGTGACCTACCAACTTTCACTGAAGGTAGAAGGAGAATATATCATAGCATCGTTGCTCGCTGATGATGAACTACCAATGTTCACTGAGGGTAGCAAAAAGATAACAAACACCAACTTTTACTTATGGTGACCTACCAATTTTCACTGAAGGTAGAAAGAGATTATATCATAGCACCGCCATTCACTAACGATGAACTACCACCGTTCACTGAGGGTAGCAAAAAGATAACCAGTTTTCCCCAAAATTCTAGCATTTCACCTAGAACGGGTCTCAACTTCTTCTTTAACTGTGGCACTTTGCCTGGAAAGGGTAATATGTATGTTGTCTCAAATAAAGAGACTTCCACTTGCAAAGATTTCACAATGAGCTATTTCTGTGATATTGAATGTCTTGCCATCCACTGGCGTAAACTGACGACGGACTGCAAACTATCCACTCATAGAGGAGATAGAAAAAAAAGTGTTACGTCTACTTTTACAGGGAAGCATAAGTTGCTCAAATAAAGAGTCCTGTTACTTCTTGTCATGGAAGATTGAAAAAATTATGACTTTCTGGGGAAAGAAATACGACTTCCTGGGGAAATGCCACGATATTCTTGCTGAGGAGATAAAGTCTTCTCGTGCAAAATAAATGCACCAACTAAAACTTGAAGTTTTCAGAAATCTAAAGTAAATAATATTGTCGTGGAACCATAGATTCAAACCAGAAATAAATTGGAACGAAACAGTCAACCAGAATACATCCTTTGAGAAATAAACTCAAGAGGGAAAACCAAATCCATCCAAACAAAGAGCTGTGCCGGAAGGATAAAGCAAAAATCTTCCACGAGGGACAACTCAGTGGGGAAATTGAAAGAATATATGCTTTCTGCTTAAGGCCAACACTCTATTGAAAAGAGGACAACGTAACTCTGTAAAATAGGGTAATATGTCAACAAAAATATTAACAAATATCAATGAATAATGATTTGCCAATTTTAGCTATGCATGATGTATGTATGAATGTATGAGGGTTATCATGCGTATGCTGACAAAACAGATATACAACATTGGGAATAACCGGGAAAAACCACTTCGGGTACTAACAACACTCGTCTAAACTTCATCCAAGATGATCATTCCAAGAAAAAGTAAATGCCAACTATGGAAACAAAACGTACTGTCTGCTTTAACTTTTACTGGGGAGAAACATAATCCGGAGGTAGACAAATCAAAGTGATAAAATAGTACAGATAAAGGGATAGAACATCCTTCTTCAGGCTTCACCAGGGAAACAAGTGTTTTTCAAAAGTAACATTCCTACTGGAGATTGCAAAACAAGTCTCATGTAAAGCAAACTGACACCAAAACATCAAACGTTCACTGGGGAATTCAGGCTTACTTCATTGGCGAGGTTAACACCATATCCATAATATGTCCTTCACTTAGAGAAACCAGGGACCTGCGTTCTTCAAGAGTGGTTATGATACCAACTTCTCTGGAAAAAGAACTTCTATTAGGCCAAACGAAAACTTCACTGGAGAAATCTCGGACTGAAACTTCACATCATGAAAAATCAGAAAAGAGGAGAAATGAATCCAAAATTGGCCGAGGATATCGGAGTCATAAACCCAATACGGAGAATCATCCTGAGTAAACTTTCCGAGGGGAACAAAAACTTCTCAAAACAACTGGAGTTTGTTCATTCCTGGGATCACCATTTTTGTTGTTATTGTTTCATCACAAATCTCAAAGTAAAAGAAAATTGTAAATTCTTTTTGAAAAATCGATTTTGTCATTTAATCCTTTTTTCTTTGAAAGTTATTATCAATAATAAATGGAGTCTTTGGTAAGCTAAATAAAATAAAGAATATGAAGAATTGGGTGAAAGCTCAAATTTCATTAATAGAATGGTATTCTGTGAATGGCGAGACTCCATAGATGATTACAAAGTTTAGAAAATGGTAATATATATAATGGAAAAGATACATTAAGATACAATGACTACTATCCCCTTTAACAACTTTTGAAATCCTGAGCAGCAGCTTTTGTTGAAGTATGTTAAGGATCCGAGAAGATTGTTGCTTCAACGATCAAGTCTTGTCTGACGTAGTTACTTGCCAAGAAATATTGCCTAAGCTTCCCTTGCGGGTTTTTAACTTAGCGGGAAATTTATTCTGTTTATGTCTCTAATTTTTGCCTAGACCACCCTTTCAGGTTTTCGGCATACCGAGACGCTCCTTTTTTCCTAAGCCTCCCTTTCGGGTTTTCAAATTAGCAAGTTGTTCTTTTATTTCTTTAGGCGAAGTATTTCTTGACTGCATCAGCATTTATGGGACGTGGGAACTCCTCGCCATCCATAGTTTCAAGAATTAATGCACCGCCAGAGAAGGCTTTCTTGACAACATATGAGCCTTCAAAATTGGGAGTCCACTTGCGCCTAGAATCAGCGTTGAAAGACATGATCTTCCTGAGCACGAGGTTGCCTTCTATGAATTCACGAGGTTTAACCTTTTTATCAAAAGCTTTCTTCATTCTTTTCTGATATAACTGCCCATGACATAAAGTTATCATCCTCTTCTCCTCAATCAAGTTCAATTGGTCAAACCTGTTCTAGACCCATTCAGCCTCTGTCAACTTGGTTTCCATTATCACGTGCAACGAGGGAATATCTACCTCGACTGGGAGTACAGCTTCCATTCCATACAATAGTGAGAACGGAGTGGCTCCTGTTGAAGTGCGGACAAATGTTCGATATTCATGTAGAGAAAAAGGGAGCATTTCATGCCAATCCTTATAAGTAACAACCATTTTCTGGATAATTCTCTTGATATTCTTATTAGCGGCTTCAACAGCCCCATTCATCTTTGGCCTGTATGGAGATGAATTGTGATGGACAATCTTGAATTCTTCATAAAGTTTAGTCATCATCTTGTTGTTCAGATTCGAGCCATTGTTAGTGAAAATTCTGCTCGGCACACTATACTGACATATAAGGTTATTCTTAATGAAGTGCACAACCACCTGCTTAGTAACATTGGCATATGAAGTAGCCTCCACCCATTTGTTGAAGTAATCAATTGCTACTAGGATAAAACGGTGCCCATTCGAAGCTTTAAGTTCTATCATCCCAATCATGTCAATACCCCACATAGAGAAAGGCCACGGGGAGGAAATCACATTGAGAAGTGTCGGAGGCACATGGACCTTGTCTGCATAAATCTGGCATTTATGGCACTTCTTTGCAAATTTCTAACAGTCGGACTCCATTGTCAGCCAATAATAACCTGCCCTTAGCATCTTTTTAGTCATCGAATGTCCATTGGCATGAGTGCCAAATGAAATTTCATGAATATCATGCATCAACATGTCTGCTTCGTGTCTATCACGCATCTGAGCAAGACCATGTCATAATTTCTCTTGTATAACACATTTTCATTGAGGAAGAAACTGCCTGCCAATCTTCTCAATGTCTTTCTATCTTTCTTCGTCGCACCAATCGGGTATTCCTGAGTCTGAAGAAAATGCTTGATATCATAATACCAAGGTTTTTCATCTGCTACCTCCTCTGTTTTAAACACATGAGCGGGCCTATCCAAATGTCGAACCATAATTCGGGGTATATCATTCCAAGTATTAACTTGGTACATAGAAGCCAGAGTTTCCAGAGCATCCGCCATTGATTTTCATCTCTAGGAATGTGATGGAATTCAACTTTATTAAATAAGGGTAACAATCTTCTAGCATAATCTTTGTAAGGGATCAAGACGGGGTGACGAGTATCCCATTCTCCTTTAATCTGATCTACTACTAAAGCTGAATCACCATACACATCTAGAATTTTAATTCTTAGATCAATAGCTTCTTCGAGACCCATGATGCAAGCCTCTATTTCTGCCATATTATTAGTACAATCAAATGTTAACCTTGCAGTAAAAGGAATGTGCGATCCATGAGGAGTGACAATCACATCACCAATTCCTTTACCATAAGAATTCACATCCCCAACGAATATCATACTCCAACGAGACTCAGGGTCAGGACCTTCCTCGGGCAATGGTTCATCACAATCTTTCACTTTCAGGAACATCACATCCTCATCGGGGAATTCATATTCTACAGACTGGTGATCCTTCAATGGTTGGTGAGCAAGATAATCTACCAACATACTGCTTTTAATAGCTTTTTGAGTGCGATATTCGATAGCATATTCAGATAACAACATCTTCCAGCAGGAAATTCTCCCAGTAAGAGCAGGCTTTTCAAAAATGTACTTGATTGGATCCTTTTTGGAGATCAACCAAGTAGTGTGATTCAACATATACTGTTGCAACCGCTTTTCCGCCCAGGCCAAAGCATAACATGTCTTTTCTAACATGGAATACCGTGACTCACAATTAGTGAATTTTTAATTGAGATAATAAATGGTGAACTCCTTCTTCCCTGTTTCATCCTGCTGTCTCAAAATACAATCCATGGATTTATCTAACACCGTCAGATACATAATCCACGGTCTTCCTTATACGGGAGGGAGCAAGATAGGATGTTCAAGCAGATATTCTTTAATACTTTCAAATGCCCTTTCGCAGTCATCCGTCCACACACAACCTTGATCTTTCTTTAACAACTTAAAGATTGGTTCACAGGTTGCAGTCATATGGGAAATGAATTTGGAAATATAATTCAAACGCCCGAGGAAACCTCTGACTTGCTTTTCAGTTCTTGGCGCTGGCATTTGTTGAATTGCTTTGACTTTATCAGGGTCAACTTCAATTCCTTTCTGGCTAACAATGAAACCCAACAATTTCCCAGATCGAACACCGAAGTTGCATTTATTTGGATTCAAGCGGAGATGATACTTCCTCAAACGCTAAAACAACTTCAACAAATCTTTTATATGCCCTTCTTCAGTCTGGGGTTTGGCGATCATATCATCAACATATACTTCAATTTCCTTGTGCATCAGATCATGGAATAGGGTTGTCATAGCCCTCTGGTACGTTGCACCAGCGTTCTTGAACCCGAAGGGCATCACTCTGTAACAAAATGTTCCCCAGGGTGTGATAAATGTTGTTTTTTCCATGTCCTCTGGAGCCATTATTATTTGATTATACCCATAAAATCCGTCCATGAATGAGAATACTTTAAATTTTGTTGTGCTATCCACTAACATATCAATGTGTGGCAATGGAAAATCATCGTTTGGACTAGCTTTATTTAGATCTTTGTAATCTACGTACATGCGTAGTTTTCCGTCTTTTTTCGATACTGGGACAATATTGGCAATCCATTGAGGATACACTGATGTCACAAGAAAACCAGCATTAATCTTCTTTAGAACCTCATCTTTGATTTTTACTGCGATATCTAGGTGAGTTCTTCTCAACTTCTGTTTGATTGGCGGATATTCTTGCTTCAACTGGAAACGGTGCTCTACGATATCTGTATCTAGACCAGGCATATCTTGGTAAGACCAAGCAAAAATGTCCACATACTCTTTCAACAGTTCAATCAACATGCTCTTCACATCAGGATAGAGCAATGCTCCAACCTTGACTTCCTTCGGATCTTCTTCTGAACCCAAATTGATCACTTCCAATGGCTCTTTATATGGCTGAATGGCATTTTCCTCGTGCTTAAGCAACAGCGAGACCTCTTCTGGAATCTCATCATAATCTTCTTCTTCAGCCCCAAACACAGAACATTCAAAGTTGAGAGAGGGTGCATGGTCATTGTATTCAATGGGTTTTTTAATTAATCTGCACATATGATTTATGATTGCTTTTAGAAACTGACACATATAATAAGTGATCATGCATATTGAATTTCAGTTATTATTTATTTTGAAAGGTTTTTTTTATTACCATTTTCCAAGAAAAAGCAGAAAATAAAGAAACAATTTGGGAAACAAAGACAACTTTTATTATTGATTTTAAAATCACAGCAAACAGATAAGCCCTACAACATTAATACTTCCATCTTGGGCAGAGTGAAAGCTTTTTCAAAAAGATTAACAAAGCCAATTACTTTGAAACATGTATGCAAGAGGGAACATCAATGGTGATCCAGTTCTGAAGCCTAACTCTATACGTCACATAATTCGGCATTTCCTGCTCTGCTTCATCTTCCACAACAGCATTGACCCCGAAAACAGTTGGATGAAGATAACCCCCGCTACGGAAAATGTCTTGATATTTGCATGCAGCAGACTTCCGCTTCATGCTCTTACCTTTGTCATTCTTCAAAGAGAACCCCAAGCCGGCTTTGTTCTTGTTCACTGGTGGTTCCACGATTTGTCCCCATACCTCACTATGACCATTATGCACAACCTGTTGCGCATCCTTCAGCGAAACCATGGAATTCTCATTTCCTCTTATGTTGTCAATGGATAAGGCTTGGAACTGGGTTCCAACAGCAGCTTCATCCGCTTCTACAATGCTGAAAGAGGACAAATGAGATATCAGCAATGCCTGTTCCCCATTTATGATCACTATTTTCCCTTCACGTACAAAATTTAGCTTCTGGTGTAAAGTTGAAGTGACAGCCCCTGCTTCATGTATCCATGCAAACAACTATAAGCGGGAACCATGTCCATGACTTGGAAAGTCATCTGAAACAAATGTGGTCCTATATGAATAGGCAAGTCCACTTCACCGATAACAGATTTCCTTGACCCATCAAACGCTTTCACAATGATGCCACTCGAGCGCATAGGCATTCCTTGATATTTCAACTTCATAAGAGTACTCCTCGGTATAACATTCAACGTGGATCCATTATCAATCAGCACATTGGATAGTGAATCATTCTTGCAATTCATAGAGATGTGGAGGGCCAAGTTGTGATTCCTTCCTTCATCTGGTAATTCATCATCGTAGAAACTCAAGTTATTACATGACGTAATGTTTCCTATCACGTTGCTGAATTGGTCTATTGGCATATCACTCTCCATAAAAGCTTGGTCCAGTACCCTCATCAAGGATTCTCTGTGAGCAGATGAGTTCATCAATAAAGCCAAGATAGATATTTTTGAAGGAGTCTGCAGTAGCTAATCTACAATTCTGTAGTCGCTCATCTTGATTATCTTCAAAATATCATCCACTTCTTTGTCCAACGTATCTTCTCTAGTCTCACCCGTAGCCTTCTTGGGTTCAACGTTCTCAGCAATTTTCTTTCCAGCACCAACATCTCTTCGAACAACTGGCGCAAACACATGACCACTGCGGGTCACCCTGTTATTTTCAGCTATATTTCCAACATCATGCATTGGCTGGATGGGAACTTCCACTCCATCCTCTAAGATTGTAGCGTTGTATTTGTAAGGCACATCCTTATCTAACTTATAGGGGATAGGACCCGGTAAACTAATCACCAATGGGGTAATAGCTAGCTTGCTATGATACACAACTTCAAAATGGGTGGGTGCACCAAAACAATGCACAATGACGTTTACCCCTTCTTCAACACAATCAGTCATTAATAAGTCATTTCTGGAAAACAAATCTTCTTCTGAAGAGAAATACTCATCTACGAAGGCATACTCTTCATTTGACTCTTCTTCAGTCAAACAAACCTCAACCATATCAACTTCATGGTAATCATCCCTCTTACTTGTGACCTTGATAGTTCCATTATCTAACAACAACTGAACACCCTTCTTCACGATTGAACATCCTCGGGAATCTCGATAGCAAACTAGGCAAGATCCATACTGGTGTTCCACCTGACCAGCCGTATGGCAGAAGGTAGATTGCAACTGCACGAGGTCCTCATTCATATACTCTACATCAAAATTATTAATTCTCCAGTACATCCCAAAACCATGTTCACTTCCTCTTCATACTCTGCCCTAGGCCTGATTATGTGGATGAGGCCCTCATCCATCATCTCCTGCAAATTAGCCTTTATCTTATCGCAACCTTGTATATTTGTACTGCAAATAGCACAACCGGAATGGTCATGCGTATAGTATCTAAATTCATAGAGGTCTGCATGCATTTTCACCAAATCTCCTCTAACCTGATTAATATCAAAAATCTAGAAGTCGCTTGGACAACGGGCCACTATATTCACAGCATTTACTCCCCCGTGCTTGGGTAGAGGATTATCTTTCACATTAGGTCCCACGTCCTTGAAAGATAGAACACCATACTTTACCAATTTTTGTACCTCAGTCTTCAAAGGATAACAATTCTCAACATTATGCCCTGGTGCTCCCTAATGAAAAGCACATGTTTGGTCTGCCTTGTAATACCAAGGCAATGGTGACGGTACGACGAGAGGTGGTCGGGTCTGAACCAACTTCTTCTGAATCAATGTCGGTAGTAACTCTGTATAGATCATGGGAATAGGGTCATAAATCTCCCTTCTCTGATTATACCCTTGATTCCCCTACTGGGACGGTCTCTGATAAGCAACGGTAGTTGGAGAGGCACTCACAACGGTAGTAACTGAGGCGACTTGCTGATGACGCTGATAATTCCTTCTAGGAGTGTTGACCCTCCTTTCTTATATAAAATCATTTGCATCCCCTTCCTTCTTCTTGGTAAACCCATAAGATGGCTTCTTCACACCTCGAGATCCTTCACTCTTCGTCAAACGGCCTTCTCTTACAGCCTCTTCTAAGCGGATACCCATTCCTACCATTTCAGTAGTGTCACTTGGCGCACTTGCTACCATCCTCTCATAGTAGAAAGCACCCAGCGTCTTCAAGAAAATATTAGTCATCTCCTTCTCTTCCATGGGAGGAATCACTTGGGCGGCTACCTCATGCCATCTATGTGCATACTCTTTGAACGATTCCCTTTCTTTCTGAACCATGGCCCTGAGTTAATCACAGTCAGGCGCCATGTCCATGTTATACTTGTATTGTTTGATGAACGCTTCTCCCAAATCATTAAAAGTATGGATATTGGTGTTGTCCAAACTCATATACCACTTCAACGCAGCACCGGTCAAACTATCCTGAAAAAAGTGAATCAGCAGACGTTTATCATCAGTATGGGTAGACATTCTCCTCACGTACATCACCAGATGAGCACGAGGGAAAGTGTTGCCCTTGTACTTCTCAAACTCCAGGACCTTAAACTTAGAAGGTATCTTAACATTTGGGACCAAACATAACTCATTCACATTCTGGCCAAATAGCTCTTTTCCCCTGAGGGCCTTCATCTCTCTCTGCATCTTGTCAAATTGCTCTTGAAAATCATCCATTCTTTCATAAAGACCCAAGTCTTCACTCAGTGGAGGGAAAGGACGACACACATCATCATTAACAAATGGAACCAAATTCATCGGCGGCGGTGCAACAGGAACATGCACCACAGGAGGTGCAGGAGTAACAATAGTCTGAACAACTGGAGTATCTTGGGGACCAAGATTGAAACCTTCCAGTGCAAAATTATCTGGCATTCCCCATGGATAACTTTGGGGCATGCGATTCTGAACAACAGCTGGAGTAGCAGATACGGGAGCATTCAGAGCTTCATTAGTTGCCCTTGTTGGTTGAGGTTTAACACTCGGTGGCTGATTCTGAGCAGCCACCAGAGCTTCCATCAGAGTAGTCAGATTGGCCATGCCGTCCTTTAAAGCAGAAACTTCCTCGCACAGCTCGCGATTCTCTTGTTCTAAGTTGTCCATCTTCTTTTTGAAATTAGCCCGAGTGTTGTAGTGGTGAGTCAGATTGCTGAACGAAGTAAAGAAGCTTGGTAAGACACCTGGATATGCATAACTAATGCAAGAAATATGTGCAATATGATGCATGATATGTAACGCACATGATTATTTTTACTTTGTTATTTAATATTTCAAGGGATTTATAGATTTATAGACATATTGCAAACATCAAAGTAATAACGCATTTGAAATACTGAAAAATTTTATTATTATAACTCCAAAATGGATTACAAGTTTCAATGATCCCAAGTACAAGATGAAAATAAAATATGAAACCCTAAGAAATAGAACTGATGGAGATCACTCTATACGTTGGCGCATCCCTGTGAGCCTGGAAATCTGAGCCTTCAACCTCTGGTTTTCTTCCGCATATCTGGTGGCAACCTCCTTCTAATCATCTGAATCAGGAAGTGGGTAATCAGCACCTGATTGAGGCTTAGGAGAAAAAAAATCTGCTTGCCTCTCCATAGACTCTACCGCTCGACTCTCAAGGATCTCAATCAAGTCGTATTTATCCTTCAAGTCTTCTCTATAGGAACTCTCTAAAGTTTGGAACTTGTTCTTCCAAGCATCCTTTTCCTGTTGCATCCTAACCAAAGCAAGTTGCAGTTCTTCTAGATCATCTAATAAGGGAGGAGTGGTCTTCACAAATAGATCAGGCATGGGTGTCTCCCGGGTGTTGCACCCCAAAATTTACCCTCTTGATTTAGGCTTATGTTTCATCATGAATATCATATTGCATTGCATTCATACATTGTGGTAGGATCAAAGTACTTTGGTTATCAAGTCTTCCTCAAGATTTGAAGATTGAATTGCATTGACAAGTTGCTCAAGTATAATCTTATCATCTAAACCTCTGGATCTTTCAAGCTCAAAAGTTATTTCATATCTCAAGATGTTTTATCCACCTCTTTGGATCATCAGAGGATTGAAGTTTGTATTTGATTATAAGAAGGGATCACTCCTTTGATTCACCAGTCAAATTAGGGTTTTGCTTAATCAAGGCTATTGATCAATGTGCTAGTCTTAATTTGGAAGCTACAACATCTCATTGGCATTTGAATAGTCTTTGTACAAGAAATTGGCCAAGATGTCCAGAGGGTTTGAAATTTTGAAGATGATTCATCAGTCTCCTAAGGTGTTAAGCAAAACTAGGGTTTGGGATTTCATCAATTTTTCTTTAGAATTTTGAAGTGAAACTTTTTACATGGCCTCTATATGTTTGAAAGATCATATGCTTGGAGTTTTGATCATCAATTTTGAAGGGAAGTGGATCAATTGATTCAGAGGGGCAAAATGGTCATTTTGGTCAAAATCAGTCAAAGTCAAGGTTGACCAAGTGAAATTTTGGCCAACCATCAATTCAGTGGTGTACTTTTCATATTTCAAGTTCATTTTGATCATTGGATAAAATAGATTGAGGTTTGGGTTGAAACTTGTTCATGAAGAAACCCGAAAAGTTTCTAATTTTGGAAAATAAGGACTTAACTTCAAAAATTCATATTTTATTCACCTTTGATCAAAAAATGCAAATGAAGTATGTTTGGAAAGATAAGAGGATGGTCTTTCATCTCCTTTTGGTTTCATGTCCAAATTGGCAAGGAATCAAGAATTATGGTCTTTGGAAGTCACAAAATTATAGGTCATTTTCCAAAATTAGTAAATTTCAAGCTCAATTTTGAGAAACTTAATGGATTCAATTGAAATAACTCAAAACTAAGGGATTGTAGGTCTTTCCAATACCTTTCCAAATTGTACTCATTTGTGTCAAAATTCAAAAGTATGAGCAAGTTATAGACTTTGGAATTTTGAAGCATTTTATTGAATTTTGGCAAATATGCAAAATGGCCATTTCTTGAAAACTCAAGTTTTAGCCATTCCTTTTGCTTCTGATCAAACTCATTGGTAATTTGTGACATGTTGAGGCCCATTACACTCATCATTTCGTGCCCATATGCTTCATGAACTTGCTTGGATGAAAAAATACAAAACATGCTCAATTTTGCAAAATCACCAACACTTCTTCATTTCAAACAATCATGAGCTGGCACTTTGGGCATGCAATTCTGACTTCATTTGGCTCACAAAATGCGCAAAAGGCAAGCAAATGCACGAGTGAAACACGAATTCCATGTGCATCTTCGTTTTTTGCCAAAACTTCCAAACTTACTCTCCATCAGTTTTGAGTGCCAAATACCACTTCTATTCTCTTACCCTTGTACTATATAACAAGAATCAAGGCTCATTTGTGGGAAAGGAGGCTCATAATCGCTACATTGCAAATCTGAACATCTTGGAAGCAGCTCTGCAAATTGCTTCGAATCTCTCTTCTCCTTGGATCATTCTTCAAAATTCTTGGTGATTCAGCTTCAGTGAAGTAAGGAGATCAAGCCTACACCATTGGATTGCTTCTGGAGTGAAGGAATCGCGTTTCTAGATTTCACATCCATGTGAGTTTCTTGAACTTTGATTCATGTGTTTCAGCTTGAATTAAGGATGCAAATCATGTTCATTAAGTTGCTAGATGGCCAATCATTAGGATTGATGCATATTTGAGCTTGGATTCAAGCAGAATTAATGAAATCTTGTTCATGACTTTGATGTTTACAGTGAGTTTTTCCAATTTTTGAGACTTTATTTCTTGATCTATGCTTGATCTTTGAGTTTGATTCAAATTGCATCATGTAGTATGATATGCTAGCTTCAATTTGCACTTGATTTCATGGATTTTAGTTAAGAAACGAGCATGATTGATGGATCTGAACATAGGCTCATGAACTGTGGTATTGCATGCGTTTTGCCCTATGCTGGAGGTTAGAGATGAAGTGAGGTGGCGCGTTGTGATTGGCCTGTTTCAAATTATCATGCATTTTTCATATTTTTGTTTTAATTGATTTTCTGATTTTTGTTTCTTGATCAAAACAATTTAAAAAATTCTGAAAAAATTCTCATAAGTTCAAAATAATTTCTAACATCTTGTGTAATTTTATTGGAATTTTTAAAAATGTTTTGATTGGTTTAAAAAAATTTGAATTTAAATAATTGTTTGTTTAGGGATTATTTTTGTTTTAATACTTCTTTGACCTAAAAAATTTCACAAATAATATTTTGAGTTCATAAAATAATGTAGAATTTGATTCTGAAATTTGTTTAGCATTTTTTATATTTTTGATTAGAAATTTAATTTGAGAAGTTTATTTTCAATTTTTGCTTCATAATTTTTGTTTTAATACTTCCCTTAATACAAAAATTCTATAAAAAAACCATACAAGCTTGTTTTTAATCATAGACTCTGAATATATTTTAATTTTGACCTTGTTGTGACTTTTGGCTAGGGTTTGCATTTTTGCCCTTAAATAATATTTTAATTGTTATTTATTTTGTTTGATTTTTATTTTAATACTTCCATTAATTCAAAAATTCCAAAAAAATCAGGGATGCATGTTTTTAATTCTAACATTTGAATATATTTTTGGTTGGATGTTTTTTCTAATTTTTTACTAGAATTTCATTTTTGGATGTGATTATTTGTTTAATTCATTATTGGTTTGAAATTGATTTTATTTTTGACTTTTCCTTAATTCAAAAAATGTGATAAAATATGTATTCTGACATTTAGGGTTTCTTTGTGATTTGTATGATTTTGGTTTGAATTTTTTGAATTTTGATCTTACTTAATCAATATTTAAGATTAAAAGTCAAAAATTAGGGTTTTGTTGCTTATAGTGCAAGTTTCTCTTTCAAAACCCTTATGCCCTGGACTTTCAATAGAATTCAAGTCTTTATTACGGTTCATGAATTTGTTGAGGATCTGAAAACCATTTTTCTTGAATTATTTGACTTGGTTTGATATTTTTCCACAAATTATTTTGAAAACTTGTCTAGTTTGGTAGTTTTGCCAACTAGTTTTGAACTTTGGGCCTCATTTGATCCCCTCCTCAATCATTCATGAATTTAAGACTTGCTTTCTGACTTCTACACACTTCAAACATGCTAATAAGTTTTTGGTTTGATTTATTGGTCCTTGTTTCTATTTTTGATGTATTTTTGAAGTGAAGGTACCCAATTAGTGTTGCATATCTATTTGCATTTTTTTTATGGCCAATGAACTTGAGTGAGGCCTATAATTAGGCACCTAATGATCATGTTGATTCTGATTATCCATAATAGCTCAAGTCATTTCACTTAATGCCCTATGTTTGAGTGCTTGAACCTTTTGATGCATTGTGTGGAATTTCCCTTCTATTGTGCTTATGAGCTGTGATGAATTAATTGAGTATGATTGAAATGTGGTTGCTACTGACTTTCATGGTCTTTGATTGTGTTCTTCTCAAGCTCCCATGATCCTTGATTGATATTCAATTGTCAATTCAACATGGTGATAGAAAGGAGCAATATTCCTCTAATTCTTTTGACCTAATTGTGCATGTGTCTGTTTCCTTTTGTCTATCGTGCCTAATGCTTTGATAGTTGTTATCATGTTCTCTCATTTCATCATGATTCATCCATCCCTTATGTGAGTTATCATTCAATTTATGGGAATACTAACTTGGTTGTTGAATGTGCGAGGTACTTTGAGGAAAGTTTCCATTTTTGGTTTGAGGCTACTGTGTTTCACTTTATTTGTGGAACACAATTTATGATGTTGGCACTTCTCTTGTGCTTGGCATGTTTGATAGTTTATGCAGGATATATGTATATATGGTTATAAATGCCATACATTGCCCATGGGATCAGGTCATATCTGATAATCTCAATATTTATGCCTGAATGGCGTAATTTCTGACTTGATTTGTCTACTGATGCCAGCTTGCTTGAAGTTCTCCGGATTTCTTTTATTCTTGCTAAGTTGTTATGGATAGTTATCCGTTTGGTATTGCACTATTTCCTTTCTTTAATTTTCATTTTGCATAGTTCTCTGATTGCATGATGAGACCTCTGTTGCTGATATATGTCAGGAGGCCCTCTGTTTTTGTTTGATACATGTGTTGTGTTTGTTTCTTTAACTTTTGATCGATGAGTCACTCAATTTAAAAATTGAGATCACGACATCGCTCTCAGTGCATGTTCCCTATAGGATGTTTATTTTTTTTCTTCTTTAATTTTTTATCAATGAGTCACTCAATTTAGAAATTGAGATCACGATTTCGCTCTCAGTGCATGTTCCCTATAGGATGTTTATTGTTTTTCTTCTTTAATTGTTGATCGATGAGTCACTCAATTTAGAAATTGGGATCACGACTTCGCTCTCATTGCATGTTCCCTATAGGATAGTTTTGTTAAGCTTCCTTTGACATGTTAATTAAGGTAGGTTTTTCCTTTATCCTCAACCTTAGGGTCAACCATTGTATGATAACACTAGGGATAGTATTAGGCTAGTTTCCCTTAGTTGTTTTTCCTTTCTATGCATTCTGCATCTTAAAACAAAAATTGTTTTCTTGGCAAATCATAAGACACTTCTAATAAACTCAAACCCTTCTTCAAGGTAAAATATGCAAATCAATCTTATTTGTCTGTGCGCCTCTTGGCTTTGTTTTTTTAAAACTGGTTTACCGATGTTTCGTCATCGCACATTTGTTTGGAGCCGATGTTTCGCCATCGCCCATGTTTGTTATCCTACTTTGATTCTCAATATCATTGATAGGTGTGATGTTTTGCCATCCGATTTATTGATGTCTCGCCATCTTTTCCATGATTGCTTTGTTATCTTTTAGCCGATGTTTCGCCATCGCACACTTGTTTGAAACTGATGTTTCGCCATCGCACATGTTTGTTATCCTACTTTGATTCTCAATATCATTGTTAGGTGTGATGTTTTGTCATCTGTTTTATTGATGTTTCGCCATCTTTGCCATGATACCTTGTTATCTCTTAGCTGATGTTTCGCCATCACACATGTTTGTTATCCTACTTTGATTCTCAATATCATTGTTAGGTGTGATGTTTTGTCATCTGTTTTATTGATGTTTCGCCATCTTTGCCATGATACTTTGTTATCTCTTATTCGATGTTTCGCCATCGCATATTTGTTTGAAGCCGATGTTTCGCCATCGCATCTGTTTGTTATCCTTCTTTGGCTCCCAATGTCATTTTTAGGTGTGTTGTTTACTCATTTGATTTTTCACCATCTTTGACATGTTACTTCGTTATTATTTAGTCGATGTTTTACCATCTCGTTTGTTTGTTGTTTCATTTGATGTTTTGCCATCTTGACTGTTTTTGTTGTCTTAAACTAAAAAACACAAACCAACCAAAATATATAAGCCGAACTACGGCTACTCTGATTCCTTAAAAGGGATACGTAGGCATTGGGGTAGGGCCCGATCGAGCATAACTTTTATTTTCCCTACATTGTTTTCTTTTTCTTTCGCATGCATTCCCTTTTCAGCTTTAAGCCATAGACATAGGATTTGACCACACCCATTAGATTAGACAACAAGAGTGGATACCATAGAGTACTACGGGTGTGTGGGGTGCTAACACCTTCCCCTCACGTAATAGACTCCCTTACCCGATCTCTCAGTCGAAAGACCATGATTTCTCCCTTTTCAGGTTTTCTCGATGTTTACCTTTCCCTTTCGGCGGGATAAAAGATGTTCGGTGGCGGCTTCCTTGATGTTTCATTACATCCAGATTACAGGTTCCGGCCGAGTGGTTTCAGCTGGCGACTTCACTGGGGAAAGATTAACCTCTTGCTGGTCCATCCCAGAGTCGATCCTAACTCTTTTTTGTTTTCTTTTTTTGGGTGTTTATTTTACCGCTTTGCATATTATCTGTTTGCATTGCATCCTATGTGCGCTTTACTTTCTGCATACTGGATTTGGCTGGACTGTTTGGATTCTAGATTTCTTGGTGGGTGGGTTGTTCCATGAGGTAAAAGGCCTCATACCCAGGCTATGAGCGAATTCCGTAGGAACTAGGAATAGAGTGGCCATGGCAGCTATGAGGCGGATGCTTTGTAGACCTGACCATGAGACCCATGACTTCGGAGGTAGTTCGGATAGGTGTTATCATATGATGATACCGACATTCGAGCTCTTGTACTCTGATTTGGCTTTTAACCTTACCTTGACCTAGACTACACCCGTGAGAGGGATGGAAAAATTTTCTTACAGGTACAGGTACTGTTGGTGACTTTGTGTTGCAAAGGTGACTCAGGTTCCCATGATAATTTTGAAGCTTTGGGATTTTCTTTTGATCTTGAGTGGTGTTGTTTTGTACTGGTCCAGCCATGATCCAGTGTGAAACTTTGATCCTGTCATGTTGCATCATAGCATATTTATTTCTAAAAAAAATGATGTATAAAAAATAACTAGCATGTGCATGTCATCTTCCAGGGACATTCAAGAGTCTTCTTTCCATCAGAAATGGCTGGCCTCCCATCAGTTGAGTTTGATTCAGTTCATGTTAAAGATCCCACCAGGCATACATTCGCTTATCAGATTCCTACTATTGATGTGTCCGAATTGAAGAGGTTGAGTTCTTATCTGAAGGATGATGTTCTGAATAATTTCAACAAAAAGTATGGAAATTTGTTACTAGTCCTTAATAGTCCAGTTGACCCAATGGCTTTGATCACTCTCTTCCAGTTCTATGATAAGGAATTACGGTGTTTTACTTTTCAAGATTATCAACTGGTTCCCACACTAGAAGATTACGCGTACCTGCTTAATATCAAGTTGTCCGATGAAGTTCCTTTTGTCCAAGTTCTAGAGAAGCTGAAGTTCGATGTTATTGCTGAAATTCTTCATTTGAGTTGGAAAGAGGTGAAAGAAAATTGGAAATCAAGTGAGGATACTATAGGGTTTTATTTGGAATTCTTGGTGAAGAAAGCTGAAGACTGGGCAAATAAAGGGAATTGGAATGACTTCAGCACTCTGTTTGCTCTCATGATATACGGGATCGTCCTCTTCCCTCACAAGATAAATTTTGTGGATTTGGCGGCTATTTGTGTTTTTAGAAATAAGAACCCGGTACCAACACTCTTGGCAGATACTCTTTACACCATTCATTTCAGGCATGGAAAAGGAGGTAATGTAAGTTTATGTCATTCAATGTTGTATCAATGGTTTAAATTGCACCTACCGGTAAGTGGTCCTTTCGTGGATACCAGGCATTCTCTATGATGGTCATCAAGACTTGTCAACCTTACTTCATTTGATATCCGGTGGAATTAAGACATGGGAGAGGTACGAAGTATTATCACTAGCTGCGGAGATTTCTCTAATGTTCCCCTCATTGGAACCAAGGGGTGTATCAATTATAATCCTGTGCTTGCTTATCGTAAATTGGGATATGCAATGGATGGACCGCCAAAGGTTGAAGAGATGTTTGAATCAGTGTATTTTGTTAGAGGAAGTGATCCTGTGATGTTGAAAAGAATGGTAAGCGCTTGGAAGAGAATTCACAGGAAGGATAGAACTACTTTAGCCAAGAAGGTTCCTATTACTAGGGTTCCTTATTTGGAATGGATTAGGGCCAGGGTTAAGATTTTGCGGTTGCCATTTGCAAGGTCGGCTCCTATATGTGAGCAACCTCCTACTGTTCTGAGTAATACGGTGCCTACCAAGGTGTTCACCCGGGTTCATGTTGAGAATATTCAACTTCGTGCAAAAAATCGTGAAGCAGGGATGAAACTCTATTGGGTAGATCAAGAGAGGGCTGACTTAGCTCGCAAACTCAAAGAAGCTCCAGGGGAAACTTCTGATGCAACCAGTTTTAGGAAGAGATCTCATGCTGAAATGGAAGAAGAGTTGAGAAAGACCCGACAAGAGTTCCAGAAGCTTCAGGCATCTGAGAATAGTTACAAGAAGAAGATTCAAAGCTTGGAGAAATAGCTCAAAGACAAAGATGCTCAGCTTAAGAAGGAAGTGGCCCAGAGGCGTGTCGCAGAAGATCGGTTTCAAGAAAGCAAAGTAGTCGCATCACAACTTTTGAAGGAAAAAGCCAGGCTTGAAGAGTATTGTCAACACCTTGAAGCATGTCTTGTTCCGGAGATTTAGTTTTGTTATTTACCTTTGGTGTATTTAGTCACCCCCAGGATTGTTGGAAGGGACCACTTGTTTGTTTTTATTATTCAGTTTTTGTTAAGTTTACTTTAAAACATGTATTTTGTTGTTTATCGTAACACTCCTAAATGTCCGAAGTCATTTGAACATCACTTCTTTTATTCGTAAACAATTGAAGTGTTTGTCTTATTGTCCTTTTTTCCCTTTGATTGTATGTTTGATCTTTGGTTGCACGCTGTGACTGGTGCATAAAAGGACTCTTGAATACCGGGAAATGACAAACATATCATGCACATCATGCATTTCATAACATTACAGGTTATCTCAAGATGGTATTCTTATTCTGCTGCTTTTCTTATTCAGAATTCAAGACGACTACTCATCGGTATTCCACCAGAAACAATTTTCCAAGACAGATGGAGCAAGTTCAAGCTAAACTCGCTAATATGAGGGCCCAGATGGCTACTCAAATGACCCAGTTCATGGAGGTCATCACCAGTGTGAATCGCTGATAAGAGGAACTGGCTGCCATTGTCAACAACCAGCACCGCTATCCAGGGGATGGTGGAAATCAAGGGCTCTATCAGGACATTTATGTAGGATTGGGGGATGTACAAGATCAGCCTGCTGGAAATTTTCACGGGATGCCTGGAAATCCTTTTGTGCGTAACATAGGGCAGTTTCCCCCGTCTCCGGGACCTCGTCTTGTAGGGAACAAAAGAGATAATCAGGGCGGTGTAAGGAACTATCAGGAGCGTTATTATGACTTTGACTAGGATGAAGATCAGTTTTATGTTCGGTGTTCAGAGTCGGGAGTTCAGGTTGAGGATAGGAAGTATCATTTATTGGAATAACGTTTGATGGCTGTGGAAGGGCAAGGAGTCCTTGGTATGGATGCTAATGATCTAGGGTTGGTGTCTGGGGTGAAAGTTCCTCCAAAGTTCAAGCCTCATATATTTGAAAAGTACAACGGAACGTCATGTCCCATTACTCATGCAACTGCTTATTTCCGAAAGATGTCGGTACATACTGAGGATCAAGGGCTTTTGATTCACTTTTTCCAGGATAGCCTATCTGGGGCATCCCTGGAGTGGTACATGAAGTTGGAGAAAACTCATATTCGTTGCTGGAATGATCTTGCTCGGGCTTTTGTCAAACATTATCATTACAATGTGGATATGGCGCCTAATCGCACTCAGTTATAGAATATGTCACAGGGACCAAAAGAATCTTTTAAGGAATACGCTCAGAAATGGCGTGAGTTGGCTGCAAGGGTTCAACCTCCACTCATGGAGAGAGAACTTATTGATATGTTTATGAGTACTCTAAAAGGACCATTCTATGAGCACATGATAGGAAGTACTTCGGCAGGATTTGCAAACTTGGTTATTGCTGGTGAAAGAATTGAGGTAGGTTTGAAATTGGGAAAAATTCAGATTGGAGGTTCTAGTGGCTCATCAGGGGGCAGTAAGAAACCATTCAACACTTACCCTAAGAAAAGGGAAGGCGACGCAAGCGCGGTTTACTCTCATAGAGGAAGAGAGGATCGTCAGCACCAACAAATCAATGTTGTTTCTATTCCTGTTAAGGCTCCTCCGCAGCAGAGACCGAATACAGTGCCTCAACAACAAAGACAGCAAGATGCTCCCTGTCAGTATAATAATCAACAGCAGAGACAGCCCAGAAAATTCGATCCCTTACCAGTATCTCTTACTGAAGCACTCCACCATTTGCTCGATTTAAAGTTGATCGGTTTGAGAAATATGCCTCCACCACCCGCAAGACTTCCCCCTAACTATGGTGCTAATGCAAGATGTGAATTCCATTCAGGCGGAGTTGGTCATTCTACTGACAATTGTTTTGCGTTGAAGTGCAAGGTACAAGACTTGTTGGATGCTAAGGTGATTGAGTTTACTCCAATGATTGGTCTGAATGTTACTCAGAACCCAATGCCTAGGCATGGAAGGGGTGTTGTTAATATGATTGATGATAATGGTGAAGTGTTGAATTTGATCATGAATGAGGAACAAGTAACTATTCCGTTGTGCTATGTTAAGAGGTATTTGCTTGACAATTCTATTTTCCCGGATTGTACTTCAGAGTGTGCCAAGTGTAGAGAGAAACCGAAGGGCTGTGATGATTTGAATGCCGGTACCCAATTGTTGATAAAGGAGGGTTCCCTGCAGTTCGATAGAAAACCGAGCTACCGTAAGGTTACCAAAGAAGATGTTGATGTAGTATCTATTCCTTACACCCCTGTGCGTATTCCTGCCCCATCTAGGGCGCCTCCTTTGATGATTACGGTACCTGGTCCCATGTTGTATACCGGTGAGAAGGCCATCCCATGGCATTACGGTGCTTATGTTTATTACCATGAGGTGAAGCAGGAGGTAAGTACTCGTTCGTTTGAGGAAGAACATGCTAAAGATAATGAAGAAGAAGTTCATAACTTTTCTGGTGTGGGTCGAATGACTAGAAGCTGGAGAGTATTTAGTCCTCTCAATGTTCAAGATGCGGCAGATGTTTCTACAAGAGAAAAAGGAAAACAGCAGGCGATGATTGGTAATCCAAGGGTTACGCTAGCCAATGTGACTCAACCAGTTCCGATACCAGAAGCTTCTTCAGTTCCCGATGAGGTTGAAGAGTTAATGTGAATTATCAGAAAGAGTGATTATAGCATAATTGATCATCTGATCCATACTCCTTCTAAGATGTCTATCTTGTCTCTGTTGATTTATTCAGAACCTCACAAAAATGCTTTGATAAATTTGTTAAAGAATGCGTTTGTGCCACATAGGATAACATTCAATCAGTTTGAGAATGTTTGTGCTAACATATCTGTCGTGAATGGTCTGGGCTTCACAGATTTTGATCTTCCTCCAGATGGGCCAGACCATAACAAAGCGTTGCATATTTTGATGGAGTGCAGGAGCACTACTTTATCCCGGGTTTTGGTGGACACAGGGTCGTCGTTGAATGTGTTGCCTAAGTCAGCATTGGTGAAGATTGATTATTCTGGACTGGAATTGCGCCCTAGTGATTTGATGGTGAAGGCGTTTGATGGGTCTCAAAGGTCAGTATTTGGGGAGGTGGAGTTACCAATCAAGGTTGGTCCTCGCACCTTCACGACTACATTTTTTGTGATGGATATACAGCCAACATATTGTTGTTTGTTGGGGAGGTCGTGGATTCATAGAGCAAGGGCGGACACTTCTACTCTTCATCAGAAACTCAAGTATCTTGCAGAGGGAAAGGTGATAACTGTGTGCGGAGAAGAAGAGTACATTGTGAGTCATTTGACATCATTCCGCTATGTTGAAGTTTAAAGAGAAATACATGAGACTCCATTTCAGGCGTTTGAGACAGTTCATGCTATCAATTTTCCTCCTCCAGAGCAGAAAAGGAAACCTGAAACTATTATGTCTTCTCTCAAGGATGTGAGAGTTATGGTGGAAAATGGTAACCCTGAAGGTTGGGGTCAAGTGTTGGACGTTACTCCAAAATTTAATAAATTTGGTCTTGGTTTTAGCCCAGGTCAGCAAAGTTCAACTCCTAGAGCATCTAGTTTATCCACTCCTGTGAAGTATTCCCGCCCTTGTGCTACTCAAGAAGGACACGTCAATGCAGCTGGCGACGATAGGGTTGATGGCTACAATGTCGAAGATTGGATTCGTCCGAGTATTCCAGGCCAGACACTCAACAATTGGACTTCTGTGGATGTTATCCAAGTTTCAAGCGTTGAGGAGTAAATTTCTTATTTCTTTTATTATCATATCATAATTCCTACGCTTTGCCCAAGGCATAATGGATCATTTGTGTAGGGCCACCATGTTTATTTTTCAAGTTTATCATGAAATAAAAGACGTTTTTGCATTCGAAATTTTGCTTCTCTTCTTTTTTATTTAAATGGCAATGTTTCTCTTTTCACACACTGTCACTAAAAAACGCCAAAATGTCATTCATGCAGATGCACTTCCACCACCGATCATATTGATAACGACTCTGTTATGGCTCATTATGACTTTGATACTCCTATTTATCAAGCTGAAGAAGAAGCATATGAGGATTGTGACCTTCCTGGGTGTTGTACCCCAAAATTTGCCCTCCCATTCTCTCAACATTTTTCTCATCACAAGACCCTTGGAGCTCAATATCCAGTTAGGGTTTCCTCTGCTCAAGACTTCTCCTTGCACTGTTGACCCAAATTAGGGTTTGTATTTGCACAAAGATGTTTTGACCTAAAATACCTAAGATGACTTTCATGCTTCATGTTGGACTCCCAAGTTTATCCATACCAAGTTTCAAGTCTTGATTCCAAATTTTGCCCAGTCAATTGGACAGTTGACCTAGAAATCAACTGTATTGGGGAAAAAGTCAACTGTGGCCAATTGACAGTCAAATCTCATGAAAATTGACCCACATCAACATTATGAACTCACAAGGACCATTTGATCAAGTTTGGATCACAATTCTACAAGAAATTTGATCAGATCACCAAAAGGGCAAAATGGTCATTTTTAGGGTTTTGACTGCACAAAGGCAATTTTTGACTGTTTGACCTAGCCAATGGCAAACCAAGCTCACATATGGACTCAAGGACCCCATGGAATTGTCTTGACATACTCAACAAGTTCAAAAGATCCCAAGTGCCCAAGATTGACAGTTGAATTTCCCAGTCAATTGATCAATTTTGACTGTATACTGAAAAGTCAAACTTTGACTTTTTGGTCAAAATCAAGTGTCAAGATTCATTTTTCATCAAAACATGCCAAATCATGAAACTTGTTCATCAAGAAATCAAGAATTGCAAATTAGGGTTTGAAATGAAGATTTTTCATAACTTAGAATTTTTCTAAGTTATGAAAAACCCTAATTTTTTCCTAACTTTGCCCCACTTTCTCACCAAGATTCATTTGGATTCAAGCAAAACTTAAAACATGAAAGTTTTAGTCTATTGAAAAATCTAAAACTTTGATTCACAAAGTTTTCCAAAAAGAAGCTTGTAGCTCAAGTTACAATTTTTGGAACAAGGGTACCAAACCATTTTTAACTTAGAGAAATTTTGAACCATTTTAGGCAGGATTTTTGCCTAACTTCAAGACCATTTTTCACATACTTCCACTTGGAATTTCAATTTGCATTTCAAAGATGGATTGTAATACACATTCCAAGCTTTCCAAAATGTCCAAGAACTCATCAAACAACCTCATGGTTAGGGAGAATCGAATTTGGCAAGTTGGGAAAAACTCACTTTTGATTTGGCCAATTTACATGTTCATACACTTGTGCCATTTTGAACTCAGCTTGCATTCCTTGATTACAGGTCCTATATCCCATTTGCACTCAATAATTTAATGCTAACTCATTGTGCCAAGGCCTTGTTTTATGTGTTTAAGCATTACATGTTAGATTAAGCCTTAATTAGAAAAAGCATTATATCCATTTTAGAAAAGTTGCACTTTATGTCAAATGCAAATCCAAGCAAGTACAATGCAAATCCTTTTGGCACAAGTTTATGAACTAATTACACTGATCAAGGCCAAGGTATGCAGCATAGATTGGGGGCCTGCACAAGTCTAGAAAACCAAGTTGACATTTGTTGCTTAAAGTTGAAGAAACCTAGCATAACAATACACAACTCTCATTCCTGTAAACCAGAGCTTAAGCAAAGTTATCAAACACTTTCTAATCATCAAACCTAAGCTAAAACACGAGCCAACCATCTCCATTGCCTTCTCAAACACAGAATCACCCTCAAACTGCCAAAACAGGGTACCTGCTGCAGATTGAGTTCCATAACTCAATCCATTCATGCATTCTTGCTAAAACCACTTCAAACACATCCCACATCATCCCTTGAAACTATTTCAAGCCCTAAACACGACCTGTAACATCCCTAGCTAACATCACCATTTTCATTTTTCTGTTTTGCAGTTGAGGTACCATAGCACGATTCTCTTGGTTTCCAAGCAAACTAAAGTTTGGAATAGCATCCCTGAACATCAAGGAAGCTGTACCAATCATCACCTTGCATTGAAAACATCTCCATCACCAGATACGATTCCAACTGAACAGGTAAGTTCATGAACTTGTATCTCTCTATCCAGGCATTGTTAGCTTTAGGTTTGTGAAGAAATTATGTCACAATCATAGCCCTGAACATGCCCATGTAATTAGTTTTCATTTATGTTATGTGTGCTATGAGAATTTGATGTCTGAACATGGAACAAAAACTAGGTCAGGAATTGGGGGAGAAGAAATTCTCTCTCATTTCTGAGAGTTAGATCAAGTTTTTGGTATGTATGGATTCGTTGTTTGATGCTTAACATTTTTGGTGTTGTAAGTTTTTGTTAAAACTCAAAGAATCAGGATGTTTGAACAAGCCTGAGAAGCGCGCGTTTTTTGGGACAAGAATGGCTGGAGGTTGAAGAAGCTCCACGTAGGCTGGGCCTGATTTGTTATTTCTGTTTACACCCCATTTTTACTTTTACACCCCCTAGGCCCATTATGCTTATTTTTATGATTTTTTGACCTTTTCTTTTTTTGTTCTGACTTATTTATTTTTTCTCATAATATTAAAAATATAAAAATTATTTTTTAAACCATTTTTGTATTTATTAGGCATTTATTTGTTTAAATGAGTATTTGTACATAAATAATACCTAGATATACTTTTATTCAAAAAATACTAAAAATAATGCAAATACATTTATTTTCTGATTTTTGTTTCATTTTATCTTTTGAAAATATTTTATGAAAATATGCTTTTTTTTTATAAAAATTAAATACTATTATTTTGTATATATTTAGTATATTTAGTAAATAATACAAATACATATATATTTATTAGTATATTTAGATTAAAAAATACAAAATATTTACATTTTTATTTTTATTAATATTTAACATTAAAAATACCTTTTTTACAAATATACTTCTCTTTTATTTATTTTTTGTACATAACTAACAAATATTGTATATATTAAACAATTAATACCTTTTAATTAATAAATTAGGGTTTTGCCCTAAATACATAAAAACTCCCAAAAAAATAATACTTTTTATTTTGTTTATTTGACATATAAAAAACACTTTTTTTCATACATATAAAAAACATTTTTTTGCATCTTGCATATTTATTCCATTTTTATTTAATTGTTGTATATTAAATAATTTGTATAATTCCCAATTTGATGTAATAGTCTAGGTTTAAATTCCTTGTCAAAATACCCCCATTTGAACATTTGTACCCCCCTTCCCATATATGGTGTTGTAATAACTTAAGAACTTTACTTTTCGCACTTTAAAGCTTTCTAATTATGCCATGTTAGAATTAGGGTTTGTATGCAAATCAATTAACCAAAATAGTTTGACCTAATTTCAAGATAAACAAGCATGAAAATGGACAACACTAATCACACTTGCACCCCTAGGGTATTCCACTTGTTGCCTTCAATAATAGGCCATATTACATGTTAGGTCTCTTTGGGCAAAACAAACACAATTCAAATGATCATAGTCCCTCGATGACGTTTTCGAAAGTTGCCTAAAAAATGATCAAGTCCCTTAAAGAAAACATTGCCCAAAGATACTTGGCACTATTGGAATTATGGTCTAAACGATGACCCGCACCCGTCCCTTTCACATCCTAACACAAAATTGTCCACCAAATGCAATGGTGGAACAAAATTGTTAAAAGGGTTAAAACATAGCAAAGATCTTTGAGAACTTTAGGGTAGGTAGCTCTTGAGTACTTGTCAACTTGCAAAATAAAACACTTGCCTATTTTCTAAACCACACATCACTACACTTTCAAAACAACTTTCAAAAACAAATGAAAACCTTTTCAAAAGACATACACCTTTGTATACATCCCAACATGGATCATTACAAAGGTTGCCACCACATTGGCCTCTTTTCAAAACATTTTTCAAACCCACACACAAAGCACCATTTCAAACAATTGAAAATCAAGGCAAGTTGATCTAAGCAAGTAACTAAGAGCCCATGGATAACCATGGATAGAAGGGGTGCTAATACCTTCCCTTTCTATAATCTACTCCCTGAACCCAAGAAAACATCTCAAAGGTTTTTGCTGTGCTTTTTAAACCTTTCCTTAGGATAAAATAAAAAGTCGGTGGCGACTCTTGCTCAACCGAAACATTTGCAAAAACAAACGCAAAACCTCAAGTCAGTTCTCCCACCGTATCACACTGGGGAATTAGCAAGATTGTTAAAATAAGAGGAGAAGGTTATCCAGCCGAATCAGGATTCGATTGAGGTGGTGAATATCGGCACAAAAGAGGTAAGAAGAGAAGTCAAGATAGGGGCAGATCTCGAGGAAAGTATAAAGGTCAGATTGATTGAGCTACTCCGTGAGTATTCTGATATCTTCGCTTGGTCTTATGAGGATATGCTTGGGTTGGATACAGACATAGTGGTGCATCGACTACCGCTCAAAGAAGGTTGTTCTCCTGTCAAGCAAAAGCTCTGAAGAACTCATCCTGAGATGTCCAAGAAGATCAAAGAGGAGGTTCAAAAGCAGTTGGACGCGAATTTCTTAAAGGTCATCAATCATCTGCCATGGATTGCAAATATTTTTCCTGTGCCCAAGAAGGATAGTAAGGTCAGGATGTGCGTGGATTATAGGGATTTGAACAGGGCCTCCATCCCTAAAGATGATTTCCCTCTTCCGCATATTGATGTGTTGGTCGATAATACTGCTCATTCCAAAGTGTTTTTGTTCATGGATGGTTTTTCGGGTTACAATCAAATTAAGATGGCTTTGGAGGATATGGAAAAGACAACATTTATCACGCCTTGGGGAACTTTCTGTTATAAAGTGATGTCGTTCGGTTTGAAAAATGTCGGGGCAACTTATCAGCGCGCCATGGTCACTCTCTTTCATAATTTGATTCACAAAGAGATTGAGGTATATGTGGACGATATGATTGATAAGTCTGACACGGAAGAGGAACATCTTGTTCATCTGGAAAAGTTGTTCGAGAGACTGAGGCATTTCTTGCTAAGGTTGAATCCAAATAAGTGCACCTTCGGGGTGAGATCCGGCAAGCTTTTGGGTTTTATTGTAAGTGAAAAAGGTATTGAGGTGGACCCGACCAAGGTAAAAGCAATACAGGAAATGCATGAACCAAGGACAGAGAAGGAAGTGCGTGGTTTCCTGGGAAGGTTAAACTACATTTCTAGATTTATTTCTCATCTCACAGCCACCTGTGAACCTTTGTTCAAGTTGTTGAAGAAAAGTCAGACAGTAAAATGGAATGAGGATTGTCAGAAGGCCTTTGACAAAATAAAGGAGTATTTGCAGGAACCTCTGATACTCATGCCACCAGTGGAAGGAAGGCCACTAATCATGTATCTAACTATGTTAGAAAGCTCAATGGGTTGTGTCCTCGGTCAGCATGACGAGACAGGGAAGAAAGAGCAGGCTATTTACTACTTGAGTAAGAAGTTTACGGAATGCGAGTCGAGGTACTCATTGTTGGAAAAGACTTGTTGTGCGCTTGCTTGGGCCGCCAAACGTTTGAGGAAGTACATGTTAACTTACACCACCTACTTGGTATCCAAAATGGACCCAATCAAGTACATTTTTGAGAAGCCAGCTCTTACAGGAAGGGTAGCCCATTGGCAGATGATACTCGCCGAATATGATATCCAATACACTACTCAAAAAGCAATTAAGGGTAGTGTACTGGCCGACCATCTTGCTTATCAACCTTTGGATGATTATGAACCGATGAAGTTTGATTTTCCAGATGAGGAAATTATGTATATTCGGGATTTTAATATGCCAGACCCAGACGAAGGACTCGAACCGGGATCACGTTGGACGCTTGTTTTTTACGGTGCCTCCAATGCCATGGGTAACGGCGTCGGAGCTATCATCACTTTCCCTGAGGGATACCATATTCCTTTCACGGCTCATATTTGTTTTGATTTCACTAACAACATGGCCGAATATGAGGCTTGCATTTATGGCATTGAAGCGGCGATCGACTTGCACATCAAGTTTTTGAAAGTTTACGGGGATTCCAATCTTGTTATCAGCCAGATTAATGGAGATTGGGAGACTCGCCATCAGAACCTAATTCCCTATTGTGAGCATGTTATGAAGTTGATTATGTACTTCGAAGAGATCACGTTTGAGCACATTCCCAGAGAAGAAAACAATCTAGCTGATGCACTGGCAACTTTGTCCTCCATGTTCAAGGTTAAGTGGGCTAATGAGGCACCTTCCATTACTATCAGAAGTTTGAGTGAGCCAGCTTTCTGTTTTGAGGCCAGTTTGGAATCAGATGGTAATCCTTGGTTTTATGATGTTAAACGATATCTTGAAACACAAGAGTACCCTGAAGAGGCATCCGTCACAGATAAGAAGTTCTTGAGAATATTTTCAGCCAAGTTCTTTCTCAGTGGTGGTGTGTTGTGTAGGAGGCATCATGACGGTTTACTGCTCAAATGTGTTGAAAAGAAAGAAGCGGCTAGAATCATTGAAGAGATACATGAAGGTGATTTCGGGACCCATTCCAACGGGCATACCATGGTTAAAAAGATCTTGCGAGCAGGTTAATATTGGTCCACCATGGAGACTGACTGTTATAATCATGCACGGGTTTGCCACAAATGTCAAGTCTATGCTGATAAAGTGCATGTGCCGCCTGTACCTTTGAATGTCTTGACTTCCCCTTGGCCGTTTGCGATGTGGGGAATTGATATGATTGGCAAAATTGAACCGACTGCATCTAACAGGCACCGTTTCATTCTGGTTGCCATCGATTATTTTACAAAATGGGTCGAAGTTGCATCCTATGCTAATGTTACCAAGCAGGTGGTAACCCGGTTCATTAGGCACAATATTATCTGTCGCTACGGAGTGCCTGAAAAGATCATTACCGATAATGGTTCTAATCTAAACAACAAAATAATGAAAGGTCTTTGTGAGTCCTTCAAAATCAAGCATCATAACTCTTCCCCATACCGACCAAAGATGAACGGTGTTGTCGAAGCGGCCAATAAGAACATTAAGAAAATCGTACAGAAGATGGTGGTAACCTATAAAGATTGGCATGAGATGCTGCCTTTCACTTTGCATGGTTATCGCACCACTGTGCGTACTTCGACTGGGGCAACCCCATTTTCATTAGTTTATGGAATAGAAGCGGTATTATCGATAGAAGTCGAGATTCCTTCTCTTAGGATAATGAGAGATGTTGAGCTGGATGAAAGTGAATGGGTACAGAATCGGCTGGATCAATTGGAACTTATTGATGAGAAGAGGTTGACGGCCGTATGTCATGGTCAAGTATATCAGCAAAGGATGAGGAAAGCTTTTGATAAGAGGGTACGGCCTTAGTGTTACAAGCCAGGTGACCTTGTTCTAAAAAGGATAATTCTCCCCCAGGGAGATCCCAGGGGCAAGTGGGTTCCGACTTATGAAGGTCCTTTCGTAGTCAGAAACGTTTTCTCTAGAGGAGCGATGATGCTCACGACTATGGATGAAGAGTACTTCCCTCTCCCTGTGAATGTTGGCGTAGTTAAAAAATACTTTGCATAAAAAATAAAAATAAAAACCCGCTAAACTGAAAACCCGAAAGGGAGGTTTAGGCAAAAAGAGGGTGTCCTGGTGAATCGAAAACCCGAAAGGGCGATTCAGGCAAAAGTTAGGGACTTAAAGCAAACGACTACGCTTAGCATGAGTTCCTTTGTTTCTTTCCTTCATTTTGTCACTTGGCATAAGCTCGAAGCTAATCCAAGAATGATCTATCTGAAAGCAAGAAGATGAAAGCGTGAGAGTCATGAGAGTCATAGCAGAGTCGGGACTTGATGGATACTCACATTGACATTGCCATTTGTAAACACTTGTTTGCTTTGATTTTATAATTACCTGCTTCCAAATGTAAATGCCTTTTTCACAGGCTGATTTCTCAAAATCAATAGAATATCTTCTTTCAAGTATACATATAAGTTTCCTTTCTCCCTTTTTACTATTTTGTTTGCAAAAACGTCCTATATTTTTTATAAGCATGTGCATATAAACTTCGTGGGCCTTACACGCAAATGGTAATACAAGTCATGGTTAGTTGATCGCTTGAAACGCGAATAACAAATACAGCTGCTACTGTGCAAGGGGCATGTTTGGTTCTATGATTGATGAGATTCTCATTCACTTTACTGGCGGAGGCCTTGCCATTTTGTTTCACAGCCCCGTACTGTTGGTATAGGTCGTGGGTCAGGGTAATGTCAAGATTTTGGCAGGTCGACGAGATCGGCGAACCTAGTTGGAGATATTTCTTTCCCATAATGGCTTTTATTACATTTCTTCGCCGCACTTTCATGTGTTATCTTGATTGATTGTTTTAGCTTTGTCTGCATATAGGATTTTATTTATAGCCGAATGTCAGTCTTGATGCGTTGAATATTTTTGCCTTAACAAAAATTTTGCATTTTACTTAATCCATCCAGTATCACTCTTTAATCGTTTTTCGGGCATTTTGATACCAACTGTGCCAATTCTTTTGCTTAGCCAAGAGTTTGGAGGAAGGAGTTTAGATGAAAATGATGATTGTAATGGTATGCTTTTGAGTAGAACCCTGTTGATAATGTACATGCATTGTTTCAATCCCCAAACACCGGAGATATAAGGGAGTTAGACCCTCGTTAACCCCTATGAGCCTTCGAAGTAGGAGTTTCTTTTCCATTCAAAGAAAAAAAAACCTTGTTTTTTTTAACCAGGGGCAGGGTAGATGTTCAGTTAATTTTACCAAGCATTCGAATTTCAGAAGGAATGTCCCATCTGAGGATCACCATATTTTATCTTTCGTATCATGAGATCAGGAAAAATGTCTAGGCCATGATGTTCATTTCCTCACAAAGTCCTAAGGCCGATATCGAATCAATACAATAATGGCTATCCCTCACCGACCAAGGAATGAGGCATTTGTTTGCTTAAAAAAAAAGAAGAAAATAAAAAGAAAGAAAAAGTTCAAAGACCTAAAGTCACATTGGCTTGTTCAAAGTATGAATAAGAAAGAAACAAAAAAGCCCCGCTAAGTCGAAGCTTAAAAACAAGTCGTTTAGGCAAAAGTTAGGGCATCCCACTGGACTCCCAAAATTGAAATTCAAAAGATTTTGTCCAGGCAAAAATTAGGGAAAAGAGAGCATAAAAGGCCAAAAGGCCAAAAAAAAAGCAGCAAAAGTTAAGTGACAATCATGTTAGGGAATTTGTCGTGGTCACTCTACCAATGTAAATCCTTTTGAAATATGAATGCTTGTGATAAGTCAACTGAACTTAGGACAGGAGAATATCACGAAGGGGGCGGGCACCAAATAACTTGAGCCTTGAAAAACATTTTCTAAAAAAACTTTGAACCAGGCCACGTTACAACCTTTAAAAGTCCTAACTGAAACAAGGGTTTAACTCGAAAGCATACTACAACGGGATAGCGTTTCCTAAACTCCCAAATATGCGTTGCATACTCATGTTGGTAACTTATCACCCGCATCTTGACTCATTTTTCAAAAAAAAAAGGGGAAGAAAAGTTTTGAAATTTTTGCACTTTAGCCAATGATTCATTCACAACAGAGATGCGACACCTTGTTAAGATTTTCAACTTCAAAGGCTTAAATAATCATCGCATCAGGTATGTCATTCCCAAAATAAACATCTTCCTGCATGCAAAACATTTGTTTGACATCAAAAAAGTTTACACGTTGAACACCTGTAAAGATCTTAATGATTGTCAAGAAGGGAAGTTTCTTATCCTCAGTGAAGTATCTTATCCCCAATGAAGTTTTGTTTCCACATCGAAGTTTTGTTGCCCCAGGAATCTTCTTTCAAAAGCTTCATTCTAAGACTTCAAGTTTGGATATGTCGCACATCCCCAATGGAATCGTTTAAATGAGAACTCACATTTTGGAGAAGTTTCAACCCTCTAACGGAGTTTCCAATAGACATCCCTCGCCTTGACCTCTCATTTCCCAGCCAGTCTGTTGACTGGGGCATCTTATGTTAAAGATCTTCCCTTATCCCTAGTGAGGTCGATACTGTGTGACTATCTGCACGATCCATCCATTGGTTGCATTCAAAGAAATCTCTCTTCAACAAAAATCTTCAACAGAGTTCTGTCTCCCCGATGAAGTCCCATTTCCTCAGCAGAGTTTTGTTCCCCCAGCAAAGGTTTTCACCCCTGACGTCAGATTTATTGTCTTGGTGTCATCCTCAACACAGTTGCACATTGTCTTTTCCAGAGATTATAGTCTTGCCCTGATTATCTCCCTCAAATGTCTAATCTTCTCCAGAAGCTGCAGTGTCGACCTGATCTTCTCTAGGAGTGTGCGATTCATTTTCGCAAGTTCCTCTCAATGTTTATGGACCGTTTCTAATACTTGCTCGATTGTTATTCCCCGCAAAGCTTCATCTTTTTGAGGTTCCCTCTCTAGCAGTTCACCATATTTTCTCCTCTCCTTTGGATTTTGCAATTTATTTTTGCAAATCTTGTCAAATCCTGACTCCTTGTTTTTTTTGGCTTCTCAATTGGCCATTCCCCAGTGAAACTTTTAAACATGTATCATTACATTGCATCCACCAAAACGCATAGCATTTCCATTATATGGAGCATTGCGTTATATAAAAAATATTCAAACATGCATCGGAGCATAAGCCATTATTATTTCTGTCATCCCCAGTGATTTTGCTAAATACTTCGGATTAAATCCCCAGCGAGGTCTTCGTCCTCATTATCTCAGTTTTCCCCCTTTACCAATATCCTTTTGATGTCAATCATTTGTTTGTTTGAGTGTCTATTCTTGACTGTAGTTCAGTTTCGCCCTGGCGCGATCTTCTCGGGTTTAGTCTTCACTACCCTCTCTGATTCATTCCAATGTTTATTGAGGCACCTTTTGAATTACAGTTTCGTCCTGATATTCGCTTTCAGTAGGTTTTTAGGTGTACGCCCTAATCTCCTTGCTTTGGGTCAAGTTTCGCCTTGTCGCCTGTGCATGAAATCCAGTTTCGTCCTGGTACTCATCTAGTTTAGTTTCGCCTAACTAGTTATTGAGTCAGGTTCCATCTCGTCTTTTCTTTCATACCTTGGACCCTTTGACAGTGTTTGTTTACCGAGTGCAGTGTTGGTACTGCGTCCCTGGTTTGAAACCAGTCTCTTTTGTTCCGTGGATTCTTCCATCAGTTTTCGTCACTGTTTATCCATCTATCTGAGACCAGTAGGTGCTCTGAGAAATATGCACTCTCATCATTTTTCTATGGGTCGAGTTTTTCCTCGTTACCCGTGAGTGAAATCCAGTTTCGTCCTGGTACTCATCTAGTTTAGTTTCGTCTAACTAGTTTTGGAGTCGAGTTTCGTCTCCTTTTTGTTCCTCATTTCTGAGATTCTTTCAGTTCCTTCATATTGTCTATCTTAGTTGAGATTAGCAAGTGCTCCTAGAATCACGCACTCTAGCCACTTTGCTTTGGGTCGAGCTCAGAGTTTCGCCTCCTCACCCATGTACGCTTCCTTTTCTAGAGCATAGTTTCGCCTATACTCTGGGGTTTGAGTTTTATCTCACCCTTTTTGAAGGCCAGTTTTGCCCTGGCACTTTTGTCCGGAAGTTTAGTTGCGTCTACTCTTCTTTATTTTTGTTCTATTTCAACCTACGTTACGGCTCCATTCTGATGCATGTCTTGGGGGGTTTCCTGATTCTCTTTTCTTTCCTCTTCAAGAGTGTAAATTTTCGGGTTCTTTTGTATTAAATCATCTTCAGCTCTGAACGCTCGAAAGTTGTCACTTTTCTCACTTATCATGTTGAAGATATTTGAATAGGGGCAGCTATTGTACCCCAAAAGTTACCCTCTTGATTTAGGCTTATGTTTCATCATGAATATCATATTGCATTGCATTCATACATTGTGGTAGGATCAAAGTACTTTGGTTATCAAGTCTTCCTCAAGCTTTGAAGATTGAGATGCATTGACAAGTTGCTCAAGTAGAATCTTATCATCTAAACCTCTGGATCTTTCAAGCTCCAAAGTTATTGCATATCTCAAGATGTTTTATCCACCTCTTTGGATCATCAGAGGATTGAAGTTTATATTTGATTATAAGAAGGGATCACTCCTTTGATTCACCAGTCAAATTAGGGTTTTGCTTAATCAAAGCTATTGATCAATGTGCAAGTCTTAATTTGGAAGCTACAACATCTCATTGGCATTTGAAGAGTCTTTGTACAAGAAATTGTCCAAGATGTCCAGAGTGTTTGAAATTTTGAAGATGATTTATCAGTCTCCTAAGGTGTTAACCAAAACTAGGGTTTGGGATTTCATCAAGTTTTCTTGAGAATTTTGAAGTGAAAATTTTTACATGGCCTCTATATGTTTTAAATATCATATGTTTGGAGTTTTGATCATCAATTTAGAAGGGAAGTGGATCAATTGATTCAGAGGGGAAAATGGTCATTTTGGTCAAAATAAGTCAAAGTCAAGGTTGACCAAGTGAACTTTTGGCCAACCATCAATTCAAGGGTGTAATTTTCATATTTCAAGTCCATTTTGATCATTGGATAAAAGAGATTGAGGTTTGGGTTGAAACTTATTCATGAAGAAACCCTAAAAGTTTCTAATTTTGGAAAATAAGGACTTAACTTCAAAAATTAATATTTTTTTCACCTTTTTTCAAAAAAATGCAAATGAAGTATTTTTATAAAGATAAGAGGATGGTCTTTCATCTCCTTTTGGTTTCATGTCCAAATTGGCAAGGAATCAAGAATTATGGTCTTTGGAAGTCACAAAATTATAGGTCATTTTCCAAAATTAGTAAATTTCAAGCTCAATTTTGAGAAACTTAATGGATTCAATTGAAATAACTCAAAACTAAGGGATTGTAGGTCTTTCCAATACCTTTCCAAATTGTACTCATTTGTGTCAAAATTCAAAAGTATGAGCAAGTTATGGACTTTGGAATTTTGAAGCATTTTATTGAATTTTGGCAAATATGCAAAATGGCCATTTCTTGCAAACTCAAGTTTTAGCCATTACTTTTGCTTCTAATAAAACCCATTGGTAATTTGTGACATGATGAGGCCCTGTACACTCATCATTTCGTGCCCATATGGTTCATGAACTTGCTTGGATGAAAAAATACAAAACATGCTCAATTTTGCAAAATCACCAACACTTCTTCATTTCAAACAATCATGAGCTGGCACTTTGGGCATGTAATTATGACTTCATTTGGCTCACAAAACGCGCAAAAGTCAAGCAAATGCACGAGTGAAATGCAGATTCCATGTGCATCTTCATTTTTGGCCAAAACTTCCAAACTTACCCTCCATCAGATTTGAGTGCCAAATACCACTTATATTCTCTTACCCTCGTGCTATATAAAAAGAATCGAGGCTCGTTTGTGGGAAAGGAGGCTCATAACCGCTACATTGAAAATCTGAACATCTTGGAAGCAGCTCTGCAAATTGCTTCGAATCTCTCTTCTCCTTGGATCATTCTTCAAAATTCTTGTTGATTCAGCTTCAGTGAAGTAAGGAGATCAAGCCTACACCATCGGATTGCTTCTGGAGTGAAGGAATCGCGTTTCCAGATTTCACATCCATGTGAGTTTCTTGAACTTTGATTCATGTGTTTCAGCTTGAATTAAGGATGCAAATCATGTTCATTAAGTTGCTAGTTGGCCAATCATTAGGATTGATGTATATTTGAGCTTTGATTCAAGCAGAATTGTTGAAATCATGTTCATGACTTTGATGTTTACAGTGAGTTTTTCCAATTTTTGAGACTTTATTTCTTGATTTATGCTTGATCTTTGAGTTTGATTCAAATTGCATCATGTGGTATGATATGCTAGCTTCAATTTGCACTTTATTTCATGGATTTTGGTTAAGAAACGAGCATGATTGATGGATCTGGACATAGGCTCATGAACTGTGGTATTGCACACGTTTTGCCCTATGATGGAGGTTGAAGATGAAGCGAGGTGGCGCGTTGTGATAGGCCTGTTTCAAATTATCATGCATTTTTCATATTTTTGTTTTAATTGATTTTCTGATTTTTGTTTCTTGATCAAAACAATTTTAAAAATTCTGAAAAAATTCTCACAAGTTCAAAATAATTTCTGACATATTGTGTAATTTTATTGGAATTTTTAAAAATGCTTTGATTGGTTTAAACAATTTTGAATTTAAATAATTGTTTGTTTTGGGATTATTTTTGTTTTAATACTTTTTGACCTAAAAAATTTCACAAAAAATATTTTGAGCTCATAAAATAATGTAGAACTTGATTCTAAAATTTGTTTAACATTTTTTCTATTTTTGATTAGAAATTTAATTTGAGAAGTTTATTTTGAATTTTTGCTTCATAATTTTTGTTTTAATACTTCCCTTAATACAAAAATTCTATAAAAAAATCATACAAGCTTGTTTTTAATCATAGACTCTGAATATATTTTCATTTTGACCTTGTTGTGACTTTTGGCTAGGGTTTACATTTTTGCCCTTAAATAATATTTTAATTGTTATTTGTTTTGTTTGATTTTTATTTTAATACTTCCATTAATTCAAAAATTCCAAAAAAATCAGAGATGCATGTTTTTAATTCTAACATTTGAATATATTTTTGGTTGGATGTTTTTTCTGATTTTTTACTAGAATTTCATTTTTGGATGTGATTATTTGTTTAATTGATTATTTGTTTGAAATTGATTTTATTTTTGACTTTTCCTTAATTCAAAAAATGTGAAAAAATATGTATTCTGACATTTAGGGTTGCTTTGTGATTTGTATGATTTTGGTTTGAAATTTTTGAATTTTGATCTTACTTAATCAATATTTAAGATTAAAAGTCAAAAATTAGGGTTTTGTTGCTTATGGTGCAAGTTTCTCTTTCAAAACCCTTATGCCCTGGACTTTTAATAGAATTCAAGTCTTGATTAGGGTTCATGAATGTGTTTAGGATCTTAAAACCAATTTTCTTGAATTATTTGACTTGGTTTGATATTTTTCCACAAATTATTTTGAAAACTTGTCTAGTTTGGTAGTTTTGCCAACTAGTTTTGAACTTTGGGCCTCATTTGATCCCCTCCTCAATCATTCATGAATTTAAGGCTTGTTTTCTGACTTCTACACACTTCAAAGATGCTAAGAAGTTTTTGGTTTGATTTATTGGTCCTTGTTTCTATTTTTGATGTATTTTTGAAGTGAAGGTACCCAATTAGTGTTGCATATCTATTTGCATTTTGTTTGATGGCCAATGAACTTGAGTGAGGCCTATAATTGGGCACCTAATGATCATGTTGATTCTGATTATCCACAACAACTCAAGTTATTTCACTTAATGCCCTATGTTTGAGTGCTTGAACCTTTTGATGCATTATGTGGAATTTCCCTTCTATTGTGCTTATGAGTTGTGATGAATTAATTGAGTATGATTGAAATGTGGTTGCTACTGACTTTCATGGTCTTTGATTGTGTTCTTCTCAATCTCCCATGATCCTTGATTAAAATTCAATTGTCAATTCAACATGGTGATAGAAAGGAGCAATACTCCTCTAATTCTTTTGACCTAATTGTGCATGTGCCTGTTTCCTTTTGTCTATCATGCCTAATGCTTTGATAATTGTTATCATGTTCTCTCATTTCATCATGATTAATCCATCCCTTATGTGAGTCATCATTCAATTTATGGGAATACTAACTTGGTTGTTGAATGTGCGAGGTACTTTGAGGAAAGTTTCCATTTTTGGTTTGAGGCTACTGTATTTCACTTTATTTGTGGAACACAATTTATGATATTGGCACTACTCTTGTGCTTGGCATGTTTGATAGTTTATGCAGGATATATGTATATGTGGTTATGAATGCCATACATTGCCCATGGGATCAGTTCATATCTGATAATCTCAATATTTACATCCTGATGGCGTAATTTTTGACTTGATTTGTCTATTGATGCCAGCTTGCTTGAAGTTCTCCGGGTTTCTTTTATTCTTGCTCAGTTGCTATGGATAGTTATTCGTTTGGTATTGCACTATTTCATTTCTTTCATTTTCATTTTGCATAGTTCTCTGATTGCATGATGGGACCTCTATTGCTGATATATGTCAGGAGGCCCTCTGTTTTTGTTTGATACATGTGTTGTGTTTGTTTCTTTAACTTTTGATCGATAAGTCACTCAATTTAGAAATTGAGATCACGACTTCGCTCTCAGTGCATGTTCTCTATAGGATGTTTATTTTTTTATTCTTTAATTATTGATCAACGAGTCATTCAATTTAGAAATTGAGATCACGACTTCGCTCTCAGTGCATGTTCCCTATAGGATGTTTATTGTTTTTCTTCTTTAATTATTGATCGATGAGCCACTCAATTTAGAAATTGAGATCACGACTTCGCTCTTATTGCATGTTCCCTATAGGATAGTTTTGTTAATCTTCCTTTGACATGTTAATTAAGGTAGGGTTTTCCTTTATCCTCAACCTTAGGGTCAACCATTGTATGATAACACTAGGGATAGTATTAGGCTAGTTTCCCTTAGTTGTTTTTCCTTTTTATGCATTCTGCATCTTAAAACAAAAATTGTTTTCTTGGAAAATCATAAGACACTTCTAATAAACTCAAACCCTTCTTCAAGGTAAAAGATACAAATCAATCTTATTTGTTTGTGCGCCTCTTGGCTTTGTTTTTTTTAAACATGGTTTACCGATGTTTCGTCATTGCACATTTGTTTTGAGTCGATGTTTCGCCATCGCACATGTTTGTTATCCTACTTTGATTCTCAATATCATTGATAGGTGTGATGTTTTGCCATCCGATTTATTGATGTCTCGCCATCTTTTCCATGGTTGCTTTGTTATCTTTTAGCCGGTGTTTCGCCATTGCACACATGTTTAAAGCCGATGTTTCTCCATCGCACATGTTTATTATCCTACTTTGATTCTCAATATCATTGTTAGATGTGATGTTTTGTCATCTATTTTATTGATGTTTCGCCATCTTTGCCATGATACCTTGTTATCTCTTAGCTGATGTTTCGCCATCGCACATGTTTGTTATCCTACTTTGATTCTCGATATCATTGTTAGGTGTGATGTTTTGTCATCTGTTTTATTGATGTTTCGCCATCTTTGCCATGATACCTTGTTATCTCTTAGCTGATGTTTCACCATCGCATACTTGTTTGAACCCGATGTTTCGCCATCGCATTTGTTTGTTATCCTGCTTTGGCTCCCAATGTCATTTTTAGGTGTGTTGTTTTCTCATTTGATTTTTCTCCATCTTTGACATGTTACTTCGTTATTATTTAGTCGATGTTTTACCATCTCATTTATTTGTTGTTTCATTTGATGTTTTACCATCTTGACTGATTTTGTTGTCTTAAACTAAAAAAAACAAACCAACCAAAATATATAAGCCGAACTACGGCTACTCTGATTCCTTAAAAGGGATACGTAGGCATTGGGGTAGGGCCCAATCGAGCATAACTTTTATTTTCCGTACATTGTTTTCTTTTTCTTTCGCATGCATTCCCTTTTCAGTATTAAGCCATAGACATAGGATTTGACCACACCCATTAGATTAGACAACAAGAGTAGATACCATAGAGTACTACGGGTGTGTGGGGTGCTAACACCTTCCCCTCGCGTAACAGACTCCTTTACCCGATCTCTCGGTCGAAAGACCGTGATTTCTCCCTTTTCAGATTTTCTCGATGTTTACCTTTCCCTTTCGGCGGGATAAAAGACATTCGGTGGCGGCTTCATTGATGTTTCATTACATATAGATGACAGGTTCTGGTCGGGTGGTTCCACTGGGTATACGGAATCTTTAACTGAATAGCTCTCAATCGGACCCACTGAAGATATGGCTCTAAAAACACAGCACCCATAGGTCCCAAATCCTTCCTACTCTTCTTATGAATGTGATGCTAGGCCTTTGCAATCTGCTCCCTATCTTCCCTATAGTCTTCTCATTCCTTCAGAAAGAAACTACTCAAATGAATACTATTCGATTTATCCCTCATCGGATAACCAAGTTGTCACCGTGCAAGAACAGGGTTATAGTTAATTCCTCGCTTTGTACCAAGAAGAGGTACATTGGGGAAACTACCACAACTGTCAATGATCTTTATATCCTGGTAATCTCGATGATACCAATCAATATCCGAGTGAGTAAGTTCCATGATCTTAGGAGCCCAACGGGGTTCCTTCTTGACATTCCAAAAAACATCAGACTGAGGCATATGAGAGATAAACCACTGGTACAATAGAGGCGTGCAACAGACAATCATCCCCCCATGATAAGAATTCTGAAGATGAATAGAGTAATAAGCATCACCCAACAATGTAGGAACTGGGTTTTCAATCGTGAAGATCTTGATAGCATTAATGTCAACAAACTTGTCCACATTAGGAAATAAGAACAACTCGTAGGCAAGTAGAGCAAAGATGACCTCAAAAGAAACTATACTCTTCATTCTGACAAAGTAACGAGCTTTCTCCAGTAAGAACTGAGCTGGTAATCCTCTAATCCCTCCTTTAGTAGTCATATGGGCTTCCACCTCATATTTCCCCAGATGAATCAAAGCAGCAATCTCATGTGGTTTTGGCTCACCCTCTAAACCAGTAAAAGGAACACGATCGGTAACAGGTAAATCCAATAGATAAGAATACTCCTCCAGTGTAGGCATCAACTGATATTTGGGAAAAGTAAAGAAATGATACATCGGATCATAGAACTGGACTAAGGTCGAGAGAAAACCCTCCTTCATCTTCAGCTTCATGAGAGGAATAATGGATCCATACTTCTTCCGAAAGTCTGCATAACACTCGATCTCGGGAATTAGACTGATCAACTCATCTATCTTGGGATCCTTGAAACTGTATTTCCCGGTCTTTCTCTTTCCAGAATCCATGGTTAGAAAGTACCTGAGATATTCACAAATGGTCAACCTTTAAATCCCTTGAAATATGGTTTCTTCAAAAGATGCTTATGAGTGCATGGATGCATGATGCAGCAATCACACACAAGATCACACATATAGGGTTCATAGGTTCAACGTCACGATCATGAGGTCGGAGGTACTACCCATAAGGTGTTGGTCTAAAAGTTATCACCTGCCGAACAAGGTTCTAGAGGTTCCCAGAGTCTACATCCTTCCTTCAGATATTACCAACTTCCTGATTAACTCGGTAATCAGTAATATTCTCAAGAAAGACTCATCCGAGCATAGTATCGCATGATAACTATTTCCGGATTACTCTGTCATAGCTTTTGCACTACACCTAAAAGGCCAAGATGGGTTTGGTACTCTACGGTCCTCGGTTTCAGCAGGCTTCCAGGTCAAAAGTAGTATGTCTTCCCGATTACTCGGTAAACGACACTACAGTCAAAGGGGCCTCCACTGAGTGGGGGATGTCATGCATCCTTTTTTGGGATTACTCTCGCAAAGTTAACATAACTATACCGCCCGTCCTATCTTAAAGTTTGCCCAAGTCCGGGTATAGGACTTATGAGTAATCACCAAGCACCCTGAAAACCAGGAAAATCCAGACAAACATACATACAACATATAACACAAAAAACAATAATAACACATATACAGATATAAACAAAGATAGGCTTAACCCACTTAGGGATGGACCAGCAAGAGGTCAATCTTTCCCCAGTGAATTCGCCATTTTTCTGTAGCGGTAGAAATGTTCGAGACTAAGCCATTGGATTGACTAGACTTTGTACAGATCAAAATAAAAATCGCCACCGTGCTTTATTGTTTCCAAAGGAATGGAAAAAGAGCAAATAACCCAAAAAGAGGGGGAAAGATTAAAGGTAGGGGTTGGTTATGCAAAAGGAAGGTATTAGCACCCTAAACATCTATGGTACTCCGCAGGAACCTCTTTGTAAAATATGTATATTTTGGCTATGAAAAATGTTGTATATAAAAAAATGGATGGTGGAGGTGAGAAAAGAAATATATTTATTTTATAGTTTTTGCACCCGCCGCGGTTTTGAACCTTTAGTGCCTACGTAACACCTTTTCGTGAAATAGGGGATCAGGGAACACGTAGTTCCTCTTTTAAAAATTTAAAACACATATGTGTTGGTTAATTTTATGAGATAAAACATCATCGTCATTGTCCGTGTGGAAAACATACCTACTACCCATAATCATGAGAAAGGAGAATTTTCATCATCTCAAAGTGGAGGATGTGGCTTGGATTTTAAAATCAACAATGCCTCACTCAACACCCAAGTGGAAAATATCTCTCTTCACTACATATTGTAGAAGTATGGTTGTTTGCATCACTACAAGGATTGACAAGAGTTCAATCTTTTTTGAGAAAAGTTTAAAGATAAAAGCCAAAATGGAAAAATGGTTTGAAATGAGATTGATTGGCTTTTAGTCTTCTCACAAAATGTCGAAGTATTATTAAGTTGATTAGGGTTTATTTATAAAGATGTTTGAAAATGCATGGACCTAAGTCCAAGTTTATTATGAAAGTGGTTCAAGTTTAAAACAAGAAGAGTTTTCAAAAGGAGGGAGAGAATTTTTGAAATTAAAGAAGATGGGAGGAGAAGAAAGGACTATCCTAAAGCATAAGGTAAAAGCTAGAGATAAGAACCATCTAACCAACAAGAAGCCAAAATATGACATTATGAGCCAAGATAGAATTCCCATTCCTTGGATTGAAACCAATCAGGCCAAATAAATACTAAACCTCTTGAGAGAACCAAACTTCAAGTGTATTAAGTCTTCACGAAAATTGGGCAGAGTAATAGCTGTATACGGGTGAATTCCAGATCACAAACAAAGAGTGTAATCACAAAAAAACCTGCACACAAAAACAAACAAGTAACCCAATGTCTTGAGGTAAACCTCAAGAACTCCAAACAAAATAATTAGATAAGATCACAAGGTCTCCAAGATAGGCCAAGGTTTCTAATCCTAGGTCCAAGAAGAGTCCCATGCTCCATAATGCCAAGGATAGTAACCAAATAGTCCAAGTACCATTAAAGGTTTTTTAGGGTTTATGTTGATTATTAAGTATTTTAAAAAGGAAAAGAAAAGCTCAAGTGAGCAAAGTAAAAATGACTAGAAAGTAAATGCTCAAATGAGCAAAGATGAAAATAGCATGAAATGTAAATGCTAAAAGTAAATGGTACATAAAGCATAAAAAAGAATAAAAGCATAAAGTAAAACAAGTCAATAATTAGTGGTTAGTTGGATGAAAATATTGAAACTTGCATTTGTAACTCATTAGAGGATTGGTAGAACCAAAGCCTCCACACAACAAGTTGTATTTGCTTTTTGTCAAGTATATCATCCATTTGGAATTCTCACAAGTTCCATTTAATGATCAACGATGTTTAAGTGACCCACGTTGACCAGAGGTGTTGTAGATCCATTAGAGGATTGGTAGAACCAAAGCCTCCACATAATGAATCTCAAAGTTATTGGATCAAAGAGATCAAATTAACATACTTGGGCTTGCAAACATAATTTTAGGCCACGAATGATCATTTATTCGAATCGGGACAAAATTTAGCGCTATGTTAAGCAATCGTAAGTGGACTTATATAGAAGTCGCACCTATTTTGAGGCTGATCAATAGCAATCTATGCACCATTTGTTTTGAGACATGATATAGAGATCATGCTCCAATAACATTTAGTGCAATAAGAAGAGGATGAGATGAAGAGGGATGGGGAAAAAATATACAAACCACATTTGAATTAAATTTTAATCAAACTATTATTAAAATCATTCATCCAATCTTGTGGAGTTAAACTCAACACCATGGATCCAATGATATTAATAAAGTTCATGATCCAAGATCAGCCAGAAAATAGTCACAAAATAATATTACATTTTAATATATACAAAAGGGTTAAAAAAAGATGTTTAAAAATAGAAAATAAAGAGAAAAATATCAACTATGTTCAAATTTCTCAAGAAATAAAAGTTAAGACCATAGAAAAATCAGAAAAGGGCTCAAATAATTTTACAAATTTTTTGGTAATTTTTTAAAGTCAGAAACTATTTTTAAAATTAAAATAAATGGTTAAAATAAACCAAAAATGATTTTAAAAAAATAGTAAAGTCAGAAACAATAATAAAATAAGGTCACCAATATTTGTCACAATATCGTTGGGATCATTCCATAATTTTTTTTAGAATTTTAAAATGTATAAAAGTATTTTTAAACATTTAAAACAAATCAAATAAAGTGTAAATTTATAAAAAAATACCAAAACACAAAATTAAATTGTGAAAAAATAAAAATCAAAAATAGAATAATCAAAAATATTTTTCATAACTTTTTCAGATTTTTGGACTAAAAATGAATTTTCTATGATTTTTTTGAAATTTTAAACAACTAAAATATAAAAATCAGAAAAAGAAAATAAAAGTAAAATATGTGGACCATTGGATGAGAGTCAAAACGCGTTAGTAATCAAATCCAACAGATCTGACGCGCTATGCATATCATGGTCATTAGTGAATAATGTACAGAATCATTAATTAAATCAGATTTAAAAAAAGCAGATAGCGCGCCTTCATTGGATGGAAGTTGACACGTTGGTCATCTTCAACCTCCAGCCAACACGAATTGCAGGTCTCTCAAACTGTAAAATCAGAAGCTCAGACCTATTCCATTCGCTTCGTCTCTTCAAGACGAAGACAACCACACCCTCGCGCCAAATTTATATAAACTGTAGGTCAAGCAATTTGGAAGGAAAGTTTTGAAAAGGGATTTGAAATTTCACGTACAAAACGTGTTTCTAGTAAGAAATAAGTGTTGCGACTAGAACCAGGGCAATGAGAGCATCACAATGATAACAGAGTTTGGAAGAATTGATGAAGGAATCTACCTATTAAAGTTGAGTTGTAGAGCTCTGAAACTGGACTTCTATGGAGTAGTATAGGGCACGATTCTCAAATGTAATTATATGGTTAGCTTCAGGAAAGATCAAGGAAGGTCAATTGATAGAAAAATTAGATTGAAAAAGGCTCGAGAATGGATTTTGAAGTTACTGAATTCTGAGTTGTGGAACAAGTTTGGCAGGGTGATTCTGGCTATCCAGGCTTTAGAAAATGAATGGGATAGTTCATGTATTTATAGGAGAAGAAAATGGGATCAAAAGAAGAGTGAATGATGCATTTTGGAGGGAATTCGTGCAAACCTGATGCACGAGTGAAGTGTGATCTAAACTTCACCAAAACTCATCCAATTCTTGCGTTTTGATACGCTAATCCACTTGGGAAAGTTGGCTAATCATGTTTAGACCCAAAACGTGTGCTAATTTGAGGTTTAGAGGTTGTAACATGAAATTTAAATTCTGACTTGCAATGAAACTTCAATTCCAAGTTACCACTTTTGAAATACTGGCATTCTTAGCTCAATGGGTCTTAAGGCATGATTGTTGATGCTTTAGAAAGATGAGGTCACAAGCTTTGCAATGGAAAAAGAATGGAGTTAAATGGATGCTTGAACTGAAAGTTGTATTGAGTCAAAGTGTAAGATAAAGGGTTAACTTTCCATACTTAGAAATATTTCAAATTTTTCTTCAAAAATGACCTATAATGTCTTGCATCCAAACATGGCCTTCCACTTGGAATTTTCTCTTGACCAAAAAAGATGGCATGAAGTAGATCTTTTGAATGATATTTTGAAACTTCAACCATTCAAAATCTAAAAAATTTGAGAGAGTTATGAATTGTTGAAGTTGGAAAAAAATCATAAAATGACCTATAATCTTTTGTATCCTTAAGGCAACTTCCATCCATTTTCTCCCTTTGCACATAAAAGAAGGCATAAAATTCACATCTTCAAGATCATTATGGAAAAAGAACGGACTCAAGGTGATAAAAATTAACCAAGTTATGATCATTTGAAGTCACACATGGAAAAATTGGAGATTCATCTGGAGGACTTGTAATCTTTCTTCCTCATCAAGTCTCTTCCTCATGAAAACTCCTCAGAACTTTTGAAGTGATTTGTTAATAACCCTTTGAAGAGAAGAATTTCTTTGGAATCACTCAAAAATAACAAAAGATGAGCAAGATATATTCCTTTGAAATTCAAAACCCTAGCTCTTAGATCAAGAAAAATGCCTTGAGGAACTTTGACAAGCTTGAACAAACTTCTTGTACCAACATTCTTGCTTTGTGAATATAAGTTGTTGAGGATGATAATGAGGACTCATAGCCACCAAAACCACTTCCATATCTTGAAAATTGATAGAAATATGCTCTTGTGACCAATAGGAACAAGGCCTTGTCCAAACATGACAACTTCTCCAATCAACCCCTTGTACTTTTCAACCAAATTTGATAACCTTGGAATGTGGTGAACCAAAATAACCTTGCCATGCCATTTCTTCCAAAACAAATCCAATGGTGAGGTTTGAACTTCTCATGCTTTATTGACTAGGGAATGGAAATAAACTCATGAATCCATGGGGTAACTTATTGAATCTCATTGTCTTTACCTACATGGATAACAAGCAAGACAAACCAACATTGCATTTTATTTAGTTAAAAGAATAAATCAAGACAAAAATATTCATGACCAAAAAATAACATAAGTCAAGGTGCTTGGTGATTCCTCAAAAGGGCAAAGCTAAATGTAGGGAGGGGAACCAAGAATCCTAGTGTGATCTTATTGTGAATGAATTAACATGGTATGATGAAGGAATCTTAGGGGCAAAAATTTGGGTACAACAGACTGAAAGTAAATTTGCGAAAATTAAACCCTAATTAATCTATTACAAACCGAGGGTAGTTACATTAATAGTGAAAAAATAATCGTACGGAAAAAAAAATTACGCGCGAGAATCAAAAACTGGAAAAAGTTTAAAACCCTAAAAAAACCTAATTTGATCATTAAAATATTTTTTGTGAAAAAATATTTGAATTTAACCTAATTTATAATTGATTTTAATTAATGAAAAATAAATTAAAGTTGAAGAAATTAATTTATTTACAAAAATTAATTTATATAAAAAAAACTAACCTATTTTTTTGTGATTTTGATTTTATGATTTTATTAAAAAAAATTGATTAACAAAAATAATTAAACAAAATAATAAAAATAAAAAAACTAGAAAAGATGAGAAATTAAGCCTGAGGGGGTGTATGCCCAAATTGGAGGTGATGTTGTTGAATTCTGTTCCAGGCCCAGTTAGGTTGGCCGATCACCAGCGTTGGATTCAGTGAGAAGCTTTCCAAGAGAGTCAACTATGCGCATGCATGCTTGAGGCATTGGATCTGGATAGTGAATGATCTAATAATGATGATACTGAGGCGTATGGTGCACGTACATGTGAAGAAACCACTGAATCTGCAAATAGTTATTAAGAAAAATAACATGTAGGAGGCAGGGATTGAACCTCTGACCTCCTACACGTGCGCCTTGCAAAGCCTTGCCTCTTGCCACTGAACCATTTGCTTCATTCATTAATACACACGCATAACATATATTATATAATATGCAAAGTCAGTTTTATAAAAAACGCGCAAAAATTCAAATGGGCCATTCAGGATCTGCCACGCCTTCATCTTCTTCGCTTAGATTGTTGTCTTAGGTAAAGACTTTTACCTACGAACATTTGCCATAGCTATAACCATGGTACTGGTACGTGCAATTTCTGAAGGTATTGATGTGTGGTAAGGGTCCAGAGAGCTCCCAAAGACTTCCAAGAATGAATTGTTGGCCTTGAAACACCTTGAATCTCCTTGTAGAAAGAAATATGATTCTCACTTTTTGTCCAAAATTGGAGTTTTTGTTCTTCCAATTCTCACGACAAATCCTTGTTTTCATGCTTTGGAAATGTTGCCTATATATAATAAAAACAATTAGGTTAACAAAATTGTATTTAATCTTTGCAAATTGTTGAAAAAGATTTGATTTTTTTGCCTTGTATGATTTGTTTCTAAAACAAACCAAATCATGATCTTTTCCAATCAATTAGCCCTTGCACGAATTTTCCTGATTTGCTAGCTGTTCATGGACTCATAATATGCTCACAACATCAAATCTTTGATTTTATTTGATTATTCCACTATTTAAATTGATTTATTTTGATTTAAATGAATCAAAAATCAAAATAAATAATAAAATAATGAAATAATAGGTGGGTAAGCTCAGGGGTCGTGGGCCATCTTAGGAACAAGTTTCAAATAAGAAAAAATGGGCCCATTTGGAAGAAAAAAAGTCATTTTGATCAATGTTGACTTCATGCACATTTCCAAAAATTGGTCAACTTTAGCAATGCACATCTCTCTCATTTTTGACCCTAAGAAGGTGTTCTTGGACTTTTTAGAAATCTTAGGATGTCCTCTAAACAACCATTTTGGTTTCATCTCAATTGGATCTTCCATGTTCATGTAAGGAGCTTTGACCCAAAAGGTGTTTTTGTTGACTTTTTGAAATGACCTATAATGTAGGAACTTGTATCTTTTGATTGAGGCATTTCTTGACCTTGAGGGCTGAAGAGAAGTTGTAAGGAATTGGATTCCATTCAAATGAGCCTTGGATGAGAAATTTCTGATAAAGCATGAGAAAGTTATGCTTGGTCAAAGTTTGGTTGACTTTTCCTATAGAAACCCTAAATTGCCATTTTTTTACTTTTGATGAGTTAGGAGCGTTTCTTGAGGAATCATGATCAACCCTTGATCAAATGATGAATGTTACTTAAAAATTTGATGTTGACCAAAATTCTTGAAGTTTGGTTGTATTTGGGCCATAGTTGACTTTTGACCTAGTACAGTTGATTTTCAAGCATTTGAGCAGTTGACTGAGCAAACTTGTTGTGCAAGGCATGAAACTTCGCATAGATGATCTTGAGGAAATATTAGGACAATGGAGACAATTTGGGACCCTTGGGACTCAACCATCTTGCTTAAATTGCAACCTTAGTTTGAGGCTTATTGTCTTAGGAGGAGGATTTGTCTGGTTAATCCTTAGTCAACTTGAGCAATTGAGGACCTCTTGGGGCATATCTTGTGTGAAAATGGGAGGGAAAATTTTTGGGTACAACAACTGCCCCTGTTCAATCTTCTTAAACCTGATGATGTAGATTGGCCGATCTGCCTTTCGTGATCTGAAGGTGGAAGATGATTGAACACTAGAGTGCCCAGAAATTTCCACTCGTCTGAAATGATACTTGAATGTGTAGGTGATATCGGGAATGGGCTTACATATTCCATTTGGAGAAGATGACGGAGGATTGTCAGAGATGGGCTTAAAGATGCCATCCGGAGAATGATGATTTCGTGAGATATTCCTTCGTGGGAATTCCTGTTCCTGTTGTTGAGGAGGACTTCGCCGGGGAATGTTGATTTATGTCCTGGGAAATAGAGTCTAGGAGCTTCGGTTGTCCATTACTCTACTAGGGAATTAACTCTTGATTGATGAGACAAAAATAAGTTGTTATCTGGTCGGGTCTGGGTTTTAAGACGACTTACTAGGGAATATGAAACCGACTGTATCTGGTTTGGTCCAGGTTTTACAGTGTTGTAAACTGTTGTCCAGAGATGAAAGAGAAGGAAACCTATATAGGGATTTCTCGGGACACGTCCATGTAATACTGCGTCAAGTAATTCATGAAAAGGATCTCGGATAGTAGGGCTATGAGAAGGAACCTGGGTAGTAGGGTTACCTCGAAATAAAGCCTGGGTAGTAGGGTTGCTTCAGAATAAAGCTTGGGTGGTAGGGCTGTGAGAAGGAACTTGGGTAGTAGGGTTACTTCGAAATAAAGCCTAGGTAGTATGGCTATGAGAAGGAACCTGGGTAGTAGGGTTACTTCGAAATAAAGCCTGGGTAGTAGGGCTATGAGAAGGAACCGGGGTAGTAGGTTTACTTCAAAACAAAAGCCTGTGTAGTAGGGCTATAAGAAGGAACCTGGGTAGTAGGGTTACTTAGAAATAAAGTCTGAGTAGTAGGGCTATGAGAAGGAACCTGGGTAGTAGGGTTACTTCGGGATAAGTCTGTGTAAAACTTCAGAAGGAACCTGGGTAGGGTTACTTCGGGATAAGTCCGTGTAAAACTTCAAAAGGAACCTGGGTAGGGTTACTTCGGGATAAGTCCGTGTAAAACTTCAGAAGGAACCTGGGTAGGGTTACTTCGAGATAAGTCCGTGTAAAACTTCAGAAGGAACCTGGGTAGGGTTACTTCGGGATAAGTCCGTGTAAAACTTCAGAAGGAACCTGGGTAGGGTTACTTCGGGATAAGTCTGTGTATAACTTCATAAGGAACATGGGTAGGGTTACTTCAGGATAAGTCCGTGTAAAACTTCAGAAGGAACCTGGATAGGGTTACTTCGGGATAAGTTTGTGTAAAACTTTAGAAGGAACCTGGGTAGGGTTACTTCGGGATAAGTCCGTGTAAAACTTCAGAAGGAAACTGGGTAGGGTTACTTCGAGATAAGTCCGTGTAAAACTTTAGAAGGAACCTGGGTAGGGTTGCTTCGGGATAAGTCCGTGTAAAACTTCAGAAGGAACCTGGGTAGGGTTACTTCGGGATAAGTCTGTGTAAAACTTCAGAAGGAACCTGGGTAGGGTTGCTTCGAGATAAGTCTGTGTAAAACTGTTTTTGGAAGTCAGAAGAAACCCCTGTAAGATTGCTTCATGTTGAGCCCGTGTAAAGCTATATTTGGAAGTTAGGAGAAACCCGTGTAAGATTGCTTTATGAAGAGCCCGTGTAAAGCTGTATTTCAGAAGGAGAAGGAGAAACCCGTGTAAGATTTCTTCGTGAAGAGCCCGTGTAAAGTTGTATTTGGTCGCGTAGATAATTACTCTGTTTAGTTTCAGGAGCTAATCTTGAACCTGTTGGAAATTGTTGATGATAAATATTTGTTGATTGATCTTTCCTGAAAAAGTAAAGCGTTAGCTGTATGTAGTGTCATGAAGTATGAAATGCATTGTGTAATGATGTTCTCAAAATAAATGAAATGGTGTCGTATGCATTTGTACTGCATATGCTATGACGTTTGTAGAATGATGTATGAATGCAATATGTGAATGTATCAGTTATTCCATTGCAGCGTTGTTGAATTAGGGAAAATAAATCTCTGATTGCAGCTGGCAATGAAGAATGTAGGTCTTCAGATTTTGTTAAAGTTGAACTGCTGGAAGACGATCTTCCGCTGCTAGAGGAATAAACTTTGTTGCGGAAGGAAATCTTTGTGCACTGCCTGAGGATTTTGTGAAATCCTATTGGGGAGTCCTAAGAAGTTTGACGACTTCATTGGGGAAAACCTGGTGTCGGAGCAGTAGTTGGAAATTCCTGTTTTTTCGTGGATACAAGAACACCTGACACCACTAGGCTATAAACTGAGGATATAGCGGCGACCTTGTGTAAGATGCCCATGCCTCTGTACCTGCTGGAGAAAGTACCTATGGACACTTTATGGATGGTTGAGTGGCATCCCAACTCCTAGGGTGCTTGGTAAATGTTGATCAGGATGATAAACCTTCTACTGACTAAACAAGTGACGAGATGACGGAACATAGTCGTACGCTTTAATCCCTAACTTTTTCCTAGACTGTCTTTTCAGATTTTCAGTCCACTGGGATACCCTTTTTTGCTCAAGCCGCCTTTTCAGGTTTTTGACTTGTCGGGTGTACAGATTTTTGTTTTTATCCCTAATTTTTTCCCGAACCCTTTTGGTTCGCCGGGATGCCCTTATTTTTTCCTAGGCCAGTCAACCTAGCGGGTCCTTGTTCATGCGTAGTGTTTCCCGACTACGTTTGTGTTCACCAGGTACGGAGAATTATCACTGTCCCTAGTGGTAAGTGTTTGCACACTGCCAAAAGATGTTTGTTTGATCGTACAGGATTTGTTGCTGGAATTCATGCCCAATGTCCCAAGAGATTCAGATGGAGATCTGCCCTTGGCTATTTGGAATCTTTAAGAGATTCCTTGAATCTTGACTTGACTGCCCCAGATGATGGACAATGATCATGCCGTGCCCCTTTCTTTGGAAGTGTTTTTCCACTTAGGTGATCCTTTTCATTGAGAAGGTTTTTGTTCACTGAATATTCATTGTGTGAATTTCTCTGCCATTTGAATAATTAACCATGTGTAAACAATGTTATTTAAAGAATGCAAAACTCATGTTTGTCTTGAAAAAAAATTTTGAAATGTGTTTTGTGTAGTGAAACAAAATTTGCAATAATGTGATATCAACTCAGGATTCGTAGCAAGTCCTACAGGAGTCAGGATACCTTTGTAACAGTATGCTCTCAAACTAACCTATGCTTCAGCTAGGACTTTTAAGGGTTGTAACCTGGCATGGTTTATGATTTAAGAAACAAAGGATAAAGGCTCAAAATTTATTTGTACCCACCCATTCTTCGTGATGTTCTTCATTCCTATGCTCAGTTAATTGTGCATTTGGAATCCCAATTGAGTTTGGCATCTTATCCTTGATATTCAGGTGATAGTTCAGCAATTGAACATTTGTTTTAAGAAGGCAGCCATTTTTGTAACCTTTTCTTTTTTGTCGAGAATTTGTAGTAACCTCTTTTTTTTATTTTTCTATCCCTGTCTTTTGCCTGAACTGTTTCTTTTGTGATTACAGTCAGCGGGATGCCCCATTTTTTTCTTAAGTCTCCTTCATAGGTTTTGACTTAATGGGCTTTTATTTTGAGAGATAATGATTGCCTACTCTTAATGATTACGTGGAACCGTCACCATCTTTTGGAGAGCATCTTCTACACTATTTGTCGTGTATGAAGGGAAAGTTAGCGATTGAATGCACATCTGAATTAACTGAGGAAACTACCCGGCCACAGGTTATGATTAAGGGTTTTAATTTGTGTGAAAAGAAAACTCCTATTTCTTAGGCTCAAAGGGGTTGACTAGGTATTATCTTCCTTATAACTCCATTGTTTGGGATTTGAAACAACGCATGTACATCGTCAGCAAGGTCTATTCAAAAGCACACTGTATGGATTGTGGTATTGTTTTCGTCATCCTCCCTCTAAAGGCTTAGAGCTTTTGATCGAGAGTTGAATATCACAAAAAGGAAGTATAAAGCAGTTTAAGCATAATGAAAACAAATTAATTCAATACAAACATGTGTAATGCATTAATAAAATAACAAAGTTTTGACATGACAATAATTGTTTGAATAAACAAAGAAAAATACAACTTGAGCATTCAAATGAACAAAAATGCTTTCACTCCTAGCCATGATTTGGCATGGGAGCAGTGATCATATTTGGGAGTCTCAGGAGGGTCGAACTCAATCTCCTTGGCGTCAATCATATTCTGAATCTTGTATTTCAGCGCCCAACAACCGTTAGTATCGTGCCCTAGACTGCCAGAATGATAGGCACACCTTGCATCAAGATTGTAGTTAGGAGAGGAAGTCTTGGGGTTTGGATGAGGGCCTATCACCATAATCAGATTCATCTTCAACATGTTTTTCAATGCTTGTGACAATGGCATGTTGATTTGGGTAAACTGTCTCTTAGGCTCGTCTTGCCTTCGCTGATTACCCCGTTGTTATGGTCGTTGCATGCGTGCCGAATTAAAGACCAGCACTGCCCCCACAGACTGGTGGTAGTCTATCTTATTACACCCCTTCTGGCCGTGCACAGTATTAGCTTCCCTCTTACCACCAAATGGCTTCTTCTCAGCATTAGAAGATACAGCCATCGGGATCTTCCCGCTCCTGATACCACTTTCGATCCTCTCTCCAGTCAGAACCATATCTGTGAACCCGGATGAGGAACTCCCAATCAACAAATTGAAGAACGGACCTGTCAGATTACCCATGAACATGTCCACTATTTCCCGGTCAGTTAGAGGAGGTTGAACCCTACCAGCTAGATCCCTCCATTTTTGCGCATATTCCTTAAACCCTTCTCTCGAGCCCATGGACATATTCTGCAGTTGCACTCGAGTTTGTGCCAGGTCAGCATTGTATTGGTACTGCTTGTAGAAAGTAGTAGCCAGGTCTTCCCAGGTATGGATGTACGTTCCTTCTAGCTGATAAAACCAATAAAGTTGAGTGCCAACCAAACTTTCTTGGAAGAAATGGACCCATAACCTTCGATCGGCAGTGTGAGGCTGAATCTTTCTGACATATGACCTCAAGGGAAGCTTGGGACAGGAAACCCTGTCATACTTAGCAAATGTGGGAACCTTGAACTTTGGTGGGATGACCATCCCAAGAACCAAACCTAACTCTTCGAAATCCAAATCGGGCACCCTTTGGATCTCCATGGCATTGAGTCGATCCTCCTGTTGTTTGTATTTTTCATCAGCAGGAGGATACTGCTCCTCATCATAGTCAGGTTCATCTTCTTCAAACGTTATATTTTTGTCTCCTTCATCTAATTCCTCATATTCTTCCTCTTGATCACCTCCTCCCTTTGATGGGGTTGCAAAATCTAGAGCTCGATTAGTTGTCCTTCTTCTTCCCACATTCGAAACACGAATTGGTTTCTTTGCCCTCTTAGCCTTCTTTTTGACAATCAGAGCTTTCAGGTCTTCTTGCCCCTGGGTCAGCGCCAGGAACATTTGTTGAAACTGGGCATTTTGAGTCTTAAGGTCTTTGATTGTTTATTCAAGAGACATTTCTTTTGCTGAAATAAACAGCGAAGAAATGAGAAACCTGTACTGGAAGACCTGTTATGCAATGATGTGTATGATATATGTATGCAATGTTTTCAAGGATATCACGGGGTAAACAAGAAATGTCAGAAGTTGAAATTGTGCAGCTTTAATTGAAGAACTTAGTATTGTTGAGAGTCCTTCTACAAGAGTCAAGCTCACCATATCAAGTGGGTCATAGCCCCTGACTCAATTTATCGTGTTTTAATTTTTTGACGACATTGGCTAGAGGAAAATAAATCCCCTTGCCCCTTGCCCCTTGCTAGACGTCTGGTTCATCATAACCTGCATCACAAACCCTTGAGATCCTTGAAATGGTTAAGGAGATGATATGTTATGGCATGATGGTATGATGTATATGCTATGCGTTAAGGAAAAATGTAAGGTGACAAACACAACCCTGCAAAGAATTCAAGTTGTTAGACAATGAAGGCAAACAAGTCACACAAGCAGACTTAGGTTTAGGCTTGCATGGGTTTTGTAGGTAAGTACCCTCTTGAATTTTAGTTGGTTTCAAACCTGTCTTAGAAAAGTAATCGGGCTCTAAGGATTCTCAATATCACTGATCATCCTTTATCGGGCATTGTTTCAGCTCAGGCAATCTTTTCTTGTGGCCGAAGTATCCTGAAAGTCTAATCTCAATGAGTGTAGCATCGACTATTAACCAATCCTCAGCTTTATACTGAGGCCGGCTATCTGACTACTTTCTAATGGCCAAGTTTGTTCAACTAAGGTTCTAAGGTCATTTAGTGCTTCACGACACCACGTGGCGACCCTGTATTCTCCTCGTTTTAACACGAAGGATACCGGTACCAACAAAAGTGTCACACTAACACAACCATCGCTTAAACCATATCGGTCTATGATGTACAGTCTCCACGATCTATTGTTGTTTACCTAAAAAGTGTCCCCGGATCCGGGTGTATGATCTTTAACAATACCCAAGCAAAAACCCTTAAAGATAAAGCAAGCAAAACAAACAAGAAAGCAATTTAAAAATGACCTAGATCCTAAGGTATACCCCAGTTTATTAATTATCCCCAGCAGATTCTCCAGTTCTTTGATACAGTGGCAGAACTGACTGTTTTTTGTTACTACTGGTTTTGCGTTTTTTGTTCGCAAATGTACGGTAAGCAAGAGTCGCCACCATCTTTTATTTTATCCAACAAAGGAAAAGGGAAAAAGAACAGAAAAAAACCTTTTTCGAGATGTTTCTGAGTATGGGGGTAGATTATAGAAAGGGAAGGTGTTAGCAACCTTTCTATCCATGGTTTTCCATGGGCTCTTAGGTACTTGCTCATTTTTAAATTGCTTTTGTATGTGTTTTGAAAAAGCTTTGAAAATTCCTTAGTGTAAAGTTTCACTTTATGGTAACCCTTACGTCAGTCCTCAAGAGTGTGATAAAGTATTTTGAAAGCTTTTGTTTGAAAAGTGTTTGAAAGTGTGTAAAAAAGATTGTTTGAGCAAGTACCTAACAATTATCCACCTACTCGAAAAAAGACTGTTCTTTTCCTCATATCCTTGAGACAGTGTTATCCTACTATTAGTGAGTAGGTAACCCTAGTCGTTGGATGTTGAGGGACAATCGAAAGGGACGTAATGGTCATTGAAGGCAACATTTAAGGATACCTTAGCATTTCGAAGGGACTATCATCATAAGATCATTTCTCGTAGGCAACTCGAGAGACAGTAAGGGACTATGATCTTGATGACGACTTTTGAATTGAGGGTCTTTGTTAAGATATCCCTATGTTCGAGGGATATGACCATTGTTTCCGAGGAAACCAAGTAAGGAATACCCTAGGGTGCAAGTGTGCAGCAGTGTTTGTTTTAAGATATTTATCTTGAAGTTAAGTGATCTACCGATTGATTGATTAAGCATACAAGCCTAGGTTGCTAACAATTATATACAAACATAAGATATAAAAGCGAGAAAGTAAAAAGAGTCCTATGCTATTACAAGGCTTTTGCACAAATACATAAAGAATTGACTGAAAGTAAATTTTCCGAAATTAAACCCTAATTAATCTATTACAAACCGGGCGCGGTTACATCAATAGTGAAAAAATAATCATACGGCAAAATTAATTATGCGCGAGAATCAAAAACTGGAAAAAGTTTAAAACCCTAAAAAAAACTAATTTGATCATTAAAGTATTTTTTGAAATTTTTGTGAAAAAAAATTTGAATTTAACCTAATTTCTAATTGACTTTAATTAATGAAAAATAAATTAAAGTTGAAGAAATAAATTTATTTACAAAAATTAATTTATATAAAACAAAACTAACCTATTTTTTCGTGATTTTCATTTTATGATTTTATAAAAAAATTGATTAACAAAAAAATAAAAATAAAAAAATTAGAAAAGATGATAAATTAAGCCTGAGGGGGTGTAGGCCCAAATTGGAGGTAATGTTGCTGAATTCTGTTCCAGGCCCAGTCAGGTTGGCCCATCACCAGCGTTGGATTCAGTGAGAAGCTTGCCAAGAGAGTCCACCATGCGCCTGCAAGCTTGAGGCGTTGGATCTGGATAGTGAATGATCCAATGATGATGATACGGAGGCGTATGGTGCACGTACGTGTGAAGAAAACATTGAATCTTCAAATAGTTATTAAGAAAAATAACATGTAGGAGGCAGGGATCAAACCCCTGACCTCCTACATGCACGCCTTGCAAAGCCTTTCCTCTTGCCACTGAATCATTTGCTTCATTAGTTAATACACATGCATAACATATATTATATAATATGCAAAGTCATTTTTATAAAAAAAACGCGTAAAAATTCAAATGGGCCATTCAGGATCTGCCACGCCTTCATCTTCTTCGCTGGGACTGTTGTCTTAGGTAAAGACTTTTACCTACGGACGTTTGCCATAGCTATAATTGTTGTACTGGTACGTGTGATTTCCCTTGTATGATTTGTTTCTAAAACAAACCAAATCATGATCTTTTCCAATCAATTAGCCCTTGCACGAATTTGCCTAATTTTCTAGTTGTTCATGGACTCATAATGTGCTCACAAAATCAAATCTTTGATTTTATTTGATTATTCCACTATTTAAATTGATTTATTTTTATTTAAATGAATAAAAAATTAAAATAAATAATAAAAATAATGAAATAATAGGTGGATAAGCTCAGGGGTCGTGGGCCATCTTAGGAACAAGTTTCAAACAAGAAAACATGGGCCCATTTCAACAACAAAAAAGTCATTTTGATCAATGTTGACTTCATGCACATTTCCAAAAAATTGTCAACTTTAGCAATGCACATCTCTCTCATTTTTAACCCTAAGAAGGTGTTCTTGGACTTTTTAGAAATCTTAGGATGTCCTCTAAACAACCCTTTTATTTTCAACTCAATTGGATCTTCCATGTTCATGTAAGGAACTTTGACCCAAAAGGTGTTTTTGATGACTTTTTGAAATGACCTATAATGTAGGAACTTGTATCTTTTGATAGAGAAATTTCTTGACCTTGAGGGATGAAGAGAAGTTGTAAGGAATTGGATTATCTTCAAAATGAGCCTTGGATGAGAAATTTATGATAAAGTATGAGAAAGTTATGCTTGGTCAAAGTTTGGTTGACTTTTCCTATAGAAACCCTAAATTGCCATTTTTGACTTTTGATGAGTTAGGAGCATTTCTTGAGGAATCATGATCAACCCTTGATCAAATGATGGATGGTACTTCAAAATGTTGATGTTGACCAAAAATCTTGAAGTTTGGCTGTATTTGGGCCACAGTTGACTTTTTACCTAGTACAGTTGATTTTTAGGCATTTGAGCAGTTGACTGAGCAAACTTGTTGTGCAAGGCATGAAACTTGGCATAGATGATCTAGAGGACATATTAGGACAATGGAGACTATTTGGGACCCTTGGGACTCAACCATCTTGCTTAAATTGCAACCCTAGTTTGAGGCTTATTGTCTTAGGAGGAGGATTTGTCTGGTCAATCCTTAGTCAACTTGAGCAATTGAGGACCTCTGGGGGCATATCTTGTGTGAAAATGGGAGGGAAAATTTTGGGGTACAACAATAGTGTACAAAGAGAAAACAACTATGTATAATAATCCCATTAAGTTTCAATTCTGCTATTGCCTCTATGTCCTTGAGTGTCTCATCACTTTGCTACTTGTCAGAAGCTGACTAGATTGATCGGTAACGTTCGAGCCCGATAGTTGATACTGAAGTCTGATCGCAAGGTGATCCAATGAGACATAGTGATACTCTTCAAATCCCTAATTTTTTCCTGGACCGCCCTTTCGGGTTTTCAGTCCACCGGGATACCCTTTTTTACTCAAGCCGCCTTTTCAGGTTTTCGACTTGCCGGGTGTATAGATTTTTTTGTATTTATCCCTAATTTTTGCCCGAACCCTTTTGGTTCGCCGGGATGCCCTTATTTTTGCCTAGGCCAGACAACCTAGCGGGTCTTTATTTATGCGTAGTATCTTTTCACTATGTTCGCATTAATAGGGTGAGGAAGGTCGTCACCATCCATGGTGGTTAGAATCATGGCTCCACCGAAAAATATGCTTTTGATCACAAATGGCCCTTCGTATGTGGGAGTCCATTTTCCCCTGGGATCACCTTATGGAAGTATGATACGCTTGATTACTAGATCACCCACTTGATATACCTGACGTCTGACCTTTTTGTTGAACGCCTTGATCATCCATTTTTGATACATTTGACGATGACACATAGCAGTAAGTCTTTTCTCATCAATCAGATTCAGTTGATCAAGTCGAGTCTGGATCCAATCATCTTCATTCAAACCCGCATCCTTCATGATCCTTAAAGAAGGAATCTGGACCTCGATAGGTAGGACAGCCTCCATACCATACACCAGAGAATAAGGTGTTGCCCCTATTGACGTGCGCGCTGAGGTGCGGTATACATGAAGAGAAAATGGTAACATCTCGTGCCAGTCTTTATATGTCACCGTCATCTTCTGTATAATTTTCTTCCTATTCTTGTTAGCAGCCTCCACAATGCCATTCATCTTCGACCGATAAGGGGAAGAATTATGATGTTGGATCTTGAATTGTTTACAGAGTTCGGTGATCATTGTATTGTTGAGATTTGTACCATTGTTTGTGATGATTCTCTCTGGCACACCATACCGACAAATCGGGTTATACTTGATAAACCGCGCCACAACATTCTTGGTAACAGTAGCAAACGAGGCAGCCTTAACCCACTTTGTGAAGTAATCAATAGCCACTAGGATGAAGCGATTCCCATTGGAAGCGGTAGGTCTAATCTCTCTGATCATGTCAATCCCCCACATTGCAAAGGGCCAGGGAGCCGTTAAGACATTCAAGGGAACCGGAGGTACATGTACTTTATCAGCATACATCTGGCATTTGTGACAAGTTCAGGAATGCTGATAACAGTCTGCTTCCATAGTGGACTAATAGTATCCTGCACGTAGGATCTTTTTAGACATGGTGTGTCCACTAGAGTGGGTGCCAAAGGTACCTTCATTTAAATCGGCCATAATCCTCTCTGCTTTGCCCTTATCTACGCACCAAAGTAAAGTAGAGTCATGGTTGCGCTTGTAGAGGATTCCATTACTGAGGAAGAACTTTGCGGAGAACCTTCTCAAAAACTTCTTATCATTGATAAACACCCCCTCAGAATATTCTCGAGATACCTCTTCACTTCATGAAACCAAGGTTTATCTGCTACTTCTTCAGTGTCAATCTCATAGCAATACGCTGGTTTATCTAACCTCTCAAAAGTGATCCGAGGAGCCTCGTTGTCCCACTTGACCTTGAACATAGACGACATAGTAGCTAGCACGTCCGCTAACTGGTTCTCTTCTCGTGGGAAATGTTCAAAGGTGACCTCTTCAAAGTGTGGAAGCAATGTTAGCACATGCTCTTTGTAAGGGATAAGATTCGGGTGCTTTGTATCCCACTCTCCTTTGATTTGACTTATTACCAAGGCTAAATCCTCAAAAATGCTCAAGAACTTGATCCTTAGGTCAATAGCAGCTTTGAGACCGACGGTGCATGTTTTATATTCCGCCATATTGTTGGTACAGTTGAAAACATAGTCTGGCGGTGAAAGGAGTATGACATTCCTCAGGAGATATGATTACGGAACCGATGCCATTGCCGAGTGCGTTGGAGGCTCCATCAAAAACCATAGTCCATCGGGATCCTTCCTCAGATCCTTCATCTGGTCCAGGTTCTTCATAGTTAGTCTCTAACATGATATTCTCATCTGGGAATTCAAAGTTCATGGATTGATAGTCATCCATAGCCTGATGAGCCAAATGATCAGCTAGTACACTTCCCTTGATTGCCTTCTGGGTCGTGTATTGGATATCGTATTCGGTCAAGATCATTTGCCATCTTGTTATTCTTCCGGAGAGAGCGAGCTTCTCGAAGATGTACTTGATTGGATACATCTTAAATGTCAACAAAGTAGTGTGGTTCAACATATACTATCTCAGTCGGCGAGCAGCCCATGCCAAAATGCAACAAGTTTTCTCAAGCAGTGAGTATCTTGTTTCACAGTCGGTAAACTTTTTGCTAAGGTAGTATATTGCATGCTCTTTTCGACCGGACTCATCATACTGCCCCAGCACACACCCCATTGAATTATCTAACACTGTTAAGTACATTATCAAAGGTCTTCCTTCAACCGGAGGCATCATAATTTGAGTCTCTTGAAGGTATTCTTTGATTCTCTCGAAGGCGGTATGGCATTCGTCATTCCATTTTACCACTTGATCTTTCTTAAGGAGTTTGAAGATTGGCTCACAAGTAGCAGTTAAATGGGAAATGAACCTGGAAATGTAATTTAGGCGTCCCAAGAAACCTTTAACCTCCTTCTCAGTGCGAGGAGTCGGCATCTCTTGTATAGCCTTCACCTTTGCAGGGTCTACCTGAATACCCTTGTCTCTGACAATGAAACCTAGGAGTTTACCATACCTTACCCCAAAGGTGCATTTGTTCATATTTAACCTCAGCTTGTACGTCTTCAACCTATCAAACAGTTTGTGTAGATGATCAAGGTGTTCTTCCTTAGTTTGAGACCTGGATATCATGTCATCAACATAGAACTTTATCTCATGGTGAATCATGTCATGGAACAAAGCTACCATGGCTCGCTGATAGGTTGCCCTAGCGTTCTTTAACCCAAACGGTATCACTTTGTAACAGAAAGTGCCCCATTGTGTGACGAAGGTTGTCTTCTCCATGTCTTCAGGTGCCATCTTGAACTGATTGTAACCCGAGAAACCGTCCATGAAGGAAAAGATCTTTTATTGCGTGGTGTTGTCAATGAGAACATCAATGTGGGGAAGCGGGAAGTCATCTTTGGGGCTTGCCCTGTTCAAATCTCTGTAGTCCACACACATCTGCACTTTGCCATCTTTTTTAGGCATCGGGACTACATTACCAACCCATTGGGGATAAAAGGTGACCGCTAAGAACCCAGCGTTGAACTGTTTCATAACCTCTGCTTTGATCTTCTTTGATATTTCAGGGCGCATACAACGAACCTTCTACTTTACCGGAGGGAAATCTTCTTTAGTTGGCAGACGATAAACCACAATATTTGTGTCTAGTCTTGGCATGTCTTTGTACGACCAGGAAAAGATCTCGACATGATCATGCAACATTCGTATCAACCGCTGTTCGACACTAAGCTCCATATTTGCACCTATCTTGACCTCTTTTTTCTCCTTTTCTATGCCCAGGTTTATTGTCTCAACTGGCTCTTCATGAGGTTGTATAGCCCTTTCTTCCTGTTGTAACAGTCTAGCAAGTTCTCCGGGTACCTTACAATCTTCCTCACCTTCGTCTTCGGCTTGGTTGATCAGATTTTCAAAGTCATAACCGGCAATAGAAGAACTGTTATCAATGGGATCCATAGTGGATATGGATCTGCATTTTGATACGTGAGTATGTGTAAGAGCATAGTTGTATAGACAAAGTAAAAGCAGAAAAGAAAAACAGAGAGCGCAAAATTTGTATGCAAAACGTCCAATGCTTTATTAATTCCATATGAAATTGAAACATGATAACCCTCACAAATAAACCATTGTGCCCTGGGTAAGACACATGGCCAAAGAGTTTATATTGTTTATTACATATCAAAAAACAAGAAAGACAATTACTTATGAATAAAAGTAATTGGTACAAAGTCTTTTGTCGTCTAGTTACTGGGTCCACCTTTGGTAGTGGGGAAGATCCAGCTACCCATGTCATTGTCGTCATCACTGTCTTCTAGAGCGTTGACCCCATGATTGTTGATGCGTAGGAGAGGTCTTCTAGCACGAGCACGTCAAACAGCCCTCTGAGCCCCTTAAGAGAAACCCAAACCAAACTTATCAGATTTGTACGGAATATCAGGGAGTTGGCCCCAAATGGTAGACCCAACTTCTTCAGTAACTGCTTTTGCATCATTGAGAGAAGCCATCTTCAAGGGAGGTTTGGTGATCTTTGGCAGATTGGTGACAGTTTCAGTTGCAGCCATAATCTGAGGCACCTCTTCGAAGTTCTGACACGGAGTCTCGATGAACTCGCCATCCATTTCTACATACCTGAAGGAATTAAAATGGCTTACCATGTACTCTTCTTCACTATGTACAATGGCAATCTTTCCTTTTACCGGGTATTTTATCATCTGATGTAGAGTGGACATGACGGCTCCCACCCCATGGATCCAAGAGTGACCCAACAAACAAGAATAAGATGGTCTGATATCCATCACGTAGAATATGGAGTCAAAGGTCTGAGAACCAACTTTGATGGGGATGTCCACCTCCCCGTGCACCATTCTTTTCGAACCATCGAAAGCCCTCACTACAATGTTGTTGGGCTTCAGAGTCAAACCTTCACAATCTAGTTTGTCCAAAGCCTTCTTGGGCAGCACGTTCAATGATGAACCAGTATCTACTAGAACATGGGCCAAAGTAGTGCCTCTGTATTCGACGGAGACATGCAACGCATCATTGTGTTTTCTCCCTCTGGGTGTCAGATCAGCGTCAGAAAAACCCAGACCGTTATCAGCCGTCAAACTGGCCACACAATTTTCAAATTGGTCAGCGGATGTTTCATGTGGCACATGGGCAGTTTTAAGCAAATTCGCCAAAGCCTTCGCATGAGCTTCGGAGCATAATAGTGGGGCTAACATTGAAATCTTAGAAGGGGTCTGCCTCAGCTGTTCGACCATATTGTAGTCGCTCTTCTTTATTATTTTCAAAATTTCTTCCATTTCCTTCTTGGAAGCCTCTGGGATAAATTCTGAATGTGCCTTCATCTGGACAGGCTCAATCAATATGTCTTTGCCCCGAGTCTCAGCCGACTCGGTGATAGGGGTGTCAACAGGGGTAATCACAAGAATTGCGATAGTAGTATCAGCAGGAACAAAAGTATGAATGATCACAGGACTAGTAACAGCTTTTGAAGGAGAAATCTCCAGGGAGAACACTCTTCCACATCTTATTATTTTGCTGGTTCCAACAATTTTTCCAATGTCGGGATCAGCATTTTCAGAAACCTGGCCTTCAACAGCCATCAGGTCTTGCTTGACGTTGTGGTAGTAGACGTCAGCCCCATAGTTCCAGGGAACAGCTTTTTCCAAGGAGTATGGGATTGGCCCTGGCATAATGATAATCAGTGGAGCCAACTTTGGAGTAGGTGTAATCCTGACGGGTCTTTTGGTGGAGACCCTGGAAGGATTGGAGGAAATGGTTATGATTGAAATATCCTTACAATAAATAGTCAGGGCGGGAGTTTTCTCAAACAAAATCTCTCTATCATCCATCAGGCGTTGAACACTTGCCTTCAATAAATGACAACCAGTCGGTAGAGATAAACATAAGTGACAACCTTCGCCATAGCCCGTAAATAAACTGGCTTTCAACAAGTTCCACTTAACGGTCATAAGAGGAGTAACAAGTTCCTTAACAACAGTAACAAACATATCATCCTCAATAGCATTAACACCACGTTCGTGCTTGGGCATAGGAGCAGTGATAATATTGGGAATCTCAGGGGCGTCAAATTCAATTTCCTTCACCTCGAGAAGCTCTTGCACCTTGTTTTTCAAAGCCTAGTAGTCATTGGTATCATGACCTGGACTTTCTGAATGGTAAGCACAGCGGGCATTTGGTTTGTAGCACGGAGACGTGGTGTTGGGGTTCTTCGGAGCTTCCCGCAAAGTTACCAGATTAAACTTCAGTAGGTGAGGAAAACTTGAGATAAAGTCATATTTATCCGGGTAAACTGTCTTACCGACCTTTATGCTTTAGGCTGATTGTTCCTTTGTTGAGTAGATGCATGTTTAGAGATCATAACAGCCCCTACCACTAGATGGTGTTTAGTTTTGTCCTGATTCCTTTGGCTATATGTGGTACTGACTTCCTTTTTCCCATAAAATGGCTTCCTTATTGTACTAGAGGATGCATCCTTTTGGATCTTACCACTCCTAATTCCAGCTTCCACTCTTTCTCCTGTCAAGATCAATTCGGTAAAGCCGGTTGAGGAGCTTCTAATCAGGTGATTGAAAAACGGACCAGATAAGGTACCCAGGAACATATCCACTAGTTGCCTAGCAGACAGGGGAGACTGGACTCTTCCTACTAAGTCCCTCCACTTCTGAGCATAGTCTTTAAATCCCTCGCTCGAACCCATAGATATACTTTGGAGTTGTGTACGAGTTGGAGAAAGGTCTGTATTGTACTGATACTGCTTGTAGAAAGCAGCAGGCAGGTCTTCCCAATTATGAATGTTGGCCCTTTCCAACTGGTAGAACCACTCTAATTGAGTTTCGGTAGACTATCTTGAAAGAAGTGGACCCATAAGTCCTTGTCAGCAGTGTGAGGCTGGATCTTCCTCATATAAGATCGGAGGTGCATCTTGGGACATGAAACCCCATCATATTTGGCGAACACCGGCACCTTGAAATTTTGCGGGATGAAAACCCCAGAAACCAAACCCAGCTCTTCAAAATCCCGCCAAGGAACCTTCTGGATTTCCATTGCACTCAGACGTTCTTCCAGCTATTTGTATTTTTCATCGGCCGAAGGGTACTTCTCTTCATTGTAGTCAGTCTCATTATCAGATTCCCTTGGACTGAGATCTTCCTCTCTTGTCTCCCCTTCTTGATTATCTCCTTCTTTTGATGAAGATGTCAGCTCAACCAGTTGCCTTAGCGGTCCTTTGAATCTCCTTCCCAAATTCACCACACCTGTTGTATTTCTTGGTTTCTTGGTCTTCTCCTTAACAATCAGGGCTTTCAATTCCTCTTGCCCCTGGCCAGAGCCATGATCATTTGTTGAAATTGTGCATTCTGAGTCTGCGGATCCTTTACTGTCTGTTCTAGAGCCATTGCTGAAATAAACAGTGAAGAGGATGAGAAATCTGCTTTGAAACCTGCTTATGCAATGATATGTATGATATATGTATGCAATGTTTTCAAGGATTTCTAAGACTTAAATTTGCTTAAACAGAAAGAGAACAAACGTTAATTGTATTAAGATGTCTTATTGATCATAATAATTCCTCTTGGGCTCACAAGGGAATAAAAATAAAACTCTGCAAGAAAAATAAGACTCAAGCTTCCCACAGGTGCATCCTCTTTGGTGCAATGTAAGTGTTTATACTCTTCTCCTCATGAAGTAACCTGGTGAGCTCTAACACTTTCTTCTCACTGGCGTAGAATTGAGTTTCAAAGGTGTCCCGTTCTTCTTTGAGTTGGATCCAGGACTTCCGTAGCTCCTCAAAATCAATTGGCATGTTAGGATGAAGCACAATCTAAGAAGTGTCACCCTCAATAATCAGCTCCATAATCATAGGTAAGATGGCAGGGTAAGGCATCATGAGACATTGAGCACGAGCTCGCACCCATTTGAGATAAGGCTCAAGAGGGATGGAATTCTTGTGCCCCAGTGTCTTGCTGTCAACTCTATTTATCATGCCCCAGGCTCGAATGAACCTCTTACGATAACCCTGAACGTCATTATCATAGTCAAATGTGATTCCTTGGACGAGTGTGTCGTGAGGACCATCCCTTCTAGCATAACCAAACTGTCGCAACGCCAAACAAGGATTATAAGTGATTCCTCCCCTAATGCCTAAGAGAGGGACATTATGGAATTCCCCACAGTTATCAATGATAGTGATACTCTCCAAGGACCGGGAACAACAATGAGTATCTGAATGTGTAAGAGACATTAACCTATGAGACCATCTCATATTCTGCTCATTTCTCAAGACAGACCGAGGTAGGTGCAAAATAAACCACCTAGCCAATAGAGGAGTGCAACACAGAAGGGCCCCTCTTCTCTTTAGAGTATGAGTATGCAGAGAGTGTAGAATATCCTCCAGTAAAGTAGGCACCAGATTATGCGACAGAAAAACCTTAACCGCATTCACATTTATGAGTTGGTCCGTGTTAGGGAATAGTACCATCCCATAGATGAGAAGGGCTAACACTTCCTCAAAATCTTGTAGATCCAAGGTATCCCAAAAATAGTGAGCTTTCTCAAATAGGAACTTAGCGGGAAATCCTTGGACACTTCTTCTGGTTTCCCAATTTGCCACTATATTACACCGTTGTAAAGATAGAGCTTGATCAATCTCTTCAGGCTTTGGGTCACTTTCCATACTATTGAATGGTGGCTGATTAAGGATAGGTACCCCCAATAACTGAGAAAACTCCTCCATAGTAGGCACTAACTGGTAATCCGGAAAAGTGAAGCAGTGGTGTAACGGGTCAAAGAGCTGGAAGAGCACCTTTAACAATTCTTTATCGAGGGTTGACGTGACTAAGTTGAGAAGTCTACCATGTTTTTCTATGAAGGGAGATCTTTCAGGAATCCTTGCTGCTAATTCCTTGAGTTTAGGATGTACTTTCATAAGGTTAACTTGGATAGTGTTGCTGCGAGCGGATGTCATATCCTACAAAACAAGACAAAGATAAGCCCTAGAAAATCCTTGAAATGGTTAGTATGATATGCCATGTTATGATGTCATGATTATGCTAAGGAATCACATATATAGCAAGCACAAGAAAATCACACCAAGACCTTAGGTTTAAGGCTTGCATGGGTTTTAAGGTAATACCCTCTTGAAGTTTAGATTGGTTCAACATGTCCTATAAATAGTAATCGGGTTCTAAGGGATCTCAATATCATTGATCTTTCCCACAAGTTTCATTCTGATAGGCGACTGACTCGCAACCAAACAAAACTCAGGAGTCAAATCTCAATGAGTGTAGCATCAAGTATCTGCCGACTTTGGGAATACACCAAAGACGGCCATCTCACTACGTCCTAATGTCCAAGTTGTTCATTTAAAGGTTCTAAGGTCAGTTGATGCTTCATGACACCATTCAGCGGCCCCGTATTCTCCTTGATTAACTCAAGGGCTACCGATACCAACCAAAGTGTCGCATCAACATAGCCATCGCTTCAACCGTGTCGGTATACCCCGCACAGTTTCCAAGATTTATTGCTACTTACCTAAAAGGTTTCCCCAGATCCGGGTGTAGGATCTATAGCAACCCAAACAATACCCTTAAAATTAAAGCAAACAAACAGTCAAAGAAGCAAAATGATCTAGACCCTAAGGTAAACCCCACTTTTATAAGTTTCCCCAGGAGAGTTGTCAGTTCTATGATACCATGGCAGAATCGGTTGTTAATACTGGTTTGCATTTTTGTTCGCAAATGTCGTGGTAAGCAAGAGTCGCCACCGGATTTTCTTTTATCTAACAAAGGAAAGGGTGAAAAGAACAAAAAAAGACCTTTTTCGAGATTTTCTGAGTAAGGGGGTAGATTATGGAAAGGGAAGGTGTTAGCATCCTTTCCATCCATGGTTTTCCACAGGCTCTTAGGTACTTGCTCATTTTGAAAATTGTTTTCGTGTTTTTGCATTTTGAAAGATTTTGTTTGCTTTATGGTAACTCTTGTATCAGTCCTCAAGAGTGTAATAAAGCGTTTTTTGAAAGTAGTTTTTGAAAAGTGTGTAAGTGTGAAAAAAGTTATTTTTGAGCAAGTACTTAAGAACTGTCTACCTACTCAAAAAAGGATGTTCTTTTCCTCCATTCCTTTAAATGGTGTTATCCTATTATTAGTGAGTAGGTAGCCATATCGTTGGATGTTAAGGGACTATCGAAAGGGACGTTTATGGTCATTGAAGGCAACGTGTAAGGATATCTAGCGTTTCGAAGGGACGTCATATAGGCAACATCAAGGGACAAGATCATTTCTCGTAGGCAACTAGAGGGACATTAAAGGACTATGATCTTTATGATGACTTTAGATTGAGGGTCTTTGCTAAGATATCCCTACGTTCGAGGAACATGACCATTATTTTCTGAGGCAACCAAGCGAGGAATACCCTAAGGGTGCAAGTGTGTAACAGTGTTTTTTTTCCATTTATATTTATCTTGCAATTAGTGACCTAACGATTATTTGATTAATCTTGTCATACACGCCTAATTTACTAGCAATTTATATACAAGCATATAAGAAAATATAAAGCGAGAAACAAAAGTTCTTACGCTATTACAGGGCTTTGGTGTAGATACATAAATAATGGGCGAAAAGTAAAGTGTGAAAATAAAAATCCTAATTTATCTATTACAAACCGGATGCAATTACATAAATAATGAAAAATAATCGTATGAAAACAATTAATGACGCGCATGAATTAAGACGGGAAAAAGTTCTAAACCATAAAATATCTAATGGCTCATTAAAAATATTTTTTGTATTTTATGAAAAAAAATTAGAAGTTTAACCTAATCTCTAACTAATTTTAAATTAAAGAAAAGGTTAAAATTTAATTAAATTAATTTGCAAAAATTAATTTTATTAAGAAAAAACTAAGTCCTCATTTTTTGTGATGATTTTCTGATTTTATGATTAAAAAAAGAATGAATAAACAAAATATAAACTAAATAAAAAGAATTAAAAAACAATTTAGAAATGGGCCTGAGGGGCGTGTGAAACCCAATTGAGGTGGTAGGTTGTTGAATTTGGTCCAAAGCCCAAATCCTGTGGCTCACAACTGCATGAGATCTAGTGGGAGGCTTGCTAAGATGTCCACCATGGTCTCCATCCACTTGGAGCGTTGGATCTGGAGGATGAGTGATCTGATGGATGAGATATTAGAGTGCATGGTATGCGTGTGTTGTACCCCAAAATTTGCCCTCTCATTTCTTCAACATTTTCTCACCACAAGACCCTTGGAGCTCAAGATCCAATTAGGGTTTGCTCTGCTCAAGACTCCTCCTTGCACTGTTGACCCAAATTAGGGTTTGAGTTTGCACAAAGATGTTTTGACCTAAAGTGCCCAAAATTACTTTCATGCTTCATATTGGACTCTCAAGTTTACCCATACCAAGTTTCAAGCCTTGATTCCAATCTTTGCCCAGTCAATTGGACAGTTGACCTAGAAATCAGTTGTATTGGGGAAAAAGTCAACTGTGGTCAATTGACAGTCAAACCTCATGAAATTTGAACCACATCAACATTATGAACTCATTTTAACCATTTGGTCAAGTTTGGATCACAATTCCACAAGAAATTTGATCAGATCACCAAAAGGGCAAAATGGTCATTTTTAGGGTTTTGACTGCACAAAGGAAATTTTTGACTGTTTGACCTAGCCAATGGCAAACCAAGCTCACATATGGACTCAAGGACCCCATGGAATTGTATTGACATGTTCAACAAAGTTCAAAAGATCCCAAATGCACAAGATTGACAGGTGAATTTTCCAGTCAATTGATCAATTTTTGACTGTATACTGAAAAGTCAAACTTTGACTTTTTGGTCAAAATCAAGTGTCAAGATTCATTTTTCATCAAAACATGCCAAATCATGAAACTTGTTCATCAAGAAATCAAAAATCACAAATTAGGGTTTGAAATGAAGAAATTTCATAATACAGAAATTTTCTAAGTTATGAAAATTCCTAATTTTTTCCTAACTTTGTCCCACTTTTACATCAAGATACATTTGGATTCAAGGAAAACTGAAAACATGAAAGTTGTAGTACATTGCAAAATCTACAACTTTGATTCACAAAGTTTCCTCAAAAGAAGCTTGTAGCTCAAGTTATGATTTTTGGAACAAGGGTGCAAAACATTCTTAACTTAGAAAAATTTTGACCTATTTTAGACAGGATTTTTGCCTAACTTCATGGCCACTTTTCACATACTCCCACTTGGAATTTCAACTTGCATTACAAAGATGGATTGTAGTATACATTCCAAGCTTTCCAAAATGTCCAAGAACTCATAAAACAACCTTGTGGTTAGGGAGAATCGAATTTGGCAATATGGGCAAAACTCACTTTGTTCATGAGCCATTTCCATGTCCATAACTTTGCATTTTTGAACTCAGCATGCTCTAAGCTAGATTACAGGCCTTTTATCTCATCCAAACTCAATAATTTAATGCAAAACCTTTGTGTCCTAGCATTATCTTGTCCATTAAGCCATTACACAAAAGATTAACCTTAATATGGAAAAAGCAATTTATCCATTTTGGTAAAGTTGCACTTTATGTCAAATTTGCAATCCAAGTGGTACAATGCATATATTTGGACACAAGATTCATAGAGATATCACACTGATCAAGACTCAAGTGTGCAGCATACTTTAGGGGCCTGCACAAGTCTAGAAAACCAACTTGCCATTTCTTGCTTAAGATAGAAGAAACCTTGCATAACTCACACCAACTCACAATTTCTGCCAAGAGAAGCTTAAGCAAACTTGTTAGACACATTCCAAACAACATAATTGAGCTAAGGCACGACCAAAACACCTTCCAAACCTCATCAAATCTCAAAACACCATTGTACTGCACAAAAACAGGGCATCCCTGCAACTTGGCTTCCATAAACATTTCCCCTCGTGCGTTTTGGCTAAAACCTTTGCAAACACATTCCCTATCACCCACTGAAGCTGTCCCAAGCATTGGACACGACCTGTAACATCCCTAACACCATTTGCCATTTTCACTTTTTCTGTTTTGCAGGTTGATTGCTATAGCTTGATTCACTTGGTTTCAAAGCAAGCTAAAGGTTGGAATAGCATCCCTGGACTTCAAGCAAGTTGTACCAATCCTCACCTTGCCTTGAAAGTGCCTCCATTTCCAGACACGATCCAAGCTGAACAGGTAAGTTCATGGACTTCTATCTCTCAATCTAGGAAGAGTTAGCTTTAAGTTTATGAATGAAAAATGTTCTACTCATGTCCCTGAAGCTATACATATCCTCACTTTCCATTTATATTGCATATGCTGAGAGAATTTAAGACCTGAACATTGACAAAAACTTAGGTTAAGAATTAGGGATGGAGAAATTCTCTCTCATTTCTGAGAGTTAAGTTAAGTTTTTTATATGTATGGAATCGTGGCTTGATGCTTGACATCTTTCATGTTATAAGTTTGTGCTAAAAGTCCAGGAATCAGGAGTTGTGTTTGAAGCAAGAAGGGCACGCGTTTTTCAAACGTTTGTCTGAAGGTTGAAGACAACCTCTCATGGGCTGGGCCTGAGATTGTTTTTCCTTTTCACACCACTGCATTTCACATGCACCCCCTGGCCCATTTTAAGTTTTATTTATCATTTTTAATTTTTTCCTTTTGATTTTGGTTCTATATTTTTATTTAAGCATGAAAAAATATTAAAATTATTTTTCTCACATTTTTTGCATTTTTTTTATTTATTTTGTTTCATTTAGGTTTTGTACATCAATAAACACAAATATCTTTTATTTAAAAATATTAAAAAACAATACAAACACATTTTATTTCTGATTTTTATTTTATTTTACCTTTTGAAAACATTTTATAGAAAATATCCTTTTTTTGAAAATATTAAATATTTTATTTTGTACATATTTAATATATTTTGTAAATAATATAAATACTAATATATTTATTAGAATATTTAGGGAAAATACAAAGAATTAATACATTTTATTTTTATTAATATTTTGACCTCAAAAATACTTTTTTTACAATATACCTTCTTTTATTTATTTTTTGTACATAATTAATAATATTGCATATATTATATAATAAATACCTTTTATTTATAAAATTAGGGTTTTACCCTAAAAGCATAAAAATACCAAAAATTAATTCATTTTATTTTTGTTTATTTAACACATAAAAAATACTTTTTACATACACATAAAAATCATTTTTGCATCTTGCATATTTATTTTATTTTATTTAAGTATTGTGCAATTAATTAATTTGTATAATTCAATTTGGATGTAATAGTTAGATTTTAATTTCTTGCTAAAATATCCCCATTTGAACATTTGTACCCCCCCATCCCATATTTGTGTTGTAATAACTTAAGACCTTTTATTTTTCGCATTTAAAAGCTTTCTAATTATGCCATGTTAGAATTAGGGTTTTGTATGCAAATCAAAAACAACAAATAGTTTGACCTAAATTCAAGATAAACAAGCATGAAAATGGACAACACTAATCACACTTGCACCCCTAGGGTACTCCACTTGTTGCCTTCTATAATGGGCCATATTGCATGTTAAGTGTCTTTGGCAAAACAAGAACCATTTAAAATGATCATAGTCCCTCGATGACGCTTTCGAAAGTTGCCTAAAAATGATCAAGTCCCTTAAAGGAAAAATTGCCCAAAGACACTTGGCACTATTGCAATCATGGTCTAAACGATGACCCGCGCCCGTCCCGTTCACATCCTAACACAAGATTGTCCACCAAATACAATGGTGGAACAAAATTGTTAAAAGGGTTAAAACATAGCAAAGATCTTTGAGAAATTTAGGGTAGATAGCTCTTGGTTACTTGCCAACTTGCAAAACAAAAACATTTGCCTATTGTTCAAAACACACATCACAACACACTTTCAAAACAACTTTCAAAAACATTGAAAACTTTTAAAAAGACATATATCTTTGTATACATTCAAACATGGATCATTACAAAGGTTGCCACCACATTGGCCTCTTTTCAAAACATTTTCAAACACACACACAAAGCACCATTTCAAACAATTGAAAATCAAGGCAAGTTGATCTAAGCAAGTAACTAAGAGCCCATGGATAACCATGGATAGAAAGGGTGCTAATACCTTCCCTTTCTATAATCTACTCCCCGAACCCAAGAAAACATCTCAAAGGTTTTTGCTGTGCTTTTTGACCTTTCCTTAGGATAAAATAAAAAGTCGGTGGCGACTCTTGCTCAACCGAAACATTTGCGAAAACAAACGCAAAACCCAAGTCAGTTCTCCCACCGTATCACAGAACTGGCGAATCTGCTGGGGAAAATTTTAAAGTGGAGTAACCTTAGGGCTTAGATCACCCTCTTGCATGACTAATTGTTTGCTTTGATTGCTTTATGTCTTGGTTCTCTTGTTTGGGCTTGAAATCCTACACCCGGATTTGGGGAAACATTCATAGATAGCAATACGTTGTGGAAACTGTGCGGCATATACCGACACGGTTGAAGCAATAGCTATATTAGTGCGACATATTTGTGAGTACCTGTAACCCTTGAGTTCAATCAAGGAGAGTACGGGGCCGCTGAGTGATGTCACTAAGCATTAATGACCTAGAACCTTACTTGACCATCTTGGCCTTTCATTAGGGGTAGTGAGATGACCGGCTTTGGTGCAGTCCGAAGTTGGTAGATACTCGATACTACACTCATTGAGGGTTGTTTTCTTGGAATATTTTGGTCGCTAGTTAAGTGGCTAAACCAAAACAATGAATAGTGAAAACAATCCAGTGATATTGAGCTCCTTAGAACCCGGTTACTATTTATAGGACAGGTTTTTAAGCCAACTACACTCAAGAGGGTACTTACCTATGAAACCTCATGCAAGCCTGAAACTAGGGTTTTGTGTGATTTGCTTGTACATATGTTTTGTGCATACATCATAAACATCATAAAGCATCATATGCATTCACTAACCATTTCAAGGGTTAAGATCTTCATCTTTGTTCTTGTTTTGTAGGTCATAGAAATTCTTCGCAGGAAAACTATCCAAGTCAACCTTGTAAGAATCCCTCCCCAACTCAAGGAGCTCACATCCAGGATTCCGGAAAGCTCTCCCTTCAGTGAAAGACATGGTAGATTGCTCAGCCTAGTCAACACTAGCATTGAAGAGGACATGGTAAAGGTGTTGTTTCAGTTCTTTGACCCCCTTCACCACTGTTTCACTTTCCCCGACTACTAATTGGTGCCCACTTTGGAGGAGTTTTCTCAACTCCTGAGAATTCCTATCCTTAATCAACTACCCTACAACGGTACGGAAAAGGAACCAAAGCCTGAAGATGTTGCTCAAGCACTACACTTGCAACCATCTGGCATCAAGGGGCATTGGGAAACTAGAAGCGGTGTCAAAGGCTTCTTAGCAAAATTCTTGTTTGAGAAGGCACAAGAGTGTTGGAATTCTTTGGACCTACAAGCCTTTGAAGAAATTGTGGCACTCCTCATTTATGGGTTGGTCCTGTTCCCAAATTCTGACCAGCTTGTAGATGTCAACGCCGTCAAAATCTTCTTATCCAGAAATCCAATACCAACTTTGCTTGGGGACATTCTTCACTCATTTTACACACGAACAATGAGAAAGAGGGGTGTTCTCATGTGCTGTACTCCTCTCCTTGCAAGGTGGTTTATTTCGCACCTTCCACAATCTGTCTTGAAGAATGACCAAGGCTTAAGGTGGTCACAACGGTTGATGACCCTTACTCACTCTGATGTACATTGGTGTTCTCGGTCCAGAGAAAATGTCATCATCGTCGATCGTTGTGGAGAGTTCCCTAATGTTCCATTACTTGGCATTAGAGGAGGCATTACCTACAACCCTTGTCTAGCTTTGAGACAATTTGGATATGAACGGAGGGATGGCCCTCATGACATGCTGATTCCTGACCTAGTTTTTGACATTGACAGCGATGCGCAAGGACTTCGCCAAAGATTCATCAGAGCTTGGAGGATGCCAAACAAGGTAGACAGCAAGACACTGGGGCACAAGAACTTCATCCCTCTTGAGCCTTATCTCAAGTGGGTACGAACCCGAGCCCAGAGTCTAATGATGCCTTACCCTCATGTTCTCCCTGTGATTAAAGAGCTCGTTAAGGAAGGAGAGGTTCCCTACACCATCCTATATCCTGACATGCCTACATCGTGGGAGGAGATGCAGAAGAGTTGGATCCAACTCAAGGAGGAACGGAACACTTTTGAAGCCAGCTTCTATGCCAGTGAGAAGAAGGTTTTGGAGCTTACCCGCCGACTCCATGAGGAAGAGACCCTCAACACCTACATTGCACCAAAGACGATGCGCAACGTCTTTTTACCTTGAGAAGTTTTTGTAAATATTTGGCCCATGGGGCATTTATGTACTGACAAAATTTCTTCTTATTAATATGACGTGTGTTCTTTTTGTTTGCAACAATTTTGAACTTTCTAAATCCTTGAATGCATTGCATACATAAGCATACCATTCATCATACACATAAGCAGGTCTCCACACCAGGTTTCCTTATCTTTCTGCTGTTTATTTCAGTAAGATGGATCTCGAACAGACGGTCAAGGACTTGCAGTCTCAGAACGCACAGTTTCAACAACTTCTGATGACCTTGGCAAAGGGTCAGGAGGATCTGAAAGCCCTGCTGGGGAACAAAGACCAAGTGAAAAAGAAGAATAAGAGAGTCGGGGTGGCTACCTTGGGGAGAAGGTTTCAGGGTGAAGCCAGAAGGGTTCTTGAATTTCCTTCTGCATCCGAAGAGGAAACCAGTAAAGGGAAGGGGGCTGCGGTACCTTCCGAATTCAAAGCTGAAGAAGAAGAGGCTGAAGAAGAAGAAGACTACTCAGAGCAACAATACCCGCCCGCCGATGATAAGTACAAAAGCTTGGAAGACAGGTTGGCAGCTATGGAGCTGCAGAGAGTTCCCGGTTTGGATTTCGAAGATTTGGGATTAATTGCTGGAATTGTGATCCCTCCGAAGTTTAAAGTGCCAATTTTTGCAAGATATGACGGGCTGTCCTGCCCAAAAATGCACCTAAGGTCATATGTCCGAAGAATCCAACCTCACACGTCTGACAGAAACCTTTGGGTACATTTCTTTCAAGATAGCCTGTCTGGCACTCAGCTAGACTGGTTTTATAAGCTGGAAAGGTCGGAGATACGTAGTTGGGAGGATCTGGCGGCTGCTTTTTATCGCCAATATCAGTATAACTCTGACCTGGCGCCAACCCGTACTCGGCTACAGAGTATGGGAATGGCCTCAGGTGAGGGATCTAAGGAATACGCCCAGAAGTGGCGCGATCTGGCTGGGAGAGTGCAGCCACCTCTTTTCGATAGAGAACTTGTTGATATGTTCCTAGGGACCCTGTCTGGTCCATTCTTTAATCACCTGATCGGTAGCTCTTCCTCGGGGTTTACTGAATTAATTCTGACTGGCGAGCGGGTAGAAGCCGGTATCAAGAATGGGAAGATTCAGAAGGATGCCTCTGCATCTACAACTGCCAAGAAATCATTTCCGGTGAAGAAAGAAACAGTTGTTGTGTATTCTCAAAGAGGAGCAGGAAGGAGTGAGCGCAGGCCGACTGTGGGGGCTGTAATGATACAAAATCCACCAAATGATCAGCCTCGCAATAACCCGTCCAGACCTAAACAGCAATGGAGAGAACGGCCACAACGGCAGTTCACCCGCATTAATATGACGCCCGCGCAAGTTCTTCCACACTTGTTAAAGATGAATCTCACAAATATCAAAGAAGCGCCGAAAAATGTGAATACGACCTCACCAGCTTACAATGCCAATGCCAAATGCGCCTACCATTCCGATAGCGTCGGACATGACACAGACAATTGTTGGGCGCTGAAAAATAAAATTCAAGACTTGATAGAGGCGAAGGAGGTTGAGTTCGATGCTCCAGAGAAACCAAACGTGATATCGGCTCCGATGCTGAAGCATGGTCGAAATGTCCATTCTATTGAGGAAGATTTGTATATTTCTGATGTCAATGACCTGATAACTCCGCTGTTAACCATCAAGTTAAATCTGTTAAAGGCCGGGATTTTCCCGGGATGCAAAGAAGACTGCTACTGTTGTTACTCTCTGCCAATTGACTGCCCGTTACTGAAGAAAGGCATCCAAGGCCTGATGGACAGTCAACAAATTCTGTTTGAAAAAGTTCCTGCTATTCCAACCCCTACTGAAGATGTTTCAATTATCACCATTCACGCCAATCTTTCCAAGGCCGTCAGAAAGCCTGTTAAGATTACATCTGCTACAACGTCTGTTCCTCTGAAAATAACTATGCCGGGGCCTGTCCCCTACAGTTCTGAAAAGTCAATACCATGGAATTACGGTGGAGAAATCTACTACCATGGTATTAAACAAGTTGAAATAACCGAAGGAAGCTCTGATGAAGAAGATGCCAGCATTGGAAACATTGTCAGCACAAGCAAGATCACCCGAAGTGGGAGAATATTTTCTCCAGAGATTGCCCCCCTAAAGGCAATCTTTGGACCCTCATCTGCCACCAAAGTTATTCCTACACCAATAAAACTTTCCGCTAGAACCCCGTTGGTTGAAGATGCAGTTGTTCCTGTTGTTGTCTCTCCAACTTCTGCTGATAAGGGTAAAGGGATCCAAGATGAGCTCGTCAGGACGAGGGCTCAACCTTTGGTCATCCCGGAAACCTCTAAGAAAGAGATGGAGGAGATCTTGAAGATAATTAAAAAGAGTGATTATGACGTGGTAGAACAACTGGGGCAAACCCCCTCAAAAATCTCCATGTTAGCATTGCTACTTTGTTCGGAGGCACACGCCAAGGCATTGATAAAGTTCCTGAAGACCGCTCATGTACCCCAGGAAACCTCCGCCGACCAATTCCAAAACTGTGTAGCCAGTCTTACAGCAAACAACGGTTTAGGTTTCTCTGATGCTGACCTAACCTCAAAAGGAAGAAAACACAACGACGCATTACATGTGTCGGTAGAATGCCAAAGAACTACTCTGGCCCATGTTCTGGTCGACACTGGTTCTTCTCTGAACGTGCTGCCTAAGAAGGCCCTCAACCGATTGGATTGCGAAGGCTTGGAGTTAAGGCCAAGTAATATCATTGTAAGGGCATTTGACGGGTCAAAGAGAATGGTACATGGGGAGGTAGACATTCCCATTAAGGTTGGCACGGAAGTGTTCCCCTCAACTTTCTATGTGATGGACATCCGTTCGTCATACTCTTGCTTATTGGGGAGACCATGGATACACAATGCTGGGGCAGTCACCTCTTCCCTACATCAAATGTTGAAGTACCCTATCAAAGAAAAGATCATAACCGTCCACGGTGAAGAGGAATATATGATCAGCCACCTGAACTCCTTCCGATATGTAGAGGTAGAAGGTGAATTCATTGAGACACCATTCCAGCATTTCGAGGAAGTCTCTCCTGAGGTGGAAGTAGCAAAAGTGGTAGCGGAGGTACCAAAGCAGGTGTCCAGGATGGCATAACTAAAAGATGCGAAGGCCGCAATGAAGGAAGGGAAGAGCTCAACGTGGGGGCAGTTGCCGGATATTCCTCACAAAACAGACAAGTTTGGATTAGGATTCACTGTTGCGGGGCAGAAAGCTATGCGCCGCTCAAAGATTGAAAGAGCACCCATCAAGATCTCTCCTTATGGGATCAATGCTTTGGAAGGTGAAGACGAGGAGGCCAACATTGAAGATTGGATCTACCCAACCATCGAAGGGGGACTACGCAACTGGGAGGCAAAGGACTTTGTCCCCATTACTTTTATTAATCAGTAATTATCTGTCAAACATTTCCTATGGTCTGTAATAATTACTTTTGAACAATCCGTGCACTACTTTTTCACCTCATGCCTTGCCCGGGGCATGTAGGTCCATTTGTAAGGGTTTTGATTATCTTCATATCCATATGCCATGTTTAATGATTCATTGGACGTTTTTCATCGATAAACTGCTGTGTTCATTTTCCTTCCTTTTTGCATTTTTTGTTTAAAGATGGATATCCCTTACACACACCCACGCTCCCAATGCAGGTACCCATCCACTCTGGATTCTATGGGTGACTATTCTGCTATGTCCTTCAATAACTCTGAAGATCTGGTCAATCAGGCTGAGTATGAAGATGACGAAGGTTGTGAAGTACTAGGGGAATTAGCCAGACTTCTACAGTAAGAGGAAAGGGTCATCTTGCCTCACGAAGAGTCGTTGGAAACTGTCAATTTAGGAACAGAGGAAGACCGGAAGGAAGTGCAAGTGGGTGCTAATCTGGAACCAAGTATCAAGGAGCGCCTGATACAGCTGTTAAATGAGTACGTTGAAATCTTCGCCTGGTCTTACGAAGACATGCCGGGTTTAGACACAGACATCGTGGTTCACCGTCTCTCTACAAGAGAGGATTGTCCACCGATCAAGCAAAAAGTCCACCGAATTAGGCCCGACATGTCTGAGAAGATTAAAGCAGAAGTGATGAAACAATTCAACGCTGGCTTTCTGGCTGTTACATCCTATCCACAATGGGTTGCTAACATCGTGCCAGTTCCTAAAAAAGATGGCAAGGTCAGGATGTGTGTAGACTACTGGGATTTGAATAGGGCCAGCCCCAAAGATGATTTTCCGCTACCGCATATTGACATTTTGATCGACAACACAGCTCAGCACAAAGTGTTTTCCTTCATGGATGGATTCTCGGGCTACAACCAGATTAAAATGGCCCCCGAGGACATGGAGAAAACAAACTTTGTTACACAATGGGGTACTTTCTGTTACAAGGTGATGCCGTTCGGACTGAAGAACGCAGGGGCAACTTATCAACGCGCCATGGTAGCTTTATTTCATGATATGATACATCATGATATCGAAGTTTACGTAGACGATATGATAGCTCGGTCACAAACAGAGGAGGAACACCTTGAACATCTAGAAAAGATGTTTGACAGGTTAAAAGAGTACAAACTCAGGTTGAATCCAAGTAAGTGTACTTTTGGAGTTAGGTCTGGTAAGCTTCTAGGGTTTATTGTCAGCAATAAAGGCATTGAGGTCGATCCGGCAAAAGTAAAAGCAATACAAGAGATGCCTGCTCCCCGTACTGAAAAGGAGGTTAGAGGGTTCTTGGGGCGCTTGAACTATATTGCCAGATTCATCTCTCATCTGACTTCTACCTGTGAGCCAATTTTCAAATTATTAAAGAAAGATCAGGTAGTCGAATGGAACGACGATTGCCAAGATGCTTTTGATAAGATCAAGGAGTATTTGCTAGAACCTCCTATTCTGATGCCTCCCGTCGAAGGAAGACCATTGATCATGTATCTGACCGTCTTGGATAACTCAATGGGGTGTGTTTTGGGCCAGCATGACGAGTCTGGTCGAAAAGAGCATGCTATTTATTACCTAAGCAAAAAGTTTACCGACTGTGAGACTCGCTACTCACTGCTCGAGAAAACTTGTTGCGCTTTGGTATGGGCTGCTCGCCGAATAAGGCAGTATATGCTGACTCATACCACCTTGTTGATTTCCAAAATGGATCCTATCAAGTATATCTTCGAGAAGCCTGCTTTATCTGGAAGAATAGCTAGATGGAAAATGATCCTAAGTGAGTATGACATCCAGTACACCACTCAAAAAGCTATAAAAGGGAGTGTACTAGCTGATCATCTAGCTCATCAAGCTATCGAAGATTATCAATCCATAAGATTTGACTTCCCAGACGAGGACATCATGAATTTGGACAACATTGAAGGTAACGGACCGTATGACGGACCCGAAAAGGGATCCTGATGGACCCTGTACTTTGATGGTGCTTCAAATGCACTTGGAAACGGTATTGGTGCGGTACTCATTTCCCCAGAAGGTTGTCACACTCCTTTCACGGCTCGACTCTGCTTCAGCTGCACAAACAACATGGCGGAATATGAAGCTTGCATCTTTGGTCTCAAGGCTGCTATAGACTTGGGGATCAAATCTTTGATCGTATTTGGGGACTCGGCTTTGGTTATCAGTCAAATCAAAGGAGAGTGGGATACCAAAAATCCTAATCTTATCCCATACAAAGAACATGTCCTAACATTGTTGCCTCATTTCGAGCAAATTACCTTCGAGCATTTCCCGCGAGAAGAGAATCAGCTAGCAGATGCTCTGGCAACAATGTCTTCTATGTTTAAACTCAACTAGGATAACGAGGCTCCCCTGATCACCATCGAGCGAATGGATGAACCTGCGCATTGTCATGAGATTAATACCGAAGAAGTAGTGGAACAACCCTGGTTTCACGAAATCAAAAGGTATCTCCAGACTAGAGAATATCCCGAAGGAGCTTCCGTAAATGACAAGAAGTTCCTAAGGAAATTTGCTGCCAAGTTCTTCCTGAGCAATGGCATCCTCTATAAGCGAAACCATGATTGTGTTTTACTCCGATGTGTTGACAAAGCTGAAGCGGAGTTAATCATGACAGAGATGCACAGCGGTACATTTGGCACCCACTTGAGCGGGCACACTATGGCTAAGAAGATCCTAAGGGCATGCTATTACTGGTCTACCATGGAAGCAGATTGCCATCAGCACTCCCGTATTTGCCACAAGTGTCAAGTCTACGCTGACAAGATTCATATTCCTCAGGTTCCTCTCAACGTGTTGACAGCTCCTTGGCCATTCGCAATGTGGGGCATTGACATGATTGGAGAGATCAAGCCCACGGCTTCCAACGGACATCGCTTCATCCTGGTTGCCATTGACTACTTCACCAAATGGGTCGAAGCAGCTTCTTTCGCCTCTGTCACTAAAAATGTGGTTTCCCGCTTCATCAAGCAAAACCTTATATGCCGGTATGGTGTTCCAGACAGGATCATCACAGACAACGGTACAAATCTGAATAATACTATGATCACCGCATTGTGCGAACAGTTCAAGATTTATCATCACAATTCATCTCCTTATCGCCCGAAGATGAACGGTGTTGTTGAAGCTGCGAACAAAAACATTAAGAAGATCATTCAGAAAATGACAGTCACTTACAAGGACTGGCATGAGATGTTACCATTTGCTCTGCATGGATACCGTACGACGACACGTACTTCGACCGGGGCAACCCCATTTTCTTTGGTATATGGCATGGAAGCTGTCCTGCCCATGGAAGTTCAGATTCCTTCTTGAAGGATTATGAAGGACTCTGGTTTGAGTAAAGATGATTGGATTCAGACCCGACTTGACCAACTCAATTTGATCGACGAGAAGCGACTCGCTGCTGTGTGCCATGGTCATACGTATCAGAAATGAATGATCAAAGCCTTCAACAAGAAAGTCAGGCGTCAAGTATATCAAGTCGGAGATCTCGTAATCAAGCGAATTATCCTGCCGCAAAGTGATCCCGGGGGCAAATAGACTCCTACATACGAAGGACCATTTGTGATCAAGAGCGTATTTTCTGGTGGTGCAATGGTTCTGACCACCATGGACGGCGACGATTTGCCGCACCCTGCGAACGCAGACATAGTCAAAAGATACTACGCATAAATAACCCGACAAGTCGAAAACCCGAAAGGGCGGCTTGGGCAAAAATGGGTATCCTGGTGGACCGAAAACCCGAAAGGGCGGTTCAGGCAAAAATTAGGGATAAAACAAAAAAAATTTGTACACCCGGCAAGTTGAAAACCCGAAAGGGCGACTTGGGTAAAAAGGGGTTTCCCGCTGGATCGAAAACCCGAAAGGGCGATTCAGGCAAAAGTTAGGGAATTAAAGCGTATGAATATGTCTCGTCGGATCACCTTAATAACAATCTCTTCATCAACCAGCTCCAAGCTTCTAATCAATCCAGTCATTGGCAGACGAAGCATTGAATGGACAGATATTCAGAGTTGTGAAGGCTATAGCAGAATGGAATCCCATGGAATTGTTTCACATAGCCATCTTTCTTTTGTATAAATTTTTCAATTTTTACGACGGCATCCTCTTACTAGGATGACTGTCTCCTTTGTACAAATATACTCATAGAAAGTTGATACAAATACTTTTCCAGATAACAGAAATTTGCTTTGTCTTCTCTTGCTTGTCTACATTTATGTTTTATTTTGAGAAACGTCCAATGTTTTGTTAAATAGGCATATGCATTTGAACATAATCATTTCCTTATGAACCGAGAAAGTTGATTACTGATAGGTTAAAGGTACGGATAGATGTCTTGATGCCCTTTCAGGAGATATCACCAGCAGATTTGAAATCCAAATTCCTCGGTCAGAACTTAATTAGACTTCAGGATCCTCAACAGAGAAAGTTTTCCCAACACTGGCTTCCCCGGTCAGGGAGCCTTCCAGAACTCGATTCCCCTCAGAGTTAAGTTTCAGATATTCCCCAGTGGAGCCTTAAAGATCTGAAAATCCAATCCCCAGCGGAGCTAAGATTTCCAGCCATCAATCCCCGACTGAACCAGGCTAGTGAACCTTCTCCCCACAGAGATACTTGCCACCCAAACTGAAGATTCTCAGTCATACCTCTCCAGCATGAGTCTATCAGATTCTGAACTTCCCCAGTGAAGATCTCCTCAAGACAAGAATCCCCAGAAGATTGGTATATAACCCAAGCTCCTATTTCTCCAGCAATAGTCCACAAGGATGTTTCATCCTCAACAATCAAAATTCTTGTCTCCCCCTGCAACAGTCAAGGATTCACTTTCCCAGCGGCAGTCAAGATTCTTTGTTTCCATGATTCATCTATCCTCAGCAAAGATAGCTCTTCAGCTTACATATGCATTCATTTACAGTCATATCATAAACATTGATATAACGCATTTTGCATCATACATATCATGCAACATAACCTTGTGTTTTAGCTAACATTTCACCCTTTTCATGATAAAATTAAAAGGCTATCATTAACAATTATTCAGATACAGTATGGATACACCCCAGACACGGCGGTCATTCTATTACTCATTCGGAATCTCAAGTCAGACACAGTATGGATACATCCCAGACACGGCGGTCATTCTACTACTCATTCGGACTACAGCAATCAGATACGGACTAGATACGCTCCAGACACGGCAGCCATTCTATCTCTCGTTCAGATTCATTTATCCACCTCAAGGTTCAATGCATTCCAAACACGGATACCATTCTAACCCTTACAACAGCAGTTTGATTCTCTCCAGTGCGTTTGCCACGGAAGTCATTCTATCATTTATCTAGATCCCAGTTACAGTTTCAAATACACTTCAAACACAGAAGTCATTCTATTACTCATACGGATCTCAATCCTAGTTACAGTTTCAGATACACTCCAGACACGGAAGTCATTCTTCTACTCATACAACTTTCAACTTCAGATACAGTCCAGATACGCTTCAAACATGGTTGCCATTCTGTCACTCATTCAGAATTTGTCCCCAGCACGCAATTGCTCCATACAGATGTTTCTCTGTTACCCAGATACAATACAGATACACTCCAGACACGGCAGTCATTCTGATATTCATTCTATATTCAAACACAGTTACAGCTCAGATACGCCCCAGACACAGAGGCCATTCTCCTGCTCGTACAAACTCAGTCCGTAGATGCAGTTCAAATACATTCCAGACACGGATACCATTTTGATCCTCATTCTTCTGACCCATCACGCTGCAGTTCAACAAACCTTCCAGATGGCATCTTTAAGCCCATCTCCGACAAGATTCTGTCACCCTTCAGATGGCATCTTTAAGCCCACCTCCAAATGGCATCTCTAAGCCCATTCCTGTATCCATTGTTCAGATGAGTGCAAATTTAAGGGCACTCTAGTGTCCAATCTCCTTTTACCTTCGAGACGCGAGAGGCAAACCTGCCAATCTAACTCTTCAGGTGCAAGAAGATTGAACAGGGGCAACTGTTGTACCCCAAAATTTGCCCTCTCATTTCTTCAACATTTTCTCACCACAAGACCCTTGGAGCTCAAGATCCAGTTAGGGTTTGCTCTGCTCAAGACTCCTCCTTGCACTGTTGACCCAAATTAGGGTTTGAGTTTGCACAAAGATGTTTTGACCTAAAGTGCCCAAAATGACTTTCATGCTTCATATTGGACTCTCAAGTTTACCCATACCAAGTTTCAAGCCTTGATTCCAATCTTTGCCCAATCAATTGGACAGTTGACCTAGAAATCAGTTGTATTGGGGAAAAAGTCAACTGTGGTCAATTGACACTCAAACCTCATGAAATTTGACCCACATCAACATTATGAACTCATTTGAACCATTTGGTCAAGTTTGGATCACAATTCCACAATAAATTTGATCAGATCACCAAAAGGGCAAAATGGTCATTTTTAGGGTTTTGATTGCACAAAGGCAATTTTTGACTGTTTGACCTAGCCAATGGCAAACCAAGCTCACATATGGACTCAAGGACCCCATGGAATTGTCTTGACATGTTCAACAAAGCTCAAAAGATCCCAAATGCCCAAGATTGACAAATGAATTTTCCAGTCAATTGATCAATTTTTGACTGTATACTGAAAAGTCAAACTTTGACTTTTTGGTCAAAATCAAGTGTCAAGATTCATTTTTCATCAAAACATGCCAAATCATGAAACTTGTTCATCAAGAAATCAAAAATCACAAATTAGGGTTTGAAATGAAGAAATTTCATAACTTAGAAATTTTCTAAGTTATGAAAATTCCTAATTTTTTCCTAACTTTGTCCCACTTTTCCATCAAGATACATTTGGATTCAAGGAAAACTCAAAACATGAAAGTTGTAGTCCATTGCAAAATCTACAACTTTGATACACAAAGTTTCCTCAAAATAAGCTTGTAGCTCAAGTTATGATTTTTGGAACAAGGGTGCAAAACATTCTTAACTTAGAAAAATTTTGACCTATTTTAGGCAGGATTTTTGCCTAACTTCATGGCCACTTTTCAGATACTCCCACTTGGAATTTTAACTTGCATTACAAAGATGGATTGTAGTATACATACCAAGCTTTCCAAAATGTCCAAGAACTCATCAAACAACCTTGTGGTTAGGGAGAATCGAATTTGGCAATATGGGCAAAACTCACTTTGTTCATGAGCCATTTCCATGTCCATAACTTTGCATTTTTGAACTCAGCATGCTCTAAGCTAGATTACAGGCCTTTTATCTCATCCACACTCAATAATTTAATGCAAAACCTTTGTGTCCTAGCATTATCTTGTCCATTAAGCCATTACACAAAAGATTAACCTTAATATGGAAAAAGCAATTTATCCATTTTGGTAAAGTTGCACATTATGTCAAATTTGCAATCCAAGTGGTACAATGCATATCTTTGGACACAAGATTCATGGAGATATCACATTGATCAAGACTCAAGTGTGCAGCATACTTGAGGGGCCTGCACAAGTCTAGAAAACCAACTTGCCATTTCTTGCTTAAGATAGAAGAAACCTTGCATAACTCACACCAACTCACAATTTATTCCAAGAGAAGCTTAAGCAAACTTGTTAGACACATTCCAAACAACATAACTGAGCTAAGGCACGACCAAAACACCTTCCAAACCTCATCAAACCTCAAAACACCATTGTACTGCACAAAAACAGGGCATCCCTGTAACTTGGCTTCCATAAACATTTCCCCTCGTGCGTTTTGGCTAAAACCTTTGCAAACACATTCCCTATCACCCACTGAAGTTGTCCCAAGCATTGGACACGACCTGTAACATCCCTAAAACCATTTGCCATTTTCACTTTTTCTGTTTTGCAGGTTGATTTCCATAGCTTGATTCACTTGGTTTCAAAGAAAGCTAAAGGTTGGAATAGCATCCCTGGACTTCAAGCAAGCTGTACCAATCCTCACCTTGCCTTGAAAGTGCCTTCATAGCCAGACACGATCCAAGCTGAACAGGTAAGTTCATGGACTTCTATCTCTCAATCTAGGAAGAGTTAGCTTTAAGTTTATGAATGAAAAATGTTCTACTCATGTCCCTGAAGCTATACATATCCTCACTTTCCATTTATATTGCATATGCTGAGAGAATTTAAGACCTGAACATTGACAAAAACTTAAGTTAAGAATTAGGGATGGAGAAATTCTCTCTCATTTCTGAGAGTTAAGTTAAGTTTTTTATATGTATGGAATCGTGGCTTGATGCTTGACATCTTTCATGTTATAAGTTTGTGCTAAAAGTCCAGGAATCAGGAGTTGTGTTTGAAGCAAGAAGGGCGTGTGTTTTTCAAACGTTTGTCTGAAGGTTGAAGACAACCTCTCATGGGCTGGGCCTGAGATTGTTTTTCCTTTTCACACCAATGCATTTCACATGCACCCCCTGGCCCATTTTGAGTTTTATTTATCATTTTTAATTTTTTCCTTTTGATTTTGGTTCTATATTTTTATTTAAGCATGAAAAAATATTAAAATTATTTTTCTCACATTTTTTGCATTTTTTTTATTTATTTTGTTTCATTTAAGTTTTGTACATAAATAAACACAAATATCTTTTATTTAAAAATATTAAAAAACAATACAAACACATTTTATTTCTGATTTTTATTTTATTTTACCTTTTGAAAACATTTTATAGAAAATATCCTTTTTTTGAAAATATTAAATATTTTATTTTGTACATATTTAATATATTTTGTAAATAATATAAATACTAATATATTTATTAGAATATTTAGGGAAAATACAAAGAATTAATACATTTTATTTTTATTAATATTTTAACCTCAAAAATACTTTTTTTACAATATACCTTCTTTTATTTATTTTTTGTACATAATTAATAATATTGCATATATTATATTATAAATACCTTTTATTTATAAAATTAGGGTTTTACCCTAAAAGCATAAAAATACCAAAAATTAATTCATTTTGTTTTTGTTTATTTAACACATAAAAAATACTTTTTACATACACATAAAAATCATTTTTGCATCTTGCATATTTATTTTATTTTATTTAAGTATTGTGCAATTAATTAATTTGTATAATTCAATTTGGATGTAATAGTTAGATTTTAATTTCTTGCTAAAATATCCCCATTTGAACATTTGTACCCCCCCCCCCCCCATCCCATATTTGTGTTGTAATAACTTAGGACCTTTTATTTTTCGCATTTAAAAGCTTTCTAATTATGCCATGTTAGAATTAGGGTTTTGTATGCAAATCAAAAACAACAAATAGTTTGACCTAAATTCAAGATAAACAAGCATGAAAATGGACAACACTAATCACACTTGCACCCCTAGGGTACTCCACTTGTTGCCTTCTATAATGGGCCATATTGCATGTTAAGTGTCTTTGGCAAAACAAGAACCATTTAAAATGATCATAGTCCCTCGATGACGCTTTCGAAAGTTGCCTAAAAATGATCAAGTCCCTTAAAGGAAAAATTGCCCAAAGACACTTGGCACTATTGCAATCATGGTCTAAACGATGACCCGCGCCCGTCCCGTTCACATCCTAACACAAGATTGTCCACCAAATACAATGGTGGAACAAAATTGTTAAAAGGGTTAAAACATAGCAAAGATCTTTGAGAAATTTAGGGTTGATAGCTCTTAGTTACTTGCCAACTTGCAAAACAAAAACATTTGCCTATTTTTCAAAACACACATCACAACACACTTTCAAAACAACTTTCAAAAACATTGAAAACTTTTCAAAAGACATATATCTTTGTATACATTCAAACATGGATCATTACAAAGGTTGCCACCACATTGGCCTCTTTTCAAAACATTTTCAAACACACACACAAAGCACCATTTCAAACAATTGAAAATCAAGGCAAGTTGATCTAAGCAAGTAACTAAGAGCCCATGGATAACCATGGATAGAAAGGGTGCTAATACCTTCCCTTTCTATAATCTACTCCCCGAACCCAAGAAAACATCTCAAAGGTTTTTGCTGTGCTTTTTGACCTTTCCTTAGGATAAAATAAAAAGTCGATGGCGACTCTTGCTCAACCGAAACATTTGTGAAAACAAACGCAAAACCCAAGTCAGTTCTCCCACCGTATCACAGCGTGGATGGCCTGGCATGCACTGTATTTGGAAGAAATTCATTAGAAAAAATAACGTCAAGACCTGGGAATCGAACCCAGGTCTCTCCCTTTGCCAAGTGTTCCTTCTACCATCACGCCAATATGTTCATTCATTATATAAACTAAGCATAAAATAATATATTTGAATAATGCTCATAAGTTTCTCTTTTTTTAAAAATGTGCGCCCTTTCAAATTTTCCAACCAAGCTGTGCCACGCCTTCGCATTCCCCAGCCCTCCATCGTGTTAGCCTAAGGACTTTTACCTACGGATAGTGTCCATCACTAAATCACCTACAATTTTCCAAAATCTTCAACAAGTAATATAGTTTCAATTTAAAACTATGGATCAATTGGGTTTGATCTCGTGAGCATGATGGTGCTCCTCTTTTGGCCTAATTTTACCTGTACCTGAAAACCCTAAATCATAGGTTAAAACCCTAACAATGGCATATTGCCATACAGTCATCAAAACAAGCAATTAGCAATTCAAACATGTTCTAATCATTCATACAAACAAGAATGCATGATCTAAATCGATTTATAATGCGCTTAAGACCATAATCATTTTCAAAAAAATAAATTCAAATTATGACTGTGTTGGGCACGGTTCCTGGAGCTTTGGTGCTTGGGAGTGATGCAGCTAGCTTCAGAAGTCCTACAGGAGTTGATTGCAAGCTTCAGAATGCCTTGACTCCTTCTCTAGTTCAAAATCCGATTCACACATTTTCTTGAAAATTTGGAGCTTTTTTTGACTTATGGAGGCAGCTTTCACGTATGCATTAGGTCTGGCCTTGTTGTATACATATAGTGAATCAAATTAGGGTAACAAATGGAGCAATGATCCATGGCATTCATCACATAATGTTTGTTTTGGGAATAATATGAAATCTTTCCAAATTTGGCCAAATCTTGCACAAATGATTCCCACGTATTTTCTTTGATTTGCCAGCATGTTTTTACTCTTCATTTGACGAGAAAGGGATTCTCAAATCATATCTCACATATTTTCTATTATTTCTTTATTTAATTTTGACTTTTAATGAATAAAAATTCAAAATAAATAATAAAAATAATGAAATAAAGTATGAGTGAGCTCAGGAGTCGTGGGCCATGTTAAGAACAAGTTTAAATCATGAAAACTTGGGCCCATTTGGAAAAAATTCAAGTTTGGTCAATATTGGCTTTGTGCACTTTTCCAAAAATTGGTCAACTTTAGCAATCATATATCTCTCAATTTTAAACCTAAGAGGGTGTTCTTGGACTTTTTAGAGAGCTTAGGATGTCCTCTCAATAACCTTTTTGGTTTCATCTCAATTGGATCTTCCATGTTCATGTAAGGAGCTTTGACCCAAAAGGTGTTTTTGTTGACTTTTTGAAAGGACCTATAATGTTTGAGCTTGTATCTTTCCAATGGTGCATTTCTTGAACTTGAGGGCTTAAGAGAAGTTGTATGGAATTAGATCCTCTTCAAAATGATCCTTTGTGGAAAAATTTCTGATAAAGTATGAGAAAGTTACGCTTGGTCAAAGTTTGGTTGACTTTTCCTATAGAAACCCTAATTTGCCATTTTTTACTTTTGATGAGTTAGGAGCATTTCTTGAGGAATCGTGATCAACCATTGATCAAATTATGGATATTACTTCAAAATATTAATGTTGACTAAAAATCTTGAAGTTTGAGTGTATTTGGGCCACAGTTGACTTTTGACCTAGTACAGTTGATTTCTAGGCATTTGAGTAGTTGATTGAGCAAACTTTTTGTTCAGGGCATGAAATCTGGCATGGATGACCTTGAGAACATATTAGGACAATGGAGAACATTTGGGATCCTTGGGAATCACACATCTTGCTTAAAATTGAAACCCTAGTTAGAGGCTTGTTGTCTTAGGAGGAGAATTTGTCTTATCAATTCTTGGTCAACCTTGGACAATTGAGGACCTCTAGGAGTATGTCTTATGTGAAAATGGAAGGGAAAATTTTAGGGTACAACAATACGCTTTTGGTACATCTGGCCATGACAGATAGCCGCGGGCCTCTTCTCCTCAATCAAGTTGAATTGGTCAAGTCGAGTCTGAACCCATTCATCTTCGCTCAATCCTACATCCTTCATGATTCTCAAGGAAGGGATCTGGACTTCTATGGGTAGGACAACTTCCATTCCGTATACCAAAGATAAAGGAGTTGCCTCTGTCGATGTGCGCATTGTGGTGCCATAACCATGAATAGAAAATGGTAGCATCTCATGCCAGTCTTTGTATGTCACCGTTATCTTCTTTATGATTTTCTTGATATTTTTGTTAGCAGCTTCTACAGCGCCATTCATCTTCGGCCGGTAAGGAGAAGAGTTATGATGTTGAATCTTGATGCCCCACATTATGAATGGCCAAGGAGCAGTCAAGATGTTTAGAGGAACTGGAGGCACATGTACTTTATCATCATAGATCTGGCACTTGTGACAAGTCCGTGAATGCTGATAACAGTCTGCTTCCATAATGGACCAGTGGTATCCTTCTAGTAGGATCTTTTTAGCCATCGAGTGCCCACTAGAATGAGTGTCAAAGGTACCTTCATGCAAATTAGCCATAATCTTTTCTGCCTCACCCTTGTCTACACACTGAAGCAAGGTAGAATCATGATTACGCTTGTAGAGGATCTCGTTATTGAGGGAGAACTTGGCAGAGAACCTTCTTAGGAACTTCTTATCATTGACTGAAGCTCTCTCAGGGTACTCTTGGGCTTTGAGATATCTTTTGACTTCATGGAACCAAGGCTTGTCCACTACTTCTTTAGTACCAATCTCGTGACAATATGTTGGTTCATCCATTCTTTCTATAGTGATCTGAGGAGCTTCATTATCCCACCTAACCTTGAACATGGATGACATGGTAGCTAGCGCGTCCGCTAGTTGATTTTCCTCTCTTATAAAATGCTCAAAGGTAACTTCTTCATAGTGTGGAATAAGTTTCAACGCATGCTCTTTGTAAGGGATGAGATTAGGATGCTTTGTGTCCCATTCTCCCTTGATCTGACTGATTACTAAAGCTGAGTCTCCAAATACACTCAAGAATTTAATCCTCAAGTCGATAGCAGCTTTGAGGCCCATAATACATGCTTCATACTCAGCCATATTGTTGGTACAATCAAAACATAGTCTGGCGGTGAAAGGAGAATGACAGCCTTCGGGAGATATGATCACATCACTGATGCCATTGCCAAGAGCATTGGAAGCTCCATCAAAAACCATAGTCCATCGGGATCCTTTTTCAGGTCCTTCATCCGGTTCAGGTTCTTCACAATCAGTCACTAGCATGATGTTCTCATCCGGGAACTCAAAATGCATGGATTGGTAGTCGTCCACAGCCTGATGAGCCAAATGATCAGCTAGTACACTTCCCTTAATTTCTTTCTGGGTTGTATACTGAATGTCGTATTCGGTCAGGATCATTTGCCATCTTGCTATTCTTCCGGAGAGAGAGGGCTTCTCAAAGATGTACTTGATAGGATCCATTTTAGATATCAACAAGGTAGTGTGAGTCAACATATACTGTCTTAGTCGGCGAGCAACCCATGCCAAAGTGCAGCAAGTTTTCTCGAGCAGTGAGTATCTTGTTTCACAGTCGGTAAACTTTTTATTAAGGTAGTATATTACATGCTCTTTTCGACCAGACTCGTCATGCTGCCCCAGCACACACCCCATTGAGTTCTCTAATATTGTTAAGTACATGTCAGAGGTCTTCCTTTGACTGGCGGCATCAAGATTGGAGGCTCTTGAAGATATTCCTTGATTTTGTCGAAGGCATTCCGGCAATCGTTATTCCACTTCACTGCTTGATCTTTCTTTGGTAATTTGAATATTGGCTCACAAATAGCGGTTAGATGTGAAATGAATCTTGCTATGTAGTTCATACATCCCAAGAATCCCCTAACTTCCTTCTAAGTGCAAGGAGTTGGCATTTCTTGTTTTGACCTTTGCAAGGTCTACGTCAATACCTTTGCCGTTGACAATAAAGCCTAAGAGCTTACCAGATCTTACTCTGAAAGTGCACTTATTCGGGTTTAGCCTCAGTTTGTATTTCTTCAGCCTGTCAAATAGCTTTTGTAGGTGATCAAGGTGCTCCTCTTCAGTCTGAGACCTGGATATCATATCATCAACTTAGACCTCTATCTCGTGATGGATCATATCATGAAACAAAGCTACCATGGCACGTTGATAGGTTTCCCTGACGTTCTTTAGTCCAAATGGAATAACTTTGTAGCAGAAAGTGCCCCACTATGTGACGAAGGTCGTCTTCTCCATGTCCTCAGGTGCCATTTTGATCTGATTGTATCCGGAGAAGCCATCTATGAAGGAGAATACCTTATGTTGTGCGGTGTTGTCAACTATAACATCAATATAGGGAAGCGGAAAGTCATCCTTGGGGCTTGCCCTATTCAGGTCTCTATAATCCACACACATACGTACCTTACCATCCTTCTTAGGTACTGGAACAACATTGGCGACCCATTGTGGATAAGACATGACAGCTAAGAAACTGGTATTGAACTGTTTCATGACTTCAGCCTTGATCTTTTTTGACATATCCTGCCGCATACGACAAAAACCTTCTGTTTCACGGGAGGGAAATCCTCTTTTGTTGGTAGGCGATAAACCACAATATCGGTGTCAAGTCTCGGTATGTCTTTGTATGACCAGGAAAAAACCTCAACATAGTCATGTAGCATCTGAATTAACTGTTCCTTGACATTATGCTTCAGATCGGCACCTATCTTGACTTCTTTTTTGTCCTCTTCAGTACCCAAGTTAATTGTCTCAACTGGCTCTTCATGAGGCTGTATTGCCCTTTCTTCCTGTTGTAACAGTCTGGCAAGTTCTCCTGGTACTTCACAATCTTCCTTACCTTCGTCCTCGGCTTGGTAGATCGGATTTTCAAAGTCATAACTGGCAATAGAAGAACTGTTATCAATAGGACCCAGAGTGGATATGGATCTGCAGTTTGATGAGTGGGTGTGTGTAAGAGCATGGCTGAATATTTTTTATAAAGTAAAAAGCAAAAAAGAAAAACAAAGAGAGTAAAATTTGTATGTGAAACGTCCAATGTTTTATCAATGACATATGGGAATAAAGTAATGACCCTCACAAATAGACCATTATGCCTCGGGTAAGACACAAGGATTTCATGTTTCAATTGTTTAAATATTACATTTCCTCAAAAACAAAAAGGACAAATTACTCTTGAATAAAATTAATTGGCACAAAGTCTTTAGCCTCCCAATTGCTGAGTCCACCACTGACGGTTGGGAAGATCCACTTGTCCAAGTCATAATCAATATCGCTGTCTTCCAGGGCATTGACTCCATGGTTGTTGATCCGTAAAGGTGGTCCCCCTGTGCGAGCACGACGAACAACTCTCTGGGCTCCTGAAGTAAAACCCAAACCAAATTTCTCATATTTGTAGGGAATATCTGAAAGTTTGCCCTAAATTGTACACCCACCTTCTTCAACGACTGCCTTGGCATCTTTCAGAGAAGCCATCTTCAGCGGAGGCCTAGTAGTCTTAGGAACACTGGTAGTGGTCTTGGTTGCAGCAATGGTCTGTGGAACCTCCTCAAAGTTCTGACAGGGGGTCTCAATGAACTCGCCGTCCATTTCAACATAGCTGAAAGAGTTCAAGTGGCTCACCATGTACTCCTCCTCCCCATGGACTATGATAATTTTCCCCTTGACTGGATATTTCAGCATCTGATGTAGGGTGGAAGTCACAACACCATCCCCATGGATCCAGGGTCGACCCGATAAACAGGAGTAAGGCGGGCGGATGTCCATCACATAGAAAGTGGAATTAAAAGTTTGAGTACCCACTTTGATAGGGATGTCCACCTTCCCGTGCACCATTCTTTTAGAACCATCGAAGGCCCTCACCACAATGTTACTAGGCTTTAGTGTGAGTCCTTCATAATTTAACCTGTCCAAAGCATTCTTGGGTAAGACATTTAGTGACGAACATGTATCCACCAGAACATGGGCTAATGTAGTGACCCTGCACTCAATGGAGACATGCAGGGCATCATTATGTTTCCTTCCCTTGGGAGTTAAATCTGCATCAGAGAATTCCAGGCCATTGTCAACTATCAAACTAGCCACGCAATTCTCGAATTGATCAGCGAAGGTCTCTTGAGGCACGTGGGTAGACTTCAGTACTAAAGCTTTGGCGTGGGCTTCAGAGCACAACAATAAGGCCAGCATTGAGATTTTTGAGGGAGTCTGCCCCAATTGTTCCACGAAATTATAATCACTTTTTTTATTATCTTTAATATCTCTTCCATCTCCTTTTTAGAAGCCTTGGGAATGACTTCTGGGTGCGCCTTCGTCCGGACAAGCTCAACCAATACCTCTTTGCCCCGAGTCTTGGCTGACTCGGTAGCGAGGATAACAGCAGGACTGGGAGTAGTAGTAGCCATGGGAATACTGACATGAGCAGCAGTAGGAATGATCAAAGGAGTAGTAATGAGAGTATTAGTAGGAGCAGCAGTAGGAATGATCACAGGAGTTCAACAGTTTTTGGAGAGATCCCGGGAGAGAAAACTCTTTCGCTTCTCGTTATTTTACTAGTCCCAACAATATTGTCGACGTCAGGATCAGTATTTTCAACAGCTTTGTCTTTAATAGCCAACAGATCTTGCTTGACGTCATGGTAATAGATGTCAGCCCCATAATTCCAGGGAACAGCTTTATCCGAGGAATATGGTATTGGCCCAGGAAGGGTGATGATCAGGGGAGCAAACTTTAGAACAGATGTAATCCTGACGGGTCTTTTTATGGAGACCCTGGGAGGATTGTTAGAAATGGTGATTAGCGAAACGTCTTCACATGAACTTCTGGAAAGAGGAACTTTCTCGAACAGGATTTCTTTGTTAACCATCAGGCGCTGGACATCCATCTTCAATAACAAACAACCATCTGGTAGAGTCATACATAAGTGGAAACCTTCACCACAGCCCAGAAATAAGTCGGATTTCAATATATTCTCTTTAATAGTCAGAAGAGGTGTAGTTAATTCATCCACGGAAGAAACAAAATGGTCGTCATCAATAGCATTGACACCTTGGCCATGTTTTGGCATTGGCGCTGTTATTACCTTAGGTGTCTCGAGAAGGTCAAACTCAATCTCTTTCGCCTCAATGAGATCCTGTACCTTATTGTTTATAGACCAACAGTCATATGTATCATGCCCAGGAGTCTCAGAATGGTAAGCACATCGAGCATTCGGATTGTAGCAGGGAGAAGCAGTATTGGGATTCTTTGGAGCTTCCTTCAGAGTTACCAAATTAGACTTCAGCAGATGTGGAAAAACTTGGGATAAGGTCATGCTGATCCGGGTAAACTGTCTTTTGGGTGCATCTGGCCTGCACTTATTATTTTGTTGCTGGTTTGATGCAGGATTGGAAATCATAACATCCCCTACCATCGGACGACACTCAGTTTTGTTGTGATTTCTTTGGCTATAAGCAGCACTAACCTCCTTCTTTCCTGTGAAAGGTTTATTTTCAGTACTGGAGGATGCATCTCATTGTATTTTACCACTTTTAATGCCAGCTTCTACCCGTTCTCCAGTCAAGATCAATTCAGTAAACCCAGCAGAAGAACTTCCAATCATATGGTTAAAGAACGACCGGAATAACATGCCCAAGAACATGCCCGTAAGGTCTCTCAATTTTTTGGAATAATCTTTAAATCCTTCACTAGAACTTATAGACATGCTCTAAAGTTGTGTACGGGTTAGAGCGAGGTCAGCATTATATTGGTACTGATTGTAGAAAGCAGCAGCGAGATCTTCCCAGTTACAGATGTTGGTTCCCTCCAGCTGATAGAACCACTCTAATTGAGTCCCTGATAGACTATCTTGAAAGAAATGCACCCACAAATTTCTGTCAGCAGTGTGCGGATGGATCTTCCTAACATAAGATTTGAGATGCAGCTTAGGACATGAGACCCCATCATATTTAGCAAATGTGGTCACTTTGAACTTTTGTGGGATGACCACTCTAGAAACCAACCCTAGCTCTTCGAAATCCAGGTCAGGTACCCTCTGAACTTCCATGGTGTTGAGACGGTCCTCCAACTATTTGTACTTATCATCAGCAAGAGGGTATTGTTCCTCGATGTAATCAGCTTCATCTTCTTCATACTCCCTTGTACTTTGGTCTTCTTCTCTTGGCTCTCCTTCCTGATTGTCTCTCTCTTTTGACGGAGTCGCGAGCTCTGAAACTTGCCTCACTGGTCCTTTGAACCTTCTTCCCATATTCAGAACACCTACTAGCCTCTTTTTCTTCTTCTTGTCCTTGAGAATCAGAGCTTTCAAATCTTCTTGTCCCTTATCCAGATTCAAGAACATTTCTTGGAATTGAGCATTCTGTTCCTGAAGCTCCTTAACTTTTTGTTCAAGAGTCATTGCTGAAATAAACAGCGAAGAAGATAAGAAGCTTGTTCTGAAACCTGTTTATGCAATGATATGTATGATATATGTATGAAATGTTTTCAAGGATTTCTAAGACTTAAATTTGCTTAGCCAAAGGGAAAACAAATGTTAATTGCATTAAGAAGTTTAAGCGGTTACAATGATGCATCTCTGGCTTACAATGGAAGTAACAAAGCAAAAATGAACTCTCAAAGCAAAAAGGGACTCAATCTTCCCACGGGTGCATCCTCTTTGGTGCAATGTAGGCATTTATACTCTTCTCTTTGTGAAGTAGCCTGATGAGCTCTAAAACTTCCTTCTCGCTGGCGTAAAATTGGGTTTCAAAGGTATCCCGTTCCTCTTTGAGTTGAATCCAGGATTTTTGTAACTCCTCGAAATTAGTCAGCATGTCAGGATGAAGAACAATGTAAGGAGTGTCTCCCTCGGCAACTGGCTCCATGATGATGGGTAGAGTAGCCTCATAAGGCATCCTGATACTTTGAGCACGGGCTCGTACCCACTTAAGATAAGGCTCCAAAGGAATGGAGTTCTTATGCCCCAGTGTTTTGATATAAACTTTGTTCACCATGCCTCAAGCTCTTATGAACCTCTGACGATAACCCTAAACATCATTCTCATAGTCGAATATGATTCCTTGGACAAGTGTATCATAAGGACAATCCCTCCAAGCATATCTAAAATATCACAGCGACAAACAAGGATTATAAGTGATTCCTCCCCTAATGCTTAGAAGAGGGACATTAGGTAATTCCCCGTAGCGGTCAATGATGGTAACATTCTCCAAGGATCAAGGACACCAATGAATGTCCAAATGTGTAACGGATATTAACCTATTAGACTATCTCATGCCCTACTCATTCTTCAACACAGATCGAGGCAGGTGCGAAATAAGCCACCTAGCCAACAGAGGAGTGCAACACAGCAGGGTCTCTCTTCTCTTTACAGTGCGGGTATGCAGAGAGTGTAGGATGTCTCCAAGTAAAGTAGGCACCAGATTATGGGACAGAAAAACCTTGACCGCACTCACGTCTATGAGTTGGTCCGGATTAGGAAATAGTACCATCCCATTGATGAGAAGGGCCAACACTTCTTCAAAAGCTTGTAAATCCAGGGTATCCCAAAAATGGTGAGCCTTCTCAAATAGAAACTTAGCTAGAAGCCCTTTGACACCTCTTCTTGTTTCCCAATTTGCCACTACATAGAACCGTTGTAAAGATAGAGCAAGAGCAATCTCTTCAGGTTTTAGGTCTCTTTACATACCATTGAAGGGTAACTGATCAAGAATGGGCACCCCAAATAACTGAGAAAACTCCTCCATAGTAGGCACCAATTGATAATCAGGAAAGGTGAAGCAGTGATGTAAAGGGTCTAAGAATTGAAAGAGCACCTTTAACATTTCTTCACTAGGGCTTGAGGTGACCATATTCATAAGTTGACCATGTCTTTCAGTGAATGGAGAGCTCTCAGGAACCCTTGATGCTAATTCCTTGAGTTGAGGAGGCACCCTTATAAGGTTGACTTGGATAGTATTCCTGCGAGTGGATGCCATGTCCTACAAAACAACACAAAGATAAGTCCTAAAAATCCTTGAAATGTTTAGTATGATATGCCATGTTATGATGTTATGATATCATGATTATGCTAAGAAAACACAAATATAACAAGCACAAGCAAATCACACAAAGATCTTAGGTTTAAAGCTTGCATGGGTTTTAAGGTAAGTACCCTCTTGAAGTTTAGTTGGTTCAACATGTCCTAGAAAGTAATCGGGTTCTAAGGGATCTCAATATCACTGAACTTTCCCACAAGTTACGTTCCGATCGACAACTGACTTGCCACCAAACAAAACTCAGGAGTCAAATCTCAATGAGTGTAGTATCGAGTATCAATCGACTTCGGGCTACACCAAATACGGCTATCTCACTACTTCCTAATGGCCAAGTTGTTCAATTAAAGGTTATAAAGTCAGTTGATGCTTCATGACACCACACAGCGGCCCGTATTCTCCTTGACTACTCAAGGGCTACCAATACCAACCAAAGTGTCACATTAACGTAGCTATCACTTCAATCGTGTCGTTATACCCGCACAGTTTCCACGATCTATTGCTACTTACCTAAAAGGTGCCCTAGATCTAGGTGTAGGATCTATAGTAACCCAAACAAAACCCTCAAAAGTAAAGCAAACAAAACACAAAAAAGCAATTTAAATAATGAACTAACTCTAAGGTAACCCCAATTTTTTAAATCAATATTCCCCAGCAGAGTCACCAGTTATGTGGTACGGTGGCAGAACCAACTATTATACTGGTTTTGCATTTTGTATTTGCATATATTGTGGTAAGTAAGAGTCGCCATCGACTTTTCTTTTATCCAACAAAGTAAAGGGTGAAAAGAACAGAAAAAGACCTTTTTGAGAGTTTTCTGAGTAAGGGGGTTGATTATGGAAAGGGGAGGTGTTAGCTCCCTTTACATCTGTAGTTTTCTACGGGCTCTTAGATGCTTAGCTCATTTTAAAAGTAACTTGTGCTTTGTGTGTTTTGAAAAATGTTTTGAAATGTCTCAGTGGGGCGATTCGCTTTGTGATAACTCTTGTATCAGTCCTCAAGAGTGTTGACAAAGCAAATGTTTTTGAAAGTTGTTTTTGAAATGTGTAAGTGTGAAAAGTTTATTTTAAGCATAGCATCTAAGAACTATCTACTTATACTCGAAAAAGTTCGTTCTTTTCCTCCTATCCTTTAGACAGTACTATCCTACTATTAGTGAGTACGTAGCCCTATCGTTAGATGTATGAGGGACAATCGAAGGGGAGTTACAGTCATGAAGGCAACTTGGCAAGAAGCCTTAATAACCACCTGAAAGTTCTGAGATCACTTTTAACCGAGGCAACATTGAGAGGGTCATAAAGGGACTAGTGATATTTAAACAGGAGGATAGTCACTAAAACTTCTCACGATTCGACAATTGTGACTGTTTTCCGAAGGAAAACAAAGTGGGATACCCTAGAGGTGCGTATGTGCGATTGTGTTCAATTCAGTTATTTATCTTGCATTATTAGGTTTACTAGCGTTTGATTTCAGTTTTTCCATACAGGCCTAATTACTAACAGTTAATATTTTGCAGAAATTGTAGTGTGGAAAGTGAAAACCTAGACTATTACATGGCTTCAGGGATGGGCATTTACAATGTACAAAGCTTGGGGGGAGAAAAATAAGGAAAGCGGTAAAAATCCTAATTAGTCTATCACATCCAGTATACAGGTATAGTAATGTAAAAATGCGAAAAATAAATAACGCGCGAAAGGTAAAGACGTCTAAAACCTAAGGCAATTCTAAATGAAATAAGAAAATCGTTTTTGTTTATTTTTATTTTTACTTGAGAAAATAAGTAAATTAATTATCCTAAAGTCTATTTAGAAAATAAAGTTAATCAAGAAAAATAGTCTAAGTTCTTTTTTTTAGTTTTTTTATTATGAAAAGAAAATAATTAAATCTAAATCAAGTCCTAAGTTCTAATTCATTTTAAATTAAATTAAATACTTAAAATATTTATTTAATTTATTTACAAAATTAGTTTAATTAAAAAATACTAACTTAATACTTTTTGTGATTTTTCTGATTATTTGTTTAATTAATAAATAAAGAAAACAAAAATAAATAAAACTAAAACAATACAACAAAAATGATAGATGGACCTGATAGCAAATTAAAAATAGGGGGTGTTGTTTGAAATTCGCTGGGCCCAAAGTTGTGAATCCCAGACTTCATGCTTGATCCTGTGTGGACAAGTCTTGAAGGCATATGATATACTGCGCGCTTAGATGTGCTAGCTTGGATCAGATGTACATCTGATGGCCTAGGATGAGGGTGCATGGTGCATATCTGACCATTCTTTACATGGGATCTGCATGAATATTGTTATAAAAATGAGAAAATGTTGGACCTGGGACTCGAACCCATGTCCCTTCCTTCACACATACACGCCTTTACCAACTGAGCTAACCTGTTCATTCATTTACATAACCAAAGCATAGTAGTATATATAAAACAAAATCAAATATATTAAAAATAAAATAAACACGCACTTATTTGAATGTCCCAATGGGAAGCTGCCGTGCCTTGTCTTCTTCCTCGCTCCGTTGTTTTAGGTACAGAGACCTATAGTGACAGTTTTTGTTTGTCACTAAAACACGTGCTTTCTACAAAATCCACAATACGCAACATAAATTAATTATGAGTCCATGGATTGATTGGCCTCGACCTCCTGAGCACAATAGTACCCTTTGTTTGGGCTAATTTTGGCTATTGCAAAAAACCCCAAATCGGAGGTATAAACCCTAGCCATGGTAAAATGTCATTCTTGTATCAAAACTTAAATCCAGCTATGCAGAAAGCTTGCACACACTCATATGAACAATTATGCATGGTCAAACAGATTTATATTACATGAATCAAAGAAAACGAGTTTGAAAAAAAATACAAACCGTGAGCTACTGAATTAGGTGTTTCGTGATTCTTCAATGCGTGGTAATGATTGGAAAAGCTTCAGGAGACCTCCAGGAATGTGCTTGAATCCTTTGTTTGGACTGAGGATGGCTGGAAACGTGTTTTGGAATCTTACAACTTTGCTTATTTTTGCAATTTCATATGACTCTTTCAGGTTGTATCTATGTCTGTTTGGAGCTTGCTAGTGTGCTCCTTATATAGAGAGGATGGAGGGGACAAGAGGGCAAAGGAATAAACAGCCATTAAGTTGGTGTTTTAAGGCCATGCATATCACATTGAAACTTTGCCAAAGACATGGTTTCTTGTCCCTTTTTTAATTTTCTATGAACCTGGACATGCTTGAATGAATTTTTGGGCCTCTAAGCTGTCCAAAACATCAGCCCAAATGCTCAAAGCCCATTTCCAATTATTTTATACATTATATTTTATATTTATTTGAATAAAATAAATATGTACAAAATAGGTATAAAATGTAAGTCATGGTAATAATGATTTTATAGGTCCTCTATAAGCTTAGGAAGATGCTTGAAGTCCAAGAAATTAAGCCATTGACCTAAAACTTCAAGTTTGCGCAATGCATAATTCTTGAAATTTCCCAAATTTTCCCAACTTGAGGAAGCCATAACTTCCTCAATTTTCATATCATGATGATGATCTTGGACTTTTTTTAAATCCCAATATATCTACTTCAATCCCTCTTTTGATCAATTTTGTATTTGAAGATTTTATCTTGAAGTAAAAGGTCTTGGAAAAAAGTGACTTTTGTTGACTTTCTAAAAATGACCTACAATGTATGAGCTTGTATCTTTCAAATGGTGCATTTCTTGGACTTGAGGGTTGAAGATAAGTTATCGGGAATTGGATCATCTTCAAAATGAGATTTGGTTGGAGAAAAATGGATGAAGTATGTGAAAGTTATGCCTAATCAAAGTTCAGTTGACTTTTCCTATAGAAACCCTAATTTAGCAATTCTTGACTATTGATGAATTAGGAGCATTTCTTGAGGAACCATGATCAACCCTTGATAAAATTATGGATATTACTTCAAAATGTTGATGTTGACAAAAAAATATTGAAGTTTGAATGTATATAGGCCACAGTTGACTTTTGACCTAACACAGTTGATTTTCAAGCATTTGAGCAATTGACTGAGCAAACTTGTAGTGCAAGGCATGAAATTTGGCATGGACAATATTGAAGATATATTTGGACCATGGAAAACATTTGAGACCTTTGGAGCTCACACATCTTGATGAAAATTGAAACCCTAATTAGAGATTCATTGCCTTAGGAGGAGAATTGTCTGGCCAATTCTTGGTCATCCTTGAGCAATTGAGAATCTCTAAGAGCATGCCTTGAGTAAAAGTGGGAGGGAAAATTTTGGGGTACAACACTTAGTTAACAATGAACCAGGATAAAAATAACCGTGTTTATTTACTGTTATGTTCTAAGCTAACTTGTTATGTAACCAAGAAAAAGATTTATTTTGGTGAAACCCAATTCAAACCCCTCATTTCTTGTGTTTCTCACACCTTCAGTGACTTTACTGAGATGGTAGGTATAGGTGTTAGATTGGAACAAGCTGTCAGAGAAGGACTTCTGTTGAAAGATGAAGGTTCTAGTGGTACTAAAAAGCATTCATATGGTTTCTCTAGGAAGAAGGAAAGAGATACAAATGCTATTACTCAAGAAAGAAGAAGTAGGCCTTCAAGGAGACATCACCAGCACCAACAACATGTTGCTTCGGTAATCCCAGTTGTTAGTGCAACTCCAATTGATGTTCCTTACTAGAAAGCACCTCAACAAGGGAAAAATCCCAGAAGGGAAGCTTTTGATCATATCCCAATGAGTTGTGTATTTCCTGCACTAATTCAGAAGAACCTAGTTCGGACTAAGTCTTCTCCTGCCATACCTCTGATGTTGTCGTGGTATTATAAATCTAATTTGACTTGTGCCTTTCATCAGGGAGCCCCTGGGTATAGAGTTGAAAATTTTTACCCATTGAAAGTTGAAGTTCAGAAGTTAGTGAGATCTGGACTCCTATCCTTCAAAGACATAGTTCCAAATGTGCAGGCCAATCTGCTACACAATCATGGAGGTGGAAATATTGTAAATATTGTTTCTGGTTGTCTTGGAGATTTCAGGATTTATGATATAAACACGGTAAGAGGTAATCTGGTAAAGATGCATGCTCTGCTTTGTGAATATGGCCATTATAAACATGACCATGCGGCTTGCAGGGTGTGTAGAGAAAGTATTTGTGGATGTTATGTGGTAGAGGGAGACCTCCAAGAGATGTTGTATCAAGGTCTTATCCATATCATCATACCAAAGGTTGAATATAAAGATGTTAACATGGTTGAAGACTATTCTGATGTTGAATCTGAGACTTCTAACGAGTTCTTTTATGCTGACAAATTTGTTTCTGATGATGAGATTGTATCTGTTCATGAGTTTGTGACTATTGATGTTGATATCGTAATCCCTACTAAAGCATAGGTTAGGTATGTCAAGGAACCTATGATTGAAGAGCTCAATATTTTGACTCTAATGGAGATACATGAGAAGTGGGTTCAAAGAGGATTAATTGATTTTAGTTGTTGTTTGTGTCCATAATGCACAAAGAAACCATGGGGTTGTGTTGACTTGAGAGATGATCTTCAGATATTAAAAGGGTTAGATTTGTTCAAGGAAGGATAAATAACCATTCTTACTGATAGAAAAAGTAGGGCAGGGTTATCAATAATAGAAGTTGATTCTGTTGATGAGCTTGTATCTTCTGTTGAGTTTGAGTCTGCTGTAGAGGGTGTGACTTCTGATAATGACGATATAATTCCTGTTGAAATACCTGTTGGTTGTGCTGAAGAGGCCAAAGTGAATGTTATTATCCCACATTTTGACATTCCCACTCCTGTGGAAATTACATACTGTGGTAAACCTGTTGTAACTCCCTTAGTTATCAGTTTACCTGGTCCTGTTCCGTATGAGTCTGATAAGGCTATACCTTACAAATATAATGCAACTATTTTGGAAGATGGCATGGAAGTTCCAATCCAACCTTTATCTCATGTTGAAAACATTACTGAGGCTAGTCAAGGGACCCATAGTGGTCGTCTCTTTGCTTCTACCTTTTGAGGAGATGTTGATTCTGGTAAGAAGATTATTGAAGCTAGTGTTGAACCTAAGAAAATAGTAGGGCAGACTAGTGGTGCTACCTTGGAGAAGGATGTTGATGATATTTTGAAGATCATTAAGATGAGTGATTATAAGATTATGGATCAATTGTTGCAAACTCCATCTAAAATCTCCATTCTAGCTTTGTTGATGAATTATGTGGTTCATCAGGAATCTCTATAAGGGTCTTGAACCAAGCCTTTGTGGAACATGATGTCTCAATTGACAAGTTTAATGGCTTTGTGGTAAATATCACTACTTGTAACAATCTGAGTTTTTGTGATGATGAACTGCATGATAAGGGAAGAAATCACAATATGGCTTTACACATATCTCTGAACTGCAAGAATGACGCCTTATCCAATGTGCTGATAGATAATAGCTCTACTCTAAATGTGATACCAAAGAGTAATCTAGCGAAGCTCAAATATGAAGGAACTCTTATGCGCTACAGTGGTATTATAGTGAAGGTTTTTGACGGTTCGAGGAAATCTTTCATTGGAGAGGTGGACTTACCCATACATATAGGTCCACACATGTTTTAGATCATATTTCAGGTCATGTATATCTTCCCATCCTACAGTTGTTTGTTGGGATGACCCTGGATCCATGAGGCGGGAGCCGTTATATCCATATTGCATCAGAAACTAAAATTTGTCAGTCAAGGAAAATTAGTAATTGTGAATGGTGAACAAGCTTCATTGGTATCCCATTTGTCTTCTTTTAGTGTTGTAGAAGTTGATGAAGCCGTTGTTGGAACTCAGTTCTAAGCTTTGTCTATTGATAACATAAAGAAGAATGAAGATTTGATTACCTCTCTTAGAGATACGCAACAAGTAGTTAAGAAAGGTCCTAGCAGTGTATGGGCCAGGTTATTAATCCACCTGTAAACAAGAACACGACACATTTGGGTTTTTCTATGAAGAAAGATATGAATGAAGTGGTGAAGCCAAAGTCTGCTCTTTGGTTCATATCAGGACATCTTCTATAATGCGGATTATCTCCATCCAACTACTCCATAGGTCGACGCCATCATTGAAGATGAGTCAGAGTAGGAGATACCGAGCTTTGTGACACATGGAATGAGGGTCCAGAATTGGATCACTATTGATGCTCACAGTTGCATTCACATATCGAAGTAATTTGTCTTTGCTTATTTTTTCAAAATCCTTTCACTCTGCCCAAGGTGAAATTGATATTGTATGTGCGTGTATTTTGTTTTGAATTTTAAAATCGGTAATAAAAGTTGTTTTTGATTTCCAAATTGTGTTTTATTTTCTGCTTTTCTTGAAAAATTGTAATTTGAAAAAACCTTTCAAAATAAATAATAATTGTAAATAAATCTGCATAATCACTTGTTGCATTTATCAGTTTCTAAAATCAAGCATAATCATATGTTCAGATTAATTAAAAAAACATGTTGAATATAATGTCCATGCGCCCTCTCCCAACTTTGAATATCCATTGTATGTGGCTGAAGAAGAAGAGTTTTATGAAATCCCAAAAGTGGTTTCTCAGTTGCTTGAGCGCGAGGAGAATACCATTCAGCTGTATAAAGAGCCATTAGAGACGATTAACTTGAGTTCTGAAGAAGATCTGAAGGAAGTCAAGGTCAGGGCACTGCTTCATCCCTACATAAAGAGTAGGTTGATTAATTTGTTGAAGGAATATGAAGATATCATTGTCTGGTCTTATCAGTATATGCCTGGGTTAGATACTGATATTGTAGAGCACCATTTTTTGTTGAAGCCACAATGTATGCCTATAAGGCAAAAGTTAAGAAGGACTCACCCTAACATGGTAGTAAAGATTAAATAGGAGGTATTGAAACATATTGATGTCTGTTTTCTTGTAACATCATTGTACCCTCAGTGGTTTGCCAATATTGTCCTTGTCCCAAAGAAAGACAGAAAAGTCCACATGTGTGTTGATTATAAAGATCTAAATAAAGTTAGTCCAAAAGATGATTTCCCATTGCCACATATTGATATGTTGGTAGATACTACAACAAAGTTCAAAGTGTTCTCGTTCATAGACGGATTTTCTGGATACAATCAAATTCAGATGGCTCCTGAGAACATGGAAAAAATAACGTTTATGACACCCTGGGGAACATTCTGTTACATTGTGATGCCCTTCGGGTTGAAGAACACTGATGCAACGTACTCGAGGGCTATGACAACATTATTCCATGATCTAATGCATACGGAAATTAAGGTATATATTGATGATATGGTCGCCAAATCTCAAACTGAGGAGGGGCACCTAAAAGATTTGTTGAAATTGTTTCAGCGTTTGAGGAAGTTTCGTCTCTGCTTGAATTCGAATAAGTGTGCTTTTGGTATTTATTCTGGAAATTTATTGGGTTTCATTGTCGACAAGAAAGGAATTGAATGATCAAGATAAAGTTAGGCCAATTCAAGAGATGCATGTGCCAAGAACTAAAAAGCAAGTCAGGGGTTTCCTTGGGCGTTTGAATTATATCTCCAGGTTTATTTCTCACACGACTGCCACTTGTGAGCCGATCTTCAAGCTTCTAAATAAAGGTCAGGGTTGTGTATGGACTGATGATTTCCATAAGGCTTTTGAAAACATTAAATAGTATCTACTTCAACCTCTTATCTTTCTCCCTCCTGTTGAAGGAAGGTCGTTGATTATGTATCTGACCATGTTGGATAACTCCATGGGTTGTTGTGATCGGTGGATCTGGAACTGACTGTTTAACGCTGGTTCGCGAAATGTCGCGGAAGCAAGAGTCGCCACCGTCTTTTATTTTCTCCAAATGGAAAGGACAAAAGCACAGAAAAATTCCTTAAAGAGATTGCTCTCGGTTCGGGAGGTAGGTTATAGAAAGGGAAGGTGTTAGCACCCTTTCTATCCATGGTTATCCATGGGCTCTTAGATACTTGCTCATTTGTGTTTTCAAAAATGGTTTGTTTGCTTTTCAACTGTGGGTTTTAAAAAGTTTCTTTGAAAATTCCAGTTCGACTCTTGTATCAGTCCTCAAGAGTGTTTGAAAAATTGCTTTCGAAAGATTTTTGAAAAGTGTCGGTGTGAAAAGTATTTTTGATTTGTTTTTGAAATTAGAGCAAGTATCTACGAGAACCTACCTACCCTAAGGAATTCGTCTGTGTAGATGTCCTTTAAAGTAGTGCCATCCCACCATTGAGAGGTAGGTAGCACCACCGTTGGAGGTGTTCGGGTCAATTCGAGGTTCGGGACATGGTGATCACCAGAGCAATGAGAAGACACCTTAGAAGCTACCCTCATGCCAGGTTCCCGGATCATGAGGACTTACTAAGACATCCTCTACTCGACGATCACCTTTCGAGGCAAGGCAACAGTGAGGCGTACCCTAGGGGTGGTGTGTGATTTGTGTGTCAGATTCATTTATTTTTGTCTTGTCAGGTTATTGGTGATCTAACGTTTTGTTTTTATTTTTGTCATTCATTCTTGCATGCATTTATTTAATAGTTAAAAAGCGCGAAAAAGGTAAAGTTCTAAACTATTACAAAAGGCGCGGATCCACATCGCCAAAATTTCCAGAACCCGATTTGACAGAAAATAAATAAAGAACTAAAGTGCGAGAAATATAAAATGTCCGAGTTACATGGCTTTGGGAGAATTACATAAATATTTAAAAGAAGGAATAAATAAAATGTGCGAATTGAATTAAAATTGAAAACGAGGGCGTTGGACCCTTTTGAAGTTAAATTGAAATTAAAAATTAATTAATTATTTATTGAAATAAAAGAAGTGTTTTTTAGGTTTTTTTGTATTTATGAAATAAGAAAATTAAAATTAAAATTAAAAGAAACCCTAATTCTAAGTTATTTTTAATTATTTGAGAAAAATGTTAAAGTTTAACTTAATTTACTAAAGAATTTATGTACATGTTTATTTACAAAATAAATTAGTAATTAATAATAATAATAATGATGAGAAAATTATTTATTAAAAAAAATGATGAAAAAGTTAAAAAAACCTAATTTCTACATATTTAATTTATTAAGAAAAATATTAAAGTTTTGAAACCTAAATTAATCTAATTAATTGTTTAAAGTTTATTTACAAAAATAATAATAGTAAAATTAATATTAATAAAATAAACATTTTTTTGATTTTCTGTATTTTATATTTATTATGAAAATTATATTATGGAATTAAAAGAAAACAATTAAAAACAATTAAAAGAATAAAAAGGAAAAACAAATAAAAATTAAAAATTGAGCAAACCATAGGGGGTGTCTGGCCCAAGGGGAGGTTTTTTTGAAGTATTGACTCCTGAGTACCGTGGTCTGCATTCTTTGGCCATTGGATTGAGTTTCATGCATAAGTTGTTCTACTTTGGCCATTTGGCTTTTGGCTTTTGGCTTTTGGCCATTTGTGTTCTGGCCTCAACGTTCCTTAATCTTCTCAGGATGTCTGTCTCGCCACGTATTGGGGTCATGTGTAAAATGTTCTGTTTTGGCCATTTGGTTTTTGGCTTTTGGCCATTTGGCTTTTGGCCTCAACGTTCCTTAATGAACCTGCATGGGATCCTGTCTAAATCTGCAGTGTTGAATCTCACGAACACATTAAATAAAATCATAAAATGCAAATAAAGCCAATATATGAAGAAATTTAATGTTTAGGCACAATATGACATGTATGAATGATTATACCCTTTTGATCATGGAGATCAAATCAACCTTACCCTTACTGGAAAAGTAGTGACATGAATGCTTTTATGCCCTTTGGATCATGGAGATCAAGCCAGCCTTACCCTTACTGAAGAAGTAATAAGATGTTGGTTTGTAACTGAGATGGCTTTGTTTGTAGTGAGAGAGGGATTTGTAATAAGGATTTCAAGGTTTTAGGGTTTTTGAAAGAGTTTGATTTTCTAACAGTGTTGTGGCAAGGTTTTTTTTCTCTTTTTCTCTTCTCCTCTTTTTCTTTTTCTTTTTCTCCCCCTGGTTTGTGTGACAAGAAGGTGATTATATAGTGGAAATTAGGGTAAAGAAAATGGGCTTTGAATGTGCAATTGGGCCTCCAATATTCACTTGAATTCGTCACTTTCCAGGCTAAATCGCAGGGACTTAAGTGCATTTTTTGAAGTTGAAATGTGAAAACAAAATGTAGCCGACATCGAGAACTAACTCCTGTCCGAAGATCGACTCAATCGGATAAACGGTGAATTAGTTATGAATTTTTGAAGTTTCAGCTCAGACAAACTTATTTTGGGCTCCAGTGTCGGCTCTGACACGTTCTTCAATAAAAAACTGGTATTGATCGGTGCATAATTTGGTCTCGACTTTTGAAGCAAAGTTTTAGATCTATGAGTCAGTGACCTTGTGTAAAAATATGAGTCCAATCCGATAAAAATTGACCGAGTTATGAATTTTCGAAGTTTCGGCCGAGATGAAATAATATTCAGCATTCAGGATTTTCAGCGTGTCACGCACTCTGAGCAAAAAACGAAGGCCTTTTGAATACCGTTTGAACTCAATACCTTCTGTGAAAATGTAGCCAACTCAATTTGTGAAATTTTGGCACTGGAACCAGCTCGATACGATGAAAATCGACCAAGTTATGATTTTTTGAACATGACGCAAATAAACTTCTGTCACAAATTTCTGCACGAAAATACTTGATAAATCCACATTTTTGAAGACCTTCTGATCGAAATTGGCTTCCATCCGTGAGAGATGAAAACGTAGATAATGTCAAGACGGAATTTTTGCCACCGGAACGGGTTCAAAATGAGTCACGATCTTCAAGTTTGAATTTTTTAGCGCGTAAAAACTGCACTTTCAGCACATTTTTTCACCATATTTCTTCAAGAAAACTCGCACATTCGGATACCTTCTTTAAAGAATTATCTCTTGAGCCGAACCTGAATTTGAGAATATGTTATCAAAGATATCTTGGCGAAAGAATACCTGAATATGACGCGCCGGGTTGGACTTGTGAATTTTTCTTGGAATATTTTGAGAAATATGGGAGGGCAAATTTTGGGGTACAACAGTTGCCCCTGTTCAATCTTCTTAGACCTGAGGATGCAGATTGGCGGACGTGCCTTTCGTAATCCGAAGGTGGAAGATGATTGAACACTAGAGTGCCCAGAAATTTGCGCTCACATGTTAGCAGTGTGATGGGGGAATGGGCTTATAGATGCCATTTGGAGATTGCTGGATAGGATGATGGGCTTATAGATGCCATCTGGATGTTGATCGCGTAAGAGATTCCTTAGCGAGAACCTGCATACCTGCAAAAGAAACAATGAGTACCTGACACGTTGCAGGAGCTGGTTTTCAGATGTTTGGTATAGATGCGTCCTGACTGGTTACAGGAGCTGAGTCTGGAGCTTCAAACGGCGATGAATGAACCAGGGATGGTTACTGCCTTAGCATGAATGGTAAGAGAATCTTGGACGATTACTACCGCAACAGGAACGCTGAGAGAACCTTGGGTGTCTTCTACTGGGATAAGAATCAGGGAGATCTTAGGGTCGATCTGACTGAACCAGAGGAGGCCTTTGATTGGATAAGAATCAGGAAAATCTTAGGGTCGATTTAACTGAACCGGACAAGGTCTTGAAATCTTCAACTGGATAAGAATCAGGGAAATCTTAGGGTCGATCTGACTGAACGAGAGAAGGCCTTTAACTGGATAAGAATCAGGAAAATCTTAGGGTCGATTTAACTGAACCGGACAAGGTCTTGGAATATCTTCAACTGGATAAGCATCAGGGAGATCTTAGGGTCGATCTGACTGAACCAGAGAAGGCCTTTTACTGGATAAGCATCAGGAAAATCTTAAGGTCGATTTAACTGAACCGGGCTAGGTCTTGGAATATCTTCAACTGGATAAGCATCAGGGAGATCTTAGGGTCGATCTGACTGAACCAGAGAAGGTCTTTGACTGGATAAGCATCAGGAAAATCTTAGGGTCGATTTAACTGAACCGGTCTAGGTCTTGAAATATCTTCAACTGGATAAGCATCAGGGAGATCTTAGGGTCGATCTGACTGAACCAGAGAAGGTCTTTGACTGGATAAGCATCAGGAAAATCTTAGGGTCGATTTAACTGAACCGGACAAGGTCTTGGAATATCTTCAACTGGATAAGCATCAGGGAGATCTTAGGGTCGATCTGACTGAACCAGAGAAGGCCTTTGACTGGATAAGCATCAGGAAAATCTTAGGGTCGATTTAACTGAACCGGACAAGGTCTTGGAATATCTTCAACTGGATGAGCATCAGGGAGATCTTAGGGTCGATCTGACTGAACCAGAGAAGGCCTTTGACTGGATAAGCATCAGGAAAATCTTAGGGTCGATTTAACTGAACCAGGCTAGGTCTTGAAATCTTCAACTGGAGAAGAATCAGGGAGATCTTAGGGTCGATCTGACTGAACCAGAGAAGGTCTTGGAATATAGCTAAGAATTTAACTGGATCTTTCCTGAAAGGTAGAGGTCAATCATATGCAATGTATGATATGGATCAAGCAAGGATGTTCTCGATATAAATGAGACTTGTATGATATGATGTGTCTATGCATGTTATAATGATGTATGTGATGTTTTATGTATGTTTTTGTCTAGGAAAGTGAATCCTTGACGGGTGCCGGGAAGTCGTATCCTGGGCTGATGTTGAAGAATAGATTTGGCTTCCGCTGGGGATGATAACTGCAAGAATACCGGTAGAAGATGACTCCGTCGCGGAATAAACTTGGCAAATGGAAGATTCTGTGGGGAGAAAAGATACTCTAGCGACCATGCTGGGAAGCAATACTCTGTGGGAAGAGGGATGCTTTGCTGAATTGTTGATAACTTGCTGAGGATATCCTTGTTGTGCTGGAAGTGTTGATAGACTTCGTTGGGGATAAGAAGACTTTGTCGACGACACTCTTTCCGTGGCCTTTGGCTGAGGATAACCCAGTTATATCCTGTTAAGGAAATAACTCTTTAAATCAAGCCGGACGACGCGCTCGTGCTCTGCGAGGGGATAAGCTTCCAGAATCTACTGGGGATAAGCTTATTGCTTGGGGATATGAATTCCATCTTTCCTGGGGAACTGGATTGGACTGGACTCTTGGGGAAGTTTTGATATGCTGGGGAAGCGATTCCTTTGAATATTTGATGGAACGCCGGGGAACAATCTTAAATCAAGACTGCTGGGGATGCTTGTTAAGACTGTATGCGGCTGGGGAACGTTGAGATTTGCTGGAGGATACTCAACTTCCTTAAGATTTGATAACTTTGTTTGAAGAAGAGTGTACCGGCTGCTGACTTATTCTCTGGGGAATTAAGATGTACTGGTCATGTTCTTTAGCTGAACCTACCTTGGTACCTTGGAGGATAGAACAATCAGATTGCTTAAACCACCCGTTATTGCCCCTGTTTCTGCTGTGTGAGAGGAAGATACCTGTGGTGCTGACATTTGTTGATGGACAAACTTTCTTCTGGTAGGCAGTTGACGAGATGACAGGACATAGTCGTACGCTTTAATCCCTAACTTTTGCCTGGACCGCCCTTTCGGGTTTTCAGTCCACCGGGATACCCATTTTTGCCCAAGCCGCCTTTTCAGGTTTTCGACTTGCCGGGTGTACAGATTTTTCATTTCGTCCCTTATTTTGCCTAGGTGTGTCAACCTAGCGGGTCTTTGATTGTGCGTAGTATTTTTTCGACTATGTCCATGTTCTCAGAATGTTAGGGAGTTGCCCCTGTTAGAAGTGTTTCGTCATGCTACCAGAAGATGTTTGATCAGGCAAGATTCATTGCTGCAGTGCCCCAAGTGATTCAAGCAGAGATTTTCCCCAGGCTATTTGGCATCTTGAGAGATTCCTAATCTTGATTGGACTGCCCCAGATAATGGACCATGGTCATGTCATGCCCCTTGATTGGAAATACTTCTGTTCATTAGGCATTCGTCGTGCGAATTTCTATGCTGTTCAAACAAAAAGTCATATGCAACAAAGTTATGTTAAAAATGCAAAGCCTATGTCTGTCTTGAAGATTTTGAAAATGCATTCTTTTTTTTCATAAAACACATGAATGTTTGTAAAACGTGATGTCAACTCCTTCTTTATAGCAAGCCTTAAGGAGTCAGGATACCTTTCGTAACAGTATGCTTTCGAACTAACCCATGCTTCAGCTAGGACTTTTAAGGGTTATAACGTGGCCTGGTTCACGGTTTAAGAAACAAAGGATAAAGGCTCAAATTTTATTTGTACCCACCCGCTCTTCGTGATGTTCTCCAAACCTAAACTTAGCTGATCGTGCGTTTGACCTTATTTAAGTTTTTGTCCTGATGTTCCAATGATGGTTCAGATATTGAACGTTTATTTGAATAGGCAGTCATCTCCTTTTTTGCTGAGGGTTTGTAGGACCTCTTTCTTTTTTTGATTTTTGTTATCCCTTTCTTTTTTTTTGCCTGAACTGTTTCCCTTTTTGGAATTACAGTCAGCGGGATGCCCCAGTTTTGTAAGTCTCCTTCATGGGTTTTGACTTTATGGGTTTTTGATTTTGGTAATGACTGCCTATCTTTATGATTGTTCGGAACCATCACTGTTTTTTGTTTTGTAAGGACCTCTTTGGTGCCATTCGTTATGCACTCGGATCAACTGAGAGAACTACCCTGCCCCAGGTTATGATTAAGGGTTTTAAATTTCGAAAAGAAAAACTCCTACTTCTTTGGCTCAGAGGGGTTGACGAGGGATTATCATCCTTATAACTCCAGTGTTTAGGGATTGGAACAATGCCTGTACCTCATCAGCGGGGTCTGTTCAAAAGCATACTGTAGATTATGGTATCGTTTTCGTCATCCTCCCTCAAGAGGCTTAGAATTATTAATCGAGTGTTGACATCAGAAAAAATATGAAAACAATTTGTATATAGTGAATACGAATATATTGCTTCAGAACAGACATATGCGATGCATTAATGAAATAACAATGTTTAACATGAGTAAATGTTTGAACAATCAAAGCACAACACAACTTGAACATTCGAATGAACAAAAGTTTCCTAGTCTCAGAGCTTGTCACTTCAAATGGTGAGCCTTGGAGGGACGGTAGAAAAATTCAGCCTGACCATCTTGTGTGAATTCCAGTGCTCCTTCATCAATCAGGTCCTGAATCTTATTCTTCAAAGTCCAACAATCCTCTGTAGCATGCCCCGGGCTATCAGAATGATAAGCACAGCGAGCGTTGGGGTTATACTTTGGTGACGTTGTATTTTGAAATTTCGGAGCCTCTTTTAGAGTTACCAGCTTGGTCTCTAGCAACTGTGGCAATATCTGGGATAAGGTCATGCTGAGCCGAGTGAACTGCCTTCTCTCGCTCTTTTGTTGGTTGTGATGTTGAATTTGTGACACTGGAGCCATCTGAGGAGCTCTCCCCTTACCTCCTTGTCTCAAAGGTGGTTGAACGATGACTGGCTTTTTGCCCTTAGACTTTTGCCCCAGTTGGTTACCCTGAAGCAGTTGGTTGACGAGAAACCAGAGCTCTTCTTGTCTTTGAGCTAAGCCTTGAATTGCAGTCACCTGCCCCAGCATCTGGGCTTTCATTGTATCCATTTCAGCTTGCAGATGTTTCAGCCGTTCATCCTCAGCACTGTTCCTGACCAAAGTCTCCATGAGAAGTGTCCTTAGCTCCTCCTGCCCCTGGGATAGATTCAGGAGGAATTCCCCGAACTGGGTCTCTTGGGCAAGAAAGTCCTGGTTGTCTGGTTGGAAGGCCATTGCTGAAATAAACAGCGAACAGGGGTAAGTGACCTGCAACAAGGGTACCTGTAATGCAATGATATGTATGATATATATGCAATGTTTTCAAGGATCTCGCGGGGTAAACAAAAATTGTTAGAACTAGGTAGCTTGATTGAGGGAACTTCATGTTTGCTGAGATTCCTTCTTCAAAGGTCAAAGGCTCACCATATCAAGTGGGTCATAGCCCCTGACTTAAGTCATCAACCTTATTTTGCTTTCCAAACAACCTTGGCTAGGGGAACCTTCTTCAGGAGTCAAAGCTCACCATATCAAGTGGGTCATAGCCCCTGACAACCTTGGCTAGAGGAAAATAAATCCTCTTTGCCCCTTGCTGGGATAGTTGATTCACCATGACCTGCATCACAAGCCTTTGAGATCCTTGAAATGGATTAGTTTTTTATGCAGGATGTATGCAATGGTATGATGTCATGATGCATGGGGTAGTATGGATAAACCCTGTTATGAGCCCTTATTAAGGACTATAAACAGAAACCTGCAAGAAACTCAAGTAAAACCTGTCATGAGTCCCAGTTAAGGACTAAAAAACAAAACCTGCAAGAAACTTGGTAAACCCTGTTATGAGTCCTAATTAAGGACTAAAACAAAACCTGCAAGGAATTCAATGGACCCTGTTATAAGTCCTAATTAAGGACTATAAACAAAACCTGCAGGAAACTCAAGTGTCAGGCAACAAGCATGCAAGTAGTCAAGTTGGAAGGCACACAAGTCACACAAGAGAAACCCTTAGAGTTTAAGCCAGCATGGGGTCTGGGTATTACCCTCTTGAAGTTGGTGGGCTCAACCTGTCCTATTAGAAGTAACCGGGTTCTAAGGGTCCCAATATCACGGGATTGCTTTCATTGTTCATCGTTTCGATTTAGCCACTGAACTGGCGACCGAAATATTCCAGGAAAGCAACCCTCAATTGAGTATAGTATCGAGTATCAACCAACCTCGGACTGCACCAAAGTCAGTTATCTCACTACCCTAAAGAGGCCAAGATAGTTCAATTAAGGTTCCTAAGGTCTGTTGATGCTTCATGACACCACGCGGAGGCCCCGTACTCTCCTTGACTGAACTCAAGGGTTACCGGTACACACCAAAGTGCCACATCAACGTAGCAGACTGTTTCAACCATGTCGGTATACCCCGCACAGTTCCCTCACAGTCTTGTTGCTACTTTCTAAGAAGGTATCCCCCAGATCCGGGTTAGGATCTATAGAACTCCCAAGCAACCCACAATAATAAAGCAAGCAAGGAAAGCAATTGAAAACACAGTGATCTTAGTCCTAAGGTACACCTCACTTTAAAAGGGTCCCCAGCAGAGTCGCCAGTTCTGTGATCGGTGGATCTGGAACTGACTGTTTAACGCTGGTTCGCGAAATGTCGCGGAAGCAAGAGTCGCCACCGTCTTTTATTTTCTCCAAATGGAAAGGACAAAAGCACAGAAAAATTCCTTAAAGAGATTGCTCTCGGTTCGGGAGGTAGGTTATAGAAAGGGAAGGTGTTAGCACCCTTTCTATCCATGGTTATCCATGGGCTCTTAGATACTTGCTCATTTGTGTTTTCAAAAATGGTTTGTTTGCTTTTCAACTGTGGGTTTTAAAAAGTTTCTTTGAAAATTCCAGTTCGACTCTTGTATCAGTCCTCAAGAGTGTTTGAAAAATTGCTTTCGAAAGATTTTTGAAAAGTGTCGGTGTGAAAAGTATTTTTGATTTGTTTTTGAAATTAGAGCAAGTATCTACGAGAACCTACCTACCCTAAGGAATTCGTCTGTGTAGATGTCCTTTAAAGTAGTGCCATCCCACCATTGAGAGGTAGGTAGCACCACCGTTGGAGGTGTTCGGGTCAATTCGAGGTTCGGGACATGGTGATCACCAGAGCAATGAGAAGACACCTTAGAAGCTACCCTCATGCCAGGTTCCCGGATCATGAGGACTTACTAAGACATCCTCTACTCGACGATCACCTTTCGAGGCAAGGCAACAGTGAGGCGTACCCTAGGGGTGGTGTGTGATTTGTGTGTCAGATTCATTTATTTTTGTCTTGTCAGGTTATTGGTGATCTAACGTTTTGTTTTTATTTTTGTCATTCATTCTTGCATGCATTTATTTAATAGTTAAAAAGCGCGAAAAAGGTAAAGTTCTAAACTATTACAAAAGGCGCGGGTCCACATCGCCAAAATTTCCAGAACCCGATTTGACAGAAAATAAATAAAGAACTAAAGTGCGAGAAATATAAAATGTCCGAGTTACATGGCTTTGGGAGAATTACATAAATATTTAAAAGAAGGAATAAATAAAATGTGCGAATTGAATTAAAATTGAAAACGAGGGCGTTGGACCCTTTTGAAGTTAAATTGAAATTAAAAATTAATTAATTATTTATTGAAATAAAAGAAGTGTTTTTTAGGTTTTTTTGTATTTATGAAATAAGAAAATTAAAATTAAAATTAAAAGAAACCCTAATTCTAAGTTATTTTTAATTATTTGAGAAAAATGTTAAAGTTTAACTTAATTTACTAAAGAATTTATGTACATGTTTATTTACAAAATAAATTAGTAATTAATAATAATAATAATGATGAGAAAATTATTTATTAAAAAAAATGATGAAAAAGTTAAAAAAACCTAATTTCTACATATTTAATTTATTAAGAAAAATATTAAAGTTTTGAAACCTAAATTAATCTAATTAATTGTTTAAAGTTTATTTACAAAAATAATAATAGTAAAATTAATATTAATAAAATAAACATTTTTTTGATTTTCTGTATTTTATATTTATTATGAAAATTATATTATGGAATTAAAAGAAAACAATTAAAAACAATTAAAATAATAAAAAGGAAAAACAAATAAAAATTAAAAATTGAGCAAACCATAGGGGGTGTCTGGCCCAAGGGGAGGTTTTTTTGAAGTATTGACTCCTGAGTACCGTGGTCTGCATTCTTTGGCCATTGGATTGAGTTTCATGCATAAGTTGTTCTACTTTGGCCATTTGGCTTTTGGCTTTTGGCTTTTGGCCATTTGTGTTCTGGCCTCAACGTTCCTTAATCTTCTCAGGATGTCTGTCTCGCCACGTATTGGGGTCATGTGTAAAATGTTCTGTTTTGGCCATTTGGTTTTTGGCTTTTGGCCATTTGGCTTTTGGCCTCAACGTTCCTTAATGAACCTGCATGGGATCCTGTCTAAATCTGCAGTGTTGAATCTCACGAACACATTAAATAAAATCATAAAATGCAAATAAAGCCAATATATGAAGAAATTTAATGTTTAGGCACAATATGACATGTATGAATGATTATACCCTTTTGATCATGGAGATCAAATCAACCTTACCCTTACTGGAAAAGTAGTGACATGAATGCTTTTATGCCCTTTGGATCATGGAGATCAAGCCAGCCTTACCCTTACTGAAGAAGTAATAAGATGTTGGTTTGTAACTGAGATGGCTTTGTTTGTAGTGAGAGAGGGATTTGTAATAAGGATTTCAAGGTTTTAGGGTTTTTGAAAGAGTTTGATTTTCTAACAGTGTTGTGGCAAGGTTTTTTTTCTCTTTTTCTCTTCTCCTCTTTTTCTTTTTCTTTTTCTCCCCCTGGTTTGTGTGACAAGAAGGTGATTATATAGTGGAAATTAGGGTAAAGAAAATGGGCTTTGAATGTGCAATTGGGCCTCCAATATTCACTTGAATTCGTCACTTTCCAGGCTAAATCGCAGGGACTTAAGTGCATTTTTTGAAGTTGAAATGTGAAAACAAAATGTAGCCGACATCGAGAACTAACTCCTGTCCGAAGATCGACTCAATCGGATAAACGGTGAATTAGTTATGAATTTTTGAAGTTTCAGCTCAGACAAACTTATTTTGGGCTCCAGTGTCGGCTCTGACACGTTCTTCAATAAAAAACTGGTATTGATCGGTGCATAATTTGGTCTCGACTTTTGAAGCAAAGTTTTAGATCTATGAGTCAGTGACCTTGTGTAAAAATATGAGTCCAATCCGATAAAAATTGACCGAGTTATGAATTTTCGAAGTTTCGGCCGAGATGAAATAATATTCAGCATTCAGGATTTTCAGCGTGTCACGCACTCTGAGCAAAAAACGAAGGCCTTTTGAATACCGTTTGAACTCAATACCTTCTGTGAAAATGTAGCCAACTCAATTTGTGAAATTTTGGCACTGGAACCAGCTCGATACGATGAAAATCGACCAAGTTATGATTTTTTGAACATGACGCAAATAAACTTCTGTCACAAATTTCTGCACGAAAATACTTGATAAATCCACATTTTTGAAGACCTTCTGATCGAAATTGGCTTCCATCCGTGAGAGATGAAAACGTAGATAATGTCAAGACGGAATTTTTGCCACCGGAACGGGTTCAAAATGAGTCACGATCTTCAAGTTATGAATTTTTTAGCGCGTAAAAACTGCACTTTCAGCACATTTTTTCACCATATTTCTTCAAGAAAACTCGCACATTCGGATACCTTCTTTAAAGAATTATCTCTTGAGCCGAACCTGAATTTGAGAATATGTTATCAAAGATATCTTGGCGAAAGAATACCTGAATATGACGCGCCGGGTTGGACTTGTGAATTTTTCTTGGAATATTTTGAGAAATATGGGAGGGCAAATTTTGGGGTACAACAGTTGTATTTTGGGACAACAAGATGAAACTGGAAGAAAAGAGTATACAATTTATTATTTAAGCAAGAAGTTCATTGACTGTGAGTCACGGTATTCTATGCTGGAAAAGACATGTTATGCTTTGGCTTGGGCTACAAAGCGTTTACGACAATATATGTTTAATCATATAACTTGGTTGATATCCAAAATGGATCCAATTAAGTACATTTTTGAAAATCCTGCTCTTACTGGAAGAATTTTCCGTTAGCATATGTTGTTATCTGAATATGATATTAAATACCGTACTCAGAAGACTATTAAAAGCAGCATGTTGGTAGAGTACCTTGCTCACTAACCAGTTGAAGATTATCAGTCAGTTAAATATGATTTCCCCGATGAGAATGTGATGTATTTGAAAGTTAAAGATTGTGATAAACCATTGCCTGACGAAGGTCCAGATCCTGAATCCCAATGGGGTATGGTGTTTGATGGAGCTGTAATTGCTTATGGTAAAGGGATTGGTGTTGTGATTATCACCCCATGAGTCTCACATCCCTTTCACAGCAAGGTTAACATTTGATTGCACCAATAATATGGCCGAATATGAAGCATTTATCCTGGGTCTTGAAGAGGCTATGTGTGAAACGGTGGGAGAAATGACTTGGGATGTTTTGGGTTTGATCGCAAATGTTGCAGTTAGCAAGAGTCGCCATCGACTTTTCTTTTATCCAAAAGGAAAGGCTAAAAAGAATAGGAAAGACCTTTGAGATTATTTTTTGAGTTCAGGGGGTAGATTATGAAAAGGAAAGGTATTAGCACCATTTTCATCCATAGTTATCTATGGGCTCTTAGTTTCTTACTAGATCACTTGCTTTGTTTGAAAATGTGCTTTGTGGTGGTTTTGAAATTATTTTTGAAAAGGTGCCTTCGTTTAGGCAAACTTTGTAATGATTCTCGTTTCGGAGAAAATGTATACAAAGTGTTGGACTTTTGAAAATATTTCAATGTTTTGAAAGTGTTTGGTGTTGTTTTGAAAGTGTTTGGTGTTTGTTTGTAAGGATGTTTGTTTTGAAAGTGAGCAAGCAACTAAGAACGTTTCTACCTACTCAAAAGTCTTTGTTCTTTTCCTCCTTTCCTTTAATATTGCTATCTTACCATTGATTGGTAAGAAGCCTTATCTTTGGATGTAAAGGGACGGCGTGGGTTATCGTATAGTCATGATAGCAATGTTGTGAGATATCTCAACATTTTTTCTTGAGGGACTAAGATCATTTGAAAGGCAACATTCGTAGCGTCATCGAGGAACTATGATCTTGTATTTTGATTGTTTTACTAAGACGTCTCACATGCATAACATGACCATTTTTAGGCAACAAGTGGAGTTAACCCTAGGGGTGCATGTGTGATTAGTGTGTTTTATTTGCATGTATTTAGTATTTGATTAGAGGTGTCATACTTATTGTTTTTATCTTCCCATACAAATCCTATTTTACTAGCATTTATATGAAAGTGATAAATTGCGGAAAGTAAATATTCTACGCTATCACAATCATTAGGGGGATGGGGTGTACAAATTTACAAATGTGGATTGCAAGAAATTAAAGTCCTAATTATCTATTACAACCATATTGAAATAATATACAATAAATGAAATGGACTTGTTTTGTTTTTTTTTGTTAAGAGAAGAAATAAATTGGCTAAAGAAAATATTTTTGATCTTTTGGTTTTAAAAGATCTAAAATAAAGTATGTGAATATAAAAATATTTTTGGTGTTTTAATTAATGAAAATAAAAGTGATGATAAAAATAATAAAGGAAATGAATCTGAATCAGCGCATTGCTAGAAAGACAAAAGTAAGGGGGCAGAAACTCTGACTCTGACGTGCTGCAAAATCAGAAATAACATGTTAGCGGAAATGGGAAAGGCCAGAAGTATTGGGTCTGGGTACACTAAAGTTCCGAAGTTGCTGGGAACAAAGGAAATCCTAGAAGTTTTGATTACTGAGGGAGTCTAGAAGCTCTAGTGTAGTTGGGAATCTAGAAGTTCTAATATCACTGGCAGGTCAGAAGTTTTGATTGTTTGAGAGAGCCTAGAAGTTCTGGTTGTTGAGAGAGTGAGGTGATAATGCTGTTGGGTGAGGATATCTAGAAGTTCCGGTCCAGGAATATTGTCTGACAAATAAATGGGTGAAAATGTCAATAAATAAACCTAAAAAAATATGCTTCTGGGGCTAGAACCCAGGACCCTTAGCACTAATGTCTTATGCGCACGCTTTCTACCACTTGGGTGGCTGTACATCCGGTATTAGAAGCAGAAGCATAAAAATATATTACAAGGTAAGTTCTGATGATAAACTTCGTCTCCTTCTCCACACCAGTCAAAGCATCTGCAGCTTAGCCATTTCCCAACAAAACAGAAAATGCAAACATAGCAGATATGGCAGGTTTCATCATGGTTTCAGAAATATAAAAATATCAGGACTGTAAATCAGAAGCAAACATGTATTTGCTGATCCTAATTCTAAATCCTTATTTCCTCAAGAAGTTCTGAATTAAAATGTTCTCTACTTAAGAGAAAATAGATGAAAACTATGAATATGTACAAAATCAGAGTCAGGATGTCTACATTGTATTTTTGAACATGCAAACCTAATAATGCCTAAGTGAATAAGATACAAGTCAGAAGAAACTTACCTTGCAGCGGGGAAATGTTCTGTGAGCTAGAGCCTGTTTCTGACTGTTGTGATGTTCTGGTCAGCTTTCTCACGTGCTCGGAAAGCTGGAACAACCCTTAAGTTGAACTATGAATGGCTGGAATACTCTGGAACAGCCAAGAAGCAATGTTCTGATTTTTGAAATAGAAGTTGATGGTGATTGAATTGCAATCTGTGAACAGAGGTTTGGATTATTTCTAAATGTATATTAGAAACTGAGTGGGTGATTTGGCCAAGAGGTGTGCAAGAAATTTAGAGTTTGGGCGTAAAAGAAAAAAAAGCTTAGCAGGTTTTTCTGTTTATGTTTTTAGTTTCCAATTATTTGAAATTTTAGCAAGGTTTTAAGGCTAATTCTCAAATTCTTGACCTCTTTACAGTTGCAAATGAAGTTCAATTTATAGTTAAGAATTTAGCAGCTTGGAGAAGTCAATAGTACAACCATTATACACTAGGTGTTGACTTGTTCTTGAAGCAAGTTCAAACAAGTATGGTTCAAGGAACAAAGTAAGGTGGTTAGCAGCTTTTAGCCGTGCCTAAGCTGGATTTGTAAGCATGAATTAAGGAAAAGTACCCTCAGAAGCAAAAGCCAAGAATGGGCCCAGCATAAACTTGTACAACAGTTTGCTTTTCAAGGACAGCAATGGTACTTCTATGCCACACGTGGGGAAATTCTTTGGATAAAGACTCAAAAGTGGGTGTGAGCATTAAATGATGATGAGATTTATCAAAACAGAAAAACCTACAATATGAGATTATGTATCATAGCTTAATTCTAGGCCAGAAGCTCAGCATCAGCGTAACTTAGAATAAACATCCAACTTTTGATCTTCGAATCTTCCTACTCCAGCATGTTCTGAAGGAGTTCTCAGATTTTCCAGAAAGCTTGTAACATGTTTTATAGACCTTCTTTGGGCCTCTTGCAAACTCTTCCTAAACCTACATGAAAACTAGCCCAGAAGTTGTAACCAAATCCTGTCTTGGAATTGCCCAGAATTTGCTGAATGCTTCAGTTTCATGGATGTGTCTTTGAGGATTTATAATTTGAAATCCCAGCATTTCTAGGAGAAGTTTTGTTCTGCGATGTTTTAGATATCGTTGAGATCTACAATTCTTGTGTTAGAAGTTCTTCCAGAATCAACTTGTATCATGGTAAAAATCTGGCCAGAAGTTCTAAATTTATCATCTTTCCTAAACACTTAGAAAATTTTTTAGGTATTTAGAATCTTGACTTTTTCAACATAATTTGACTTTTGACTTTCTTAATGAAACAAACTTCATATTCTAACATGCCTTGATGAAATATGAATCTTGAAACTTGATTTTTGATCTAAAAGTCAAAGTTTGACTTTTCAGTATGCAAATGACCATTTTGCCCTTGTGCCAATTCCAGACCTAAATTGATGTATCAGTGCTACAAACTTGTTGTCATGGAAGATCTTGTGAGAAAATCCTTGAGAAATGAGAGGGAAAATTTTGGGGTACAATAGCTACCCCTGTTCAATCTTATTAAACCTGAAGAATTAGATTGGCGGATCTGCCATTCGTGACTTGAAGGTGAAAGACGATTGAACATTAAAGTGCCTAGAAATTTGCACTCGAAGATGTATTGGGAATGGGCTTATAGATTCCATTTGGAGGAATGATGGTAAACACTGGAAGAAGTATCAGCACATATCTTTGGTCGATTTATACTTAAACTTGATGTTTTGCCTATGGGAAAAAGGGTTAGTTAAGTGCAGATGTATAAATTATGCTAAATGCGTTTCGTATGTATATGCTATGATGTATGAATGTGGGATGCATATTTGTCTGGGAAAATAAATCCCTGACTACTACTGAGGAGTTCTAGGAAGCTGAATCCCGGATTGCTGTTGGGAATGAAGAATGTACATATCTTCAAACTTTGTTAAAAGAATGCTTCCGTCGGGGATTATCTCTTGAATGTTAGTTGTTATCTGGTCGGATCCAGGCTTCACAATAACTTGTTGAGGATGAGGGAGTCAACTGCTATCTGGTTGGATTCCAAGTTTTACAGTAACTTACTGGGGAAGAATAAATTAATTGTTATCTGGTCAGATTCCAGGCTTTGCAGAAAATTTGTTGAAGTTGAACTGTTATCTGGTCGGATCCAGGTTTCACGGTAACTTATTAACGTTAAACTGCTATCTGGTCGGATTCCAGGCTTCGCAGATTTTTGAGGTGGATAAAGTTAATTGTTATCTGGTCGGGTCCAGGCTTCACAGTAACTTGCTTGAAATTAGTTGTTATATGGTCGGATCCAGGCTTCACAATGAATTTTTAAGGGAATAAAGTTAATTACTATCTGGTCGAATCCAGGCTTCACAATAACTTACTTGAAAAGATAAAGTTGAACTGATATCTGCTCGGATCCAGGCTTTACAGTAACTTGCTTGAAGAGATAAAGTTGAACTGATATTTGGTCGGATCTAGGCTTCACAGTAACTTGTTGGGGTAGAGGAAAACTCTATTAGGAAAAGAAGTTAAACCCTTGCATGGTTGAGTCCAGGTGCTTCAATATCTTGGAGAGTTAAGTTATTATCTGGTCGGGTCCAGGCTCCATAGTGTCTTGAGAAGTTAACTATTATCTGGTCGGGTCCAGGCTTCATAGTATTTGAAAATTATACTATTATCTGGTCGGGTCCAGGCTTCATAGTATTTGAAAAGTTACACTATTATCTGGTCGAGTCCAGGCTTCATAGTATTGAAAGTTGTAATATTATTTGGTCGGGTCCAGGCTTCATAGTATTTGAAAAGTTACACTATTATCTGGTAGGGTCTAGGCTTCATAGCGACTTTTGGAGATAGCAAAGGCTTTGTTGGCGACTTCACTGGGAATTAGGGGTTATGGCCCTCTGATTCATAATAGTCTGAGAGGAAAACTCAAGCTGGAGAGGATAGACTCATTCGGAGAAGACAAATTTAGTTGGGGAAATAAACCTTGTTGGGAAATAAACTCTGCCGGGGAAATAAACCCTTCTGGGGAAATAAACCCTGCTGGGGAAATAAACTCTGCTGAGGAGTATTTGACGAACTGCTGACAAGGTGAGTTCTTTTAGGAAGAAATCCATAAGGCTTCTTCTTTTAAAATCAACTCAGCTGGGGAGAGGGTTGTCAAGAGATTGAGACTCTGGCCGGGGGCTACCCTGTGCAAGGAGACTTTGTGGGCAACTCTGTTGGCGATTGGTTTATTGTAGACGTCCTTTTGGGGATAATGCTAATGAAGTAACTTGGTGGGGATATTCCATATACATTAAACAGATGCTTGTTGCTGCTTAGCAGGACACATGTGCCAAATAGTTTTAATTATGTTCACATGCATATGTTCGTTCAATTTTAGTCATTGGACATCTTTGCATTCAAAACAAAAACAGAAAATTTGCACTTCAAATTATATTTGTATTGATATTTTGCCCATGAATAGGCGTTTTTGTACAAAGAGATGAAGATCCTAGTAAGAGGAAATCGTCGAAAGGAAAAAAAATTGAAAACAAAGATAATAGTCATGTGGAAGGGATCTCATCGCGTTCCGACTCTACTATTGCCCCAATGTCTTCTAATGTCCCTTGCCGTTGACAGAAGTTGATTGGATTGATCTTGGGCCGTTTGAACTTGGACCTTGGTGATAAAGTCGACTGTGGTGATTCCATGGGACGTAGTCATACGCTTTCAATCCTTAACTTTTGCCTGGACCGCCCTTTCGGGTTTTCAGTCCACCAGGATACCCATTTTTGCCCAAGTCTCCCTTTCGGGTTTTCAACTTGTCGGGTGTACAATCTTTTGCATATATCCCTAATTTTTACCCAAACCTTTTGGTTTGTCGGGATGCTCTTATTTTTTCCTAGGTGTGTCAACCTAGCGGGTCCTTTATGCGTAGTATTTTTTAACTATGTCTGTGTTTACAGGATGTGGGAAATCTTCACCATCCATGGTAGTCAGCATCATGGCACCACCAGAGAACACTCTCTTGATAACAAATGGCCCTTCGTAGCAGGGAATCCATTTGCCCATGGGGTCGCCTTGTGGAAGATTGATGCACTTTATCACCAAGTCACCATCTTGATATACTCGAGGCTTGATCTTTTTGTTGAAAGCCATGATCATGCGTTTTTGGTACATCTGACCATGACAAACAGCAGCCAGTCGTTTTTCATTGATCAAGTTCAACTGATCCAATCTTATCTGAATCCACTCGTCTTCGCCTAGGCCTGCCTCATTCATAATCCTTAGTGATGGAATCTGAACTTCCACTGGCAAAACAGCTTCCATGCCATAGACTAAAGAAAAGGGAGTTTCCCCAGTTGATGTTCTAGCTGAAGTGCGGTAGCCATGAAGAGCAAACGGTAACATCTCATACCAGTCTTTATAGGTCACTACCATCTTCTGCATAATCTTCTTAATGTTTTTGTTGGCCGCTTCCACTCCACCATTCATTTTAGGTCTATAAGGAGAAGAATTGTGATGCTTGACTTTGAACTGGGTGAAAAGTTTTGTAATCATAGCATTGTTGAGGTTAGTCCCATTGTTGGTGATGATCCTTTCGGGGATACCATAGCGGCAGATGAGGTTATGTTTGATGAATCTGGCTACCACGTTCTTGGTGACTGAGGCAAATGAGGCGGCTTCGACCCATTTAGTGAAATAATCGATAGTGACAAGAATGAAGCAATGTCCATTGGAAGTAGTGGGTTTGATCTCTCCAATCATGTCAATGCCCTGCATTGCAAATGGCCATGGAGCGGTCATGAAGTTCAGAGGGATATGAGGCACATGGACCTTGTCAGCATAGATTTGGCATTTGTGGCAAGTTCTTGAGTGTTGATGGCAATCAGTCTCCATTGTTAACCAATAGTAGCTAGCTCTCAGGATCTTCTTGGCCATAGTATGTCTGCTAGAGTGAGTCCCAAAGAGACCATCATGCATGTCTTCCATAATTTCCTCTGCCTCTTTCTTGTCCACACATTGGAGTAGAGTAGAGTAATGGTTGTGCTTGTACAAGATTCCACTACTTAGGAAGAATTTGGCTGAAAATCTTCGTAAGAACTTTCTTTCATTGATGGATGCTCCTTCAGGGTACTCTTGTGCTTCAAGGTATCTCTTCACCTCATGGTACCATGGCTTTTCTGTGTTAGTGTCGAGCTCATAGCAATGCGCAGGTTCGTCAAATCTCTCAATTTTAATCATAGGAGCTTTGTTATCCCATTTGACCTTGAACATATAAGACATTGTAGCCAAAGCATCGACTAACTGATTTTCTTCCCTAGGGAAGTGTTCAAATGTGACCTCTTCGAAGTAAGGAATCAGAGATAGCACAAGATCCTTGTAAGGGATGAGATTAGGGTGTTTAGTGTCCTAATATCCTTTTACTTGGATAATCACTAGAGCGGAATCGACGAATACATTCAAATGCTTGATCCTAAAATCAATGGCAGCCTTCATACCCAAAATGCATGCTTCGTACTCAGCCATGTTGTTCGTGCAATCGAAGCATTGTCTGGAAGTGAAGGGAGTGTGGCAACCTTCAGGGGATATGATCACAGCACCAATTCCGTTACCCAAAGCGTTGGAAGCCCCATCAAAAACCATAGTCCATCGGGATCCTTGTTCAGGACCGTCATATGGTCCAGGTTTTGCGCAATCGGTCACTAGCATGATGTTCTCATCTGGGAAGTCAAAGCTTATATACTGGTAGTCATCAACAGCTTGATGGGCCAAATGATCTGCTAGTACACTTCCTTTGATGGCCTTTTGCATTATGTATTGAATATCGTACTCAGTCAAGATCATTTGCCATCTAGCTATCCATCCGGAAAGAGCAGGTTTCTCGAAGATGTACTTGATAGGATCCATCTTAGAAATCAGTAGAGTGGTATGAGTCAACATATATTGTCTTAGCCGGTGAGCAGCCCATGCCAGAGCACAGAAAATTTTCGCGAGCAGTGAATATCTGGTTTCACAGTCAGTAAACTTTTTGCTCATGTAATAAATAGCATGCTCTTTTCAGCCAGACTCGTCATGTTGGCCCAAAACACACCCCATAGAATTCTATAGCATTGTCAAGTACATGATCAAGGGTCTTCCTTCAACTGAAGGCATGAGAATAGGAGGTTCTTGTAGATATTCTTTGATTTTGTCAAACGCAACTTGGCATTCATCATTCCATATAACTACTAGATCTTTCTTCAAGAGTTTGAAGATCGACTCATAAGTAGCAGTCAAGTGAGATATGAAGCGGGCGATGTAGTTAAGACGATCTAAGAATCCTCTAACTTCCTTTTCCGAGTGGGGGACTGGCATTTCTTGGATGGCCTTTACCTTGGCAGGCTCGACTTCGATGCCTTTACCACTGACAACAAAACCTAGAAGCTTTCCAGATCATACTCCGAATGTGCACTTATTAGGGTTCAACCTCAACTTGTACTTTTTCAGTCTCTCGAATAGCTTGTAAAGGTGATTAAGATGTTCCTCTTCAGTTTGTGATATTGCAATCATATCATCCACATATACCTCTATTTCATGATGGATCATATCATGAAATAAAGCTACCATAGTGTCATACCCCAATTTTTGACCTAAGATCCCATTTTTATTTTTGCATTTTTATACAAAAGTCAAGGTCACTAAATACAGTTGGTTTTAACCTCTCACCTTCGAGCATTGATTATGCAAAAATTGTCAAGTGTTTTGAACATTCTTAGCCTATGTATCACTAACTTCTAATAAAGCACTAAATGTGCATTTTTTGTTTCTTTGATTTCATGTGCTGACAGGTCTCCTTCGATTCAGCCTGCTTCGACTGGACAAGTTTACTGCCTGCAAGCCTGCTTCGACTGGACAAGTTTACTGCCTGCAAACATGCTTCGATTGGGCAACATTTCTTCCTTCGAACACGGGCTTTCGATTGGGCAATATGTTTGTTTAGATCCACATGCTTCGATTGGGCAACATTGCTTCCTTTGAACACGGGCTTTCGATTGGGCAATATGTTTGTTTCGACCCACATGCTTCGATTTGGCAACATTGCTTCCTTCGAACACGGGCTTTCGATTGGGCAATATATGTGTTTCGATCCAAGATTAGTTTGGGCATGTGGCTCCCTTCATGCAAGTCTTTATTTGAGCATTGAACTTTTGTGTGCTTGCTTGGAGTCACAAAGTTTAGACCTCCCCCATGCAGGCTTCGACAAGACATTGACTATGTTTGTACTAGCTTCGACTGGACAACATTTCTCTTTAGTATGCTGCATTTCCATCCTTGACAAACTTCAGCACATGGTTGATGGCTCCCTCGAAAGACATATAGTGGTGGACTTGAGGGGCATACATATGAGTCCCTGTCGAAGGGTACACCTTACTAGTCCATTCGAAGCACACATTTGGCCCCTTCAAATGATGCACAAAGATGATTCGTTCGAAGGACACTTGTTGGAGGAAAGTCAAACAATGTGTTGGAAGAAGAATCTGGTCGAAGGAGGGTCAAAATGAAAGGATAAAATATTCCAAGATGCTTGCTGCCAAGTTCAGACATGGTACACTGGCCAAAACTGCTGCATAGCAGTCCTGAAACACTGCCCCATTCTTGCACCAAAACAGCATACAACCACTGTCCCTCGGAGGCTACAAAGAGCAGTTTACTCAAATTGTTCAAATTATTTTGTTTTCCCTCCAAAAACTTCAGCCAACTTTGCCTATAAATAAGAGGCTCCAACACATGTTTAGGAGAGGATCTTTGGACCAGAGGAACGAATCCCCCAAATTTTCTCAAACACAACAAAACTCTCAAGTTCATCAACACTTGAGAAATCAAAACCCAGAATCCTAAACACTCATCTCTTTCGATTCTGAAGAACACCCCACACATAGAAGTTTGTTCAAACTCAAAGACAACCTTCTGTGACACCCCTTCGAACCAAAAGCAAACCCCCTGTGACTATTCTTCGAATTCCAGAAACGTCCAGGTAGCAGTTCAAGTTTGAATCCCACATCCATTCAAGGCCCGAAGCAAGGTAAGTTATTCTTACCTTTGAACTTTTCGTTTCATGGCATGTAAATAATCTTTTCATTCGTTTCAAACATGTACATACCATTGTTCCTTTCGTTTCCACCCTTTTAACATGTTATTTTTCAGAGCTAACCCTTTCGTTTTTTTGCTTTCTGTTTACCTGAACTTGCTTTAACTGTTAAACTGTTTACCAAACAAATACTAGCATGGACTCAGGCCATGTTGCCATTTAATGCTTTAAATGAAAGAAACAGGAGACAGGAGAATGAAACGAAGCCTTTGGTTTCCACACTGACTTCCAGGCCCAGCCAGAGACACGCTCACACTGATTTCACTGGCCCAATCGAAGAAGGTAACAAGGCAGAAAGGCCCAGCCAGAGGCACACTTGCACTAAGTCCAGGCTCAGACGAAAGGCACTCCCATGCTGGTGCCAGCCTCCAATCGAAGTACATGACCTGACTGGTGCCAAAGCCCAATCGAAGGCCATGACCTCACTGGTTCGAACTCCCAATCGAAGGAGACCAACAGAATGCAAATCGAAGGCTGCTACTGCCTGGTTCGAAAGACACTCATTTTTCTTACTTTTATCTTATTTTTTCCTTCATATTTTTTATGCCTTTCGATACGATTGTAATAGCGTAGTATTTTATCTTTCTGCATTTTATTTACTTTGTACAAATGCTAGTAATTAGGCGTGTATGGCAAGATAAAATCAACAAGTAAACAAACCAAAAATCCAAAAACACTCTTTAATCCTTACTTGAATATATCTTAAAACCCGCAAAACACTCAACAAATCAAAACTCCCCCCAAGGGCATGTTATCTCTGTTCTACCGCGATATCGGCCATGCCTATTGCTAGAATGCGTGCGTTAATGTCGCCCACTAAAAAACACAAACAAATCAACTTTTTTCTAGAGGAACTACGGTGTTTTGATTCCTTCATTGGATACGTAGGCAAAGGGTCGTGAAACCCTCACGAACGCAATAATAAAAAACTCATTTCTTTCCCCTTAAGCAAACATAGTTGTAGATAAATACACCCTTGTATATAACAAACAATTTTAACCAAAAACAGATATTCCAAAATGTTCCTGCAGAGTACCGCATATGCATTGGGTGCTAATACCTTCCCATTGTATAACCAACCCCCGAACTCTCGATCTCTTTCAAAAACGCATTGTATTTAAGTATTATTTTACATTGCATGTTTTAGGGTTTTATTTCGCTCTTTTCCCTTTCCCCTTGGAAATAATAAAGCGCGGTGGCGACTCTTGCTTTTGCGAGTCAAGTTAATAATAGCTTGATCTCCGATTTTCACCACTACAGAATTGGCGACTCTGCTGGGGAAAGATTAACCTCTTGCTGGTCCATCCCTAAGTGGGTTAAGCCTAATTTGTCATATCTGTTTTTTATTACTTGTTTGTTTGATTATATGTTTATATTATGGTTATTTGGGTTTTTGTAAAGGACAAGTCCTATACCCGGACTAAGTTACACTTAGGAATAGGACGGGCGGTATAGTCATGTTAACTTTGAGCGAGTAATCCCGAAGAAGGAGACATGAAATCCCCCACTTAGTGGAAGCCCCTTTGAACGTAGTATTTGTTTACCGAGTAATCGGGAAGACATTATTACTTTCAACCTGGGAGCCAGAGAAGCTGAGAACCGTAGAACCCTTAACCCATCTTGGCCTCTTAGGTGTAGTGCGGAGATTATAACGGAGTAATCCGGAAGTAGTTGTCACGCGATGCTGCACTCAGACGAGTTTCTCTTGAGAATATTGCTAATTACTGAGTAATCGGGACGTTGGTAATATCCGAAGGAGGAATGTAGACTCTGGGAACTTTTAGAACCTTGTTTTACAGGTGTGATTAAACCTTTAGTACATACCTTGGGAATAGTCTTTACCTTTGACTCCATGCTCGTGACGTTGAACCTTTCAAATTTATTTGTGACCTTGCTTGTGGTTGTTGCATATCCATACCTTCATGCATCCATGAAACCCGTTTTCACTTGATTTTCAAGGAATTTGGAAGTCTTTCTTTGTAAATATCACAAGTTTTGTCAAGTTCAATGGATCTTGGGTGTTGATGGGGGTGGAAACCCTAATCCACCAAAATGGATGATTGATCTTGATGATAACTTGATCAATGTTTGGAGCCAATTTAAAATTCATCTTCTATCTTTATACCTTGATGTTTACAACTTAATACCTTGAAGATCAAATAAAACTCTCTTTTACATTCACATATCATGCATCATTCTACATTTTTTGTTTCACTTTCAAAGGTCTTTTTCCAAGTCTTATTTTTCCTTTTGGTCTGACCAGTGCAACACTCGCGCTAAGAGAACAATGGAGAATATCAAGCAAGAGGTTTCCTTCAGCACAAGTCCAGATGGAAAGCCTTCCCAAATTATTAACTTAGTTCTTCTTTTTGTAATTTTTATTTTTATCAAAACATTGTTTGCATGTAAGAACTTGTTTGCATCTGAATGATTATCTTAATACAATGAGTATGTTTGTCTTGAAGAAATTCATTTGTTTCACTCATATTTGTTTTCAAATTTTAAATTTCTTTTTGCATTATGATACCAACTTGTTGCCCATTCTCTTGCCTAGGCAGAGATTGAAGGGAGGATGATGATCTGAAAAACACAAAATCTCTGGTTGTATGCTTTTTGAATAAAATCTTGCTGACGATGTACATGCATTGTTTCAAATCCCTAAACACTGGAGATATAAGGAAGATAATCCCTTGATAACCCCTTTTGAGCCTTGAAGTAGGAGTTTCTTTTTCTACACAAAAAACCTCAAATTTTAACCTGGGGCAGGGTAGTTTTCAGTTAATCCGATTGAGTGTTCAAAATTCATAAGAAAGATATTTCTGAAGAGAAACTACGAGGGCTATCCTTCATGTATAATGAAGCCAGAAGATGTGGAACCATAATGTTATCCCTCATTCATCAAGAAACGAGGCAGTCATAATCTTTTCAACAAGTTAAGACAAGCTAATGTCACACGTTTTGTTCAAAAATCAAGAAAAGAGAAAGCCCGCTAAGTCAAAAAAAAACTTGAAAACAAGTGACTTAGGCAAACATTAGGGCATCCCGTTGGACTATCAATTCAAAAGAATTAGTCCAGGCAAAAGTTAGGGAAAATAAAAATTGCAAAGAAAGGACTACAAAGAAAAGTCCTCAGCAAAGAACAAATTGGTGACTACAAACACGAAGACATAAGGGTGGTTTCTACTCCGAAAGCCTCGCCGTTTCCTTAACCGTCACAAAATCCTTTTGAGAGATGAACACTCATATTGAATTAACTGAACATAGGGTTAGAGAACATCACGAAGAATGGGTGGGCACCTATAAATTTTGAGCCTTAAAAATCTTTTTTTCTAAAAAACCATGAACCAGGCCACGTTACAACCTTCAAAAGTCCTAATTGAAGCAAGGTTATTTTGAAAGCATACTTCAATGAGATAGTGTTCCTGACTCCCATGAATGTTCTAAATAGTTATGTTGGTATCATATGTTTTTCCTATACAAAAATAAATGGTGCTCTAACTCGCAAAATTTGTGCGATATCTTTTCAAAATCTTCAAGACTTACATAATTGTTGCATTAGAATTTTCATTCTCATAATAAACTTTTCTAACTGCAAAACATTTGTTTGATATCAAGGAAGCTCACATATAAGCACTAGCGATGAGTTTATTCTTTTAAGGCCTGAAACTATGTTGAGTAATTGGCGAATCATTTCAAAAAAATCATATCCAGGGGCATGCCACATGAAGACCTTAAGCATGGACATGTTGCTTTTTCCAGTTAATGCTTCCCCAACTTGTTTACCCTTTTGGGGGGAAATTTGAAGACCTTGTTGTGCCAAGTACAGTCAATCCGGGGCAATCACGTTGAGATTTGATGAATCTCTCTAAGAGTTTGAAGACACCATAGCATGGTGAATGCCAGGTCTTTTGTAAAATCCTCTTGAGACGATTTCTCCTTATCAACCATATAGCTTGGGGCATTTTAGAAGTGAAGTTATTCGCAAGAATTGTCGTGCAACATGCAGCTTATCAGCAGTAAACTTGGGGCATCCAAAATTAGTCCCAGGGGCAATCCAGATTTGTCAAGATATGTTTTGCACACATTATCAGAGGGTGGTGTTCCCAGTATCTCCAGCTAAGCATGACTTTTTCCAGCTGAAACATTGTTTGTGTTGTTATCCTTTCAATGGATTGTTTGCAATAGAAGACTGGACTTTGGGTTTTCTACCTGAAAATATCTTCCCCTCCATAGATATTTAAGCCTTGTAAAAGGACTTTGCTACAATGATGGCTTTTATTTTTATCTCCAGTAATGTTACCATCTTTTTGAGATTAGCTGAGTGTCGGGTTGTACTATGATGTCTTATCATCTTCTATCTATCTCCTCTATTTGTTTTGTCAGCATATACATGACATTCATTTATTCATTCACACTTGCATCATGCACACACATTGATATTTGTTGATGTTCTTGATCTGTATACTTTGGTTATCGTACTTCCTCTTCTCAAATAGAGTGTCAAGTTAAGCATAAAGTGCGCCTCCTTTCTAATTCCCCACTGAGTTAACTCTCGTGGAAGAATCTTGCTTTAGCTTTCCTTTTCCATCTCTGGATAGGATAAATCCCCATTTGAGTTGTTTCCTCATTGGGTGGAGTCTTGTTTGACTGTTTTCTCTCCAGTTTATTCCTGGATTGAGCTTTGTCTCTTGTGAATGACACCCTGTGGATCTCTCTAGGCTGTGAAACCTAGATGGAGAGTTCATTGATCTTGCGTATGTAAATACTTGGTCTCCTCAGGAAGGATTTATTCATGGTTCCCCATTGAAGATGAACTTTATTCCCTAGTAGTGTTATCATAACCTTCTTCTGGAATATCGACGTGACAACAAGCGACTGACTCTTTATTTGAGCAGTTTGATTTATGTTATGACAAACGGCGGTCTCTTCATGAGCAGTTTGTCCATCCCCGGTGAAATTATTGATTCTCACCTCCAGCAATATCTTCACGATATTTTATGGGTATCTTTGAAAAAACAGCAAGCGGCGGTCTCTTCATGAGCAACTTGTGTGTTATTGATACCTTGGGAAAAAACAGCAAGCGGCGGTCTCTTCATGAGCAACTTGTGTGTTATTGTTATCTCTTGAAAAACAGCAAGCGGCGGTCTCTTCATGAGCAACTTGTGTGTTATTGTTCTCTTGAAAAACAGCAATCGGCGGTCTCTTCATGAGCAACTTGTATGTTATTGATACCTTTAAAAAAAACAGCAAGTGGCGGTCTCTTCATGAGCAACTTGTATGTTATTGATACCTTTGAGAAAACAGCAAGCGGCGGTCTCTTCATGAGCAACTTGTATGTTATTAATGCCTTAGAGAAAACAGCAAGCGGCGGTCTCTTCATGAGCAACTTGTATGTTATTGACACCTTTGAAAACAGCAAGCAGCGGTCTCTTCATGAGCAACTTGTATGTTATTGTTACCTTTGAAAAAAAACAGCAAGCGGCGGTCTCTTCATGAGCAACTTGTGTGTTATTGTTCTCTTGAAAAACAGCAAGCGGCGGTCTCTTCGTGAGCAACTTGTATGTTATTGACACCTTTGAAAGGAAGCAAGTGGCGGCCTCTTTATTTGAGCAGCTTGTGTATCCCCAACAAAAATGCAAACGACACCTCTTCGGAAAAGTTCCATGGGGAAATTTGTATTTTATCCTTTTTAAGCGATATCTTGGTAAAATTCAGAAGTCAGAAATGTTTATTTCCAGTCTCAGTACTGATGCCAATCATTTTCCAGTCTCAATACTGATGCCAATCATTTGCCAGTCTCAGTGCTGATGTCAATCATCATCTGCCAGCCTTAGTGCTAATGTCAATCATTTCTTTTCCAGTCTCAATACTAATGTAAATCATTCAAGAGTCTCTCATTTGAAGCCTATGACTTTTGTTTCCCCAGTTGAGTTATAATCTCTTCCCCTATGTGATTACTGTGCTTGGTTTCTCCAGTAGTAGTTTGTCTCATACGGCATCATTCCTTGTTAAATTCAAAATATTACATTCATACCATATCATAAACATAATTGCGGTATCTTAAAGCCAAAAATTGTGTATTCTATATTTAAGTCCCTTCAATCTCGTCGAAATGAAGATCCCAATCTTCATATCTCCAGATAGAAGAAACTTAAATAGGGGCAGCTGTCATACCCCAATTTTTGACCTAAGATCCCATTTTTATTTTTGCATTTTTATACAAAAGTCAAGGTCACTAAATATAGTTGGTTTTAACCTCTCGCCTTCGAGCATTGATTATGCAGAAATTGTCAAGTGTTTTGAACATTCTTAGCCTATGTATCACTAACTTCTAATCAAGCACGAAATGTGTGTTTTTTGTTTCTTTGATTTCATGTGCTGACAGGTCTCCTTCGATTCAGCCTGCTTCGACTGGACAAGTTTACTGCCTGCAAGCCTGCTTCGACTGGACAAGTTTACTGCCTGCAAACATACTTCGATTGGGCAACATTGCTTCCTTCGAACACGGGCTTTTGATTGGGCAATATGTTTGTTTCGATCCACATGCTTCGATTGGGCAACATTGCTTCCTTCGAACACGGGATTTCGATTGGGCAATATGTTTGTTTCGATCCACATGCTTCGATTGGGCAACATTGCTTCCTTCGAACACGGGCTTTCGATTGGGCAATATATGTGTTTCAATCCAAGATTAGTTTGGGCATGTGGCTCCCTTCATGCAAGTATTTATTTGAGCATTGACCTTTTGTGTGCTTGCTTGGAGTCACAAAGTTTAGACCTCCCCCATGCAGGCTTCGACAAGACATTGACTATGTTTGTACTAGCTTCGACTGGACAACATTTCTCTTTAGTATGCTACATTTCCATCCTTGACAAACTTCAGCACATGGTTGATGGCTCCCTCAAAAGACATATAGTGGTGGACTTGAGGGGCATACATATGAGTCCCTGTCGAAGGGTACACCTTACTAGTCCATTCGAAGCACACATTTGGCCCCTTCAAATGATGCACAAAGATGATTCGTTCGAAGGACACTTGTTGGAGGAAAGTCAAACAATGTGTTGGAAGAAGAATCTGGTCGAAGGAGGGTCAAAATTAAAGGATAAAATATTCCAAGATGCTTGCTGCCAAGTTCAGACATGGTACACTGGCCAAAACTGCTGCATAGCAGTCCTGAAACACTGCCCCATTCTTGCACCAAAACAGCATACAACCACTATCCCTCGGAGGCTACAAAGAGCAGTTTACTCAAATTGTTCAAACTATTTTGTTTTCCCTCCAAAAACTTCAGCCAACTTTGCCTATAAATAAGAGGCTCCAACACATGTTTAGGAGAGGATCTTTGGACCAGAGGAACAAATCCCCCAAATTTTCTCAAACACAACAAAACTCTCAAGTTCATCAACACTTGAGAAATCAAAACCCAGAATCCCAAACACTCATCTCTTTCAATTCTGAAGAACACCCCACACATAGAAGTTTGTTCAAACTCAAAGACAACCTTTTGTGACAACCCTTCGAACCAAAAGCAAACCCCCTATGACTATTCTTCGAATTCCAGAAACGTCCAGGTAGCAGTTCAAGTTTGAATCCCACATCCATTCAAGGCCCGAAGCAAGGTAAGTTATTCTTACCTTTGAACTTTTCGTTTCATGGCATGTAAATAATCTTTTCGTTCGTTTCAAACATGTACATACCATTGTTCCTTTCGTTTCCACCCTTTTAACATGTTATTTTTCAGAGCTAACCCTTTCGTTTTTTTTGCTTTCTGTTTACCTGAACTTGCTTTAACTGTTAAACTGTTTACCAAACAAATACTAGCATGGCCTCAGGCCATGTTGCCATTTAATGCTTTAAATGAAAGAAACAGGAGACAGGAGTATGAAATGAAGCCTTTGGTTTCCACACTGACTTCCAGGCCCAGCCAGAGACACGCTCACACTGATTTCACTGGCCCAATCGAAGAAGGTAACAAGGCAGAAAGGCCCAGCCAGAGGCACACTTGCACTAAGTCCAGGCTCAGACGAAAGGCACTCCCATGCTGGTGCCAGCCTCCAGTCGAAGTACATGACCTGACTGGTACCAAAGCCCAATCGAAGGCCATGACCTCACTGGTTCGAACTCCCAATTGAAGGAGGCCAACAGAATGCAAATTGAAGGCTGCTTCTGCCTGGGTCGAAAGACACTCAGTTTTCTTACTTTTATCTTATTTTTTCCTTCATATTTTTTATGCCTTTCGATACGATTGTAATAGCGTAGTATTTTATCTTTCTGCATTTTATTTACTTTGTACAAATGCTAGTAATTAGGCGTGTATGGCAAGATAAAATCAACAAGTAAACAAACCAAAAATCCAAAAACACTCTTTAATCCTTACTTGAATATATCTTAAAACCCGCAAAACACTCAACAAATCAAAACTCCCCCCAAGGGCATGTTATCTCTGTTCTACCGCGATACTGGCCATGCCTATTGCTAGAATGCGTGCGTTAATGTCGCCCACTAAAAAACACAAACAAAACAACTTTTTTCTAGAGGAACTACGGTGTTTTGATTCCTTCATTGGATACGTAGGCAAAGGGTCACGAAACCCTCACGAACGCAATAATAAAAAACTCATTTCTTTCCCCTTAAGCAAACATATTTGTAGATAAATACACCCTTGTATATAACAAACAATTTTAACCAAAAACAGATATTCCAAAAGGTTCCTGCGGAGTACCGCAGATGCATTGGGTTCTAATACCTTCCCAATTTATAACCAACCCCCGAACTCTCGATCTCTCTCAAAAACGCATTGTATTTAAGTATTATTTTACATTGCATGTTTTAGGGTTTTATTTCGCTCTTTTCCCTTTCCCCTTGGAAATAATAAAGCGTGATGGCGACTCTTGCTTTTGCGAGTCAAGTTAATCAATAGCTTGATCTCCGATTTTCACCGCTACACATAGCCCTTTGATATGTTGCCCCTGCATTTTTCAATCCGAATGGCATGACCTTGTAACAAAAGGTGCCCCATTGCGTAACGAAAGTGGTTTTCTCCATGTCTTCAGGAGCCATACTAATTTGATTATAGCCGGAGAAACCATCCATGAAAGAGCAGACTTTATGTTGAGAAGTATTATCTACCAAGACATCAATATGAGGTAGAGGGAAGTCATCCTTGGGGCTTTCCCTATTCAGATCCCTATAATCTACGCACATACGAACTTTTCTGTCTTTCTTTGGCACTGGTACCACGTTTGCAACATGTTGGGGATAAGATGTCACAGCTAGGAATCTTGCGTCAAATTGTTTCATCACTTCAGCTTTTATCTTTTCAGACATGTCAGGCCTCATGTGACGAACTTTTTATTTGACAAGAGGACAATCTTCCTTGGTCGGCAGACGATGAACTACATCGTTGGTATTCAACCCTGGCATATCTTCATACGACCAAGCAAACACTTCCATATAGTCATGCAATATTTGAACCAATCTGTCTTTGACACTGCTTTCTAGGTTAGTGCCAATTTTGACCTCTTTCTTGTCTGTCTCGGTACCTAGATTGACGACTTCAACTGACTCTTCGTGCAGTTGAATAGCTTTTTTCTCTTGTAATAGAAGTCTGGATAGTTCTCCCGGCATTTCACAATCTTCCTCACCTTCGTCTTCGACTTGGTTAATTGGATGTTCGAAGTCATAGTCGGCAATAGTAGAGTCATTGGCAATGAGATCCAGAGTGGTAAGGACCTGCAAGAGTGTGTGTGTGCATGTAAGATACATGGCTACTTTGAAAAACGTATTTGAAGAAAAAGAAAGATAATGAGCACAAAGATTTGAATGCAAAATTCCAATGATTTGTATTCAATGATCATATGATAAAATGAACATAAATAAAACCCTTGACAAATGGACCATAGTGCCCCAGGCCAGGTACATGGCTTAAAAGTCATTGTTTAATATTACAGACAAAATATTCTTGAATTAATAGAAAGCAATAAACAAGTAATTACTCCTCAATGAAGGAGGTGGGAACAAAGTCCCTTGCGCGCCAATTGTTGAGCTCTGTCATAGTAGGATATACCCATTCTTAAAATGCGCACTCATCATCAGAATCACCTACATCATTCATTTCATGACTTCCAATACAGAGAGGGGGCTTCCCTGCACAAGCGCGCCTTACTTCCTTCTGAGCCTTGATAGTGAAACCAAAACCACATTTGTCTGCTTTGAATGGGATCTCGGGGAGTTGCCCCCAAGTATCACAGCTTCCTTCTTGGACTGTAGCACGAGCATCTTTAAATGAAACCATCTTTGGAATGACCTTAACAGCTTTAGACACATCAGAGGAAAATTTGGCAGTAGCAACCATTGGTGGCACAACTTCAAAAGCTTTACACGGGGTTTCTATAAATTCTCCATCCATTTCCACATATTTGAAATAATTAAGGTGGCTTACCATGAACTCCTCCTCACGATAAATAGTGACAATCCTTCCCTTGACCGGGTATTTGAGCTTTTGATGAATAGTTAACGTTACTACCCCTGCTCCATAGATCCAAGGGCGACTAGAAAATAGGAGTACGCAGGACGGATGTCCATGATGTAGAAAGTAGAGTTGAAAATCTGTGAGCCCACCTTTATCGGGAGATCCATCTCTCCATGAACTGTCCTTTTGGACCCGTCGAAAGCCCTCATAATAATATCACTTGGTTTTAAAACTAGTCCTTCATACTCTAAACGGTCTAAGGCTCCCTTGGATAGCACATTTAAAGAAGAGTCTGTGTCAACCAGAACATGTGCTAGGGTAGTCCCCTTACATTTGACAGAAACATACAGAGCTTTATTATGGTTCTTTCCAAGCGGTGTCAGATCGGAATCCGAGAATCCCAAACCATTGTCGGCCATCAAACTTGCCACACAATTTTCAAAGTGGTCAGTTATAGTCTCATGAGGGACATGAGCCTTCTTCAAGAATTTGATTAACGCCTGAGCATGAGCATCAGAACAAAGTAGTAAAGATAACATGGAAATCTTGGAAGGGGTTTGCCCCAGCTGCTCCACTATCTTGAAATTACTTCTCTTTATAATTTTCAAGATCTCATCTATTTCTCTAGAGGAAGGTTCCTCAGTAGCAATGTCTTTTGCGGGTATTTATGTCTCAGCAGGCTCAACTACTTTCTCTTTTCCCCTTGTGTCAGCACTAGGCTTAACAGTGGTGATGCGGACAGACGCCTTTGTAGAAGTTGGTGGTAAGATGTTGGGTGAAAAGATTCTCCTAGTTCTGGTTACCTTACTAGAGCCAGTGATGTTACCAATCGCATCAGTTTTTCTTTCTTTAATCCAAGCGTCTTGCTTTATTCCATGGTAAAACACCTCAGCACCATAGTTCCATGGTACTGCTTTGTTGGAAGAGTACAGAATTGGCCCGGGGGGCAGTAATTATCAGAGGAGCAACGATCGGTTCATTTGAAATCCTGATAGGACCCTTGGAGGAGATCCTAAGAGGCTTGTTTGAGATTGTTATGATGGAGAGGTCTTCGATCTTATTGGTCAAACTTTTGGCGGATGGAGTCTTCTCAAATAGGATCTCATGGTTATTCATCAAGCGTTGAATGCCTTCTTTCAGCCATTGGCATCCATTGAGTTGTATGGCGTAACGATCGCAATCCTTCAAACAGCCAGGTAAAATCCCGACTTTCAACAGATTCTTTTTTATGATGGTTAACAGAGTAGTCAAGTTTTCGACGAAGGAAACAAAAATGGTGTCTTCCATAACATTGACACCCTTGCCATGATTTGACATAGGCGTGGTGATTACATTCGGATTTGGAGGAGGATCAAATTCAATGGTCTTGTTTTCTATTAAGTCTTGAATTTTATTCTTCAGTGCCCAGCATTGGTCAGTCTCATGCCCTGGACTATACGAGTGATATGCACACTTGGTATTCGGATTGTATTTAGGTGAAGAGGTATGTGGATTGGCCGGAGGATCACACAATGTCACCAAATTAACCTTTAACAGGTGTTGTAAGGCTTGGGATAGCGACATGCCTATCCTTATGTATTGTCTTAGTGGAGCATCAAACCGTTGACGATTGGAAGATTATCTTTGAACAGGAGTTGGATTTGAAATTCGGACGACATTAACAGACGGACAGTCATCCTTCTTGGTACGGGCCCTTGCCCCATACACAACATTGATTTCTTTCTTCCCAGTGAAGGGTTTATTTACGAGATTCGAGGTGGAAGCAGATGCTATTGGAATCTTCCCGCTTTTGATATCGCTTTTAACCCTTTCACCAGTTAAGATCAGCTCGGTGAAACCGGATGAAGAACAACCAACCAATAAGTTGAAAATGGATCGGATAAAGTTCCCTTAAACATATCAATGTATTCCCTATCAGTTAGCGGTGGTTGGACCCTACTGGAAAGATCCCTCCACTTTTGGGCGTACTCTTTGAACCCTTCATTCTTCCCCATTGTCATATCTTGTAGTTGAACTCTTGTCGGTGCCAAGTCGGTATTGTATTGGTATCGGTGATAGAAAGTGGTGGCCAACTCTTTCCATGTATGGATACGGGAACCCTCTGTGATCGGTGGATCTGGAACTGACTGTTTAACGCTGGTTCGCGAAATGTCGCGGAAGCAAGAGTCGCCACCGTCTTTTATTTTCTCCAAATGGAAAGGACAAAAGCACATAAAAATTCCTTAAAGAGATTGCTCTCGGTTCGGGAGGTAGGTTATAGAAAGGGAAGGTGTTAGCACCCTTTCTATCCATGGTTATCCATGGGCTCTTAGATACTTGCTCATTTGTGTTTTCAAAATTGTTTGTTTGCTTTTCAACTGTGGGTTTTAAAAAGTTTCTTTGAAAATTCCAGTTCGACTCTTGTATCGGTCCTCAAGAGTGTTTGAAAAAATGCTTTCGAAAGCTTTTTGAAAATGTGTTGGTGTGAAAAGTATTTTTGAATTTGTTTTGAATTTAGAGCAAGTATCTAGAGTCGTCTACCTACCCTAAGGAATTCGTCTGTGTAAATGTCTTTTAAAGCAGTGCCATCCCACCATTGAGAGGTAGGTAGCACCACCGTTGGAGGTGTTCGGGTCAATTCGAGGTTCGGGACATGGTGATCACCAGAGCAATGGGAAGACACCTTAGAAGCTACCCTCATGCCAGGTTCCCGGATCATGAGGACTTACTAAGACATCCTCTACTCGACGATCACCTTTCGAGGCAAGGCAACAGTGAGGCGTACCCTAGGGGTGGTGTGTGATTTGTGTGTCATTTTCAGATATATTGTCTTGTCATGTATTGAGTGATCTACGCGTTTGTTTTTATTTTTGTCATTCATTCTTGCATGCATTTATTAACAGTTAAAAAGGATGCGGAAAATTAAAAGTTCTAAACTATTACAAAGGCGCGGGTCCACATCGCCAAAATTAAAGTCCAGGACCCGATTTGACAGAAAATAAATAAAGAAATAAAGTAAAGTGCGAGAAATTAAGTTTACACGGCTTTGGGAGAAGTACATAAGAATTATACGAAAAGAAAGTAAATGTGCGAATTGGAATTAAAATTGGAAGCGAGGGCGTTGGACCCTTTTTAATGAAATTAAATTAAATGATTAAATTAATGAAATTAAAATGAAAAAAAGAAATTATTTTTGAGATTTTGGTATTTATGATTTTAATGAAATTGAATGAAATTGAGAAATTAACCCTAATTCTAATTTTTTTTTATTTATTAAGAAAAACATGTTAAAATTAAACCTAAAATCAATCTAATTATTTACATGCAATTTGATTTATAAAAATAAATAATATTTAATTATTAGTGAAAAGAAAATAAAAAGGATAAAAAATTAATACAAACCCTAATTCTACAAATTTTAAGTTTATTAGAAAAATATTAAGATTTAAATCTAAATTAAAAACTAAAATCAATTAATGATATTTATTTACAAAAAATAACATTAAATAAAAATACTTATTTTTTGTCTTTTTCTGATTTTTAGATTGTTTTTATGTTTTTATGAAAATAAACTAAATTAAAGAAATTAATTAAAAAAAGAAATAGTTGAATCAAATAAAAAAATGGAAAATATATAAAAGAAATTGCAAACCTATGGGGGTCTGTCCCCAAATTGGAGGTGTATTCTTAGCATTTTAGGCCCAATTGTCTTCTGGCCTGATTGACTTTTCTGCTAGCGTGTCACCTCTTTGACTCATGCCCATGGTATTCACCAAATCTAGGCCTTCAGATTGTTTCCATTGGCCAAGTGGCAAGCTGGATTTGAGGGACATATAGTGTTCCCTTGTAACGAAACTGCACAGAAGCGCGAGTAGAAAAATAATATTGGAAAGGGATGGGGACCTGGGATCGAACCCAGATCCTGTTGGTTACCAATCAACTGCCTTGCCAATGGAGCTCCTAGCGCGTTTTGAATATAATAGAGAAAACAATTAATATAATTCAAAACAATGGTTAATAGTATTTTTTCGCGTGAAATTCAAATCAACCACTTATGCCTCGCCACCTAAGCGTCTTCTTCCTCGTTTTGTTTTTTTCCTGAAACAAAAAATAATTAGCAACGGTTTTGAACCGTCCCCAAATGTGTCGTTTCCAAGAATAGCGAATAGCTCATCTTGGAATATAAATTGGGCGCGACCATGGCAAACAATTCGTCCAAGTCCCCTGATTTTAATGGCCTAGGTTTCGTGTCCTGATTTTTCCGTAACTGGGAAACCCCAATTCAAGGTTCTGAAAACCCTAAGCGTCGTCCATGGTAGTTTCGCGTATAGGTGATGAAAACTCAATCAAACAACTGGGTTAGCTTCAGAATGATTCAAATAACACAAACCAAACATTAAAAATCAAGAATAATGCAAGAATCATGATAAGTGAGTATGGAAAAAATCATGAACAGGGCTCGGTCGTTCTACCAATTCTGGGCGTTAGAGGTAGTGATTTTGAACCAGGAGCCTTCCTTGATGTCCCAGGAAGGTGATAGAATGGTTGTTTTGGCTTGAAAACCCTTGCAATGGTGATTTCAGTTTTAGGATTTTCTTGAAAAAATGTCAACTTGGTTATGGCTTTTGGGCGCAGCTGGGACATTATTAGGAGTAGGGTTTGCATCAATATATATGTGTGAAGGATTAGGGTTGAGAAATTGATCCAAAGAATCCTTGAATTGATGAGAAAATATTTTGATTTTCATGCCATAAGTTTCAAATCTTTTGCATGCTATTTGCTACCAAATCATGACAAATCATATTGATTCTTTCCAAATCTAATCATGCACGAAATATTGAGTGTATATCATGCACAAAAAGATTTAAAAACCTAGGTTTAATATTTTTCATATATTTTAATTAATTAAATGAATTTCTAGCATTTAAAAATTCAAATAAATAAAATAAAAATGATAAAAAACATCCCTTTGGGCCAAATGGTCGTGCACATGTTTTGGATGATGGATTTTGGAAGAAAAAGAGGCCCATTAGCAATTGTAAGACTTTTGAAGCAATGTTGACTTTTCAAAATACCTAAAAAATTCCCAACTTCCACAAGGCATAACTTGCTCAATTTTTAAGCTTTGCTCATGTTCTTGGACATTTTGGAAAGGTCTTTGAGTCCTCTAACCAATGTCTTTGGTCCCATGTCATTTTTATTTACCAATATGAAGTTATGGCCTTTGACTTAAAGTCCCTTTTTGTTGACTTTTGAAAATGACCTATAATGTTGAAATTGATAACTTTTTGTGAGAGCATTTCTTGGACTTGAAGTGTGAAGAGGAGTTGTAGGAAATGTCCTTCTCTTCAAAATGAGCTTTGGATGGAATTTTTCTGATAATCCATGTGAAAGTTATGCCTTGGTCAAGTTACAGTTGACTTTTTCAACTGTCCAAATATGGAAACTTTTGCATCTTGAGACTTTTTGAGCCAAACTTTGAGAATCATGATCAAGCATTGATCAAATGATGTTTGTGGCTTCAAAATGAGATGTTGACCAAAAATTTGAACTTTTGACTGTCAAATGACCATTTTGCCCCTACAGTTGACTGTAGTGCAATTAGGGTTTTTGACTGTGCAATTTTGTGCTGAAAGTCTTGAAACTTAGCATGAGGATGCTTAACCATGTTTGTAGGCATATGGGACTTGATTGGACCCTTGGAAACTTCATTTTCTTTATCAGAACCAAAACCCTAATTTTTGACTGTTAGGAGGCCCTTGAACCGTGCAACCCTTGGGGAATTTTGAAGCATGCTTTTGGCAAATCTTGAAGAATATGGGAGGGCAAATTTTGGGGTACAACACCCTCCAACTGGTAAAACCACTCTGGTTTCGTCCCAGCCAAGCTTTCTTGAAAGAAGTGAACCCAGAGCTTCTTGTCAGTGGTGTGCAGTTGAATTTTGCGCACATAAGACTTCAGGTGAAGCTTTGGACAGGAAACCCCATTGTATTTAACGAAGACTAGTATTTTGAATTTGTGAGGAATGACAACCCCAAATACTAAACCTAAATCATCAAAATCTAAACCAGGAATGGCTTGAATCTCCACGACCTTCAACCTATCCTCTAGCTGCTTGTACTTAACATTAGCAGGAGGATATTGCTCGTCAAAATAATCTTTATCATCGGACGCATGATCATTGATACACCCATCCTGGATACTCCTTGCTTCACCAATTTGATTTTCGTCTTCCTCAGACGAGTCTTCCACTACAGGTATCTTACAGATCGGCTCTCTAAATATTCTACCCATGTTGACTAAAGCTTTCCTCTTTGGTTTCTTTTTGGATGTTAGCAATGCCATCAACTCTTATTTCCCCTTGGCTAGGGTCAGCAGAGTCTCTTGAAACTGGGAGTTTTGTGCTTGTAGGTCCTTCACTGTTTTCTCGATATCCATCTTGCTGAAATAAACAGCAGAAATATCAGGAACTTTGTCGTGGAAAACCTGTTATGTTATTATGCATGGAAGATGTGCATGCAAATGATTTCAAGGAAATTAGAGATTTAAATTTTCTTAGACAACAAGGAAACACACGTTATATTAATAAATTCAAGCTGAGTACATCATGCCTCTTTGGGCTTACAATGAAAGAAATAAAAATATAAAATCCCTAAGATAAAAAGGTTGAACGCATCCTTTTTGGTGCGATGTAGGCGTTCAAACTCCGCTCCTCGTGAAGCTGCTTAGTAAGTTCCATAACTTTCTTCTCACTGGTGTATAATTGATTCTCAAAGATGTCTCATTCTTCCTTGAGCTGGATCCATGACTTTTGCAACTCTTCGAAGGTTGTTGGCATATCAGGATGAAAAATGATGCGAGGTTTGGTTTTTTCATCAACAAACTCTGAGATCACCGGAAGTATAGCAGCATATGGCATCATAAGATTTTGAGCACGAGCTCGTACCCATCTAAGGTAAGGCTCTAAAGGGATGGAATTTTTGCATCTCAAAACACTACTATCGGCCTTCTTTACCATGCCCCAAGCGCGAATGAACCTCTGGCGATAACCTTGCAGGTCATTTGAATAATCAAACACAATGACTTGGATGAGTATATCGTGGGGACCATCCCTCCGAGCATAGCCGAACTGACGTAGGGCCAAAGAAGGGTTGTAAGTGATTCCTCCTTTAATGCCAAGAAGTGGCACATTAGGGAATTCTACGCAGCGGTCAATAAAAGAGATACCTTCTTAAGAGCGAGGGCACCAATAGATATCAGAGTGAGAAAGGGACATTATCCTTTGATTCCACCTCAAGTCTGATTCATTCTTCATTACTGACCGAGGGAGGTGTGAAATAAACCACCGATATAGCAAAGGCGTATAACACATGAGAGTCCCTCGTTTCTTCATAGTACGAGTGTGGAGTGAATGCAGCACGTCTCCGAGCAATGTAGGCACTGGATTGCAAGCAAGAAAGATGCTGATGGCACTGACATCTATGAACTGGTCTGAATTGGGGAACAGAACCAATCCATAAATTAATAGAGCTAGGATATCTTCAAAGGCATGGTAACTCATGGCATCTAAGAATATCTGAGCTTTCTTCATTAGAAAACTTGCAAGGAGGCCATTGACTCCACCTCTTCTTTCCCAATTGGATTTGATGTCAGATGGTTTCAAATGCAAAGTTATGGCAACACTTTCAGCAACTGGGTCTTGTTCTAAGCCGGTGAAAGGTACTTGCTCCAATATAGGTGACCCAATTATTTTTGAGAACTCTTCCAGCATAGGCACCAACTGGTAATCTGGAAAAGTGAAGCAATGGTGTTTAGGGTCGAAGAACTGGAACATAACACTCATGAGACCTTCATCAAACCCAGCAATAACCAAACTGAGCAAGTGACCATATCTTTTGTTAAACAATGAGCTCTCAGGAACTTGCAGAACCAATGCTTTGAGCTTGGGAGGGACCTCTACAAAATTGATTCGGATGGTCCTTCTGCGATTTGAATCCATACCCTACAAAACAAAAATGAAAGATAAATCTCTAGCCTTTTGAAATGGTTAGCATGTATGTCATGATTTTCATGATGTTATGGTTATGTTTTGAAATCACATATATATCAAGCAAGTCACACAAAATACCCTAGGTTTAATGGCTTGCGTGAGGATTTAAAAGTAAGTACCCTCTTGAAGTTTAGTTGGCTCAACCTGTCTTGTTAAAAGTAACGGGTTCTAAGGAGTCTCATATCACTGACTTTTCTTTTAGGCATTATTCTAGCACAAGCACCAAAGTATTGCGGCCAGAATATCCCAAAAGTCCATTCTCAATTAGTGTAGCATCGAGTATCAATCAATATTCTGCCGGTACCAAAGTCGGCTATCTCACTACTTCCTAACGGCCAAGGATGAGTCAATTAAAAGGTCCTAAAGGTCATTTAGCGCTTAATGACACTAAGGAAACCTAATGTTATCCTTGACTGACTCAGGGAACATTAGTACAAGCCAAGGTATCACGCTAACGTAGCTACCACTTCGTCCATATCGGTCTACGCCATACAACTTCCAAGATTTATTGCTACTTACCTAAAAAAGTGCCCCAGATCCGGGTGTAGGATCTTCAACAGTAACCCAAACAAGGACCAAAAATGTAAAGCAAGCAAGTCAAACCACGAAAATCAAGTAAAGGTGATCTAGCCCTAAGGTAAACCTGCTTTTTAGTATAATCCCCAGCAGAGTCGCCAGTTCTGTGATAGGGTGGAAGAACTAACTTGGGATGTTTTGCGTTTGATTGCAAATGTTGCGGTTAGCAAGAGTCGCCACCCACTTTTCTTTTATCCAAAAGGAAAGACTAAAAAGAACAGGAAAGACCTTTGAGATTATTTTTTGAGTTCGAGGGGGGGGGGGTAGATTATGAAAAGGGAAGGTATTAGAACCCTTTTCATCCATAGTTATCTATGGGCTCTTAGTTGCTTGCTAGATCACTTGCTTTGTTTGAAAATGTGTTTTGTGGTGGTTTTGAAAGTATTTTTGAAAAGGCGTCTTCGTTTAGGCAAACTTTGTAATGATTCTCGTTTCGGCGAAAATGTATACAAAGTGTTGGACTTTTGAAAATATTTCAATATTTTGAAAGTGTTTGGTATTTATTTTGAAAGTGTTTGGTGTATTTTGCAATGATGTTTGTTTTGAAAGTGAGCAAGCAACTAAGAACGTTTCTACCTACTCAAAAGTCTTTGTTATTTTCCTCCTTTCCTTTGATATTGATATCTTACCATTGATTGGTAAGAAGCCTTATCTTTGGATGTAAAGGGACGGGCGTGGGCTATCGTATAGTCATGATAGCAATGTTGTGATATATCTTAGCATTTTTTCTTGAGGGACTAAGATCATTTGAAAGGCAACATTCGTAGCGTCATCGAGGGACTATGATCTTGTATTTTAATTATTTTGCTAAGACGTCTCACATGCATAACATGGCCATTTTTAGGAAACAAGTGGAGTTAATCCTAGGGGTACATGTGTGATTAGTGTGTTTGATTTGCATGCATTTAGTCTTTGATTAGGGGTGGTCTACTTGTTATTTTTATCTTCCCATACAAATCCTATTTTACTAGCATTTATATGAAAGCGGTAAATTGCGGAAAGTAAATATTCTACGCTATTACAATAATTAGGGGGATGGGGTGTACAAATTTACAAATGGGGATTGCAAGAAATTAAAGTCCTAATTATCTATTACGACCATATTAAAATAATGTACAAGAAATGAAATGGACTTGTTTTGTTTTGTTTTTGTTAAGAGAAGAAATAAATTGGCTTAAGAAAATATTTTTGATTTTTTGGTTTTAAAAGAGATAAAATAAAGTATGTGAATATAAAAATATTTTTGGTGTTTTCATTAATGAAAATAAAAGTGATGATAAAAATAATAAAGGAAATGAATCTGAATCAACGCATTGCTGGAAAGACAGGAGTAAGGGGGCAGAAACTCTGACTCTGACGCGCTACAAAATCAAAAATAACATGTTAGCAGAAATGGGGAAGGTCAGAAGTTTTGGGTCTGGGTACACTGAAGTTTTGAGGTTGATGGGAATAAAGGAAAGCCTAGAAGTTCTAATTGCTGAGGGAGTCTAGAAGCTCTAGTGCAGCTGGGAATCTAGAAGTTCTAATATCACTGGCAGGTCAGAAGTTCTGGTTGTTTGAGAGAGCCTAGAAGTTTTATTTGTTGAGAGAGTGAGGTGATAATGTTGTTGGGTGAGGATATCTAGAAGTTCCGGTCCAGCAATATTATCTGACAAATAAATGGGTGAAAATTTCAATAAATAAACCTAAAAAAAGATGCTTATGGGTCTAGAACCCAGGACCCTTAGCACTAATGTCTTATGCGCACACTTTCTACCAATGGGGTGGCTGTACATCTGATATTAGAAGAAAAAGCATAAACATATATTACAAAGTAAGTTCTGATGATGAACCTCGTCTCCTTCTCTGTTCCGGTCAGAGCATCTGCAACTTAGCCATTTCTCAACAAAATAGAAAATGCAAACATAGCAGATATGGCAGGTTTCATCATGGTTTCAGAAACATAAAAATATCAGGACTGCAAATCAGAAGCAAACATGTATTTGTTGATCCTAATTCTAAATCCTAATTTCCTCATGAAGTTCTGAATTGAAATTTTCTCTACTTAGACGAAAATACATGAAAACTATGAATATGTATAGAATCAGAGTCAGGATGTCTACATTGTATTTTTGAACATGCAAACCTAACAATGCTTAAGTCAATGAGATACAAGTCAGAAGAAACTTACCTTGCAGCTAGAAAATGTTCTGTGAACTAGAGTCTGGTTCTGATTGTTGTGATGTTCTGGTCAGCTTTCTCACGTGCTCAGAAAGATGGAACAACCCTTAAGTTGAACTATGAATGGCTGGAAAACTCTGCAACAACCAAGAAGCAATGTTCTAATTTTTGAAATAGAAGTTAATGGAGATTGAACTGAAATCTGTGAACAGAGGTTGGGATTGTTTCTAAATGTATATTAGAAACTGAGTGGGTGATTTGGCCAAGAGGTGTGCAAGAAATTTAGAGTTTGGGCGTAAAAGAAACAGAAGCTTAGCAAGGTTTTGTGTTTATGTTTTTAGTCTCCAATTCTTTGAAATTTCAGCAAGGTTTCAAGGCTAATTCTCAAATTCTCGACCTCTTTACAGTTGGAAATGAAGTTCAATTTATAGGAAAGGATTTAGCAGCTTGGAGAAGTCAAAAGTACAGCCATCATACACTAGGCGCTGACTTGTTCTTGAAGCAAGTTCAAACAAGTATGGTTCAAGGAGCAAAGTAAGGTGGTTGGCAGCTTTTAGTCGTGCCTAAGCTGGATTTGTAAGCATGAATCAAGGAAAAGTACCCTCAGAGGAAAAATCCAAGCATGGGCCCAACATACACTTGTACAAAAGTTTGCTTTTCAAGGACAACAATGGTACTTCTATGCCACACGTGGGGAAATCCTTTGGATAAAGACTTTAAAGTGGGTGTGAGCATTAAATGATGATGAGATTTATCAAAACATAAAAAACCTGCAATATGAGATTATGTATTATAGCTTAATTCTGGGTCAAAAGCTCATCATCAGTGTAACTTCGAATAAACATCCAACTTCTGATCTTTGAATCTTCCTGCTCCAGCATGTTTTGAAGGAGTTCTCAGATTTTCCAGAAAGCTTGTAACACGTTTTGTAGACCTTATTTGGACCTCTTGCAAACTCTTCCTGAACCTACATGAAAACTGGACCAGAAGTTGTAACCAAATCCTATCTTGGAAATGCCCAGAATTTGCTGAATGCTTCAGTTTCATGGACGTGTCTTTGAGGATTTATAATTTGAAATCCCAGCATTTCTAGGAGAAGTTCTGTTCTGTAATGTTTTAGATCTTGTTGAGATCTATAATTCTTGTGTTATAAGTTCTTCCAGAATCAACTTGTATCATGGTAAAAATCTGGCCAGAAGTTCTGAATTTATCATCTTTCCTAAAGACTTAGAAAAATTTCTAAGTATTTAGAATCTTGACTTTTTCAATATAATTTAACTTTTGACTTTCTTAATGAAACAAACTTCATATTCTAATATGCCTTGATGAAATATGAATATTGAAACTTGATTTTTGATCTAAAAGTCAAAGTTTGACTTCTCAGTATGCAATTGACCATTTTGCCCTTGTGCCAATTCCAGACCTAAATTGATGTATCAGTGCTGTAAACTTGATGTCATGGAAGATCTTGTGAGAAAATCCTTGAGAAATGAGAGGGAAATGTTGGGGTTCAACACTATGGATCTCGGAATTAAGATTCTGGATGTATATGGTGATTCAGCTCTAGTGATAAATCAAATTAAAGGAAAATGGGAGACTTGTCACCCTGGCTTGATTCCCTACAAAGATTATGCGAGAAGGTTATTAACTTTCTTCAATAAAGTTAAATTCTATCATATTCCTCAAGATGAGAATCAGATGGCAGATGATTTAACCATATTGTCTCCATGTACCAAGTAAATTATTGGGATGATGTACCTCATATTACAATCCAACGTCTTGATAGGCTGGCTCATGTATTTGCCACGAGGTGACATTAGACGATAAACCCTAGTATTATGATATCAAGCATTTCCTTCAGACTCATGAATACCCATTTGGTGCGTCAAACAAAGATAAGAATACATTGAGAAGGTTGGTAAGTAGTTTCTTCCTCAATGAAGATGTGTTGTACAAAAGGAATTATGATATGGTCTTGCTCAGATGTGTGGATAAATACAAAGTAGACATGTTGATGCATGAGATCTATGAAGTTTCATTTGGTACCCATGAAAATGGACATTCGATGTAAAAGAATATGCTTAGGGCATGTTATTATTGGCTGACAATGGAATCTGACGGTTACAAATTTGCAAGGAAGTGCCATAAGTGTCAGATTTACGCTGACAAGATTCATGTGCCTCCAAGTCCTCTTAATGTTATTTATTGCCCATTACCTTTATCTATGTAGGGTATTGATATGATCGGGATGATTAAACCCAAGGCTTCGAATGGACATCATTTCATCTTAGTGGAAATTGACTACTTAACCAAATGGGTGGAAGCGGCTTCCTATGTTAATATGACTAGGCAGGTGGTGGTACAGTTTATTAAGAATAATCTCATTTTTCATTATGGTGTTCCAAGAAAGATTATCACTGATAACTACTAAAATTTGAATAATAAGATGATGAAGGACCTTTGTGAAGAGTTTAATATTGTCCATCATAACTTGTCTCCTTACAGGCCTAAGATGAATGGGGTTGTTGAAGCTGCTAATAAGAATATTAAGAAGACCATTCAGAAGATGGTTGTTACATATAAGGATTGGCATGAGATGCTCCATTTTGATTTTTATGGGTATCGTACATCCATCCGCACTTCAGAAGAGGCAATCCCTTTTTATCTTGTTTATGGCATGGAAATGATACTCCCCGTTGAGGTTGAGGATTCCTCTTTGTGTGTAGTTATGGAAACTAAGTTGTCAGAGGCTGAATGGGTCTAGAACAAGTTTAACCAACTGAATTTGATTGAAGAAAAGAGAATGACTACCTTGTGTCATGGTTAGTTATACCAGAAAAGAATGAAGAAAACTTTTGATAAGAAGGTCAGACCTCATGAATTCAGAGAAGGTAACCTCGTTCTTAGAAAGATTATGTCTTTTAACATTGATTCTAGGTGCAAGTGGGCTCCCAATTATGAAGGCCCGTATCTTGTCAAGAAAGTCCTCTCTGACGGTGCTTTGATTCTTGAAACTATGGATGGTGAGGAGTTCCCACATTTCGTGAATGCTGATGAAATCAAGGAATACATCGCCTAAGGATAATAAAAGAACAACTTGCTAAGTTGAAAACCTGAAAGGGAGTCTTAGGAAAAAATGAGCGTCTCGGTAGGCTGAAAACTCACAAGGGTGGTCTGGGCAAAAATTATAGACATAAGCAGAATAAATCATCCCGGTAGATTGAAAACCCGCAAGGGAAATCTAGGAAAAAGTTAAGGATTTCTTGGTGTGATACGGTGGGAGAACTGACTTGGTTGTTTTGCCTTTGATCATAAATGTTGTGGTTAGCAAGAGTCGCCACCGACTTTTCTTTTATCCAAAAGGAAAGGTGAAAAAGCACAGGAAAGACCTTTGAGATTATTTCTTGAGTTCGGGAAGTAGATTATGAAAAGGGAAGGTATTAGCATCCTTTTCATCCATGGTTTTCCATGGGCTCTTAGTTACTTGCTAGATCACTTGCTTTTTTTTTGAAAATATGCTTTGTGTGGTTTTTTTAAAGTATTTTGAAAAGGTGTCATCGTTTAGGCAAACTTTGTAATGATTCTTGTTCGTAAGAATGTATACAAAGTGTTTGATCTTTTGAAAATGTTTTCAAGTTTTGAAAGATGCTTTTGAAAGTGTTGGTGTTTATTTTGGAAAATAGCAAGGATGTTTTTGTTTTAAAATGGAGCAAGTAACTAGGAACATTCTACCTACTCAAAAGTCTTTCATGTTCATTTCCTCTTTCCGTTGACATTGTTATCTTACCATTAATTTGATAAGTAACCCTATATTTGGATGTAAAAGGGACGGGCAAGGGTCATCGTATAACCATGATTAGCAATGTTGCAAGGTATCTTAGCATTTTCTAGGGACTAAGATCATTTTGAAAGGCAACATGGATAGCGTCATCAAGGGACTATGATCTTGTATTTTTTGCTTGTTTTTGCTAAGATACCTCACATGCATAATATGGCCATTTTGTAAGGCAACCAAGTGGATTTACCCTAGGGGTGTAAGTGTGCAAGTGTATTGGTTTACATGCTTGATTTGTCTTGATTAGAGTTTTCTATTTGTTGGTTTTAATCTTTCCATACAAAACCCTAATTACTAGCATTTGTATATAAAGCATTTAAATTGCGGAAACTAAAATTAATATGCTATTACATCATTTAGGAGAGGGGTGTACAAATTACAAATGGGGAATTGCAAGAAATTAAATCTAAATAATTATTACAACCATATTGAATTTGAATAAATGTACAAAATTAAATAAGTAAAATGCAAGAATATAAAATGTAAGAATAAATGTGATTTTTGTTTGGTTTTTCATGAAAAGGGTTTTTGACCTAATTAATTAAAACAAAATAATTAACTAAAAATAAGGAAATTAATATTAAGTTAGTAAAATAAATTAATTTAAAGAAAACAAGTTTTTTAGGGTTTTTGTGAATTTAATTAAATTAGTAAATAAAAATAATTAAATAAAAATCCTAAATTCTAAATTGATTTTAATTTACAAGAAAAATAAATAATATAATATAATAATAATTAAAATTAAATTATCTAAGTATTTAAAAAAGTTAAATTTAATTATTTAAAAGAAATGTTTTTGTTCTTTTGTTTTTGTGAAGAAAAATAAAATATAAATGTGAAAATAATAAATAAAAATATTTTTGGATTTTTTATTAATAAAAATAATAATAATAATAATAATAATAACAATAATAATAATAATAATAATAATAATAATAATAATAAAGAATAAAAATGGAATAAAATAAAATAAGAAAATAAAATAAAATGATAAAAGAAAAACATTTGGGCCAGGTGTATGAAAGTAGGCAGGGAGGGATGGTGCAGCAAAAAAAGGAAGGCCCAACATTAGAGGCCCAGCGCTAGTTGTTTGAACCAAAAAAGAGAGAAACAAGTGAAAAATAAGAAAAATGACAGCACTGGGGCTTGAATCCACGCCCTAAGCATGAAACGCACGCTGCCTTACCACTGGGGTGGCTATACATCCGTTAACTTATGTCAAACCATAAATATATATTAGAAACTGCTTACTGAAGACAAACTTCATCTTCAACCTCGCGCCTGACCAGACCACCTGCATCTTGCTCATTTCTCATCCATTTGCAAAAATGTAAACATGAATCTTGTGGCAAATTTCCTCACGATTTCAGAAATGTAAAGCATTAAAACTATAGATCAAAGACAAACATGAATTTTAATGGCCCTAATCTGAAACCTAACTTTTCTAGAAATTTCAATCTTAAAATTCTCTAAGCTAAAACAACATAAACGAAAACTATGGACATGGTTAGCTTCAGGGCAATGATATCTACATTTTTCATTCACAAATTAAACATTAATGATGCTTGTATGAAGAGTTCCAAGTTAAGGAAACTTACCTCAAAATTGGAAATCGTATTCTGAGTTTGAGCACTCCTCAAGGTGTTGTGATGATCAGAATAGCTCCGTTGAGGTCCCAGGGAGCTAATGAAATATTTAGTTTGTATTGGAGATGGCTGAATCGTGGTGGAGAAGTCCAAGTGCAAAGCTCTATTTTTGAAAATGGCGGATGGTGTTAGTGGTGTTACAGTCTTGTAACAGGGTGTGGAATGAGTTCTAAATGATGTTTAGAATCTTTAGGAACCAAAAGGCTTGAAAACGCACGAGGGAGATGTGAGTTTCAAGTTTTTAGTCAGATTATGCAAGAATGGAGGTATGTAATACAGTTCTAAGTTCTTGTGTGTTTGAGGGCTTAAGCGTGCGTGTGTTTTGATGCCAAGGACTTGTACATAAGTAATGAGAAGGTTTGAGTGCTTGAGAGGGTCAGAAGTACAAGCTCTAGATTGATTGCTATGTTACTTGATTTTGAAGAAAAGTGAAAGTATGGTTCCAAGATGAAGTACAAGCATGGGATGAGTGATTGTGAGGCTTGAGACAAACTTCTTTTGAGTTATAGGTCGTGTATGATCAGAAGAAAACCATTGCAAGGCTCAAGAACAAGTTTTGTGTCTTGGGTTGATTAATCCTTGTGTAGTCTTGAACCAAAGGAGATCTTGTGAGAAAATATTTGATAAATGAGAGGGAAAGTTTTGGGGTACAACAGTTTCCCCTGTTCAATCTTCCTAAACCTGAATAGTTAGATTGGCGGATCCGCCATTCGTGACTTGAAGGTGGAAGATGATTGGACACTAGAGTGCCCAGAAATTTGAACTTGAAGATAAAATGGGAATGGGCTTATAGATGCCATTTGGAGGAAGGATGGAGATTTTCCAGAGATGGGCTTGTAGATGCCATCCAAAGGTTACTATTGATAGAGATTGCACTAAGTCTGAACTTGATTTCAACTGGAAAAGAATCAGAATAAATCTTTGGAGTGACTTGTCTGAACCAGAAGAAATCTTATATGTTATTTGACTGGGAAGAATCAGAATAAATCTTTATGCGATTTATTTGAACCAGAAGTGTTCCTTTGGAAAGTATCAGGATAAATCATTGGGGGGTTTTAAACTGAACCAAAAGAGATCTTGAACGTTCATTAACTGGAAAGAATCAGAGTAAATCTTTGTGCGATTTATCTGAACCAAAGAAAGTGACTACGGGAAAGAATCAGAATAAATCATTGAGAGACTTATCTAAACCCGAAAGGTTCCTTTGGAAAGTATCAGGATAAACCGTTGAGGGGTTTAAACTGAACCAAAAGAGATCTTGAATATTCTTTAACTGGAAAGAATCAGAGTAAATCTTTGTGTGATTTATCTGAACCAGAGAAAGCATATGTGGAAAAGAATCAGAATAAATGGTTGAGATATTTATTTGAACCCGAAAGGGGTTTGGAGAAGAATCAGAAAAAATCATTTAGAGATTTATCTGAACCCGAGAAGACAGTTGCGGGAAAAGAATCAGAAATAAATTATTGAGAGACTTATCTGAACCCGAAATGTTCCTTTGGAAAGTATCAGGATAAACCATTGAGGGGTTTAAACTGAACCAAAAGAGATCTTGAATATTCTTTAACTGGAAAGAATCAGAGTAAATCTTTGTGTGATTTATCTGAACCAGAGAAAGTGTCTGCAGGAAAGAATTAGAATAAATCGTTGAGAGATTTATCTGAACCCAAAAGGGATCTGAAGAAGAATCATAACAAATCATGGAGAGATTTATCTAAACCAGAGAAGACAGATGCGGGAAAAGAATCAGAATAATTGTTGAGAGATTTAAACTGAACCGGCAGGAGTCTGAAAGAAACATCTGTTGTGAGGATGGTTGACCAATCCTTTCTTGGGAATTGATCTGTAATTGACTTGTTGAAATTTTGACGATAATTTTCTATTGATTGATCTTTCCTGAAAAAGATGAAAGGTTAGTTGTATGCAATGTCATGATGTATGAAATGCATGGTGTAATGATTTTCTCAAAATAAATGAGATTTTGTCGTATGTATTTATGTTGTCAATGTTATGACGTATGTATGCGATGTATGGGCATGTAAGCTAATCTGTTGTAACGCTGTTGGACTAGGGAAAAATAAATCTCTGATTGCTGCTGGATGTGGAGTGTAAGTCTTCATGTTTTAAAGTGTTGATGAGTTGATTAGCTTCTATTTGTTAGAGAAATAAACTTTGTTATAAGGGAAACTTCGTGTATTGCTTGTGAAATCCTGTTGGGGAATCCTGAGAAATTGGGCGGATTTTACTGGGGAGTGATAGCTAGAAGTTTTGTTTCGTCGGGGATGTGAGAGAGCTTGATATCATTAAGTTGCACAGTGTGCGGGATTTTATGGAATAGTATAAAGATATTATCCTATTTATTAAAGCCATTAGTGATTGTCTTTCTATTTTCTGTTCCCTTTTTGTTCATTTGTAAACAGTAGTCATGTTCAAATGCATACGTTCAAAAATAAATCATTGGACGTTTTTGTAAACAAAACACGGAAAAATAAATAAACAGATAGTTTTGCACTTTTAAAGGGATATCTTTGTATTTAACTTGAATAAGTATTTTTGTACAATGAGACGAACATTCTAGTAATAGAACGTCATCGTAGAAAAATGAAAATTTGATACAAAGAAAATATAGCTATGTGAAATAATCCCATGGGGTTTCCATTCTGCTATAGCCTCTGTGTCTTTGAGCGTCTTGTCCACTTGCTTCCTTGTCTGAAGTTGATTGGATTGATTAGGACTGTTGAGTTTGTCAGTCGAAGCTAAAGGTTGTCTGTAAAGTGATCCAATGGAACATAGTCATACGCTTTAATTCCCTAAATTTTGCCTGGACCGCCCTTTCGGGTTTTCAGTCCACCAGGATACCCTTTTTTGCCCAAGCCGCCTTTTCAGGTTTTCAGCTTGCCGGGTGTACATATTTTTTTGTTTCATGCCTAATTTTTGCCCGAACCTTTTTAGTTCGCCGGGATGCCCTTGTTTTCCCTAGGTGTGTCAACCTAGCGGGTCTCTTATGCATAGTATCTTTTGACTATGTCTGTGTTCACAGGGTACGGCAGGTCGTCGCCATCCATAGTGGTTAAGATCATTGCTCCACCAGAGAATATGCTTTTGATCACAAATGGTCCTTCATATGTAGGAGTCCATTTGCCCCTAGGATCACCTTGTGGTGATATGATACGCTTGATTACCAAGTCACCAACCTGGTATACCTGTCGTTTAACCTTTTTGTTAAAAGCTTTGATCATGCGTTTTTGGTACATCTGGCCATGACAGACAGTCGTAAGCCTCTTCTCATCAATTAGGTTTAACAGGTCAAGTCGACTTTAGATCCAATCGTCTTCATTCAGCCTTGCATCCTTCATGATTCTTAGAGAAGGGATCTGGACCTCAATAGGCAAGACAACTTCCATGTCGTATATCAGAGAGTAAGGTGTTACCCCGATTGATGTGTGCGCCGTGGTACAGTAACTATGGAGAGCGAATGGTAGCATCTCATGCCAGTCTTTGTAGGTTACTATCATTTTTTGTATGATCTTCTTAATGTTCTTATTTGCAGCTTCGACAACACCATTCATCTTTGGCCGGTAAGGAGAAGAATTATGGTGCTGGATCTTGAATTATACGCACAGTGTCGTGATCATAGTATTGTTGAAATTCGTACCATTGTCTGTGATGATTCTCTCTGGGATGTCGTACTGACAGATGAAATTCTGTTTGATGAAACGGACCACGACATTCTTGGTAACGTAAGTGAAAGAAGTTGCCTCAACCCACTTTATGAAATAGTCAATGGCCACTAAGATGAAGTGATGTCCATTAGAAGCCGTAGGTTTGATTTCTCCAATCATATCGATGCCCCACATCACGAATGGCCAGGGAGCAGTCAGTACATTTAGAGGGACTGGAGGCACATATACTTTGTCAGCATAGATTTGACACTTATGACAGGTTCGAGAATGCTGATAGCAATCTGCTTCCATGGTAGACCAATAATAACCTTCCCGTAGGATCTTCTTAGCCATCGTATGCCCACTAGACTGGGTGCCAAAAGTGCCTTCATGTAGATCAACCATGATCTTTTCTGCCTCAACCTTGTCTACACAACGAAGCAACACAGAGTCGTGGTTGCGCTTGTAGAGAATGCCATTACTAAGGAAGTACTTAGTAGAGAATATCCTTAAGAACTTCTTATCATTAACTGAAGCTCCTTCCGGATACTCTTGAGCCTCGAGATACCTTTTGACTTCATGGAACCAAGGTTGGTCCACTGTTTCTTCAGTATTGATCTCGTGACAGTGAGGTGGTTCATCCATTTGTTCAATGGTGATATGGGGAGCCTCGTTACCCCACTTGAGTTTAAACATGGATGACATTGTGGCTAGCACGTCTGCTAGTTGATTTTCCTCTCGTGGAAAATGCTCAAAGATAATTTCCTCGAAATGTGGGATTAATGTCAACACATGTTCTTTGTAGGGGATGAGGTTAGGGTGTTTCGTATCTTATTCTCCTTTGATCTGGCTGATGACTAAGGTTGAGTCTCCGAACACACTTAAGGACTTGATTCCCAAATCTATGGCAGCTTTGAGACCAAAAATACACGCTTCGTATTCTGCCATGTTATTTGTACAGTTGAAACAAAGTCTTGCAGTGAAGTGGGTATGACATCCTTCAGGGGATATGAGTACAACACTTATGCCATTGTCGAGTGCGTTGGACGCCCCATCAAAAACCAGGGTCCATCGGGATCCTTGTTCAAGTCCATCATATGGTCTGAGTTCCTCACAGTTGTTTACCATCATGATGTCTTCATCTGGGAATTCGAACTTCATGGACTGATAGTCATCCACAGCTTGATGAGCAAGGTGATCGGCTAGTACACTGCCTTTTATTTCTTTTTTGGTAGTGTACTGAATGTCGTATTCTGTTAGGATCATTTGCAATCTTGCTATTCTCCTAGAGAGGGCAGGCTTCTCGAATATGTATTTAATTGGATCCATCTTGGATATCAATAAAGTAGTATGGGTTAGCATATACTGTCTTAGCCAGCGAGCAACCCATGCCAGAGCGCAGCAAGTTTTCTCGAGTAATGAATATCTTCTTTCATAGTCAATAAACTTTTTGCTCATGTAATAAATAGCATGCTCTTTTCGGCCAGACTCGTCATGCTGCCCCAGCACACACCCCGTTGAATTTTCCAAGACAGTTAGATACATGATCAAGGGTCTTCCCTCGACTGGAGGCATCAAAACAGAAGGCTCTTGTATGTACTCTTTGATCTTGTTGAAGGCATCTTGGCACTCATCATTCCATTTGACTACTTGATCTTTCTTCGGTAATTTGAAGATTAGTTCACAAGTAGCTGTTAAATGAGAAATGAATCTGGAAATGTAGTTTAGCCGTCCTAAGAATCCTCTAACTTCCTTCTCAGTACGAGGAGCAGGCATTTCTTGTATTGCTTTCACCTTGGCAGGGTCCACCTCTATACCTTTACTGCTGACGACAAAGCTTAGGAGTTTACCGGACCTTACACCAAATATGCACTTATTCGGGTTCAACCTCAGCTCGTATTTCTTTAGTCTCTCAAACAGTTTCTGCAAATGGTCAAGATGTTCCTTTTCAGTTTGAGATCTGGCTATCATGTCGTCCATATAGACCTCTATTTTGTGATGTATCATGTCGTGAAATAGAGCTACCATGGCACGTTGATAGGTTGCCCCAACATTCTTCAACCTGAATGGCATAAACTTGTAACAGAATGTGCCTCACTTTGTAACAAAGGTCGTTTTCTCCATGTCTTCAGGCGCCATTTTGATCTGGTTGTATCCTGAGAAACCATCCATAAATGATAACACCTTATGCTGTGCGGTATTGTCAACCAGAATGTCGATATGGGGGAGTGGGAAATTATCCTTAGGGCTTGCCCTATTTAAATCTTTGTAGTCCACACACATACGTACCTTGCCATACTTTTTAGGCACATGAAGAACATTGGCGGCCCATTGTGGATAGGAGGTAACGGCTAAGAATCCAGTGTTGAATTGTTTCATGACTTCAGCCTTAATCTTTTTTGACATGTCTAGCCGCATGCGACAGACTTTCTGTTTTACCGGAGGGAAGTCTTCTCTTGTTGGTAGACGATGGACCACGATTTGGCATCTAGTCCTGGCATGTCTTTGTACGACTAGGCAAATACCTCAACATAATCATGTAGCAAATGAGTTAGACGCTTCTTGACACTGGCTTCCAGATTGGGTCCCACCTTGACTTCTTTCTTGTCCTCTTCGGTACCTAGGTTAACTGTGTCCACTGGTTCTTCGTGGGGTTGTATGGTCCTTTCTTCTTGTTGTAGTAACCTGGCTAGTTCCCCTGGCACTTCACAATCTTCCTCACCTTCGTATTCATCTTGGTAGATTAGATTTTCAGAGTCACAAAAGGTCATAGCAGAATTGTTACCCATGGGATCCCGAATGGATATAGATCTGCATTTTGAATGTGAGTGTGTGTAAGAGTATAGTTGTATTTGAAAGAAATAAAAATGTAAAAATAAAGGCAAAGAGTGTAAAGTTTGTATGCAAAAACGTCCATGATTCATTGATGACATATGAAAATGAGGTAACAACCCTTATAAATGGACCGTTGTGCCTCGGGTAAGACACAAGGTTTTAAAAGTCTGAATTGTTTAAATATTACAGGTCTGACAAAAATTTAAAGACAATTATTGTTGGATAAAAGTAATTGGGACAAAATATTTAGCTTCCCAATTGTTGAGTCCTCCGTTGCCAGTTGGGAAAATCCAATCCTCCAGGTCGTAGTTGTCCTCATCATCCTCCACTGCGTTGACTCCGTGGTTGCTGATCTTCAAGGGTGGTCCCCCAGCACGAGAATGGCGTACAGCTTTCTGGGCTCCTGAAGTGAAACCCAAACCAAATTTGTCAGATTTTTAAGGGATATCCGAGAGTTGGCCCCAAATAGTACACCCACCTTCTTTGATCACGGCCTTGGCATATTTTAGAGAAGACATCTTTAGCGGAGGTCTTGTAATCTTTGGGACTTGGGAAACAGCCTTGGTTACTGCCGCGGTTTGTGGGACTTCCTCGAAATGCTGAAACGAAGTTTCGATGAGTTCACCATCCAATTCCACGTATCTGAAGGAGTTCAAGTGACTGACCATATATTCCTCTTCTCCATGGACAGTAATAATTTTCCCCTTGGTTGGGTATTTCAGCATCTGATGTAATGTAGAGGTGACGGCACCAGCATTGTGAATCCATGTTCGGCCCAATAAACAGGAATAGGAAGGGCGAATGTCCATCACGTAAAAAGTTGAATCAAAGGTTTGAGTTCCAACTTTTATGAGGATGTCCACCTCCCCATGCACCATTCTCTTTGAACCGTCGAAGGCCCTTACCACTATGTTGCTGGGTTTTAAGGTCAAACCTTCACAGCCGAGTCTATCAAGATCTTTCTTAGGAAGCCCATTCAAAGATGAACTGGTATCAACCAAGACATGGGCCAAAGTTGTGCCCCGACATTCGATAGAGACATGCAATTCCTCGTTGTGCTTCCTCCCTCTAGGTGTCAAGTCAGCATCAGAAAAGCCTAAACCATTGTCAGCGGTTAAACTGGCCACACAATCTTGGAACTGATCAGCAGAGGTTTCTTGTGGTACATGGGCAGTTTTAAGAAATTTCACCAAGGCCTTTGCATGAGCCTCGAAACACAACAATAGAGTCAGCATGGAAATTTTTGACGGAGTCTGCCCTAGCTGTTCGACTATGTTGTAGTCGCTTCTCTTTATAATTTTCAGAATTTCTTCCATCTCCTTTTGGGAGGCTTCAGGGATAGATATTGATTGTGCCTTCATCTGGACAGGCTCAACCAGAATTCCTTTGCCCCGAGTCTCGGTCGACTCGGTGGTAGGGGTGTCAGTAGGTATAACCATGGGAATTGTAATAGTAATGTCAATGGGAACAGAAGTAGGGATGATCACAGGACTGGTAACAGTCTTCAAAGGAGCAATCTCGGGAGAGAATACTCTACCACTTCGGGTTATTTTGCTGGTTCCAGCAATATTGCTGATATCGGGGTTAGCCTTCTCAAAAATTGAGTCTTCATCAGCCAGCCAATCCTGTTTGACATTGTGATAGTAGACGTCGCCCCCATAGTTCCATGGGACAGTTTTATCTGAGGAGTACGGGATCGGCCCTGGCATAGTAATTATCAGTGGAGCTACTTTAGGAACTGATGCAATCCTAACGGGTCTTTTGGTGGAGACCCTGGAAGGATTGGTGGAAATGGTTACTATTGAAACATCATTGTAAGAAATGGTTGGAACGGGAGTCTTTTCAAACAAAATCTCTTTGTCATCCATTACGCGTTGGACATCTTCTTTTAATAAATGACAACCAGTTGGTATGGATAAACAGAAGTGACAACCTTCATTATAGCCCGGAAATAAACCGACCTTCAACAGGTTCTTCTTTACAGTCAGGAGAGGAGTAATAAGTTCAACAACATCAGTAACAAACATATCATCTTCAACAGCGTTAACATTACGGCCATGCTTGGGCATAGGAGCGGTGATAACATTTGGGATTTCAGGAGCATCGAATTCAATTTCTTTTGCTTCGAGAAGGTGTTGCACCTTGTTTTTCAAAGCCCAACAGTTGTTGGTATCATGGCCTAGACTTTCTGAATGATAAGTGCAGCGAGCATTAGGATGGTAATAAGGAGATGCGGTGTTGGGATTCTTCAGAGCTTCCTTTAAAGTTATCAGATTAGATCTTAACAAATGTGGCAGGACTTGAGATAGTGTCATATTAATCTGGGAAAATTGACTTATTGGTCTTTCTGTTCTAGGCTGGTTTCTCCTTTGTTGAGTAGGTGCATGCTTAGGGATCATGACAGCCCCTATCATTGGACGGTGTTCAGTTCTATCTTGGTTTCTTTGAGGATACACAACACCAACTTCTTTCTTCCTAATAAATGATTTTCTCATGGCATTGTAGGATGCGTCTTTTTGGATCTTTCCACTCTTAATCCCAACTTCCACTCTTTCCTCGGTCAAGATTAATTCAGTGAAGCCTGCTGAGGAGCTTCCAATTAGATGATTGAAGAAAGGACCGTACAGGGTACCCAGAAACATGTCTACTAGGTCTCTTTCAGGCAGGGGAGGCTGGACTCTTCCTGCTAAGTCCCTCCATTTCTGAGCGTAGTCTTTGAAACCTTCACTTGAAACCATAGCCATACTCTGGAGTTGAGTACGGGTGGGAGCAAGATCTGTGTTGTATTGATATTGTTTATAAAATGCAGTGGCAAGGTCTTCCTAATTATGGATATTGGCCCTCTCTAGTTGATAGAACCAATCTAGCTGAGTCCCGGATAGACTGTCTTGAAAGAAGTGGACCCACAAATCTATGTCAGCAGTGTGAGGCTGTATCTTCCTCACATAAGATCGGAGATGCATCTTGGGACACGAAACCCCGCCGTACTTAGAAAATACTAGTGCCTTGAATTTTTGTGGAATAACAATCCCAAACACCAAACCCAGCTCTTCAAAGTCCAGCCCGGGCACTTTCTGAATCTCCATTGCACTTAGACGTTCTTCCAGATGTTTGTATTTGTCGTCGGCTGGGAGATACTGCTCTTCAGAGTAATCCTCTTCTTCTTCTTCCTCTTCAGATTCTGGATGGGCAGTTGCTTCCTTGCCTTTCCCTTCTTGATTGTCTTTTTCACCTGATGATGTTACGAAGTCTAAGATCTTTCTGGCTTCCCCTGGGAACCTTCTTCCTAAATTTAGAACTCTGGTTGTTTTCTTTGCTTTCTTCTTCTTTTCTTCAATCAGAAAAGTTTTCAAATCCTCTTGTCCCTTGGCTAGAGTTAAGAACATCTGTTGAAACTGAGCATTCTGCGCCTGAAGGTCTTTTACTGTCTGCTTGAGATCCATCTTATTGAAATAAATAGTAGAAAGATAAGGAGACTTTTTGTAAGAAACCTGCTTATGTTATGATGAATGGAGATGCATATGCAATGATTTCAAGGAAATTAGAGATTTAAATTTGCTTTAGACCAAAAAGAAACACACGTCATATTAATAAATCAAAGTTTGAGTACATCATGCCTCTTTTGGGCTTACAAAGAAATACAAAAACTCTAAGATAAAAAAGTTGTACACGTCCTCTTTGGTGCAATGTAGGCGTTTAGACTCCGCTCCTCATGAAACTTCTTGGTGAGTTCCAAAACCTTCTTCTCGCTGGTGTAGAATTCGGCCTCAAAGGTGTCTCTCTCCCCCTTAAGCTGTATCTAACCCCTTTGTAAGTCTTCGAGAGAGGTGGGCATGTCAGGATGCTGAATAGTGTATGGAACATCTCCTTCCACAACAGGCTCTTTGATAACCGGGAGAATGGAGGGGTAAGGAATTATAAGACTTTGAGCACAGGTTTATACCCATTTGAGGTAAGGCTCAAGAGGGATGGAATTTTTGTGCCCCAATTTCTTGCTATCTACTTTGTTCAACATCCTCCAAGCTCGGATAAACCTCTGACGGTGACCTTGGTCGTCATTCTCGTAGTCAAATACCAAACTTTGAATAAGCATCTCATATGGGCCATCCCTTCTGGCGTAACCAAACTGTCTTAAGGCTAAGCATGGGTTGTAGGTGATACCTCCTCTATAGCCAAGTAAGGGGACATTGGGGAATTTTCCACAACGGTCGACGATAGTAACATTCTCTATAGATCGGGAACACCAATGAATGTCTGAATGTTTGAGTGTCATCAACCTATGTGACCACCTTGAACCTTGCTCGCTCTTCAATACAGATTGGGAAAGATTCAAAATAAACCATCTTTCCAAAAGAGAAGTACAACACATAAGGATACCTCTTTTCCTCATAGTGCGAGCGTGAAAAGAATGTAGGATATCCCCTAGCAAAGTAGGCACCGGGTTACGAGACATGAAGATTTTGACGGTGTTCAGATCTATGAGTTGGTCAGGATTTGGAAACAAAACCATCCCATAGATGAGGAGAGCCACAATTTCCTCAAAAGCTTGCAAATCCAAAGAGTTCCAACAGTTCTAGGCTTTCTCAAACAAGAACTTTGCTAGGAAACCTTTGACACCACTCCTTGTCTCCCAATTAGTTATGATATCAGATGGTTGCAAGTGTAGAGCTTGAGAAATCTCTTTTGGCTTTGGATCTCTTTTCGTACCGTTCAAAGGTAGTTGATTGAGAATGGGAATCCTCAAGAGTTAGGAGAATTCTTCCAAAGTTGGCACAAGTTGATAATCGGGAAATGTGAAGCAATGGTGTAGAGGATCAAAGAACTAGAAAAGCACCTTCATCATGTCCTCATCAGTGTGGGAGGTAACCAAGTTTAGTAGGCGACCATGTCTTTTGGTAAATGGAGAATTTTCAGGAATTCTTGGTGCTAACTCTTTAAGTTGAGGAGGGATCCTTACAAGATTGACTTGAATGGTTTTCCTGCGAATAGAATCCATGTCCTATAAAACAGAACAAAGATAAATCCCAAAATCCTTGAAATGGTTAGTGAGTATGAGTATGATATTATGATGTTTATGATGTTATGTACAAGTAGATATATACAAACAAAACAAACAAGTCCTTAGGTTTAGGCTTGCATAGAGTCTCATAGGTAAGTACCCTCTTGAAGTTTAGTTGGCTCAAACCTTCCTAGCAATAGTAATCGGGTTCTAAGGAAGCTCAATATCACTAGTTTATTTTCTCGGGCATTGTTTTAGCGCCAGCCTCTTTAATGGTGACCGAAATATCCCAAAAACCCAAACCTCAATGAGTGCAGTATCGAGTATTTACCAACTTCGAACTGCACCAAAGCTGGTCATCTCACTACGTCCTAGTGGCCAAGTTAGACCATGTCGGTATACCCTGCACAGTTTCCACAAGTATTGCTACTTACCTATAAGGTATCCTAAATCCGGGTAGAGGATTCAAACTCAAACAAAGAACCAAAATGTAAAGCATACAAGTCAAACAATGAAAGAAAATAAATATAATCTAACCCTAAGGTAACCCCACTTTTAAAATTTCCCCAGCAGAGTCGACAGTTCTGTGATACGGTGGGAGAACTGACTTGGTTGTTTTGCATTTGATTGCAAATGTTGTGGTTAGCAAGAGTCGCCACCGAATTTTCTTTTATCAAAAAGGAAAGGTGAAAAAGCACAGGAAAGACCTTTGAGATTGTTTCTTGAGTTCGGGAGGTAGATTATGAAAAGGGAAGGTATTAGCACCCTTTTCATCCATGGTTTTCCATGGGCTCTTAGTTACTTGCTAGATCACTTGCTTTTGTTTGAAAATATGCTTTGTGTGGTTTTTTGAAAGTATTTTGAAAAGGTGTCATCATTTAGGCAAACTTTGTAATGATTCTCATTCGTAAGAATTTATACAAAGTGTTTGATCTTTTGAAAATATTTTCAAGTTTTGAAATATGCTTTTGAAAGTGTTGGTGTTTGTTTTTAAAAATAGCAAGGATGTTTTTGTTTTGAAATGGAGCAAGTAACTAGGAACATTCTACCTACTCAAAAGTATTTCATGTTCATTTCCTCTTTCCTTTGACATTGTTATCTTACCATTGATTTGGTAAGTAACCCTATCTTTGGATGTAAAAGGTACGGGCAAGGGTCATCGTATAACCATGATTAGCAATGTTGCAAGGTATCTTAGCATTTTCTAGGGACTAAGATCATTTTGAAAGGCAACATGGATAGCATCATCGAGGGACTATGATCTTGTATTTTTTGCTTGTTTTTGCTAAGATACCTCACATGTGTAATATGGCCATTTTGTAAGGCAACCAAGTGGATTTACCCAAGGGGTGTAAGTGTACAAGTGTATTGGTTTACATGCTTGATTTGTCTTGATTGGGGTTTTCTATTTGTTGGTTTTAATCTTTCCATACAAAACCCTAATTACTAGCATTTGTATATAAAATATTTAAATTGTGGAAATTAAAACTACTACGCTATTACATCATTTAGGGGGGGGGTACAAATTACAAATGGGGAATTGCAAGAAATTAAATCTAAATAATTATTACAACCATATTGAATTTGAATAAATGTACAAAATTAAATAAGTAAATGTAAGAATATAAAATGTAAGAAGAAATGTGATTTTTTTTTGGTTTATCATGAAAAGGGTTTTTGACCTAATTAATAAAAACAAAATAATTAACTAAAAATGAGGAAATTAATATTAAGTTAGTAAAATAAATTAATTTAAATAAAACAAGTTTTTTAGGGTTTTTGTGAATTTAATTAAATTAGTAAATAAAAGTAATTAAATAAAAATCCTAAATTCTAAATTGATTTTAATTTACAAGAAAAATAAATAATATAATATAATAATAATTAAAATTAAATTATCTAAGTATTTAGAAAAGGTAAATTTAATTATTTAAAAGAAATGTTTTTGTTCTTTTGTTTTTGTGAAGAAAAATAAAATATAAATGTGAAAATAATAAATAAAAATATTTTTAGATTTTTTATTAATAAAAATAATAATAATAATAATAATAATAATAATAAAGAAAAAAATGGAATAAAATAAAATAAGAAAAGAAAATAAAATGATAAAAGAAAAACATTTGGGCCAGGTGTATGAAAGTAGGCAGGGGGATGGTGCAGCAAAAAAAGGAAGGCCCAATATTGGAGGCCCAGCGCTAGCTGTTTGAACCAAAAAAGAGAGAAACAAGTGAAAAATAAGAAAAATGGCAGCGCTGGGGCTTGAACCCACGCCCTAAGCATGAAATGCATGCGGCCTTACTACTGGAGTGGCTATACATCTATTAACTTATGTCAAACCATAAATATATATTAGAAACTAGCAAACTGCTTCCTGAAGACAAACTTCATCTTCAACCTCACGCCTGGCCAGACCACCTGCATCTTGTTCATTTCTCATCCATTTGCAAAAGTGTAAACATGAATCTTGTGGCAAATTTCCTCACGATTTCAGAAATGTAAAGCATTAAAACTATAGATCAAAGACAAACATGAATTTTAATGGCCCTAATCTGAACCCTAACTTTTTCAGAAATTTCAATCTTAAAATTCTCTAAGCTCAAACAACATAAATGAAAATTGTGGACATGGTTAGCTTCAGGGCAATGATATCTACATTTTTCATTCACAAAGTAAACATTAATGATGCTTGTATAAAGAGTTCCAAGTTAAGGAAACTTACCTCAAAACTGGAAATCATATTCTGAGTTTGAGCACTCCTCAAGGTGTTATGATGATCAGAATAGCTCCGTTGAGGTCCCAGGAAGCTAATGCAATGTTTAGTTTGTACTGGAGATGGCTGAATCATGCTGGAGAAGTTCAAGTGCAAAGCTGTGTTTTTGAAAATGGAGGATGGTGTTAATGGTGTTACAGTCTTGTAACAGGGTGTGAGATGAGTTCTAAATGATGTTTAGAAGCTTTAGGAACCAAAAGGCTTGAAAACACATGAGGGAGATGTGAGTTTCAAGTTTTTGGTCAGATTATGCAAGAATGGAGGTATGTGATACAATTATGAGTTCTTGTATGTTTGAGGGCTTAAGCATGCGTGTGTTTTGATGCCAAGGACTTGTACATAAGTAATGAGAAGGTTTGAGTGCTTGAGAGGGTCAAAAGTACAAGCTCTAGACTGGTTACTATGTTACTTGACTTTGAAGAAAAGTGAAAGTATGGTTCCAAGATGAAGTACAAGCATGGGCTGAGTGATTGTGAGGCTTGAGACAAACTTCTGTTGAGTTATAGGTCGTGTATGATCAGAAGAAAACCATTGCAAGGCTCAAGAACAAGTTTTGTGTATAAAGCTACTTTTTCAAAATGGCATTGTGCACTTTCTTCCTAAAATGGACATAAAGCATAGGCATTGCATTGAATGCTTGATTTGAAGCCTCTAATAGCTGTGCAAGATATTAATTATGGAGTTCCTAACAAGTTTGAGGCCTGTAAAGCAACGATTATGCAACATGGGTTTGAGATTTGAATTCTTGTTCATCACAAAATGACATATAATTTTAGTTTGAAACCCTTACTTCCTCTCTTCGATTCTCGTTGCTCAAGAATGATCTCAAGGAGTTCTTAGACATTTTAGAAATCTTGTAATGTGCTATGAAACCCATCTTTGAATCACTTTTGAAAATTCCCCTTGGAACTATATGAAAAATTTCCATGAAGTTAGGTCAAAATCCTGCCTAAACTAGGGTAAAATTTTCACTAAGTGTATAGTTTCAAGACCATGACTTCATGAATTAATAACTTGAGATCCAAGAATTTATAGGAGAAGTTGTGTAAAGAAATGTTGTATATCTCATGCGGATATACAACTTTCATGTTGAAAGTTTCTTTTGAATCATCTCACATCATGGTGAAAAATTGGCTCAAAGTTGTGAAAAAACATGAAGTTTTCAACACTTAAAAAAATTTCTAAGTTTGAAAATTTTGACTTTTCAAAATGAAATCTTGAATTTTTGATTTCTTGATGAACAAGTTTCATATTTTGACATGTTTTGATGAATTGTGATCTTTGACACTTGATTTTGACCAAAAAGTCAAAGTTTGACTTTTCAATATACAGTTGACTTTTGATTAGTTGACTGAAAACCAACTATCAATCAATTGATCATGAGCAATGTTTTGAGTCATTCCATTAGGTAAAAATGATTCAATTAAACTATTGAGATCATGCTTTAAACCAATTAACCATTTGCTAGGTCAAAAATAAAAAAATGCTCTTTCTTAGTTAAAACCCTAATTTCGACCATTTTGCCCTTTTAATAATTTGATCAAATTTCTTGAGGATTTATGGTCCAAACTTGATCAAATGATACATATGAGTTTATAATGTTGATATGGATAAAAATTGTGAAGTTTGACTGTAAATTGGCCACAATTGACTTTTTCCCCAATACAACTGATTTTTAGGTCAACTGGTCAATTGACTGGGCAAAAATGTGATCCAAAACTTGAAACTTGACATGAGTAATATTGGGGGTCTATAATGACCCATGTCATATGAGGCATTGAAAGTTTAATTATCCTTGTGCAATCTCAAACCCTAATTTTATTGATCAGTGCTTAAGGAGGTGTCTTGAGCTGATTAATTCTTGTGCAATCTTGAACTAAAGGAGATCTTGTGAGAAAATATTTGATAAATGAGAGGGAAAATTTTGGGGTACAACAGTTGTCAAGTAACTGCATCAGGAAAGACTTGATCACTGAAGCAATAATCTTCTTGGATTCTTATAACTCCTCGATTGAAGCCTAAGCACATGAATTTTAATTTGTTATAGAGAATAATGGTCATTGTATTTCAATGTACCTTTTCCATGTATTTACTATTTTTCAAACTTTGTAATCATCTATGGAGTCACGCTATTTGCGGACTACCACTCTATTAATAAAGTTTGAGCCTTTATCCCATTCTTTGCAATTCTTATTTTATTCTGCTAGCAAAAATTTCATTTATTATTGATAGTAATTTTTAAAACAAAAAGACTTAAAGAAATTAATAATAAAACATGTTTTTTAAAATAATTTGCAAAAATGTTTTACTTCGATTTTGTGAAACAAAGGGGGATAAAATCATTTGTTCCAAGAAAGGACGACTTCCAAAGGCATGCAATTTCCTCATCATTCAAACAGGTCTCCTCTGGATACTCCCGCTAATGTATGCATGGTTTCCCCATGTTTGTTATTAGGATAATGGGATTTCCCCTAGATTGTTGTATGGTGTTGGGCCTATGAACCTGTATTCCCTAGTTAAGTCTTGGTTTAGTTTGTTCCGGCTGAACGTGATTCTTTCTCTAACCAGGTTGTGATCAAACGAAGGTTATAATGTCATGAAATTATTATTGATGAAGTACTCCCCAAGTAGCTAGACAAGGGAAGTATATTTTCTAAGAAGTGTGAGGCAGTTGTTAATTTTTGGGTTTTCTCTAACTGTGTGTTAAGCTTGATTTAAAATCCCACAAGATTGACTTTTTTTTGTAGTGTTGACTTCTTAGTTCCTCATCTAAACCAAGGGTGATATTTCCCTTTAAGATTGATGTCCCCGTGAACCTTACTGTGGTAATCCTTGTGGAGTATGTTTGATCTTTCTCGGTCAGTGTTTGTGCAACCATTATTTTTAGTACTTTAGGATCTTCTTATCAACATATGTGGTATCATCTTCCCTAGTGAAGTCCATGTGTTACTCCCCAATGAAGTTTGGATGGTGTTTATTATACCTCTATAACTTTGAGGATTTCTGTTATAGGATTATGCTTTGTTTCCAAGCAACCTTTCTTTTCCCAAAGAAGTTAAGCCTTGAAGTAGGATGTTGTTTCCTTAGTTGGTTGCTTACTCTCTTATGGGATTTCCATCTTGGATGTGATTTAGCTGAGTGCCATATATCCCCAAGTTTGTTTTGTCTGGATATCCTCAGTATAATATGTCTATTTTTTCAGCATATACATGACACCATTCATTCATACATACATCATGCATAGCTGAATTAACATTCATTGCTTATTTGTATTCATTAAATGTTTTTATCCTCCCTAAAGAGTTTGTATTATCCTTCTCCAATAGAATGTTAACCTTAAGCAGAAAATATATATCCTTTTAACTTCCCCACTGATTTTATTCCTTGCGGAAGAATCTTGTTTTAGCCTCCATATCCAGTTCATTATCGGGATGGAATTAATCCCCATTTGAGATTGTTCCTCATTGGGTAGAGTCTTATTTGATTGTTTCTCTCTAGTTTGTTCCTAGATTGAGCTTTGTTCCTTGTTAGCAATTATTGCCTTGCTTTCAAGATTGGTTTATCCATTACCTTTTATGTTTACCGTTGTTAAACTATCAGATCTTTGATAGATGGTATTCACCTCCTTTGACTGTTTTGATCTAGTTTATTCCTGGTTTGAACTTTGGTCCCTTACAACAATATTACTTTGATCTCTCTAAGTGGAAAACTCTAGATTGAGAGTGTATTTATTTTGCATGATAAGATGTTATCTCCTCAGTAGGAATGTGTTTGTATTTCCCCAGGAAGTCAAAATTCATTTCCCAACAGTGTTATACTTTTCACAATGGCAAGTGGCGGTGTCTTTATTTGAGCAACTTGTACTTCCCTAGTAAGTTTGTTATCCGTTTTTCTCTATTATATGGCAGTCTCTTTCGAGTAGCTTATTAGTTCTCAGAGAAGATTATATCAAAGTTTTACTCTAATGGATGGTTGGTATTTTCAATATGACAAACACAGGTCGTTAGGTGATCCTTACAACAGATTATCACCCTTTCCAAGTGATATCTTGGTCAAAGAAGAAACTATTCCCTGTTCTCGGCAAAATCCAAAAGTCAGAGGAAGTTTATTACCCTTTTCAAGAGATATCTTGATTAAAGAAGAAGTTGAGACCCGTTCTAGGTGGAATACTAGAATTTTGAGAAGCTTGTTATTATTGATGCAGATCCTGCCTTCGGTAAATGTGGGTGTATCATTCTTATAATCTTCAGTTGTTCATCATCGTTATCCTATCAGATCTTTGATAGTATGGTGTACAATCCACTTTTTGGTGTTTATCATCATTATCCTATCAGACCTTTGATAGCATGATATTCAATCCACTTTTACACCTTTCGGTTGTTCATCATCGTTATCATACCAGACCTTTCATAGTACGGTGTTCAGTCCACTTTTTGGTGTTTATAATTGTTAGCCTATCAGACCTTTGATAATATGATATTCAATCCACTCTTACGCCTCCCGGTTGTTCATCATCGTTATCCTATCAGATCTTTGATAGTATGGCGTTCCATCCACTTTTTGATGTTTATCATCGTTAGCCTATCAAAACTTTGCTAGTATGATATTCAATCCACTCTTATATTCTTCGGTTGTTCACCATTGTTATCCTATCAGATCTTTGATAATATGGTGTACAATCCATTTTTTGGTGTTTATCATTGTTAGCCTATCAGACCTTTGATAATATGGTATTCAATCCACTCTACATCCTTCAATTGTTCATCATTGTTATCCTATCAGACCTTTGATAGTATGGTGTTCAGTCCATTTTTTGGTGTTTATCATTGTTAGCCTATCAGACCTTTGATAGTATGATATTCAATCCACTCTTACACTATTCAGCTGTTTATCATTGTTATCCTATCATACCTTTGACAATATGGTGTTCAGTCCACTTTTTGGTGTTTATCATCATTAGCCTATTAGACTTTTGATAGTATGATATTCAATCCACCAATTTGGTTGTTCACTATCATTATCCTATCAGATCTTTGATAGTATGGTGTTCAATCCACTTCCTTTTGTTTACCATCGTTATCATATCAAACCTTTGATAGATGGTATGCATTCTTATGTCCTTTTGTTGTTTACCATCGTTAACCTATCAAATCTTTGGTAGAATGGTACTCACCTCCCGTGACATATACTTCCCATTTAGGCACCCATCCTCAATATGGCTTGTATTACCTTCTTCTCATTGGACTTTACCCCAATAGAGTTGAGCTTTTAACTATCATCCACGAGTTGGTATTACCCTCATTTATTGAGATGATGTTATCTTTTTTTCCTTGATCTCCTCATTGGACTTTACCCCAATGAAGTTGAGTTCTCTTGTCCCCAGCGGAGTTGATTTTCCTCCAACAGAGTCAAGTTTCTTCCCCCAATTGAGTCGGTAATCCTTTCAAAGGTTACTTCCCTGTCAGGTTGCTTCTTGCATTGTTAATGATTCCCCTGGTAGAATTCTTACTTTGCATTTTGTTCCTTTAACTGTGACGTTGGCTTTTCCTGTTCATTACTCATCCCTTGAGTCGTATCATTCCTCAGTGATTTATTTTCTCGATTGAACTCTCCTTCTTAGTCTATCTACATTATTTTTATCTTCCCCTAGTGGTGTCTTGTTTCCCATGTGGAGTTCATCTTTTAACATGCATAATCATGAGCATTACATGGCATCTTAGGGACAAAAACAGGGTTTGTTTTTGTATTTAAGTATCTTTAATCACGTTGAAAATAAGGTTTTAACCTTCATATATCTGGATAGAAGACACTTAAATAAGGGCATCTATAATACCCCAATTTTTGCCTCTAAGATCCTCTACCATCTCATATCATCACAATACATCAAGATCACACATTCGGGTTGGCTATCATTTCTATCTTTAGGTTTGCCCTTGAGGGATCATCGAGCACCCTAATTGTGTATCATGTACGTATGTGTTTCATTTTTTTACTGACCTCTAACCCAAAATACTAAAAATATTTGTTTAGTTTTCTTGTACACTTGTGTTTTGTAGGTACCGAGCCAAAGCATCTAACCAACATTGCCTTTTGTCACTTTTTTCCTGTAGAAATCAATTCCTCGTATTCAAGAAACTAGTTTCCCTCACTGTTTTTGCGCCTGGATTCCAGTCTTTATAGCAGAAACCAATTTCCCTATATGGAGAAATCGATTTCCTGCGTGAAATTGGCAAAAAGAGAGCAATTTTCAAGTGTGCAGCATGTGACTCCAATTTCCTTCTATTTTTGAGAATATTCTTGATTACCAAAAAGTAATTCCTCTACCTCATCATGATTAAATTCCATCACGCACCCTCATTTGATTACATGTGCACCACTTGATCTTAATTTTGGCTCCAAAATCAATTACCAAGCCTAATTTTGGTTCCAAAACAAACTCCAAACCACAAATAATCCCAAACCTAAATTCTATAAATAAAGCCATCGCTTCATTCATTTATCAAGCTTTTGATAGCCAAAATCACCTTGCTAAAAATTTTCTCAACTCTCTTCATCTACCAAATTCACCTAAAGCTCTTTCTCCATTAAAGTTAGTAAGCTTTTCATTGAAGCTTGCTAATCTTTGAGTTAAATCTCTATCCAAACACTTTTTCTTCATTAATTCTCTCAATCAAATCTTGGGAGATTATTTCTTGGAGCTTATTTGAAACTTAATTCATTTTTGGAATAGGTAATTTTTGGATCCACCATTGTTGAGCTTGATCTTCATATTTCACAATGTGTTCTCTTGTTGATCTTAATGATTTAATTCTTTAAGCCATTTTTTTTTCTATTGGTGTTAATTCTTCATGATTTAATGGAATTTTCATGCTCAATTAAATCCCAAATCATAAGGTGTTTGATGAAATGTTTGATCAATAATCTTCTCTTTTTAAATGTTGTTTTTGAAAATTTTGCAGTAGAAATCGATTTTCCTGTTTAGAGAAACCGGTTTTTCTCATTGATTTTATGCCATATCTGAAAAATTCGTGCAGGAAACCGGTTTCCCTATTCTTTTTCTACTCCTTTATTTTTTATTGTTGCTTTGGATTATAATTTTGAATGTCCAATTTCTCTTCAAATTCAATGGACTTAGGATGTATATGAAGTTGGATAAACATTCATTAATTGAAATCTATCTTAGAGTGAACTATTTAATTCATTCTTGATGCTTTGAATTAGTGATATGTTTAGTGTATTAATCCATCAATTATGAGTGATTGAACTCGAAGATGAAAGAATTTTTAGAATGTGACCTAATGTTATCTCTTATTCCCATTCCTCTTCATCTCACCCCTTTCTTTTTTTCCTTTAAATGATCATTTGTGGCCCAAGCTTTATGCTTGAAACTGTCCAAGTATGATTGATTATTAAACCATGGTTCAATACCTTTGAAGCTTGTTGTTATGAGGCTTTGGTTTTACCAATCCTCTAACAAGTCTTCATCAAATTTTACCTAAGTTCAATCTTCAATCATCATTGATTATTTATCATGGATCCGCTTTTTTTCCTCTTTAAGTGATCATTAGTGGCAGAAACTTTATGCTTGAATGTCCAAGTATGGTTGATTATTGAATATTGGTTTAAAACCTTTGAAGCTTGTTGTCAGGAGGCTTTGGTCTTATCAATCCTCTAATAAGTCTTCATTAAATTTGGTCTAAGTTCAATCTTCAATCATTATTGATCATTTATTGTGGAGTTATTTTCTTCTTCACCCTTTTTTTCCTGATCAATTTGAATAAGGAATTTGAACTTTATGTTCATCTAAGCTTATGGATGATCGAAAATCATCTTCCACGACTTAAGTCTTGATCACCCTTGTTTTTACTTGTGCTACATGTTTTAGGGGTATATTTTTTTATCATATCTCTAACATGTATGGTACATAGATTGTTATTGACCAACCTCGTATAGTATCGACTTCTATATAAGTTCGTCTGCGATTGTTTAACATAGCACTACATTTGTCTCGAATCAGAAAGCAAACTTCTAACATTTACTTTATGCAACTTTAAATCTTGCACTTTATTAATCACTTTTACTTTTATGTTCTTTATTTTTAGCATTTACATTTCATGCAATTCATTTATGATTCTGCATTTTTTCTTTGTCCACTTGGACATATGTTTATGTTTATGCACTTTTTCCTTTGTCCATTTGGACCTTTATTTTGTGTTTAACTCATTAATAATCCAACTTGAATATTAAAATATTGAAGGCTCTTCTTGGACTATCGGTTAATATCCCTTGCATATTGGAGTTGTTGATCTCTCAGACTTATAATTATAAGCCTTGACACTTGGAGACCTTGATACAATGTTGTTATTCTGTCTGAAGTCCTTGGAGATTACTCCAAGGCATTGGGTTATTTCCTCTGTGTGCAAGTTATTGTGATTTTTATGTTTCGTCCGTGATTGGGAATTCCTCCGTATACAGCCGTTACTCTACCCAATTTTTGTAAATGAAGACTTTTCTTGGTTCTTAATTCATATGAGGCTTGGTATTCATCAGAGGCTTTGTATTCACCCAAATCTTGGTATTCATTTAAGGTTTGATATTATGTTTGCTTGATTTTTAATCTAAAAGACGAGAATTCTACATTGACTTTTTTATGTCAAGTGTTGGCCTCTTGTTGGTTAACCCTTCTTTATCCTAATTTTTATTTTGTGTACATAGAATAAAATTAACCACTTTTAGATGGAAAGAGTTTTATATTCACAAACCAAAATCTCTCTAATTTGAGGAACTAAAAAATTATATCGTAGAAGGGATTTGGAAAATTCAAGAGAGTTTAAAAATATATTAAAATATAATTTATATTATTGTAATATTCCAAACAATAAAAATACACTCCTTTCATTCTAAACAAAATATTTAAAAAAATTCTATATTTGAAAAAACAATCATTTTCGAAATCCTCCTCTTCAAACTCCTAAACAAAATTTAAAGGATATATTCAATCCCAAATAATTTAATATATAATAAACTTAAAATACATTTACAATTAAAGATGAAATTGCAAGGGTGTTCCCAACCAACATGAAAAGTCACAATTATTTTTATTATTCGAAAATATCTAAACTCTTCAAAAACTTTTAAATTACTCCTCTAATACAATATTTTAGTTTCTCAAATTAAGAAAATTTTAATTTTTAAATAAAATTAATTTTCCAAAATTCTCTCCACCTAAATCATTTTATTCACTTCACTCAATTAGGGGTGTGCAAAAAAACTGGTTTACACGAACCAATTTTAAAAATTCAGTGCATCAATTTTTATAATCTAATTTGTGTTGGATGTGAACCACTCCAGATCCATTTTGATATCAAAACAAAAATCTGATTTCCATTTTTGATAATCAGTTGTCATACATAAAACCAAATGTATATGATATTATTATTAATGAATAAGATATTATTAAGGTACGGTAAATTCAAATTCGTGTAAACCAATTTATATAATATTCAAATTGAAAATGGAAAACTAGTTTATATATTTTATTTTATTTATTATTAATTAGTTAATTAGAGTGGTGATTAGTTAAGGGAAGAAGAACTTATTAAGTTAATTGTGATGAACGATTGTTAATCTGTATTTTTTTGTTTAACTGTTATAGTGTAGCAATTGTTTTGAAACAGATTTTGTCTTGGTTTTAGGATGTTTTGTTTTAGTTTTTTTGGGTTCTAATTTTAGTGTTATGGTGCAACTTTATCATAGATTAAAGTGTAATATTTTTACTCTTAAATTGAATTTTACTTTTTTGCTTTTCAAAAAAATTATGAAAAACGATTTGTGCTGGTGTTTGAATATAATAGTATAAAAATGACATATGCTTTTGCATCTTGTTCCCTTCATTAACCTGAATTTTTTTCGTCTCTTCAAATTAAGAAAGATATAATTTCCTTATAAATCAATTTTGATTGAAAACCGATTTAAACCGATTTTGAACCGAATTAAAACCATTTTACAATTTTAAATTAGTTATTACAAAAAATGGTTTAATAGATTTGTTAAGAATTAATAGGTTTGTTAAGAATTTTTCAATAGATTCATATTTAGAAATTAAATTTAACAATAATTAATTAATTAATATATCTCTTTACGAAAAGAGAAATGATATGATAACACCACATTTGACATCTACACCGTATTAAATACGGTACTATCTACTTATTATTTATTTATTATTACTTTTTTCTTTTGTATATTGACAGTTGTGTCACCCGTAAAATAAAGCATAGGAACTACACTGTAAAGTTACCGTGTTAAACTTTGGTGTCAAAATAACGTGCCTCTTTACCAAAAGAGAAATGATACGGTAACACCATATTTGACATCTACACCGTATTAAATACGGTACTATTTACTTATTTTTTATTTATTATTACTTTTTTTTTTTGGTATATTGAAATTTATGTCACACGTAAAATGAAGCAAAGGAATTGCGGTGTAAAGTTACTCTGTTAAACTCTGATGTCAATATAACGCCTCTTACAAAAAAAAAGACAAAGTGTTTGCAATTTAACAAAATAAATTATTTACCGCATTATCAAAACACTACATTTATCAATACTAAGGTTTGAATATGAGATATGAATCTAACGTAAACATATAGCAGTGTTAAAATATCTTAAATAAAATTTATTATTTATTATAATTTATAAAGGTTTTTGTTTCATAGATTAAAATATAATTTTAAAAATATTAATTTCGAGAAAATAATAAATTTTTTTAAAATATTTATAAAATATATTGAATTTAAAATATAAAATATAAAATAAATAAATTAAAATATATAAGAGTGATAAGTTACGAGTGATTATTTCTTATTTTGATGAGAATGTAAGATGAATGAGATTTTTGGTGAAATTCTTCAAATATCTCTGAATTATAGATATGCATTTTTGAACGAATCATCTTTCATATTTTGATGGGCTAATTCAGATGTACATATTCGAAACAACCTTTTAATCAATATAAAAGATAATTTGGATATACATATAGAACCACTCCTTTAATTTTTTTAAAATGATTGATTCAGATATGCATATACAAATCGTCCCAATTATAAACACAGACAAAAATCCATTTCCATCTTTCTCCATTCTCACTCTCTCTATCCCAACTCTCCCTTTTTCAAATATTTTGAACAATCTTTGAACAACAAAATTTGAAAACAAGTTATATTCTCAATCCATTTCAACACTTCAAAACTCCCAACTTATATAAATTTCTCAGAGTCTGAATCTTTTGTAATATTTTACAATTGCAAACAATGTTATTTAAATGATTTAAATTTAATTGTTTAAAGTTTAATTTAGAAAATGTAATTGTTTGAATATGTATTTGAAAATTTTAGAATAATTACAGCAAAAAAATACAGCTGCTAAAAAATAATAATTCACATGTATTTTTAAATTTGCATATCTGAAACCCATTTTAAAGCTTCGTTCAGATATACATATTCAAAACGTATTTTAAGATTTTTAGAAATGTTTTTCACTCAATAAAAATATATTAAGAAGTTTCCAATATAAATTCTCAAAAATAAAAAATTCTTAAATATAATTTAATAAAACTTCAAACAAACATTAGAATAAAAAATGTTTCAATTTATATTGTTGAAAATAAATTTCTAGCCCACGAAAGAAGAATTTTTTTTGAATAACCAAGTATTAAAAAAAAACGCAAATAACCACGTTTCGGAAAAAATTACGCAAATAATCATGTTTCAAATGACTCCCCAAAGGAGGAGCCATCTCACTTGGCGCCTATACCTATTATTTAAGGGGAGGCGCCATCTCACTTGGCGCCTAGGTGCTTAGGGCTTGCCCTAAGCCAAGTGAGGTGACGCCTTAGTGCAATTCTAGGACAATTTTCGCGTTTTTTTTTCAATCCAGTGCGTTGCGTATTCGATACAGGATCAACAAAATTGACTTTTTATTAAACAAAATGATTACACCCATAAGTATTACATAAAAAAAACAGATAAAAAAATAGATAAATCAGTGGTCCCCCAGAACCCGATAATGACCCCCGGTTCCGCATCCCCATCCTCGCCTTTCCCGTGCTAGGTGTCGTCGCGTTTCCTGTTGTGGCAGGGTCGATGGCCCAGTGAAGTCAATGCATTCCGGATCCATGAAATCAGTCAGATCTCCATATCTAGAAGATCCGCTTTGGTACAGTCGGTTACCCATACCCTCAAAGTTTGGTCGTGTTGGCGGTGGGTGGGGTTCCACGGTGAGTCTGTAGCATTGATCATCTGAGTACGGGGGATAGAAAGGAAATGGATCTTGGGGTGTTTGGTATTGAGGATGTTGGGTGGTTTGGTGATACTGTGGTTGATGGTAAGTTGGGTCGGTTGGTTCATAATCTTCCGACATTCCCAGATCAGGGCTAAGGCTGGATGTTGAGGGGCCCATATTGGGATATACAGAAGACTGAAATTGTGGGGGGGGTATGCGGGTGTGTTGGTATTGTGATTAGAATTGCGGTTGGGTGTGAGGCATATGGGGGTATTGGTACTGAGGTGGTGATTGTGGTTGGTTGTGGGGCATTTGGGTGTAATTGTGTTATGGTGGAGACTGTGGTTGGGTGTTTGTGGTTTTGTTTCGTCTGGGGGTTGGTGGGAGGTTGATGTGTGTTGGGTTTGTTGTTGGGGAAATGAGGGTTGTGCCCATTGTGTTCGTGGGTCAACCAAATACCTTGGATGAGACACGTGCATTTCAGGGTTACTAACTGACCTGTACCAAGATAAATACTGATCCGTGTGTCGCATATTACCATGATTGAGGAAAACTGGGAATTGCAAGACATGTCAGTGACGCCTCTGCCACATCTTACACCATTATGGAGCAAAGTCTTTCCAGTTGGTAAGACCCCACAGGGCGTCGACCCTTTTGAGATACCACGAGGACAAACAAGTCGAATCACTTGGTATCTCTTGATACATTCCGAACTGCATCTTCACACGGTCGTTGTGGTGCATCTCGACAACATTGAACCGTATGATTGCAGTCTTGGTGCTCCAAATTGCTGCATCCTCGGGGTTTGGTTCATGGCTCAAACCCAAATATGGTCTCCAGACAAACTGCGCAAAAAATTAAATCAGGTTAATAAAAACGTAATATATAAATAATTTAAATGTAGAAAAGTTGAAAGGTACGACGTACATCATCCGGGCCTAGGTGATCCAATAAATTATGGTATAGTGTGACATTGAATCTTGGATTCTTGCCGTAATCCATACCCCTCACGCAATACCTAAAGGAAATGAAAAACATTTTATTTTTAGCATATATTTGGTGAAGAGATGAATAGTAATAGATGATATAACTTGATGACTTACTTTGTTGCGTACGGGAAAACGAATGTGTTGTTGTTGACGAGGTTTAAGGACTCCATCCTCCACCAACCCCAGGCTTGAAGTAAAAAAGCGCAGCCATAAAATGTATATTTTTCCTTGACTGCATTTTTGCACAAGGAACTGTATAGGTGGGCTAAAACTGCAAAACCCCAACTATACTTTCTTGTTTTTTCAAAATCTCTAAGTAAATGTAAATACATAAAATTTACACTATTTCCCGTATTTTCGGGAAATAAAAAGGTTCCAAATAGTATCATTAGATAAGTTTTGGCTTTTATTACCCTGTCTTGCTCGGAGGAATTTTCGTTTAATTCCAAACTTGCATAATGATTTTTAAGCTCAGTGAGTAGTATACCCTGACTTCTCGCACCACCACCTTCAACCATATCCCTGCCCAACAATTCTTCACACTGAGAATTGAATTGTTGAACCGAACCATTAACGGCCTTACCGTCGACAGGGAGACCCAATAACATGTACATATCCTCTAGCGTGACGGTACATTCACCTATTGATAGGTGAAATGTATGGGTCTCTGGTCTCCACCTTTCCAATATTGCAAGAATGAACTTCAAATCAATTGTGCAGTTGGAGATCTTTATAACATGTCCGAAACCTGCGTATTCCATATATAGTACGATAAATGGGTTGGGAGCCAGGTAGTTGTGAGACCGGATTCAGAATCTTTTGGTATCATGAGTTAATAATGTAAAAGGTGTAAGATTAAGTAAGATGAATAAAGCATTACCTGAAGTATAAAAAATGTATAACTAAAATAAAAACTTACAAATGCGGCAATATTGTCCCTTATGCCTCTGTGAGAATCGCCCATTGTGAGAAGAGCCATTGTTGAAAATACTTGAGATTATGAAAGACTTAGAAAGTGTAAGAGATTATGAAAGACTTTGTAGCAGAGAGTGAGACAATTGTGAGTGTGAGAGAAGTATGTTATGCTTTGTATTTATAGGCAAAAAAAATTCATAGAGTAAGTGAGGTGGTAGCTGGTGCATGCATGCATGATAAGTGTCACTCTTGCAGAGTAGGCGCAACTAGGTGACAGCCTTGGAGAAGGCATCTCTGCTTGCATGTAACACGATTGGACATTAAGGGAGGCGCCATTGGACTTGGCGAAAGAGTTCAAAAATTAAAGTTGTCGCCATCCCCATTGGAGAATAAGAGGTGTCATGGGTTGCAGAGTAGGCGCAGGCTAGGTGACAGCCTTGGGGATGCCATGCCTGAATGCATGTAACACTATTGGAGGTGATGGGAGGAGACTTACAAGTAACAGTGTAGGTGCAGAGTAGGCGCAGCTAGATGGCAGCCTTGGAGAAGGCATCTCTGCATGCATGTAACACGATTGGACATTAAGGGAGACGCCATTGGACTTGGTGAAAGAGTTCAAAAATTAAAGTTGTCGCCATCTCCATTGGCGAATAAGAGGTGTCATGGGTTGCAGAGTAGGTGCAGGCTAGGTGACAGCCTTGGGGATGCCATGCCTAAATGAATGTAACACTATTGGAGGTGATGGGAGGAGACTTACAAGTAACAGTGTAGGTGCAGAGTAGGCGCAGCTAGGTGGCGGCCTTGGAGAAGACATCTATGCATGCATGTAACACGATTGGACATTAAGGGAGACGCCATTGGACTTGGAGAAAGAGTTCAAAAATTAAAGTTGTCGCCATCCCCATTGGCGAATAAGAGGTGTCATGGGTTGCAGAGTAGGTGCAGGCTAGGTGACAACCTTGGGGATGACATACCTGAATGCATGTAACACTATTGGAGGTGATGGGAGGAGACTTACAAGTAACAGTGTAGGTGCAGAGTAGGCCCAGGCTAGGTGGCAGCCTTGGAGAAGGCAGCTCTGCATGCATGTAACACGATTGGCATGACCCTCATTCTACGCATGTCTATTGCGTTAGGCATATCGTCCAAAATTTCACGAGGGAGATCAAGGACAAAACACTAAGGAAAGCGGTTATGAATGCGGGATATGCATTAACACAACCCACATTCAAATATTACCGCAACGAGATCCGTTTGTCAAATCCGGAAGCCGGTAGGTGGATCGACAGTATTTCGATGGAAAAATGGACTAAGTCATACGACAATGGCCAAAGATGGGGGCACATGACAACGAATCTTATTGAATCGATGAATGAGGTATTCAAAGGCATACGAAACCTCCCGATCACTACTTTGGTAAAATCTACATATTTTAGGATGACTTCGTTGTTTGCCAAAAGAGGTGAAATATGGAATGCGGTGTTGCAATCTGGACAACTATGGAGTGAAAGTTGCATGAAGTACATTAAGACAGAAAGTTCCAAAGTCAACACTCATATGGTTATACGGTTTGACCGACACAGTCATAACTTCATTGTGAAAGAGACAATCGACCACAATGAAGGCCTGCCAAGAAAAGAATATAGGGTTATACTACCTTCTCGTTGGTGCGATTGTGACAAGTTTCAAGCCTTTCGTATGCCTTGCTCTCATGTCATTGCCGCTTGTGCTTATACCCATCAAGATGCGCTACAACTTCTGTCACACATTTACAAATCTGAAACGTTGCTCAACGTTTACAACAATAACTTTCCTTTGGTAGCAAAACCAGATTATTGGGCTGTATACGACGGCGAAATAGTGTGGCACAATGACCAAATGCGAAGGAACAAGAAGGGTCGTCCCAAAAGTAAGCGCATCACAACCAAAATGGACGACCTTGACAAGCTGGAAAGAAAGTATGGTTTATGCCGTCAGGTCGGACACAATCGCAAAAATTGTCCGAATCGGGCGTCTGCCTCGACCACATAAAAATTGTAATACATAAAATTTTTCCTTTATTTTGTTGTACACATTAGGGTTTTTCGTTAACAGTATTTGCTACAATAAATATTGCGCGTACAAGAAATAAAATACGATATTCCGTCTACGAAATTACAATTGTTAAAACAATTTCATCTGACCCATGCATCATCAACATTACGTCGCTGTCTGTTTTGACTTCCTCCAACCACACATTAGGTCTTCCAGTCGCATGTGAGGTTGTTGTTCGTCTTCGCTGGATCCTTCGAATTCCCCCCCCCCCCTCCACAATGTCTCCATCTAGCCATCACATCAATTTCCACTTCAGACGCTCTATGGAGTGAATGTACCAGAATTTCATTTTCATCGCAAGTTTCGTGGCAGAGAAGATAACGTAACCATCTCTGATAAAAATCATGGGCGATGTCATGACGAAAATAACAGAGTAAAATATAAGAAAACAGTGCGAGAAAGTGTGAGAAATGACGGAGAAACGAACGAATTATTTATAAAAATAACATTTTGCCCTATGAGCCAAGTGAGATGGCGCCTCCTCTCACTTTTAAAGTGCATGCACCATCTCACTTGACTAAAAGAGAGAGGAGACGCCAAGTGAGATGGCGCCTAGAGCAAAACCCTAGATGGAGGCGCCAAGTGAGATGACTCCTCTTTTGGGGAGTCATCTGAAACATGGTCATTTGCGTAATTTTTTTCGAAATGTGGTTTTTTGCAATTATTTTTTTAATACATGATTATTCTAAAAAAAAATTCACGAAAGAAACGCCCCGTGAAGAAATTAATCTTTATATTCCTGAAGAATATCTAATTTATAGAAAGTAATGACTTTGGCATTTACGCGCCTTGGTGCAGACACCAACCGGCAAGAAGACTCCTTCAAGTAAACACACTTGTGTGAAACTGAAAATCACCGCTGCGCCACGTCACTATTCACCCACCGTAACGTTCAAACTTAAACCTCCTTCAAAGACCCACTTCACCCAAACAACAACACCTTCCTAGTTTCTCCCCCTACTCAACTACAACACGACACCGTTTCATCTCTACAATTACAAGCACTTCCCAAATGGCGACGGTGTCGCCGACGACCACCACGACGTCGTTTCTCTCGCCGACACAGAGGTACGCCGCCGCCGCATTGTTCGGATTATCCCTTCATGAATCCCAAGTCAATCAGACTCGGATTCTACCCTTACCAGCTTCAGATGACTCCATCTCCAACACCAACCGAATCAGTAGCAGTAGCTCTAGCAGTGCTGATTCTGTTTCCGATGATCCCGATCTTTGGGTTCACCATCGTTCCGGTTTACTTCAACCAGTTTTCAAGTTCGTCTCCGTTTCATAATCTTTTCCCTCTCTAGTTAGTTAGTTTTTTTTTTTCAATTTTGATTTGAATTTGAATAGATTTCTAGATATTGATTCTTCCGCGTGGTATGGAATAGAGGAAACCGCTGGTTCTTCTTCTGCTACTCATCATGTTGGACCAGTAAGTCTCTTCACTTCTTCCTTTCCCATGTGTTCATTCGTTATATATTTAGAACAGATACCTCTGAAAAAAAAGTGTTTCGCCGGTCACGGACATTTGTGATTATGTTTAATTTATTCGTTTTTTTCTTCTAATTATTACATTACTGGTGTCGACATGTCAGTATCAGGTTCATGTTTTCCGCGTGATAAGGATTGAACAATGATACTTTAGGGACTAAATTGATAATTACACATTCACTTTAATGATTTTGTTTCCCATTATGATTATGATTATGTATGTGAATGTTTCAGTTTATGAGACTGCTTTCCCAAGAATTTGATGAGGGTTCTGCGGAATCTTCTCAAAGGCTAGACCAAGAGCTTGCATTGTCAAAAGCTGTTGATTCTATAGTACTTGAGTTGGAAAAGAGTTTGCAGACTTCCAATTCTAAAAGAGAGAGGCTTAATGAGTACGAGCATCAGTGTCGCGAAAAGTTTCCGGCTCCTGATGTTCATTCTAATTCTGAAAAGATTGATGTAAACTTTGAAACTCAGAATGAGACTGATGATGCCCCTTTAATCAACTTTGAAGACATGGACCAGGGGTCTAGTAATAGTAAAATTGATGAGAAACCAATTGAAGAAGTGACGATGCTTAGTGATCAGAGGAAAGTGGCGGTTCTCTATGAACTTTTATCTGCTTGTCTGGCGAATTTGGGTGAAGATGACAAAGAATGTAAACGGAAGAGAAAGGGTTATGATGCTCGTCATCGCGTAGCTTTGCGGATGTTGGCAACATGGCTTGATGTCAAGTGGATAAAAATGGTTTGCAACTTTGCCTGATGAATGTTTTTTAGTATTGAACTTTATTGATAACGAAACAAATTGTTATAAGTTTGTGAGTTGTGTGGTTTCTGATTGTCTATACTGAATTAACAAGTATGTCTATTAAAAGTAACCTTTGTTGTGGTGATCGTTGACTATACATTCACTTTGGTTCCTAAAATACTTACATCCAAGTTGAGCCTATGTTTTATATTATTGGTTATTAAAATTTCGCTTTTTTACTGGTTTAATATTTTCTAAAGACATGATTGTTCGCTCTGTAGGAGGCCATTGAGACCATGGTTGCTTGTTCTGCAATGGCTATCATTAAAGAGCAAGAATCAAATCAAGACGAAACTCAAGAAAAAAGAAGCAAGTGGGCAAAATGGAAGCGCGGTGGTATTATTGGTGCTGCTGCAATTACTGGGGGAACCTTGTTGGCTATTACTGGTGGTGCGGAACCTTAATATATTTTGGACTGTACTATAGAAGATATAGTATTTATAAATGAATCATTTTCCACATGGATTTGATTTTTTTCTTTCTAAAACCGTTAAACAGGGTTAGCTGCACCAGCAATTGCTGCGGGCTTTGGAGCTTTAGCTCCAACTTTGGGTACACTGATCCCTGTAATTGGAGCCAGTGGATTTGCTGCAGCTGCCGGTGCTGCAGGAACTGTTGCCGGTTCTGTTGCCGTTGCTGCATCATTTGGAGGTATGAACATGTGGTTGGATCTACCCTTTCTTTTCAAGTTTCATTCGCAGTTAAAATTTTAAGGAAACAGTTGGTATCACTAAGCCATTTTTGTCACACTAATGTGTCTTAGATGTATAGTATTTTATTTGGGTTTTGAATGTGTCATCAGGAAAGTGCTGCGACATAAGGGTGATTTATACTTTTTGCTATAATTAACTATTGACATGCTTACATTAATTGCTTAAAGAAGATATATTCCTGTCCCACTTCAATACAAACTTTTTAACACCATCTTTTTATTGTTCAGAAGAGAATATACAAAGGTAACATGCGAGTTTGTCTTTACTTTTCAAAAGTAACTAACTGATGGAGTGATTTGTTACCTTTACTATCTGAAATAGGCTAAAGACGGTCCATTTGATTTCTTGCAGTACATGTCGGCTTTTTATTTTACTATTGTGATTAAATAAGCATTTGTAGAACCATTGGTTTTTCATTCTTTTAGTCATTTTACCTTTTATATGTCAGTGATATTCTGTTTTAGGCGATGGGAATTTTAATGTATCAAATTTGTTCTACCTCTACCAGCTGCTGGTGCTGGACTTACGGGAAGCAAAATGGCTAGGAGAGTAGGGGGTGTTGATGAGTTTGATTTCATATCCATCGGAGAAAACCATAACCAAGGCGTATGTTTTTATATCTCTCATGTTTCTATTTTCTTGCGACATGACTTTCCTCAGTTGAATTATGATCTGTGATGTATGAACTTTGTATCACCTTTCTTGTGGTATCATACGATTTTGGCACTTGGTTTTTTGTTTCAAATTAGATTTTCCTTGAACTTTTGATTGCAGAGGCTAGGCGTCGAGATCTTGATATCCGGATTTGTCTTTGAGAAGGAAGATTTTATAAGGCCATGGGAAGGACTGAATGACAATTTGGAAAGGTAAATTAGTGAATATTTTTCTTCATTGCAACTGTTGCCAGTCAAGGAAGGTTGTTTGGAATGCTTGGATTGGATGCAACTTGTCAATTAAAAAATACCTTATTACTGAAATCACCTTATACATATTTTACTTCCATTAGTCTTGATTTTTGAAATTGCATTGATATCATTTATATGATTGATGGTCCCACAAAAAATCTGACTTTTATGGCCTTGTCAAAAGTTAGGTATTCACTTCAATGGGAGTCAAAAAAACTGATTGCTGTGAGCACCGCGATTCAGGATTGGCTTACTTCAAGTAATTGGTTTTGCCTTTGGGTTCCTGTCAATGTTATTATTTGTGTGTGTGTCAGTGCTATCAAATATCCGCAATTGTGGTGCTATGACGGATATATGTGGCAGTTTTTGGGCTCGCTGCAATGGTAATATCGGCCGATATTGTGGGTTTTTCGGCCATAATCCGCTATAATGGCGCCAGAGTGTCCGGTATGGCGGGATTTTGCCTCTCCGCCTTGGACCGCCATCCGCCATGGGCAACATTGGTGTGTGTGTGTGTGTGTGTGCGCGCACGCGCGAACAAGTAGAGTTGTGTATGATGCTAATATTTTCAATACTTGCCTCAGGACTTGCAATGCAGCTGATGAAGCAAGGGGCAATGATGACCGTTTTGAGCGCCCTTGTAACTGCTCTGGCTTGGCCAGCTGTATTACTTGCAGCAACTGATTTCATTGACAGTAAATGGACATTAGCTATTAACAGGTTAACTTTGTTACCTTGTTTCTTGATTCAGAGTAGACTACATAAAAAGTATGCTTGGCTATGAGAAAAATTTCTGCGTGCTTTTATCATTTGATTCATATATGCAATTCAAGATGTTAGACGCTTGGAGTATTAGGAATTAGGATTGTCATTATGATTGCAATATTATTTATTGGGCTAAGCTTTTGCTAGCGGCACACTGCTCCACTACCAGGTGTATAAGATTTATATTTTGCATATCGTCAATTATCTACACACTACTATTACATATCAAATTTTCACCATGATTTCAGTTGATTATGCTGGATAGTTGCTGAATTACTATCAAACTTAACTGTGTCGTGGAAGTAGTCAATTGCAAGGAACTAATTTAAATTAATCTCTTTTCGGGGGAAAATTGTTGCCACATATGCTATTCCTCGATGTAGTTTTTTTAAGATTTAATCTAATCTAATGGCTCTGACATATTTTGGACTGGGTCATAACCAACGGGTAAAAATAAAATAGTAATATATTTTAGTTTGTTAAAATATTAAGGAAATTTATCCTGTTCAGGATTCATGGATATCCAAATCCAATCACCAACCCATCCATATTAACCGTATAAATATTTTTGTTTTCTATTTACATGGAATTGGAGTTCTGATGCTCACCTTTTTCAACTCTAAGGGAAAATCTGCACATAATTTAACCTTTTGCCCAAATGAATTGTACACTCGTGTGAGTTTTAGATGCCATAATTGTCTAGTTAAAAATAATTTACTGGATGATCAATAAAATTCCAGATCTGCTTATGTTTGTCTTTTTGCATACAAGGATATGTTTATGAATGTGATTGATTCAGAAAACATATGAACAATTTCTATTCCTAGTTTACAGTTAGATATGCTAAAATTAATTTGTTTTTCAGATCAAACAAAGCAGGAAAGTTGCTTGCCGAAGTATTATTAAAAGGATTACAGGGAAATAGGTATTTTACTATTTCTTTTAGTTTTACTTGAATTCTTAGAAATGGTGGAAGATGCAATAATAATGATCTGAGTTTCAGGCCTGTGACACTTGTTGGTTACTCTCTTGGGGCCAGAGCTATTTTCAAATGCCTACAGTGTTTGGCTAAAACAGAAAATGGAGGTAGGTATTTTTAGTTTCTTCTCCTCGTTTGTCTTTGACGTGTTAGATTATTTGATATTTTATATTAATTTGATAGCTTTATTTTATGTTCCTTTATCTTTTCAACTCTTGCACTGCAGCATGTGATTTCATGTCTTTGGGTACGCTTTTCATGTTTATCCATTGAATATGATGTTCTTACTAATTTTATGGTTTACCCTTTTGTTGGCAGCTGAACTAGTAGAAAGAGTTGTACTTCTTGGAGCACCCGTCTCAATCAAGGATGAGAACTGGGAAGCTGCTAGAAAGGTTTATATGGGGATATAAATTTTCTCTTTATAGAACTTGTTTTATCAGAATAATTTTTTTCCCCTCTAAAAAGCTGGTATTCTGTAGATGGTAGCAGGAAGGTTTGTGAATGCTTATTCAAGGAATGACTGGATGCTTGGAGTTGCTTTCCGTGCCAGGTACATAAAAACATAGTGATAGAACTTCCGCAATACAAAGTTGTCGGTACTGGAAGTTGGCTCTAACTAATCTTTGGGCCGATAAATGCTAGCAAATAGAGGTGTAATAGGTAATATACACTCTTACATGTGAACGTTCACTGTAAAAATCGTCGCATAATTTGCATAATTTGCAGAGTGACTTTAAGTAAAACTGTTGCAAGATTTAATTTTAATGAACAGAATGTTGAAATTATAATTATAATTAATGATTATTTATTTTACTTTGAGCAGTCTACTTACAAAAGGATTAGCTGGAATCGAACCAGTTGATATTCCTGGGATCCAAAATGTAAGATGCTTCATCTCTTTTTGTTAACATATAAATATTTGTGTCAAGTTGCGATCCTATGAATAACACAACATTCACATTATTTATGAAATTTAAATATTCATATTATCCACAAAATGGGTGTTATTTTGATTTGCAGGTTGATGTCACAGATCACATTGAAGGCCATTCATCTTATCTGTGGGCTACACAACAGATCCTAGACCAACTTCAGTTGGATACATGTTTTCCGGTTTATAACGGTGTTTCTTGCATGCAGTCTGGAGCAGAGCCAGAAATTTGGACGGAGAGAGGGCAAGACCAAAAAGTGTAGTAAACAAAAATTCACATCTATTACATATGCGAAAATATATATAATTAATATTTTTCTTAGCAGGGAAAAAATATTACTATAGCTAGCTATATTGAGTACATAAATAGTTTATTAGATATGAAAAAAAAAAGACTTTTTCTACACATTTTTATAGTGTTTCTCTCTATACTCTTTGAATAAAAGTTATCTATGCAGGAAATTAAAATCCCAACAATCCGGAAAGAAACTTCTAAGACATGAGTTAAGACATATATAGCTTGCAATTTCCAATTATTAATAGAAAAATCAATGCTAAGATAGACAACATTTTGATGAGTTGAGAGAAGTTGCAAATGGGTATCTTTGATATGATTGTGAATACTTAAATCTTGAGACAACCTAAGACACCAAGCAACAACCTTAAATCTTGTGACTTAGCATGAGTGGTTGGTTCCATAAAAAGATTGTGACGAAATATGTTTCTTTAATTTTTTAACTGACGTAACAGAATTTTGTGACGTGTCGCCAAATTCTCATTGCCATATATATCAATGTCACATCTTAAATTAAAGTGTTAACTATCTAAATTTAAAGAGGACAAAAAATTCAAAAAATAATAAATAGAAAAGATCAAAAAGAGGACAAAAAATTCAAAAAATAATAAATAGAAAAGATCAAAAATCTAATTTTTTGAAGGACTAAAACATTAAAAATTAAAATAAAAGAAGCAAAAGTATATTTAAATCTAAAAAAATATAACTAGCAATTTTATTAGGAATATAAAATTATACGACACACCAAGGAGATAATATTTTAATTTTTGAATAAATTATTCATAATAATTGAATCCTTAAAATAAACACTCTAAATAAATAACAATGACCTTTAAATGTCATTTTTTGGTTTATTAAAAAAAGTCATTATCATTAGCGTTTAATGGTAGTGAACTGTCAGTCGTAAATAAGTTTTATAAATATTCAATCAAAATATTTTAAAGTGTTAAACTAGTAAGAAACTCGTATTATTGCACGAATTCCGTCTGAATTTACATTACACGTATCAATAACTAAATTGTTAAGTATGACATCATATTTTCAGTTGGATAACATTAATATAATTATAATTTATAATCATTTATCAAATTTTAATTCATGTTTAAAATGTTTCAATTATATACTTCATTCTTAACGAATTATAAGCAAATTTAACTTTTTGAATATATTTGACAATTAATGTACAAAAAAAATTGCTTATAATTCGTCATAGAGGAGTACTAATAATATGTACTAACTTTTAAGCATTGATTCATATTTATAATAAATCGTACAACTATTTCTATAACTTCAATTATATAAAACAAAAAAAAAAGTTAAACGATAGATATTAAAATGATCAATCAATAGCTAGTATCTCATAAATACGTTCACATCTACCCGTGAATCCAGATGAATTAACAAACATCAGTTGAATCCAAATGAGTTAATTCTAAAAATTTATTTAACATATTTTAGATATTAGTCCATTTTTTCAAACTTAAAATGTATGACATCTCCCTGTCAAATTTCAATTTTAAAACTTCTTATTATATCATATTTATATTTTTTACAACATACAATTTATCACAACTCTTTGTTAAATTTCAATTTTAAAATCTTCTTATTAGATCATATTTACAAATTTTACAAATCTAAAATATCCTATCAAAAATTATTAAACTATGTAAATATGCCGATGCAAATTCGACATGAAGATTAAAATCAAACCTATAATCCAATCTTCAATAACAATCTTCAAAAAAAAAATCATATATAATATTATTGTAAAATTTTATAAATAAAAATATAAGTTAAAAAACCAAAAAAATATCATCAATTTTCTATTAAAAACGTGAGCGGACCAAAACTTTTTAAATTTAAAATAGAGAGATTATTTTCGTGAATCAAATAAAATTAGAGATTCTTGATAAACCAAGTATTTTGACCAAAAAAAAATTATTAAACCTAATTTAAATATGTTTTGATATCACTTTTTATTATCCTTTATTCAATCGTACTCTTTATTCGATCAACATTGTAATGACAATTGCAGCTGAAACGACACTATTACAAAACAGCCAGACACACCCATATGGTTCAAACCAAAACGCTACAAAAAAGATAAAGTCTTTAACAAAACCGAATCATTAGAATTCAAAACCAATTGAGAAATTTAGTTAAGCATCAAAACAAATGCAAAAGAATTCAGTTCACAAAACCATTACGATGAAGTAGTTAAAAAAACCTTTCGTGTTGGCGGCGACAAATTTTTCAGATTCGAGTTTGTCTAAAGGAGATTTTTAAAAAACTCATTCTCAATACTGATAACATCCTGACAACAAAACCAAATCATATTAACATATGTCAAACCATCATGGCCATCTTTGAGGACGAGCAAGGAGGACTACTGTATAAGGCCTCAAATTTTCTATGATTAAACTATAGTTAAAAATATTGGAAATCCACCAAATATCTATGATGAATTTCTACCAATCTTGATAAACAAGATTGATATCACCACACAATGACAATAAATAATGAGAAACGAAAAGAAAAGAAAAGAAAGAAGATAATTATTTTTTGCAGAGTTTCTCTCTGCCCACAAACTGTGGAAAACTTTATTAATCACTTGCAACTGCAAATTCTGTGATTACAATAAATTGACTTAATTACAAAATTAAAGATTACTCACTCTATTTATAGATTTAGCTTGCTCCCTAAGTCCAAAACTATAAAATCCCAAAATACATATTTTGATAGTAAATCAAATCTATTCTGTTTTAGACTTAAATCAAATCTATCTAAATCTAAAACAAATCTAACCTGTGTGTAGCTTGCTTCGATTCACAAGCTCTTCGACTGAGCAATGGCTTCCTTTGAGCAACCTGCTTCGATCCACCTCTAAACCCTTCGACACACATAGTTTCGATACCATGAATTACAATTTAACACACCACCTAATTCATTGTGTAAATTATCTATATTCATTATAGTTCTTAGTCTTCGAAATACTTCGATCTGCACTCCCTTCGTCATGATGTTTGTAATCTGATTCTCAGTTCTGCAGTGTTCCAAATTCATCTTCCCATTTGCTACCTTCTCTCGAAGATAACGGAACCTTATTTCGATGTGCTTACTTCGACCATATGCTATCGGGTTCTTTGCCAGATTGATAGCTGACATGTTGTCGATCTTCATGACAATTACTCCATGATCTTTCCCTGTTATTTCTTCGACCAAGTTCACCATCTAAGTTGCTTGACATGCACAAAGAGAAGCATCTATGTATTCTGCTTTGCATGATGATAATGTCACTATTGGTTTCTTTCTTGAACTCCAAGCAACTGGTGCACCACCTAATATAAACACATATCCTGTTGTTGATTTTCGATCTTCAGCATTACTACACCAACTTGAATCAGTGAATTCCACTAACTTGCATTCTTTTCCTTTATCAGATGCAGGAAACAAAATGCCATAGTCGACAGTTCCTTTAAGATACCTTAGTATCCTCTTCACCGCTGCTAGATGTGATACCTTGGGCTTCTGCATGAATCTACTTACCATACCTACACTATATGCTAAGTCAGGCCTTGTATGACAAAGGTATCTCAATGACCCAATAATTCTTCTGTATTGGGTTAGGTCTACATCATCTTCATTTGCATCTTTTGATAGTTGCAGTCTTGGTTCTCAGGTGTCGAAGTTGAGTTGTATTCTTCCATCTCAAATCTCTTGAGAATTTCTCATGCATATCTTCTTTGATGCATCATCAAATCTCTACTGCTCTTGTAGAATTCTATTCCAAGGAAATATGAAATCTCACCCAGATCAGACATTTCGAATTCCTTGTTGAGATCACCTTTGAAGTCTTCGATCTCACTTTTGTAGCTAACTGTTATCAACAAATCATTGAAATAGAGACATAGTATAAGCAATTCACTATTGCTTCTTCTTACATATACTCCATGTTCAGTTGTGCACTTCACAAATTCCTTCTCCCTTAGGAAACTATCAATTTTCTTATTCCAAGCTCTTGGAGCTTGTTTCAATCCAAGCAGGGACTTATGCAGCCTATAAACCTTTCTCTCTTTGTCATGTTTCACAAACCCAACTGGTTGTTTAACATAAACTTCTTTGTCTAAGGGTCCATACAGGAATGCACACTTCACGTCCATCTAACATATGTGCTATCTGTTTATTTCTGTTAGACCAACAACCAACCTGATTGTTTCGATCCTAGCAACAGGTGCAAAAACTTCATCGAAGTCTATTCCTTCTTTCGGTAGAAATCTTTTTGCCACGAGCCTTGCTTTGTGTCGAGTTACTTTCCCTTTCGAATTCATTTTCATTTTATATACCCACTTGACATTAATTTCCTTCTTTCCTTGAGGCAATTCAACAAGTGACCAAGTGTTGTTGTCTTTGATAAACTTCACTTCTTCGTTCATTGCTTTTACCCACTTAGAATCCTTTAATGCTTCAGCTGCATTGATAGGTTCAGCATCTGCATAGAAATCATAATGTACCAACTCACCTTCATTATCTATCACATCATCTGATGTAATCACACAATCTTGCAATCTTGCAGGAATGCGTCTTGTTCTTTGATGCCTGCTTGTACTTGGTTGATCTATAGTTGCTGGTTCCTCTTGTCGAACTTCTCTTTTGACTTGATTTTCTGGTTCTTCAAGTAAGATTACCACTGAATATTTCTTGACATTTTCAGTCCAATCCCATTCTTTAAGCTCATCTATGATCACGTCCCTGCTGATCACAGTTTACTTGTTCATTGGGTCGAACAACTTGTAACCTCCTGTCGAATGATATCCAACTAGAATCATTTGAATCGACTTGTCATCAAGTTTTCTTCTCAACTGATCTGGCACATGTCTATGTGCAATAGGTCCAAATAACTTTGAATGACTCAATCTAGGCTTCACACTAGACCAAAATTCTTCTGGAATAATTTCTTCTAGCTTCTTCGTAGGACATCTTTTCAAAATGTATGTTGCAGTCAAAACAACTTCACCCCAAAACTCTTTAGGTAAATTCTTGCCTTTCAATATACTTCTTACCATATTCATGATGGTTCGATTCTTCCTTTATGTAATTCCATTATGCTGTGGAGTATAGGGTGGCACCACCTCATGCACAATACCTTCCTTTTCATATACCCTATCAAAGTCTTTCGACACATACTCTCCACCACCATCAGTTCTCAAAACTTTGAGTTTTTGACCACTTTGTCTTTCGACCATAAACTTAAACTTGGCAAATACCTCGATCACTTCACTTTTCTTCTTGATCACGTAAGTCCACAACTTTCAACTGAAATCATCTATGAATGTAACAAAGTATTTATTACCTCCCATAAAATCCACTTGCATTGGTCCATATGCATCAGAGTATATAACTTCAAGAATAACCTTCGACCTGCTTCCTGCATCCTTGCTGAAGCTATTCTTGTGCTGCTTCGCCTGCACACATTCTTCACATACCTCATTTGGAATGTCGATTTCTGAAAATCCTGAAACCATATTTCTTCTCTTCAAATCTCTGATGTCTCTGAAGTTAAGATGTCCTAGTCTATAATGCCATATCTATTCATCTCTGCTAGCTGTAGTCGAAAGGAACTTATGCTCCATTACATTTAGTTTGATCTTGAAGTTTTTATTTTGAGACATAGGAGCCTTCAAGATTAATCTTCCATTTGCATCGACGACTCTCATCATCTTATCTTTGATCGACACTTTATAATTCTTTTCGAAACTGCCCTATACCGAGCAAATTACTCTTCATGCTTGGTATGTACAACACATTGGAAATTACTGACCTCTTGTCATCTTTCCTTATAATCATAACATCACCAATACCTTCAGCTACTAGGATATTGTGATTTGTGAATCTTACCATATTTTTCATTGAGGGCTTTATGTTGACAAACCAGTCTTTCCTTCCAGACATATGTGATGAGCATCCTGAATCTAAGTACCATTGGTCCTTGAATCTATCTTCATGTCTTGTTGTTACACCAACATCATCTCTTTTTCTTCATGTTTTGCAAACTTTGCATCACTTTCTTGATTCTTTTGTTTTTCTGGACAATCACTCGAATAATGACCATACTTTTGACAATTGTAACATTGAATGTGACTCTTGTCAAGTTTTCGACCACCACCTCTTCATCTATTTGCAACACCACCTTTTTGGTTGCCTTGGTATGGTCTTCTTTAATTCGACATGTTTCCTTCGTTCTGGTTTCCTCTACCATTCGATTTGTTGTAGCCGCCTCTACCTCTGTCGAACCATTTTCCTTTGTCTTTGGTTTCTTATGCTGAATGTGCCTGCAAAGCCACATCACTCTTCTATTTTCCTCCAGCTCTTTCAGTCATTATTTGTTCATGAGATTCAAGCGCTCCTTGAAGCTCTTCCTTTGTCAATTTCGACAAGTCTTTCCCCTCTTCTATAGCCACCACTATATGGTCGAACTTAGGAGCCAAAGATCTCAAGATCTTCGAAATAACAACTCTTGTTGTTAATGTTTCTCCACATACCTTGATTTGATTCACTAGTTTTGTAACCCTATTGAAGAAATCAAATATGCTCTCACAATCTTCCATCTGAAGCAGTTCATACGTTCTCTTGTGGGTTTGTAACCTCACTTCTTTCACCTTATCTGCACCACCAAAAGACTTCTCAAGTACATCCCAAGCTTCTTTTGTAGATTCTGAATCACTTACTTTTTCAAAATTTTCTGGACTCACACGTTGATGAATTATAAAGAGTGCTTTATAATTCAGCTTCTCAATTTTTGTGTGTTTCTTCTTTTCTTCTTCTGAAGCATTTTCTCCAAGCGTTTCGAATCCTTATTTGACAAGATCCCAAAGACCTTGACACCTAAACAAAAATTTCATTTGTTTGCACCAATTCACATAGTTGTCTACTTTCAGAATTGGTAGAGTTGCTTGATAATTTGCTTTCCCATAATTCACCATCGTGAACTCGTTTTCTTCCTCAATCGTTCTTGATCGATACTTCTGTAAAATCAAGCTTCTCAAATGTAATTTTGTTTTGATGAAGACAAACCATGATTGACAAAGAAGGCAAAGATTATTGATCAATCTAAAAGCATATGTGGATAAAGTCTTTGGTTCAAGCACTTAGCAAAATTTCAAGGTATAATGATAATACTTACTTTGAACTTAAGACATAGATGCTTAATGGTCAAAAGAAATATTTTATATTGTCCAAAATCCTTACTCAAGTTTTTCTAAGCTAAAAATCATTTTTCACTTGAGTGCAATCGATTTTCATATTAGTGCAATCGATTGCATGCTTTAATTTTTCAAAACATTTGCTACTGTTTCTAAGTGCAATTGATTTGCATGTTTGTGCAATCGATTGCACTCAATCAATTTTTGCTACTGACTTCAAATGCAATCGATTTACACACTTGTGCAATCGATTGCACACTCAAAATATTTGAATTTCTAGTTGTTGAAACCCCGTGCAATCGATTTACACAAAGGGTGCAATCGATTGCATGCTGAACGATTTTGAAAAACAGCAGCTTTACACATGTCTGTTCATAACACCAATTCATGGAAACCTTTCACTCAATCTTGGCAATTGTTCATGATTCATTTACATAACATTATGTTGTTTCAAAAGGGTGCTATGAACATATAAATACTCATTTTCAAAATCATTTTAAGCACCTCTTCCAATCATATTTTTTGAATTTTCAAAAATCAAACTCAAGCTGTTATACATTTTCATACACAAGTTTTCTGCACACTTTCACATATTGTTAACCAGAAAACTTTGAGCATTATATATCTTGAGTCATTGTATACTATTATCATTGGAAGAGAAGATCAATTCATTTATTAAATCACTCTAAGTGATCATTGCTACTCAAACTCACTCAAATTAAATATTGGTATATACTTGCTTATTTTTCAGGATTGTTGGAAATAAGTTTAAGTGGTTTTATAAATCTTGTTTTTCCAGGATTGTTGGATACAAGTAAAGTCGCTTTGAGAGGATTGTTCTCACTGTTGATATAGTGAAAATCCAAGAGGATTGTTCTTGGTCCAAGAGGATTGTTCTTGGTTTTGGGTAGTTCTTGTTTAAGTTTGCAACAATAAGGAAATCTCTTTCATGTTGAAAGAGGACTGGAGTACTCTCGGACTGTAAGGGGAACCAGGATATATCACTTGTGTCTCTTTATTTTTCTGCACTTTACTCCTTCATAAACTCACCATAAACCAGAAAAATAATATCCATCATCACTAAAACCAGAAATTTTTAAAAGTACCTAATTCACCCCCCCCCCCCCCCCCCTCTCCTCTTAGGCGCACTTCGTACTTTCAATTGGCATCAGAGCAGGTTATAGGTGACCTGTTCCTAAAAGATCCAGAATGGCTTCCATAAATTAAAATCTTGTTTTCAGAGATGGTGGTAGTAACAACAAGCTTCCTGTATTTTGTGGTGAATATTTTGACTTCTGGAAAATACACATGAAGGCACATCTAGAAGCACAAGGAGAAGAAATATGGGATGCCGTCGAGAGTAGTCCATTTATCCCTATAACGATAATCAATGATGCTGGCTCATCAAAGCCTAAAGCTGCATGGGACGAAGATGATAAGAAGAAGGTTCTCTATGATAAAAAGGTAATAAATATTCTTCAAGGTGCACTTAGTATGGATGAATTCTTTTGTGTCTCGACATGCAAAACAACGAAAGAAATATGGGATACCTTGGTACAAACTCATGAAGGAACTGTTGAAGTTAAAAGATCAAGACTAAATACCTTGAGTCAAGAGTACGGATTATTTAGAATACATCCTGGAGAAACCATCCTTGACCTACAAAAGAGATTTGTGCAGTTAACAAATGATCTAAGTACTCTTGGTAAGACTTTGACGAATGATGAACTAAATCTGAAATCACTTAGGTCCTTAACTAGGGAATAGCAACCTGTGACACGATGGCAGAACTGACTGTTAAATACTGGAAAGGACAAAAGCACAGAAAAATTCCTTTTTCGAGATTTTGAGTACGGGGGGTAGATTATAGAAAGGGAAGGTATTAGCACCCTTTCTATCCGTAGTTTTCTACGGGCTCTTAGGTACTTGCTCATCATTTTAAAAATTTCTTCCGTGTTTGTGTGTTTAAAAAGTTTTTGTTTTACTTCGATTTAACCCTTGCTTCTGTCTTCAAGAGTGTTACGAAGTCGTTTTGAAAACTTTGTTTGAAAAGAGTGTAAGTGTGAAAAAGTTTTATTTTGAGCAAGTACCTACTAGCATCTACCTACTCGAAAAAAGAATATCTTTGTTCTTGTTTCCTTTAGACAACGCTATCCCACTATTAACGAGTAGGTAGCACCGTCGTTGGAATTGTAAGGGTCTATTCGAAAGGGACGTACGATCACTAAAGAAATGTTAGGACGTCTTAGTAATAACCCTAATGTCTTAAGATCAATATTCGAGGCAACATTTTCGAGGTAACATTTCCGAGGCAACCTTTCCGAATGAGACTTTTGATCTTTGTTTAGACAAGAGAGTGACCACTAAAACACCCTATACTTAATGACCGTTTACCGAAGGCAACCGAAGTGAGAGTATACCCTAGGAGTGAATATGTGCGAATGATTCAATTTCAAGTTATTATCTTTGCACATTTAGGGTCTGCTAACCATTTTAAAATTTACATACAGTCTTGTCATGCAATCCTATTATCATACATCTAACAGTTTAATATTTGCGAAAATTAAATGCGGAAAATAAAGCTACGCTATTACAAGGCTTCAAGATTAATTACATAGCCAAAAACCCGTAAAAACGAAAAATAAACAAAAAGAAAGGTCCTAATTAATCTATTACATCCCATGAGCAATTACATCAGTATTGTAAAATAAGTAAACGCGCGCGATGAGTCGAGAACGAGATAAAATTAGGGTTTTGACCCCGTCTAACCTAATTAAAAGAAAAAATCATTTTTTTTTTGTTTTTGATTATTTTGAGAAAATAAGGTCTTAAATTAAATATGTACAAACCTAATTACTAATTAATTTAAATTAAGAAAATTAATTATATTTGACCTATTTTTGTATTTTTGTTATTTTGAGAAAAAAGAATTAAATCAAACAAAACCCTAATTTCTACTTTGTTTTAAATTATTTACAAAGACAATTAAAGTTATCCTAAAATTAAATAAACTAATTAAGTTAATTAAATTAAAAAAAAAAACTAAATCTAATTTGATGAAAAATTATTTTTATGATTTTTTGATAAAAAAAAGAATTAATTTGTGTTAGTAAAATAATTTAAATCAATTAAATAAAGAAAATATAAAAAGAACAAAAGAAAAAGACATTGGGCCTGGTAAACAGCAGATTGGAGGGGTGCCAATAGCAGCCTTTTGGGCCCAAGAATTCTGACCCACGTTTGACTTCCATGATTCAGTGCTGCATGTTTGACTAGGGCGTATCATGGATCTTCTCATGCCAAGCGTTGGATTAGATTGGTTGGACATCTGGATGGTTGATCCTTGAGGGCACATGGTGGTCTTCACGCCTGTGTACACGCCTGGTCATTCAAGTAAAAATAACATGAAATACATGGGGGACCTGGGATTCGAACCCATGTCCTATGGCATTTTCATCTACCTCAATACCAACTGAGCCACGCACGCTTGTTGTATATCAAACAATCATTAATCAATATATTAAAAAACAAACAAAATAAAAACTATCAGCGCGCGAAATTCAAATGGAGCAATCAAGGCTTGCCACGCCATCGTCCCTAACCTCTCCCCGTTTCTAAAAGGTCCAATGACTTTTACCTACGGACCAGAAGCGTGGGTACAAACCAACGATTTTCCAAAATCATCCACAGGCATGATAAATGGAACCTGAAGCCATAAACCAATTCGCCTTGGCCTGGTGAGCATCATGGTGCCCTTATTTTTGGCCAATTTTACCTGTATAAAAAGATCCCAAAATGCAACAAGAAAACCTAGCAATGGTGTTTCTCTATAGGGTTAGCAAAAATGCAATTAACTATTATGAATAGCTTGCAAATGCTTCCAGGATTCAGAATATATACACGATTCATGCTACAAATGCTTAAATAATGGTATTCGATTTCAAAAAAAGAGGGAGGTCGTGAAGCTCTTACCTTGCGTTTCTAGGCACAAAAATGCTTGCTTTTGATTCGTATAGCCTCCTTGTACTCCCAGGAAGCGAATGAGATGGCTTGGGAGTCTTGAAACTGCTTGGAAATATGGAATCAGATCACCACTTTTCTTGAGTTTTTTCAAGTTTTGTTCTTCCTTTGCACGCCTCCAAACCTTGTCTTTTTGGTCTGCATTTGTCCACTATATACCAATGATCAAATTAGGTTTACAAAAGTGCATTCAATCTTTGTCAATTATGGTCTTTGATCAAGATTTGATTTTCATGAAAATATTTTCAAAATAAGCCAAAAACCAATCTTTTTATGCACAACCATGCCTTGCCCGATTTGATCCTCTTGCTAGCTGTATAAGAGACCTGAAATATGCACCAAATCTCAAGACTTAAATGATTTTGATATTTCCATGATTTATTTTTATTTAATTTGATTTAATTGAAATAAAAAATCAAAATAAATGGCAAAAATAAAATAAAGGAAAGTGGGAAGAGTTAGGGCTCTTAGACCATGTTTCAAACTCAAAACAAGTGCAAAAAGTTGGGCCCATTTGACAAAAATTGCAATTTGAGGCACTTTTGACATTTGGCAATTTTACAAAAAAGGTCAACTTCACTAATGCATAACTTCTTCAATTTTGACTCTTTGAAGATTTTCTTGGACTTTTTAGAAATATTGAGATGTCCTCTAAGCAAAACTTTTAGTCTCATCTCAATTGAGTTTTCCATGTTCATGTATGAAGCTTTGACAACAAATGTGTTTTTGTTGACTTTTCAAAATGGCCTATAATGTCCAAATTCATAACTTCTTGTGAGTGCATATTTTGAACTTGGGAGATGAAGATGAATTGTAGGGAATTTCATCCTATTAAAAATGAGCTTTGAATGGGTCATTTCCCATAAAGTATGAGAAAGTTATGCTTGGTCAAAGTTGGGTTGACTTTTCCTACAAAACCCTAATTTAGCAACTTTTGGGTTTTGATGAATTATGAGCAATCCTTGATAAATAATGATCACACCTTTATCAAATGATGAATAATACTTAAAAATGAGGATGTTGACCAAAAATCTTGAGGTTTGACTGTATGTGGGCCACAGTTGACTTTTGTCCCAGCACAGTCGATTTTCAGGCCTTTGAGCAATTGACTGAGCAAACTTCCTCTGCAAGGCTTGAAACTTGACATGGATGATCTTGAGAACATATTAGGACAATGGTGAGAATTTGGGATCCCTTGAGCTCAAGTATCTTGATGCAACATGAAACCCTAATTTGAGGTAGACTGCCTTAGGAGAGAGTTTGTCTGGTCAACCCTTGGACTTCCTTGAGCAACTTAAGGATCTTTCTTGAAATGTTTTGAGAAATATGGGAGGGAAAATTTTGGGGTACAACAGCTGCCCTTGTTAAATATTCTTAAACCTGAGGATGTAGATTGGCTTGTCTGCCTTTTGTGATCCGAAGGTGGAAGATGATTGAACACTAGAGTGCCCAGAAATTTGCACTCGCATGAAGTGGTACCTGTCTTGTGATGCCGGGAATGGGCTTATAGATGCCATTTGGAGATTGATGACGGAAGATGGGCTTAAAGATGCCATCCGAAGGAGTTTCGATCGCATAAGAGATTCCTTTACGAGAGCTTGTATACTTGTTGTTGAAGAAGACTACGCTGGGGAATGCTGGTCTCTGTCTTGGTAAAAAGTTGAATTTTAGGAGCTTCGGTCGTCCGTTATTCTACTGGGAAATCGTCTCTTAGTCAAAGAGGTGAAAATGAACTACTATCTGGTCGAATCCAGGCTTCATATTGATAAGATCGATTGCTATCCGATCGTGCTCCAGGCTTTACAATGACTTACTGGGGAGATGAGATTAAACTTGCTATTCGGTCGTAATCCAGGCTTTGCAATTTCTCGATTCTTATCTGGTCGTAATCCAGGCTTCAGAAGGAATTAAGTTGTTATCCGGTTGCATCCGGACTTCAACTTGAATTTAGGGCACACTAATATCCGGTCGACTCCAGGATTCTTAGTAATTATCCAGGTAAATTGCTATTTGATCGGAATCCAAGCTTCACAGTGTCCCTTACTGTTATCTGGTTGTAATCCAGGCTTCAGTCATTTTTTCGTTATATGGTCGTAATCCAGGCCTCATGATGTTTTATACCATTATCTGGTCGAATCCAGGCTTCATGGTGTCCTCTACTGCTATCTGGTTGTAATCCAGGCTTCACAATACCTTACTTCTTATCTGGTCGTGATCCGGGCTTCAGAAGGAATCAAGTGGTTATCCAGTCGCATCCGGGCTTCTATTTGACTTTTAGGCCTACTAATATCCGGTCGAATCCGGGCTTCATAGTAATTGGCCGAGTAAACTGCTATTTGGTCATAATCCAAGCTTCATAGTGTCCCTTACTGTTATCTGGTCGTAATCCAGGATTCAGTGTCTTTCACCGCTATCTGGTCGTAATCCAAGCTTCGCAACGTCTCATACCATTATCTGGTCGAATCTAGGCTTCATAGTGTTCAGAGAAATCAAGATACTATCCGGTCAAATCCGGGCTTCATAACTTGTATTAAAGATATACCACTATCTGGTCGTAATCCAGGCTTCGCGGTGTCTTTGGCTGCTATCTGGTTGTAATCTAGGCTTCACAGAAACTTGTATTGCTATCTGGTCATAATCCAGGCTTCACAATAACTTGTTGAGCTATTATCTGGTCATAATCCGGGCTTCATGGCTTGCTGGGGATTAAACTATTATCCGGTTGAATCTGGGCTTCATAGCTTAAAGATAAACCACTATCCGGTCGTTCTCCGGGCTTCACAATATGATGTAAAAATCAAGATACTATCCGGTCAGATCCGGGCTTCATAGCTTGAACTTGGTGAGAATTTGATTGTATCTTTTTCCTGAAAGGTAAAGAGTTAGTCGTATGTAATGCATGACATGTATCGAGCAATGATGTTCTCAAAATAAATGAGATTGTGCTATATGATGCGTATGAACATGTCATGATGTATGGATATGCAGTGTTTTTATGATATTCTCTAACTGGGGAAAATAAATCCCGGACTACTGCTGGAGAATGCAAAGAGTTGAATTCTTCGTTCTCGCTGGGGATAACGTCCGAAGGTGATTGTGAGAATAATCCTGTTGGAGAATAAACTGACGAGAAAATGACTTCGTGGGGAAGAGATACTCTGTCTGAAGATCCACTGATTTGGAGAAATAGCCTTGGTTGGGGATGAATTACTGTTGCTGGAGATAATGAACCCTGTTGGGGATTGAGTTTCTGCTTGTGGAAGAAATAAACTCTACTGGGGATAATCTTCTAGTGCCCGTGATAGATAAACTCTGCTTGGGGAGAATCAATGTTTTTAGATACCTTTTGCTCTGTGGGGAGTGAATGTACCCTTGGCCGCATTCTCCAGCTAGGTCTATCCCTATACCTGGTGGACAGAGCAACTGTAAGGTTTGGACATTTCTTGTTTGCCCCTGTTCCTGATATTACGAGTAATCATCTTTTGTTTCGCATGTAAATATTTATGAGCAGCAATTATTGTCAAATGCATATATAAAAAATGAACCATTGGATGTTCTTGTAAAACAAAACAGAAAAAAGAAAAACAATTTGAAATTTCTTTGTGAAAATGAATTGTATTTATTTTGAAGTTGACATGTAAATAGGCGTTTTTGTACAAGAGGCTGACGTCCTAGTAAGAGAACGCCGTCGAAAGATAGAATTTATACAATTCGTGAAAAACAAATAAAAACAGCTATGTGAATAATCTCACTAGGTTCCAACTCTGCTATTGCCTTTATATCTTCGAGAGTCTCATCACTTTTCTACTTGGTTGAAGGTAGATCATATTGATTAGTGTCGTCCGAGCTTGATATCTGATACTGAAGTCTGGTTACAAGATGATCCAATGAGACATAGTGTTACGCTTCAATCCCTAATTTTTTCTTGGACCTCCCTTTTGGGTTTTCAGTCCACCGGGATACCCTTTTTTTCCCAAGCCGCCTTTTCAGGTTTTCGACTTGCCGGGTGTACAATTTTTTCATTTTCATCCCTTATTTTTGCCCGAACCCTTTTGGTTCGCCGGGAAGCCCTTATTTTTGCCTAGGCCTGTCGACCTAGCGGGTCTTTGATTATGTGTAGTATTTTTTCACTATGTCTGCATTGACGGGGTGAGGAAGGTCGTCACCATCCACGGTGGTTAGAATCATAGCTCCTCCTGAGAAAATGTTCTTAACCACAAATGGCCCTTCATACGTAGGGGTCCATTTGCCCATAGGATCACCTTGCGGTAATATGATGCGTTTGATCACCAGATCCCCAACTTGGTACTCTTGTCGTCTGACTTTCTTATAAATGCCTTGATCATTCGCTTTTGATACGTCTGACCATGAAAAATAGAAGTAAGTCTCTTTTCGTCGATTAAGTTCAACTGATCAAGCCGGGTCTGGATCCAATCATCCTCACTCATACCTGCATCCTTCATAATCCGAAGAGAGGGTATCTGGACCTCGATAGGTAAGACTGCTTCCATGCTGTACACCAAAGAGTAGGGTGTAGCCCCTGTTGAAGTCCGTGCTGAGGTTCGGTACCCATGAAGAGCAAATGGTAACATCTCGTGCCAATCTTTGTATGTCACCATCATCTTCTGCACAATCTTCTTGATGTTCTTATTAGCTGCTTCAACAGCTCCATTCATCTTCGGTCGGTAAGGAGAAGAGTTGTGATGTTGTACCTTAAACTGTTTGTAGAGCTCGGTGATCATCGTATTGTTGAGATTTGTACTGTTGTCTGTAATGATCCTCTCTGGTACACCATATCGACAGATCAGATTATGTCGGATAAACCGCGCCACAACGTTCTTGGTTACTGTAGCAAAGGAAGCTGCCTTAACCCACTTCGTAAAGTAGTCAATTGCTACCAGGATGAAACGATGCCCGTTGGACGCATTAGGTCTGATCTCGCCAATCATATCGATACCCCACATTGCAAAAGGCCAAGGAGCTGTCAAGACGTTTAGAGGAACTGGAGGTACATGCACCTTATCAGCATAGACTTGGCACTTATGACAAGTCTGAGAATGCTGATAACAATCATCTTCCATAGTAGACCAATAGTATCCCGCCCGTAGGATTTTCTTTGCCATGGTATGTCCACTGGAATGAGTTCCGAAAGTACCTTCATGTAACTCTGCCATAATCTTTTCTGCCTCGTTTTTATCCATACATCGCAATAAGGTTGAGTCATGGTTACGCTTGTAAAGGACACCGTTGCTGATGAAGAATTTTGCAGCGAATCTCCTTAGAAACTTCTTATCATTAACAAATGCACCCTCGGGGTACTCCTGAGCCTCAAGATACTTCTTTACCTCGTGGAACCAGGGTTTATCTGCTACCTCTTTAGTCTCAATGTCACAACAATGTGCGGGTTCGTCCAACCTCTCAATGGTAATCTGGGGAGCCTCATTGTCCCACCTGACCTTGAACATAAAAGACATGGTGGCTAGCGCGTCCGCTAACTGATTCTCCTCTCTCGGTAAGTGTTCAAAGGTTATCTCCTCGAAGTGCGGAAGCAAAGTCATTACATACTCTTTGTAAGGAATAAGATTTGGGTGTTTCATATCCCACCCACCTTTGATTTGACTGATCACTAGAGCGGAATCTCCGAATACACTCAAGAACTTAATCCTTAGGTCAATAGCTGCTCGAAGGCCCATGATGCACGCTTCATACTCCGCCATGTTATTGGTGCAGTTAAAACATAATCGGGCGGTGAACAGAGTGTGACAGCCTTCAGGAGATATGATCACAGCGCCAATGCCATTACCCAACGCGTTTGAAGCTCCGTCAAAATACATAGACCACCGGGATCCTTCCTCAGGTCCTTCATCCGACCCAGGTTTTTCACAGTCAGTCACCAACATGATGTTCTCATCCGGAAACTCGAAATTCATAGACTGGTAATCATCCACGGCCTGATGTGCCAAATGATCTGCCAACACACTCCCCTTGATTGCCTTTTGGGTTGTGTATTGGATGTCGTACTCGGTTAAGATCATCTGCTATCTTGCTATTCTTCCAGACAAAGCAGGCTTTTCAAAGATATACTTGATTGGGTCCATCTTTGATATCAATAGGGTAGTGTGAGTCAGCATATACTGTCTCAGCCAGCGAGCATCCCATGCCAAAGCTCAACAAGTTTTCTCAAGCAGTGAGTATCAGGTCTCACAGTCGGTAAACTTTTTGCTAAGGTAGTAAATAGCATGCTCTTTTCGGCCAGACTCGTCATGCTGGCCTAACACGCACCCCATTGAATTGTCGAGTACTGTCAAGTATAAGATCAAAGGTCTTCCTTCAACTGGAGGCAACATAATAGGGGACTCTTGGAGATATTCCTTGATCCTTTCGAAATCGGCCTGACATTCATCATTCTATCTTACCACTTGATCTTTCTTCAACAACTTGAAGATTGGTTCACAAGTAGCAGTCAGGTGCGAAATGAATCGGGCAATGTAGTTCAGACGTCCCAAAAAGCCTCTAACTTCTTTTTCCGTTCGGGGAGCTGGCATTTCCTGTATAGCCTTTACCTTTGCGGGATCCACTTGAATACCTTTATCACTAATGATGAAACCCAGCAGCTTACCAGACCTTACTCCGAAGGTGCACATGCTCGGGTTTAACCTCAACTTGTACATCTTCAACCTGTCGAACAGTTTCTGGAGATGGTCAAGATGTTCTTCTTTAGTCTGTAACCTTGCGATCATGTCATCAACGTAAACCTCAATCTCATGGTGAATCATGTCGTGGAACAAAGCAACCATGGCGCGCTGATATGTTTCCCCAGCATTCTTCAACCCGAAAGGCATGACCTTGTAGCAGAAGGTGCCCCACTGTGTAATGAAAGTTGTCTTCTCCATGTCTTCAGGAGCCATCTTAATCTGATTGTATCCAGAAAAACCATCCATAAAGGAGAAGATCTTATGTTGCACGGTGTTGTCGACCAGAACATCGATGTGAGGCAGAGGGAAATCATCTTTGGGGCTCGCCCTGTTCAGATCCCTATAGTCCACACACATCCGCACCTTACCATCTTTCTTGGGAAAAGGAACAATGTTGGCAACCCACTGCGGGTAAGAAGTAACTGCTAGAAAACCGGCGTCAAACTGTTTCATGACCTCAGCTTTGATTTTCTCAGACATCTCTGGGCGCATGCGGCGAACTTTCTGCTTTACCGGAGGACAGTCTTCTTTGGTTGGCAGGCGGTGAACCATGATGTCGGTGTCCAAACCAGGCATATCTTCATAAGACCAAGAGAAGATCTCAACATAGTCGCGTAGCATCTGTATCAACCGTTGCTTGACACTAGGCTCCAGATTTGCACCTATCTTGACCTCTTTCTTGTCCTCTTCTGTACCCAAATTCACTGATTCCACTGGCTCTTCATGAGGCTGTATGGCCCTCTCTTCCTGTAGTAACAGTCTAGCAAGTTCCCCAGGCACTTCACAATCATCCTCACCTTCGTCCTCGGCTTGGTTGATTGGACTTTCGAAGTCATAACTGGCAGTAGCAAAGTTGTTATCAATGGGATCCAGAGTGGATGTGGATCTGCATTATGATATGTGAGTGTGTGTAAGACAATAGTTGTTTTAATAAAGTGTGAGATAGAAAAGAAAAATAAGGAGCGTAAAATTTGTAATGCAAGAAAATGTCCAATGCTTTATTGATGATATATGAAAATGACAAATAATAAGCCCTCACAAACAAAGCCAAAGTGCCTCGGGAAAGGCACTGGGCCGTAAAGTTTTAAACTGTCTGTTATAAATCTCAAAACAAAAGTCTATTACTGTGTAATAAAAGAAACGGGCACGAAGTCCTTCGCCGTCCAGTTGTTCAATCCACCGTTGATAGTTGGGTAGATCCAGCTGTCGATATCTGACTCTTTTTCATCATCCCCAATTGCATTCACTCCCTGATCATGTTTGGGCATAGGAGCAGTTATGGCGTTGGGTTTCTCTGGAGCGTCAAACTCAATTTCTTTAGCTTCGATCAAATCTTGTACCTTATTACTCAAGGCCCAACAGTTGTTTGTATCATGCCCTGGTCTATCGGAGTGATAGGCACAGCGAGCGTTCGGATAATATAGCGGAGATGTGGTGCTGGGATTCTTCGGGGCTTCCCTCAGAGTTACCAGGTTGGTCTTCAACAACTGTGGTAGAATTTGAGACAAGGTCATACTGAGCCGAGTGTACTGTCTTTGCGGTCTCTCCATTCTGTGCTGATTGTTGCATTGTGGGGTAACGGTGGGTCTTGATATTACTACCACATTCACTGCTTGACGGTGTTCAAGTTGGTTTTGGCTCCTCGAGCTGTAAATTGCACTATCTTCTTTCTACCCGGTGAAAGGCCTCTTTTCTGTACTTGATGAAGCACCTTTCTGTATCTTACCACTTTTGATACCAGCTTCTACTCTCTCCCCAGTCAAAATCAATTCAGTAAACCCAGATGACGAACTACCGATTAAATGATTGAAAAATGGACCAGACAAAGTCCCAAGAAACATATCCACCAACTCCCTATCAGACAGAGGGGGTTGGACTCTTCCAGACAGATCTCTCCACTTCTGAGCATAGTCCTTAAAACCTTCACCTGCACCCATAGACATACTCTGAAGTTGAGTATGCGTGGGAGCAAGGTCTGCGTTATACTGGTATTTCTTGTAGAAAGCAGTAGCAAGGTCCTCACAGTTGCGAACATTAGCTCCTTCCAATTGATAAAACCATTCAAGCTGAGTCCCTGACAGACTATCTTGAAAGAAATGTACCCACAGATTTCTATCAACAGTGTAAGGTTGGATTTTTCTGACGTACGAGCGGAGATGGAGTCTTGGACAGGATACTCCATCGTACTTAGCAAAAATCAGAGCTTTGAATTTATGAGGGATCACCACCCCAGATGCTAGTCCCAGATCTCCGAAGTCCAAACCAGGTATTTTCTGAATCTCCATAGCACTCAGACGGTCTTCAAGTTGTTTGTACCTATCCTCAGCAGGAGGATACTGTTCTTCATCAAAATCAATGTCATTATTAGATACTACAAGACTAGGACCCTTTTCTTCCTCTTGATTCTCTCCTCCTTTAGATGAATGAGACAGATTAGCTTCCTGTCGCAACCTATTCCCAAATCTGTGACCCATATTCAGAAGAACCACCTTCTTCTTCTTCTTCTTCTTCTTCTTCTTCTTCTTCTCCTTCAGGATGAGAGTCTTCAAATCCTCCTGCCCTTTAGCCAAGTTCAATAACATCTCTTTGAATTGAGCATTATGTGCTTGAAGAGCTTTGATGGCTTGATCGATAGGTATTTCAGAAGACATTATGTGCTGAAATAAACAACGAAGAAGATGAGAAACCTGTTATGGTACCTGTAATGAGGTGCATGATAATGGAATGCGTATGAAATGATTTCAAAGACTTTGGGAGATTTAAATTTTCAAACCAAGAAATAAATAAACTTTATTAGATTAAACTTGTAAGAATGTTTAACAATTCCTTTAAGGCGTTACAAAAGAAATAGACTGAAAACAAATCTAAACTAGCAAAAAAAAATCAGAAATTCCATGGACGCTTTCCCTTCGTGCTGACATAGTCATTGATCGTCCTTTCATTCTCAAGTTGCCTCGTGAGCTTTAAGATCTTTCTCTCTTGCTCATGATAGTTCTCCCGATAAGTATCCCTCTCCTCTTTTAACTGAATCCAGGATCTCTTCAATGCCCCCAGATCAGTAGTGTAGGGATAAAGGACTGTATAAGGAACACCCTCTTTATTATTATTCTCCACAATCACTAGCAACACAGCTTCATAAGGCATCCCAAGCTTCTGAGCCCGAGCTCAGACCCACTGGAGGTAAGGCTGCATAGGGAGAGAAGTCTTTGGTCCTAGCTCTTGAGGGTCAGACCTGTTCACCATGCCCCAAGCTCGTATAAACCTTCGGCAATGCTCTTCAACGTCCTCCTTATAGTCAAAGACAATATCTGTAAGAAGTAGCTCACGAGGACTGTCTCTCCGAGCGCGACCAAACTGTCGTAAAGCCAAACAAGGACTGTAGGTTATTCCCCCTCTAATTTCAAGCAACGGGACGTTAGGGTATTCCTCACATCGATCAATGACAACCACACCTTCCATGTCCTTAGAACTCCAAAGAATATTTGCATGGGCAAGGGACATTATCCTGTAAGACCATCCTAAACCTTCCTCATTCTTCAACACGGACTTGGGGAGGTGCAAAATAAACCACCTCGCCAGCAAAGGTATGCAACACGTGAGGGTCCCTCTTCTTCGCACGGTACGAGTGTAGAGGGAATGCAAGATATCACCAAAGAGGGTATGTACAGGATTGTGAGACAAGAAGATCTTAACTGCATTCACATCTATGAAGGAATCTAGATTCGGGAAAAGAACCAAACCATAGATAAGGAGAGCCAAGATGTCTTCGAAAGCCTGGAAGTCCAAGTTATCCCAGAACAGTTAAGCTTGATCTATTAGAAACTTGGCTAAGAAACCTTTAACACCGCTTCGTGTCTCCCAATTGGATACTACATCAGTCTTTTTCAAGTGTAAAGCTGAAGCAATGTCCTCTGGTCTAGGAGTATCTTCCAAACCTGTGAAGGGCCTCTACTCAAGGATGGATACGCCCAATAAGTGAGAAAACTCTTCCAAAGTGGGAACTAGATGTTAATCCGGGAAAGTGAAACAATGATGCACAAGACCGAAGAACTGGAAAAGCACACTCATCATTTGCTCATCAAAACTGGAGGTAACCAAACTAAGAAGCTAACCATGTCTTCTAATGAATGAAGAAGTATCATAGACTCTCGAGGCTAAATCTTTGATTTGAGCAGGTATTTGCACAAAGTTAACTCGGGTGGTGTTTCTGCGCATGGAAGCCATAATCTGTAAAACATAACAAAGATAAATCCCCTCGGTCTTTGAAATGGTTAGTATAATGAAGTATGCATGCAATGTTATGATACATGATGTCATGATAAAACACACAACAGGTATAGCAGATAGCAGACATGGTAAAGGCAAACAAGTCACACAATAGCCCTTAAGTTTCAGGCTTGCATGGGGTTTAGGTATTACCCTCTTGAAGTTCAGTTGGTTTCAACCTGTCCTAATAATAGTAACCGGGTTCTAGAGGTTCTCAATATCACTGACCATCCTCCATCGGTCATGGTTTCAGCTCATGCAATCTTTTCTTGCGGATGGAACTATCTCGAGAGTATGGTCTCAATGAGTGTGGCATCGAGTGTCAACCAGTTCCCAGCTTTACACCGAGACCGGCTATCTCACTACTTCCTATGGCCAAATTGGTCAATTATAGGTTCTAAGGTCAGTTGATGCTTAACGACCCATATAGCAGCCCAATATTCTCCTCGTTTCTCCACAAGGGATACCGGTACCAACCAATGTGCCACATCAATGTAGCTACTACTTCAACCGTATCGGTTTATGCCGTACAGTTCCCTAACAGTTTATTGCTACTTACCTAAAAGGTGTTCCTCAGATCCGGGTTAGGATCTATAGTAACTCCCAATACAAAGCCCTCAAAGATAAAGCAATCAAATCAAACGATAGAAGTAAAATATGATGAACTAATCCTAAGGTATACCCCACTTATAAATCCCCAGCAGAGTCGCCAGTTCTGTGATACAGTGGCAGAACCGACTGTTAAATACTGGTTTGCGTTTTGCGTTTTTTGTTTGCGAAATGTCACGGTAAGCAAGAGTCGCCACCGACTTTTATTTTTATCCAACTGGAAAGGACAAAAGCATAGAAAAATTCCTTTTTCGAGATTTTGAGTACGGGGGGTAGATTATAGAAAGGTAAGGTATTAGCACCCTTTCTATCCGTAGTTTTCTACGGACTCTTAGGTACTTGCTCATCATTTTAAAAACTGCTTCCGTGTTTGTGTGTTTAAAAAGTTTTTGTTTTACTTCGATTTAACCCTTGCTTCTGTCTTCAAGAGTGTTACGAAGTCGTTTTGAAAACTTTGTTTGAAAAGAGTGTAAGTGTGAAAAAGTTTGATTTTGAGCAAGTACCTACTAGCATCTACCTACTCGAAAAAAGAATATATTTGTTCTTGTTTCCTTTAGACAACACTATCCCACTATTAGCGAGTAGGTAGCACCGTCGTTGGAATTGTAAGGGTCTATTCTAAAGGGTTGTATGATCACTAAAGCAATGTTAGGACGTCTTAGTAATAACCCTAATATATTAAGATCAATATTCGAGGCAACATTTCTTAGGCAACATTTCCGAGGCAACATTTTCGAGGCAACCTTTCCAAACGGGACTTTTGATCTTTGTTTAGACAAGAGAGCGACCACTAAAACACCCTATACTTAATGACCGTTTACCGAAGGCAACCGAAGTGAGAGTATACCCTAGGAGTGAATATATGCGAATGATTCAATTTCAAGTTATTATCTTTGCACATTTAGGGTTTGCTAACCATTTTAAAATTTACACACAGTCTTGTCATGCAATCCTATTATCATACATCTAACAGTTTAATATTTTCGAAAATTAAAATGCGGAAAATAAATCTACGCTATTACAAGGCTTCGGGATTAATTACATAGCCAAAAACCCGTAAAAACGAAAAATAAACGAAAAGAAAGGTCCTAATTAATCTATTACATCCAATGAGCAATTACATCAGTATTGTAAAATAAGTAAACGCGCGCGATGAGTCGAGAACAAGAGAAAATTAGGGTTTTGACCCCGTCTAACCTAATTAAAAGAAAAAAAATCATTTTTTTTGTTGTTTTTGATTATTTTGAGAAAATAAGGTCTTAAATTAAATATGTACAAACCTAATTACTAATTAATTTAAATTAAGAAAATTAATTATATTTGACCTATTTTTGTATATTTGTTATTTTGAGAAAAAAAGAGTTAAATCAAACAAAACCCTAATTTCTACTTTGTTTTAAATTATTTACAAAGAAAATTAAGTTATCCTAAAATTAAATAAACTAATTAAGTTAATTAAATAAAAAAAACCTAAATCTAATTTGATGAAAAATTATTTTTATGATTTTTTGATTAAAAAAAGAATTAATTTGTATTAGTAAAATAATTTAAATCAATTAAATAAAGAAAACATAAAAAGAACAAAAGAAAAAGACATTGGGCCTGGTAAATAGCAGATTGGAGGGGTGCCAATAGCAGCCTTTTGGGCCCAAGAATTATGACCCACGTTTGACTTCCATGATTCAGTGTTGCATGTTTGACTAGGGCGTATCATGGATCTTCCCATGCCAAGCGTTAGATTAGATTTATTGGACATCTGGATGGTTGATCCTTGCTGGGCACATGGTGGTCTTCACGCCTGTGTACACGCTTGATCATTCAAGTAAAAATAACATGAAATACATGGGGGACCTGGGATTCGAACCCAGGTCCTATGGCCTTTTCATCTGCCTCAATACCAATTGAGCCACGCACGCTTGTTGTATATCAAACAATCATTAATCAATATATTAAAAAACAAACAAAATAAAAACTATCAGCGCGCGAAATTCAAATGGAGCAATCAAGGCTTGCCACACCATCGTCCCTAACCTCTCTCCGTTTCTAAAAGGTCCAATGACTTTTACCTACGGACCAGAAGCGTAGGTACAAACCAACAATTTTCCAAAATCATCTACAAGCATGATAAATGGAACCTGAAGCCATAAACCAATTCGCCTTGGCCTGGTGAGCATCATGGTGCCCTTATTTTGGGCCAATTTTACCTGTATAAAAAGATCCCAAAACGCAACAAGAAAACCTAGCAATGGTGTTTCTCTATAGGGTTAGCAAAAATGCAATTAACTGTTATGAATAGCTTGCAAATGCTTCCAGGATTTAGAATATATACATGATTCATGCTAAAAATGCTTAAACAATGGTATTCGATTTCAAAAAAAAAGAGGGAGGTCGTGAAGCTCTTACCTTGCGTTTCTAGGCACAAAAACACTTGCTTTTGATTGGTATAGCCTCCTTGTACTCCCAGGAAGCGAATGAGATGGCTTGGGAGTCTTAAAACTGCTTGGAAATATGGAATAAGATCACCACTTTTCTTGAGTTTTTTCAAGTTTTGTTCTTCCTTTGCACGCCTCCAAACCTTGTCTTTTTGGTCTCCATTTGTCCACTATATATCAATGATTAAATTAGGTTTACAAAAGTGCATTCAATCTTTGTCAATTATTATCTTTGATCATGATTTGATTTTCATGAAAATCTTTCCAAAATAAGCCAAAAACCAATCTTTTTATGCACAACCATGCCTTGTCCGATCTGATCCTCTTGCTAGCTGTATAAGAGACCTAAAATATGCACCAAATCTCAAGACTTAAATGATTTTGATATTTCCATGATTTATTTTGATTTAATTGAAATAAAAAATCAAAATAAATGACAAAAATAAAATAAAGGCAAGTGGGAAGAGTTAGGGCTCGTGGATCATGTTGCAAACTCAAAACAAGTGCAAAAAGTTGGGCCCATTTGACAAAAACTGCAATTTGAGGCACTTTTGACTTTTGGCAATTTTGCAAAAAGGGCCAACTTCACCAATACATAACTTCTTCAATTTTGACTCTTTGAAGGTGTTCTTTGACTTTTTAGAAAGCTTGATATGCCCTCTAAGCAACCCTTTTGGTATAATATCAATTGAGTCTTCCATATTCATGTATGAAGCTTTGACAAAAAAGGTGTTTTTGTTGACTTTTCAAAATGGCCTATAATGTCCAAATTTATAACTTCTTGTGAGTGCATATTTTGAACTTGGGAGATGAAGATGAATTGTAGGGAATTTCATCCTCTTAAAAATTAGCTTTGTATGGGTCATTTATCATAAAGTATGAGAAAGTCATGCTTGGTAAAAGTTGGGTTGACTTTTCCTGCAAAACCCTAATTTAACAACTTTTGGGTTTTTATGAATTGTGAGCAATCCTTGATAAATCATAATCAACCCTTGATCAAATGATGAATAATACTTCAAAATGAGGATTTTGACCAAAAATCTTGAGGTTTGACTGTATGTGGGCCACAGTTGACTTTTGTCCTAGCACAATCGATTTTCAGGCCTTTGAGCAATTGACTGAGCAAACTTCATCTGCAAGGCTTGAAACTTGACATGGATGATCTTGAGAACATATTAGGACAATGGTGAGAATTTAGGATCCCTTGATCTCAAGTATCTTGATGCAACATGAAACCCTAATTTGAGGTAGACTGCCTTAGGAGAGAGTTTGTCTGGTCAACCCTTGGACTTCCTTGAGCAACTTGAGGATCTTTCTTGAAATGTTTTGAGAAATATGGGAGGGAAAATTTTGGGGTACAACACAACCAAAGGTAATGGAATTTCAGAAAAGAAAAGTCTCTCCTCCATGACTTCCGCAACGCTGTTTGGGAAACTTCAAGAATATGAAACAGAACTCGGAAGACTTGAAAAACATGAAAATCAAGAGAAGAAATCCAAGAATATCGCTTTAAAGATAGATTCCAAGGAAGTTGAAAAGGAAGACAATCCGGAAGAAGATGAAAATTTCATGCTTCTTGTTAAACGGCTTGGTAACTTCTTTGGTAGAAATGACAAATCCTTTTCTCATTCAAAAGGAAAGAAACAATTCAAGAAAAAGGAAGCTTCCACATCAACACAAGAAGTCACATGTTATGAATGTGGTAAACAAGGTCATATCAAGCTGGATTGTCTGAAACTCTCCAAGAAAGGTGGCTACAAAAGCAAAAAGGGATTCAATAACAAAAAGGCCTATGTTGCATGAGAGGATAATGAAATAAGTTCCTCATTCAATTCCGATAGTGATGAAAGTGCAAATCTAGCATTGATGGCCTCACACAATTCCGATGATGAAGACAATGAGGTTAGTAATGAATTTTCTATTTTTGATAGTGGTGCACAAGGTGCTATAGATGAACTATTAAATGAAGGAAAAATTTTGTATAAAACTATTTCATCTCAAAAGAAACAAATTTCATCTTTAGAAGAAAAATGTGAATCCATGGAAAAAGATTTCAAAGAAGAAAAACAAAAATTAAGTGATGAACAAAAACATAATTTTGTATGCAAAAATTGTGAATCACTCTCTTTCCAAATTGTCCAATTAAAAAGAGTTATTGAAAGATATGAAAAAGGCCAAATTGGATTGGAAGGTGTTCTTAGCCAACAAAGATACTCCAATGATAAAAGTGGACTTGGATATTCAAAGTTTTCAAAACCAAGTTCTAATAAAACTATCTTTATTAAGGCTAGTGATCAATCATCCAAAGAGAAAGTAAACAAACATAAAATGGTTCTTTACTATCCCAAAAAGAAAACATTTCCTAAGAAGAAATCTTATCCTTCTAGATATAGAAGTAACTTTGAACCTATTTGTTTCTATTGTGGTATTAAAGGCTATACACCTAATGCTTGCTATGTTAGAAACTTCAGTGTGGCAAGTGGGCATTATGTGTGGGTAAAGAAAGGCACTAATTATGAAGGACCCAAAGCAACTTGGGTACCTAACAAAACCTAATTTGTTTTGCAGGTATGCTTGAAGACCACATGCAATCTTTGGTATCTTGATAGTGGTTATTCAAAGTATATGACGGGAGACTTACACCAATTTTCATATCTAGCTCTAAAGGCCAAGGGTTTTGTCACTTATGAAGGCAATAATAAGGGAATAATTCTTGACAAAGGCAAAGTTGGTGCTCCGCCTTTCACATCCATTGAAGATGTTCTTTATGTTGAAGGACTAAAGCATAATCTTCTTAGTATTAACCAACTTTGTGACAAAGGCTTCAAGATCAAGTTAACCAAGGATGAATGCTTGATAGAAGATGAAGTCACATATGAAGTTATACTAAAAGGTAAAAGAATCAATATTGATGATCCATCTTTGAAGGTAAAATGTCTCATGGCGAACAACGATGATTCATGGCTGTAGCACAAAAGAATTGCTCATATTAACATGGAACACTTGAATAAACTAATCAAGCATGATCTTGTTATTGGGTTGCCTAAAAGAAATTTTGTCAAAGATAGACTTTGTGATGCTTGTCAAAAAGGAAAACAAACAAAATCAACTTTCAAAACTAAGAATGTGGTGTCTACTACAAGGCCACTACAATTGTTACATATGGACTTATTTGGTCCATCGAGAACAAGAAGTTTCGGAGAATGTATATGCTTTGGTTATTGTTGACGATTTCTCTAGATATACTTGGACATTCTTTTTAGTGCAGAAAAGTGATGCATTCAAGGCGTTCAAGAAGTATGCTAAACAAATTCAAAATGAGAAGTCTCTAACAATTGCCTCCATAAGAAGTGATCATGGCGAAGAATTTCAAAATGCTTAATTTGAAGAATTTTGTGGAGAACATGGAATATCTCACAACTTCTCGGCACCAAGGACTCCACAACAAAACGGAGTGGTGGAAAGAAAGAATAGGTCTCTTGTAGAACTCGCAAGAACGATGCTTAGAGATTCAAACCTTCCAAAATATTTTTGGGCAGATGCGGTGAGCATGACATGTTTTGTTAACAATAGAGTTAACATAAGACCTATCTTGAAGAAAACTCCATATGAACTCTTCAAAGGGAGGAAACCAAACATTGCCTTCTTTCACATTTTCGGTTGTAAATGCTTTGTCTTAAACAACGACAAAGATAACCTTGGTAAGTTTGATGAAAAATCCGATGAGAGTATCTTTATTGGCTACTCTCTCTCTCTAGTAAGGAATATAGAATTTATAACAAAAGAACTTTAACAATTGAAGAATCAATGCATATATCTTTTGATGAAACTAACCCCTCCAAGGAGGATAATATTATTTGTAATGATGATGATGATGAAATACTAGAAGGCCCTCAAGAAAATACTTCCAAAGATCAACCAACTCAACAAGGAGAATCATCCCAACTAGAATAAAATTTCAATGATCTACCAAAAGAATTGAGAACTCATAGAGATCATCATATCGATAAAGTAATCGATGATATAAGTCAAGGTGTAACAACAAGACTAAATCTCAAAGATGCTTGTCTAAACATGGCGTTTGTCTCTCAAATTGAACCTTCCAAAGTTGATGAAGCCCCAGGCGATGACCAATGGATTATTGCTATGCAAGAAGAGTTAAATCAATTTTAAAGGAATCAAGTTTGGGAACTTGTCCCTAGGCCAAGCAACAAACACATTATTGGAACAAGATGGGTGTTTAAAAACAAACTTGACGAAAATGGAATAATTGTTCGAAACAAAGCAAGGTTGGTAGCAGAAGGCTACAATCAAGAAGAAGGAATAGATTTTGAAGTAACTTTCACTCCGGTTGCAAGATTAGAAGCTATTCGTCTCTTACTTGCCTATGATTGTTCATTAAATTTTCAGCTTTTCCAAATGGATGTCAAAAGCACATTCCTGAATGGATATATCAATGAAGAAGTCTATGTTAAGCAACCCCCGGGGTTCAAAGATTTCAAGAATCCATCTCATGTATTTAAATTGAGAAAAGCCCTATATGGTTTAAAACAAGCACCAATGGCATGTTATGATCGGCTAAGCAACTTCTTATGCGAAAAAGGTTTTGAAAAGGGTAAAGTTGACAAGACTTTGTTTATCAAGAAAATAAAAAATGACACGTTGCTAGTTCAAGTCTATGTTGACGATATCATTTTCGGATCTTCAAACAAAGAAATGTGTGAAGAATTTGCAGCAATGATACAAGGAGAATTTGAGATGTCCATGATGGGTAAAATGAATTATTTTCTTGGACTTCAAATCAAGCAATTAAAAGATGGCATCTTCATCAACCAATCCAAGTATTGCAAGGAACTCTTGAAAAGATTTGATATGGATAACTATAAGGCAATGTCTACACCAATGGGTTCCGGTACATATGTTGATCAAGATGAATCAGGTGTTTCCATCGACATTACAAAGTATCGAGGTATGATTGGCTCCTTATTATATCTGACGGCAAGCCGTCCTGACATAATGTTTAGTGTTTGTCTATGTGCTCGGTTTCAAGAAAATCCAAAGGAATCTCATCTCATGGCGGTGAAACGGGTCATGAAGTATCTCAAAGGAACAACAAATGTTAGACTATGGTATCCTAAAGGTAGTGTTTGTAACTTAGTTGGTTATTCTGACGCGGATTATGCAGGTTGTAAAACTGATAGAAAAAGCACAAGTTGTACTTGTCACATCCTTGGAAATGCATTAGTATCATGGGCCTGCAAGAAACAAGCATGCGTTGCTCTTAGGACGATCGAAGCAGAATATATTGCAGCGGGTAGTAGTTGTGCACAAATTTTGTGGCTCAAACAAAAACTTCGTGACTACGGACCGATCTAGGATACATTCCTCTACGGTGCGACAATACAAGTCCAATAAACATTACGAAGAATCCGGTCATGCATTCAAGAACCAAACAAATAGATATACGACATCATTTCCTTCATGATCATGTACTTCAAGGAGATGACGAGGTAACATTCGTAGATACTCATAATCAACTTGCCGATATCTTCACTAAACCTTTGGCAAGAGAACCGTTTTACAAGATTCGATGAGAGTTTGGCATTCTTGATGAACACGACATATAAGGTGCTTTCTATCCTTGTTATGATTTTATATATTTTTCTTAACCTTGTTATAGGTGAATATACATGTTAAGTAGTGTTTAAGTTTAAGAAAAATATGTTTTTGGTCACTTCTGGTTGATGCAAATCGATTGCACAATAGTGTAAATCGATTGCTCACTGAATGTTTTTATTTTTGACCTTTCTGTTTCAGTGCAAATCGATTGCACTTTGTGCGTTTCATCTTTATTTTGCTTCTATTTATGTGCAAATCAATTGCATCTGTATGCAAATCGATTGCACCCACTGTAACATGCTTTTATGACAGAAATAATTTTTTGTCAGAATTCCTCTCTCTCTCATATTCCCAAGCTCATCTCAATTATTGAAAAGCCAATTAAACCTCATCATATACAATACAACCCACTCATTTGTATTTACTCACAAATCATATCCAAACTTCAGCTCATCAAACATCTTCCTTTCAAAACCTAAAACCTTCCAAACCCTAAAAAAAACACCTTACTCATTGCTTCAAGGCAAAAATGAAAAGTGCCAGCTTCAGAGAAAGGGAAGAAAAAGGTTGGTTCATCGCCTGAGAATCCATTAATCTCATCTCTAACTGAAGAACAAGAAGCAAGATTTACAAAGGAATTTCAAAGAAAGATAATGTCCAATCTTAAATATGGTATGCTATCATCTTTTCCCCATGAATGTTTCTCTTTTCAAAATAATTTAACTGCTTATGGACTAGAACCATTAATTTCATCATTTGGTCCATATTATCCGAATCTGGTAAGAGTATTTTTTAGCAATTTAACTCCTCACAAAGGAAAGATGGTGACATATGTGTTGGGTACATGAATCTCTCTAACCCCTGAGATTGTTGGTGAGATTCTACATATTCCCTACACTAGAAGCTCTTTGTACGACCCTGAAAACAAGGCATGGGATGACTACAGAAAAAGTAATTTTATTACAGCATTGGAAGATTAAGCGAAGCTGAATTCCGTGCCAAAAGGATTCGTGGTCTAGGAGGAGTGATTCCCTCCAGAGACTCATGGAGTGCAGGTAACTTTTATATAGACGATCGACTATTTCATTATTTCATGGTCTATATTATGTTTCCACGGGCTGGAAACCACTGCACCGTGACTGACCTGGAAATGCAGCTGATCTATGCAAGTAAGAAAGGTATAAGTGTTAATTGGGAAAGGCTCATAATGGTTCATATGCTAAGGGTTTATGCAAAATCAAAATTTCTACCATATGCCTACTTTGTTACATTAATTATGGAAGAATTTGGAGTTGATTTTGCTGGGTTTGAGAAAGTTAATATGGATCTAAATATGCCTAAGATTTCAATAAAAAATGTTGACCCAAAAATGGGTGTTCATTATAATCCGGAAACAAAAACTATAACTTACATTGGTGAAGATGTGGTCGGTGATGAAGGAAACGATCAAGAAGTTGAAGGTGGTGAAGTTGTACCTCCTCCACCTACTTCTCCCTCTGGTCCAAGCAATCAAGATCTTATGGATTTCATGTTTCAACAATTTGCTTCCATGAATACCAACATCAACAACCAATGGAATGCTATCAACGATTCTACAACAACCCGGATTAATGACTTCCGCACAGATGTGAATCAACAATTTTCTTACCTTTACTCTCATCTTCACATTCCACCATATGACCCAAATAATCCAGCTGCACCTCCACAACATTACACAGAACCTCCTCTACAACAACAATTTCCAAATTAAGGATCTTGGTTCTATAACAACCGGGACACGAATCAACCATAAAGTCTTGTCCAACTTTATCATGTCTACTATTTTATGTTATGTCCTTGTTCAGTTATGCTACGTTTTGTTTGTTGTTTTTTAGATTTCTATCTAATCTTTATGTTACTATGTCTATGACTATTTGTGATGCATGATTAATTAAGTTTTTTTTATCAATATTGCTTTATTATTATCCATTTTTATTACATCTTTCTCTTCTTTTTGATAATGTCAAATGGGGGAGAAGGATGTGGCACTTTATGCTTGTACATTTCCTGTCTTAAATTTCTAAGGTACTCTTCAACCAAGATGAACGAATTCAAAGGATTCCAAACTTCTCATACAAAGGGGGAGTTATGCATCTTAAGGGGAGAAGCTCTTCCCGGAAATTATAACGCATCAAGCAAGATTGTTTGTCATCATCAAAAAGGGGGAGAATGTAAAATCAAGCTTCTCAAATGCACTTTTGTTTTGATGAAGACAAACCATGATTGACAAAGAAGGCAAAGATTATTGATCAAGCTAAAAGCATTTGTGGATAAAGTCTTTGATTTAAGCACTTAGCAAAATTTCAAGGTATAATGATAATACTTACTTTGAACTTAAGACATAGATGCTCAATGGTCAAAAGAAATATTTTATATTGTCCAAAATCCTTACTCAAGTTTTTCTAAGCTAAAATAATTTTTCACTTGAGTGAAATCGATTTGCATATTAGTGCAATCGATTGCATGCTTCAATTTTTCAAAATATTTGCTACTGTTTCTAAGTGCAATCTATTTGCATGTTTATGCAATCAATTGTACTCAATCAATTTTTGCTACTGACTTCAAATGAAATCGATTTACACACTTGTAAAATCAATTGCACACTCAAAATATTTGAATTTATAGTTGTTGAAACCCCGTGCAATCGATTTACACAAAGGGTGCAATCGATTGCATGCTGAATGATTTTGAAAAACAGCAGCTTTACACATGTCTGTTCATAACACCAATTCATGGAAACCTTTCACTCAATCTTGGCAATTGCTCATGATTCATTTACAGAATTTTATGCTGTTTCAAAAGGGTGCTATGAACATATAAATACTCATTTTCAAAATCATTTTAAGCACCTCTTCCAATCATATTTTCTTAATTTTCAAAAATCAAACTCAAGCTGTTATACATTTTCATACACAAGTTTTCTGCACACTTTCACATATTGTTAACCAAAAAACTTTGAGCATTATACATCTTGAGTCATTGTATACTATTATCATTGGAAGAGAAGATCAATTCATTGATTAAATCACTCTAAGTGATCATTTCTACTCAAACTCACTCAAATCAAATATTGGTATATACTTGCTTATTTTTCAGGATTGTTGGGAATAAGTTTAAGTGGTTTTATAAATCTTGTTTTTCCAGGATTGATGGATACAAGTAAAGCCACTTTGAGAGGATTGTTCTCACTGTTGACATAGTGAAAATCCAAGAGGATTGTTCTTGGTCCAAGAGGATTGTTCTTGGTTTTGGGTAGTTCTTGTTTAAGTTTGCCACAATAAGGAAATCTCTTTCATGTTGAAAGGGCACTGGAGTACTCTCGGACTGTGAGGGGAACTAGGATATATCACTTGTGTCTCTTTATTTTTCTGTACTTTACTCCTTCATAAACTCACCATAAACCAGAAAAATAATATCCATCATCATTAAAACCAATTTTTTTTAAAAGTACCTAATTCACCCCCCTCTTAGGCGAACTTCGTACTTACAACTTCCCTTGAATCGAAACTGAGCTCTTGATACCAGATGTTGGAAATACACCAAATATCTATAATGAATTTCTACCAATCTTAATGAATAAGATTGACAACACCACACAATGACAATGAATTATGAGAAAATAAAAGAAAAGAAAGAATATAATTATTTTCTGCAGAGTTTCTCTCTGCCCACAAACTGTGGAAAACTTTATTAATCACTTGCAACTGCAAATTCTGTGATTACAATGAATTGACTTAATTACAAAATTAGGGGTTACTCCCTCTATTTATAGATTTAGCTTGCTCCCTAAGCCCAAAACTATAAAAGCCCAAAATATCTATTTTGGTACTAAATCAAATCTATTCTATTTTAGACTTAAATCAAATCTATCTAAATCTAAAACAAATTTAATCTGTGTGCAACTTGCTTCAATCCATAAGTTATTCGACTGAACAATGGCTTGCTTCGAGCAACCTGCTTTGATCCACCTCTAAACCCTTCGACACACATAGTTTCGATACTATGAATTACAATTTAACAAAAAAGAGCCTCATAAAATTTTTGTCAGGTTAATAATGATTAAATAGGGCCTATATTCACTTTGTCATTATTAAATTGTGATTAACTTATACAGGGCCTCTAAAAACTTGAAACGACTCTGCAAACCATATTAAGATATATCACACCAACATTTTATGTAGAAACACAATCATAAAGATTTGTATTTATCCATCTCTTCTTCATATTCCATTCATTCATTCTTCCGAATTTTCAGTTGATATTTATGAAAACAAAATATGTAAGATGTGTGAGTATTATTAATAGTTGACCTGACCCCTCTCTATAATTAAATAAATACAGTTGCTTGATCAGACAATGCTTCTGGCCAACCGTACCACAACCCATGAAGAGATGTACCATGCATAGTACTAACTTGTTATTGTGATAAGTTATGGTGAACAGACTCATGCTTTAACCATGAACCCAAATACCAAAGGGAAAACGTATAGAGAAAAAGAGTGAAGGCCATGTATATGGCAGGGTGTCATTATTAAATATGATATGCAGAGAAAGTTTTGTTGGGTAAATTGAAGATAGAACTCACTTAAAAATGTAAATGTGTGCGATGAATAATAAAAACAACCACACTAAAGAATTTTAAGAACATAACTTACCAATTAATGTAAAGAGAAGTGATATTTGAACTCTAGAGTTTAAACACCGCATCCTTACACCATCAACATCGTATTCGAACTTGCCTTAGACGTAATTGTTTACCGAAATTTGAGATTTGTTTGCTGGAATCTGAGTTGATGGGATCTGGAATCATAGAAAAACCTAATCACATAATTAAACATATAAAATTAAAAATTTAGAAACACATGCAACATGAAGTTTAAAAACAAAAAAAAAACCTAAATAAAAGGAGTAATAGTAACCATAAATCGATTAATTGGAAACAATTATAAATCAAGTACAGTGGTAGCTACTTTCAACTTTTTCTACAAAGCTTCAATAGTATCCTTTATTCAATCAACAAAGTAATGACTATTAAAACTGAAGCGACACTGATACAAAACAGTCAGATACACCCATATCGTTCAAACCAAAACACTATAAAAAAGATGAAGTCTTTAACAAAACCAAATCATTAAAATTCAAAACCGATTGAAAAATTTAGTTGAACATCAAAATAAATGCAAAGAAATTCAATCCACAAAACACTTACCATGAAAAATGGTACAACAATTACAATGACACTTTAGCATATCAACATATTTCACAAATTTCTCTTTTAAATATCTTTTGACTCTCTTTTCAATCCACAAATTTCAATATGTGTCACTTGTGTTGAATCAAATATTTACTTTGAATTTAAAATTGAATGAGAAAAAAGAGAAACAATTCGGGATATGAAAGGTTATATTTCAATCAACTTATTCTGGAAAATATATGGAGAAAGAGGGTTATTTCAATGAACATTGTGAAGCCAAATTTCATTTCAAATTTTAAATCAACAAACAAATAAAGGGAGAAATTGGAAATAATTTCATTATAGATGTTGAATTACATTATAAAATAGTTGTAATTATTGGTGCAAGGTAATGAAAGGGGAGAAGAAGAATGAGCGATGAATGATAACAAAGAGGACTACTATTGTATATTCAAATAGAGGAATGAATAAGTTACAATATTGATAGCCTAGGTAGCATATTTATACTAAAAATGAAAATGCCAAAAGGCCTTGTGATACGGTGGGAGAACTGACTTGAGGTTTCGCGTTTGCATTCGCAAATGTTTCGGTTTAGAAAGAGTCGCCACTGACTTTTTATTTTATCCAAAGGAAAGGTCAAAAAGCACAGGAAAGACCTTTGATATGTTTTCTTGGGTTCGGGGGGTAGATTATGAAAAGGGAAGGTGCTAGCACCCTTTTCATCCATGGTTTTCCATGGGCTCTTAGTTACTTGTTTAGATCACTTGCTTTTTCAATTGTTTGAAATGGTGCTTTGTGTGTGGTTTTGAAAATATTTTGAAAAGAGGCCTTGTCTAGGAAACCTTTGTAATGATTCTTGTTTGAATATATATAAAGGTGTTTGTCTTTTGAAAATATATTTCAATGTTTGAAAGTTTGTTTTGGGAAATGTTTTGAAATTATATTGTGTGTTTTTGAACATAGCAAGGATGTTCGCAAATTTGATCAAGTAACTAGGAGTTTTCTACCATATCTACTCAAAGATATTTCCTACACATTTTTAACCCTTCTACATTGTTGTTTTACCATTGTATTTGATAAACAACCTTGTGTTTGGATGTTAAACGGGACAGGCGTAGGTCATCGTATTGACCATGATAGCAATTGTGCTAAGTATCTTAGCAAATTTTTTAGGGACTAGATCATTTTTGTTAGGCAACCAAGATAGAGTCTTCGAGGGACTATGATCTTTTTGTTTTGATTTGTTTTTCTAAGATACTCAACATGCATACCATGGCCATTTTAAAGGCAACAAGTGGATGAAAACCCTAGGGGTGCATGTGTGCAAAGTGTGCTTTATTGCATGCATTTTGTCTTGTTTTTTTATTGTCTATTTTGTTGTTTTTATCTTACCATACACACTTATTTACTAGCAATATATGAAAGCAAGTAAACATGCGGAAAATAAATCCTAAGCTATTACATCACTTTAGGGGGATGGGAGTACAAATTTACAATGGGGATGAAGTGGAGACTGAAATATTATAACCACATTGAATGATAATGAAAACAATGTAAAAACAATGTAAAATAAAAGGAGAACTGCACTTTGAACTGTTATATGTCGACCCATGCTGCTATGCATCGACACATAGCTTTTCCCTGCCCCTGCAAAACAAAATAACTCAGTATGTGTCGACACATAAGGGGATGTGTCGACTCATGCACCCTTCTTGTGTCGATGCAAAGCGCGTATGTGTCGATACATAGTCTTTTCCCACTTCTGTTTTGCAACCTGAAATCAGTATGAGTCGATGCATGGGGGTTATGTGTCGACTCATACCCTGTTTTTTCACTAGGATGAGTCGACACATGAGGATGTGTGTCGATACATGCTGCATTTTCCTATCTTAAACATTATTTTACTGAATGTACAGGTTAGTTTATGGCATATGATGAATAAACATGAATAACAAATGATTGAATAAGCCTAAACAAAGTGCAGATGACTAGTTCAAAAAGATATTAAGGTACTACATCTTATCTTCAAAGAACAACAGCTTGTTAATAATGTAATGACAAGATATCAAGTCAAGAGGACTTACCTTTGGGCTGCACTGGTTGTTTTAGATCTGAATGCTCTTCCAAATGATGTGATAACCTTGTGAGTCTTCAGGAAACTTCTCTGGACTGTTAGAGCTGAGTTGGACCGTGCTATAATGTTTTTGGTGTTTTGAAGATGGAGATGAATAGCAACACATGAGCTGTTTTTTGTGATTGGACAAACTTTGTATAAAGTGTTTGGCTTAGGGAGAGTTTGTATGGTGGAGTAAGAGGTTGGGGTTCTGTTTTGAACAAGAACAAATTTGATGTTTTGAAAATGAGTCAAGGTTAACAAGGATATTGTTTTTCTGCTCAGTGAGACTCTCTATTCTCTCTCTCTATGCCTCTTCCGAAAATCCAACCCCCCTGTCTTATGAGACAGCCTTCCTTTTGTATACCCCTTGACTGTGGTTTAGGGGGGAAAACAAATAATTCATTTTGAATTGTTTTTACATGCTGTTTTGATGCTTTCTGCACACAAATTTCCTTTGGCATTTTGGTGCAAGTTTGGGGCTGTCATGGTGTAGGCTTGGGCAGACTGCATAGAGCAGTTTTTGACTGGTTTTGTGGTCATATTTTGGATTATATAGGACAGCAATGTAGGTTTTATGGCAATGTGATATATCCTATTTTCTTCAATTTTGGACAACATAGTTGTAACATGTCACAAATTTAGTCTTGTGCACATTATGTCAAAGGCAAAAATATTGTGACAAGGTTTTAATCAAGGCATAGTTTTGTAATTTTGCAAAATGTCATTTTGTAATAACTTGAATTACTTGCATCATCTTGAATTATTTGGAGTTGTAGTAAAATTCCATGAAGCAAATGAAATTAACCAAGTATAGAAAATACTTAGAAAAATCTCAAAGTCTTGCAAAGTTGGATTTTTGATTCTCTTGACTTCTTAATGATCAAGCTTGATATTTTTGAATGTCTTGATGAAATTTGATCTTTGGATTGTAATGTTGAACAAAAAGTCAAAGTTTGACTTTCCAGTATGCAATTGACCATTTTGCTCTTGTGCCAATTTCAAGCCTAAATTGATGTATCAGTGCTGCAAACTTGACGTCTTAGAATATCTTGTGAGCAAATACTTGACAAATGAGAGGGCAAATTTTGGGGTACAACAAGCCCTATTAAAGAATAAGCATTGATAATTGTAGACATTAACTAAATTAGATTTATAATACCATCCCTTAATTTAGATATTCTATCAGAAACTAACAACACCAATTTCATCTCTCAAATGAAGAAATTGATTTGTTTTAACTGCCTTTGTCAGACGATCTGCAAGCTGTTTCTGAGTGCCACAGTGCAAAACTTCTAACACTCCTTTCTGAACTTGACTTCTGAGAAAGTGATACTTCGTCTCAATGTGCTTGCTTCTTCCATGTAGCACTGGATTCTTGGCAAGATCAATTGCAGACTTATTATCAATGATTAGCTTCAGAGGTTCCTCAACTTCAACCTTCAGATCATGCAGGAGATTCAGAAGCCAAACTGCTTGACAAGCAGCTACAACACCTGCGATATACTCAGCTTCACATGTTGACAGAGCCACGACAGAATGTTTCTTGGAACTCCAGGAAATGGGACCTCCCAGAAATTTAAACAAGTATCCAGAAGTACTTCTCATGTCTACTTTGTCTCTGCACTAGTCAGAATCAGAATAACTTACTAATTCTGATTCTGTCTTTCTTTCAGAAGGAAACAACACTCCATATCTCAGAGTTCCCTTGATATATCTCAGAATTCTGATAGCAGCTTGGAAATGAGACCACTTGGGATTACTCATGAATCTACTGACTAATCTAACTGCATAACAAATGTCAGGTCTAATATTACATAAATACCTTAGAGAACCAACCAATTGCTTGAAGGTTGTTGAATCAACAGAATCACCATCAGAGTCAGAATCCAATTTTTGATTGGTTTCTGATGGTGTCACAACAACTTTACAATTCTGCAGCTTAAATCTCTTCAGAAGTTCATGTTCATATTTTAACTGATGCATAATGATACCCTTCTTTGAGTACAAAATCTCCATCCCTAGGAAATATGTCATTTTTCCTAGATCTGTCATCTCGAACTCATTCATCAAAACTTCTTTGAATTTCTTTATATCTTCTGGGCAACTACCTGTTAGCAAAATTTCATCAACATAGAGACACACCAGAATCATATTGTTATCAGAATGTTGTACATAAACTCCATATTCCATCTCACACTTCTGAAATCTCTGCTTCTTGAAAAATGAATCAATTTTCAGATTCCAAGCTTTAGGTGCTTGCTTCAGTCCATACATAGCTTTATTTAACCTGTATACCATCCCTTCCTGATTCTTTTTCACAAATCCAAGAGGTTGTGACACATAAACTTCTTCCTGTAATGGACCGTTCAGAAATGCAGACTTCACATCCAGATGCATTAAAGGCCAACTTCTGTTTGCAGCTAAAGCAATCACCAGTCTGATTGTTCATGCCTAGCTACAGGCGTAAACACCTCAAAGTAATCTAGCCCAGGTTTCTGAAGAAAACCTCTAGCTACTAGTCTAGCTTTGTGCTTGCCAATTGAACCATCTGGTTTAAGTTTCAACTTAAAAACCCATCTGACGCTGATGCCTTTTTTCTTATCTGGAAGTTTAGTCAATTTCCAAGTTTTGTTCCTTTCTATTGCCTCAAGTTATTATTTCATGGCATTAAGCTATTCTTTCTTCTTGAGAGCTTCTTCAATACCCACTGGTTTAGAATCTACTAACATGGCACACTGAACGACTTCTCCTTCAGAGTCAACTTCATTATCCTGCAGCATGTCAAAATCTGCAAACCTTCTGGGTTTTGTCTGATTCTGTGGTCTTTGAGCTTGTTCTGAAGTTGCACCAGAACTACTACTTTCAGAGTTACCACCTTCAGAGTTTTCCCTTCCAGAACTATGATCACTACCAGTTTCTGGATCATCATCAACATCTGGATCAGAATCAGATCCATTTCCAGAATCTTCTTCTGACTCATCTTCAGAATCTTCAGGATCTTCAGAATTAGATTCATCTTCTGAATTTTCTAAAATATCTTCAGAGGCTAACTCTGGTGTTGGTATTACACCAGCATCTGATTGAGATTTGTTCCAATCCCATGCTTCAGACTCTTTCACCACAACGTCTCTACTGACTTCAACTTTATTAGTTTCTGGACAATAAAGCTTATACGCACTTGTACTGTGGTACCCCACCAGCAACATTACTTTGCTTCTATCATCCAATTTTTATCTTTTAGCTTCTGGAACGTGTTTGTAACAGACAGAGCCAAACACCTTTAGATGACTTACACTCTGCTTATCTCCAGTCCATTTCTCTAAAGGAACAACTTCCTTCAGTTTCTTCGTTGGACACCTGTTCAGAATATATGCTGATGTGGCAACAACTTCTCCCCATAGCACGTGAGGTAGCTTTTTCTCTTTCAACATGCTTCTGGTTATATCAAGCAAAGTTCTGTTTCTTCTTTCAGCAAGACCGTTGTGCTGAGGAGTATATGGAGCAGTAACCTCATGTTCTATTCCACTCTCCTCACAGAACTTCTAAAACACTGTAGAGTTATACTCCCCTCCACCATCTGTTCTCAGAATTTTTAACTTCTGACCACTATGCTTCTCAGCCCTCACTTTGAATTTCTGGAACTCAGTAAACACTTCATGCTTGAACTTGATGAGTGTTACCCATGTCATTCTTGTGAACTCATCCACAAAAGACACAAAATAATTGTTTCCTCCAAGTGAAGGTACTGGAAATGGTCCACACACATCAGAATGTACTACTCCCAGAGCATGCTTCGCTCTGGGGGCTACTTCTGATGTATATGTCAATCTAGGTTGCTTGCCTTTCATGCATATCTCACATGACTTCTCAGGCTTCACAATCTTCGAAATACCATGCACAAGCTTCTTAGAACATAGATGCCCTAAGCTTCTATAGTTTAAATGCCCCAGCCTCTTATGCCACAACTTATTGTTATCTTCAGCGCCTTCTGCACTAAGGCACGTTGCTTCAGCTGTTTCTACATTTACCTTGAATATTCTGTTGCCTCCTTGTTCAGACTTCATAATTAACTTCTGATTGGAATCATACAACGTCAGAAGATTGTTTTTCATAACAACTGAGAAACCTTTCTCAATCAGCTGACCTACGCTCATCAAATTGCTTCTAATACCAAGAATATATCAAACGTCTTTGATCAAAATGTCTTTCCCATTCTTCACTCTAACCCTGACATCTCCCATACCTTCTGCATTAAGATACTTATCGTCAGCACATCTGATCTTTGTTTTCCTTCTGGAGTCAAAGTCTGTCAGCCATTGTTTGTTTCCAGTTAAATGATTTGAACAGCCAGTGTCCATATACCACCAATCTTCTGAGCATTTTCCATCAGAATCAGAAGCCATTAGTAGTACAGGTTCATCACCAGAGTTTCTCTTAGCCATATACGCTTCTTCTGATTTCCTTTCCTTGTTTGACCTACAATCTCTGGCAAAATGGCCAAATTGTTTACAAGAGTAACATTGCACCTTCCTTTTGTCATACCTCTCCTTTCCTTTATGATATTTCTTATCATCAGAAGTTGAGGCTTTTGACTTCTGGAATCTGTCACCACGTCTATTCTGCTTCTGGTCTTTCTTGACAAAAGAAGCCTTTAGAGCTTGCTCAGCTTCCCTCTCAGAAGTTCTCTCAGACATACGTAACTCCTGTGTTTCTAAGCTGCTTTGCAATTCTTCTATTATTATGGTTTTCAGATTTTTAGAATGTTCAATAGAAACAACAATGTAATCAAACTGAGGAGTAAGCGACCTCAAAATCTTCTCTATGATTACCTGTTCAGACAGAGTTTCTCCACACGCCTTCATCTCGTTAGTGATCAGAATCACTCTGGAGATATATTCAGAAACTTTCTCACTGCTCTTCATGTTCAGGTTCTCATATAGCTTTCGTAGGGATTGAAGCTTCACCTTCTTTACTGATGCGTCACCACCGTAACATCTCACCAGTAAATCCCACGCCCCTTTTGATGTTGTTGAATCAGCAATCTTCTCGAACACACTTTCATCCACACACTGATGGATATAGAATAAAGCTTTCTGGTCCCTCTTCCTCATTATCCTCTCAGCAGTTCTCTGTTCTTCAGTTGTATCTGCTGCAGCTGGTACATAACCATCTGTAACTAGATCCAGAACATCTTGTGCACCAAATAGCACACGCATTTGTACCATCCATCTGTTCCAGTTTTTGCCATTAAAAACTGGAAGTTTGGTGCTCAAACTACTGTCTCCACTCATTTTAAACCTTGCACGGATTTTAGATCTTCAAACACACTGTTCCCCAACCCACAGAATCAAATTCTGTTCAGATTTTGTTCAAGATTTCAACAGAAAATCAATGAACCAAAATCAAACACACAGCTCACAAACACTCGTGTTTTCCAGGAAAAACAGAACCAAATGTTCTAGATATCAATTTGTTGGTGCAAGGTAATGAAAGGGAAGAAGAAGAATGAGCAATGAATGATAACAAAGAGGACTATTAATGTATATTCAAATAGAGGAATGAATAAGTTACAATATTGATAACCTATGTAGCATATTTATATTAAAAATGAAAATGCCAAAAGACTCTATTAAAAAATAAGCATTGAGAATTATAGACATTAACTAAACTATATTTCCAATAGTAATCTCAAATACATATGTTAATTCCAAAGCTAGAAAAAAAAAAAGGAAAATGAAGAACAAAGCAGAAAGGCAAGGGTCTGATTATCGCCGGAAGGAGGAAGTGTGACATGACCAAGATACCTGTGTTTCTCTTTTTATTTTATTTTTTAAACATTGATTTTTAAACTTTCAATCTGAGCCATTAAAATTTATAATTGCCCTGTGTCAAATATTTATGATTGAAACCGAGTAACTTTGTTTGTCTTTCTACGTGATTTTTGATTGCTCTATAAAATGTTAATTCAAATTTTTATTGAAAGTTGAAAAATGACTATTCATTTTTTGATAGAGAAGTGAATCAACTTTAGAATCTACAATATTTGTTCTTCACTTTTCTTTGTTGCTCTTTGCTGTATTTTATCATCATCATCTTGAAATAATTAATTTCTATTCAATCATTAAATGAAGGTGTTTTAGAATGTTATTATGCATCACCTTCATCAAATTCAAAGGCTTTCGTTACACCGTTTAGTGTTAATCGATCTTCTAAAATTGATGTTTCGCCTCCGTTCGTTGATCCAGGCGATGCTGCACGCCATGTGTTTGTTAATGTTACCCATGTTAACAATGCCCGTGCAAAAGAAAGGGAAAATGTAGTCAACAATGATCAAAGCATCAACTTAAGTCTCTTTGTTTTCTAGCCTCTAACTTGTAGTATATGAGATCAAATCAAACTTTAGCGGATTCCATCATAAAAATATCTAGCAAAACTACAATCATTTATTTTTTTAATGTTTGTTTCTATCACATTTTACTATGGAACATTACATACATAGAATATTCCTTATGCTTTTCATACCTCTTCTTTTGTTAAGTTGGAGAAATAATTATCATTTGTATTTTGTGATAATTATAGTTTGTTGAAAATGTGGGTGTTTAAACTGTGCTTTAAAATATTGAAGTTTCTGGTACAGAGTACCGTAGAAGTAAATAATCTTAAACAAATACAAATATCATGGTATATAGTCACATGATAAATGATTCTGGTTTTTAGTTGGTCAATGATGGCATTAGATTTCTAGGAATACATTTTGAGATAGTAAAGTGTAACCATGTTAAATTTATATATTTTGAGATGTCTCATATTTATTATTTTCTCTACCTTTCACTTCTCTCTCTTTATCTCTTTCTATCTCAAAGATTTTGCATGGTTAATAAATTTTGGAGAAAAATTAGAAACCAAATCTTTGAAAATATTCTAGATTTTGTTTTTTGTTCTCTTCTTTTATTTTAGTTACCTCATATATTTCTATGTTTTGATTTTTCACATTATAAAACTGTATTTTAAGATCAATTGAACAACAAATATGTGAGTTGAACAAAATTCTACGAGAAACAACATGAAAGATATGTATTTTATATTGTATGATTACAAAACTCTATTAATCACTATTATAATTGGTTTAAGTAGATAAAAGAGAATGCTTTCATATTTGAAATACGTGTACAGTCTTCAAGTTTCATATACAATCAAAATAATAAGTCTTCACACCCAATTAAAAGACCACATTATTCAACTTTAATAATTATTATTTCTCATTAAATTGAAATACCTATAGTGACTTTATGTTATAATAATTTAATATTATTAGTGTTTGTTTTATAAAATTATTTTTTTATCAATGATATAAAAAAATAAATAATAATCATTTTGTTTAATTTTATATATTTATTTTATTTATAGATATATTATTAATATAAGTACTATTTAATTATGTTAATATGATAAAATCAAAATGATCTTCATTTAATTATTATATAATAGATTTTATTTTTTTATATTTCTATTTTTACTTAGCCCATTTTTTTATAATACATAAATAAATTATTATAAATGAATCATTTTTTCATTTTATTTAAAATCAAAAAATAACTTTTATATATATATATATATATATATATATATATATATATATATATATATATATATATATATATATATATATATATATGTGTATGCAGTAACGTCAACATTGAACAAAAATGAGAGGATCGGAACGGATATCCGTGCGAAGGCACGGATATCACCCTAATTAAGTAAAATGTTAATTTAAATTTTTATTAAAAGTTGAACAATGACTATTCATTTTTTGATAGAGAAGTGAATCAACTTTTATGTATAACTATAAAATAAAATAAAGTTAAAAAAAAAAGTAAGAAAATTTGTGAGAGTGACACATCAGTCTCATTAATTGTTAAATGAATATGGTTGTAGTAAATTTTAAATAGTCATTTTTAATTCTAAAATAAAAAAAGTTTAGACATTTAATCAGAGAGCCGTTATACGTGGTATTTCCAAATACTTTACATTTCATATATTTATAATAGATCATATAAATAATAAAAATTTACAGTCTAACTTGACGAGGTATATGATTGTCAGTGATTCATCACACCATATATTTTCTTTTATTAAATTGTCATTTTCTCTTATTAAATTGTGCAAAGTCATTTGATGATGATATGCATATGTATTGGAACCCTACAATCTATTCACATTAAAAAAATTTAATCCCGCTTTTCTTTTGAACTTTTGAGAGTTATTGGGGATGATGTTTTCGTAGGAGCCATAAATTGGTTGGAGAGAGAGAGTATTTTCCATATTCTCTTAACGATATCAATATTTGTTTGATTCTCAAGTGTGTTAAGTCTAACAACATCCAATATTTTTGGCCCATTTTGCTTTGCAATGTGATTTATAAAGTAATGTCCAAAGTGCTTGCGAAAAGAATGAAGTTAGTGTTAGATAAATGTTTGTCAGAGGAACAATTAGAGTTTGTTTAGGGTGTAGGGAAAGTCCATCTTAAGTGTCCATTTTGCTTTGCAATGTGATTTATAAAGTAGTGTCTAAAGTGTTTGCGAATAAAATGAAGTTAGTGTTGGATAAATGTGTGTCAGAGGAACAATCAGAGTTTGTCATCTCTTATGAAAAATCCTCAGACTCTAGTATCCAGAATCTTTAAAGTAAAGTATTATCTTAGAACATCTTTCTTTGATGCTAGTCTTGGTTATAATCTGAGTTTTGTGTAGAGGGATATTTGGAAGGCTATGGGGTGTTAGCTCTTGGTTGTAGGTGGAGAATAGAAGATGAAAGTAATATCAAGGTAATGAATGAATCTTGGATTCAGGGAAGTAGAGAAGGGTGTTTGAGTGGACCTCAAAAACAAGGTGTGTATAATATTAATGCTAAAGACCTTATGTTGCCTAATGTTAAACAATGGAATATGCAGATGTTACGTGAATTATTTGATTATGCTGTTGTGGAGGACATCTTACAAGTCCCGTTGGTGGAGGATGTAGAGGATGACAGACTGGTTTGGAAGAGGAACAAAATGATAGTTATAGTGTTCGATCGGGATATCGAATTTGGAGGAGGTCCCAAAAGAGGTATGTTTCGGAGAGAGAAAAGAAGATAATTGGAGTAGCCTGTGGAATATTAAAGCTCTCCCTAAGGTTAAACAACTACTTTGGAGAATTTGTAAATGTTGCTTACCTTCTAAGATGAGACTTCATCAACATCATGTCTCTTGCTCGCCAGTTTGTCAGTTGTGTGATAACAATAACGAAGATAACTAACATGTTTTCTTTGGGTGTTCAGAAATGAGTTCATGTTAGTGACCACAAGTTTGTATGATGTTATTGCACCTCGTTTACTCTCTATTCACGATCCTAAGTCACTTATCCTTGATTTGTGTAGTAAGGAGGATAAAAAGATTGTCTGTAGAGTTGTTGTTATGATTGAGGGGATGAGGAAGAATAAAAACGATTTTATTTGGCATAATGAAAGGGAGGAGGATTCTAAACTCGGTTGGCTAGCTTTGCGTAAGTGCCAAGAATGGTTTTCTACACAACAAACTCATGATATCGGGATTGTCCACCATAATCTGTTGCATTGGATTCCGCCTCCGGTTGGTTGACTAAAATGTAATGTGGATGCGGATTTTAACCGTTACCATGGTACAATGAATTGTGGTTGGTGTCTTCGTGACAACTTAGGTAATTTCGTTACTGCAGATATAGTTTGAGATGTTGGTACATTTTTCATCTTAGAAGCAAAAACTTTGACTCTAAAAAAGACTATTCAGGGAGCTATTTCTATACACCTAGACCACATTGTGTTTGAAAGCGATTCTCAAAAAATGGTCCAAACCCTCAACACTAATCTTGATGGAAATTCTGAATTTAGTTTAATTATTAAATCCGTCATATCGTTGTTATTAAATTTCTCTAACTTTAAAATAGAGTTTATTAAACGTCAAATAAATATAATTATCCATTCATTATCTAAGACGGTTAATTATTAATCTAAAAATAGTATCGTTAATGATATTCCTCCTTGTAATGCATTGCAAGTTGCCTTTGATTTTGTAAAAAAAAACCATGGGTCTGTACTAGACATAAACAAAATAATAATTATTCTTCATTGATAAAAAGAAAAAAGAAGTAATTTTATTTGAAGTTGAGTCATTGATAAACAAACAACAAAGACCACTAAACCAAAAAAAAAAAGAAGTAAGCATACATACGTTTGGTAAGGAAGAGACTGAATTTGCGTTGTCCAAACCCGTGCAGTTTTCGCAACTTTTCCCTATACAAATAATAATTTATATATATTTTTTAATCAATTTTAATTTGGCCGAAGTTTTCTTGTTTTGTTCTTGTGCTAGTTTTAATCGCCCAGAACGTTGCCATCAATCAAATTCGAATCCGGAACCTGAAATTCACGCTACAGTTCTTTGATGGCCGCGGTTTGTAGACACATGCGACAATTATCCGGAGCACGAGATTTAGGGATTTCGAAAGCAGTATCGTCATCTTCCTTTCAAACTTCAATATTCGATCCATATTTCTCAACCACGAGATGTTTTTCACATTCTCAACTTGTCAAATCCAGCGGAAAACACTTGTTTCTCGTTGACACATTGGCCCTTGTAATTTCACTTTTTCTTTATTTCTATTGCTTTAGCTTAATGGTTAATGGTTAATGGTTAATGGTTAATGGTTGCATTGCATTTTTTTGCTTATGGTTTAATTTATTGGTTTGTTGTTTTCAATTGTGGTTTTCTAGGTTAGGAGATTGGAGGGACAAGGAGTGCCTTCGAAACAAGCGGAGGCTATAACTGCTGCTATTACTGAGGTTTTGAACGATAGTCTTGAGAATGTTTCTCAGGCGTTGGTATCAAAAGGAGAAATGCAGAAAGTAAGACCTTTCATGCCATTTTTTTAGCGAGTCCCCGATTTAGCTTGTCAAATTGTACCATTTATTAGAATCATTTTGAATGTTTGGTGATACACTTGTTTTATGTTGCTGTGATTCTTTAATTCTTTAGGGGTGTACGATTTTCCTTTGTGTTGCAAAATGTCATGGTGGGCTTTATTTTAGAATCTTGAAATATCGCAAATTGTGTACTGATATGAGCGATTTCTGTTTTTTTAAGACTGAAATGATTCAAGAGTCCAACCTGTCCAAATTCAAATCAGAAGTACAGAGCTCACAGGTATTAATTGATTATGACTTATGAGGAAATGTTTGTTATGTGTGGATTTTAAGCTTTATGATTTTGGTGCATAAAGATTTGGAATTGGTGCTAGTAGTAATGAATATGCTAGGGCTGCACAGCACAGTTTTATTCTGCATTTATTTATTGTGGGCAGGAGGGATCTTACTTTGCTGATTCCATGCCATAAGTATGATGTTAAGTTTTTTCATGAGCTAGCTAGTCTAACTCAGGATGAATGAACAATATTTTTTGAATTTACTTACTGAAAACATTTTAGGGAAAATATGCCGTGGTTATCAAATCAAGATTCCAGTCGTGAATCTTATACTGATTTTCTGAATCGTGAATAGAATCTTATTATGAACCGGAAGGTTCATTATTAAAAAAAATTATGATATTTTTAAGCAAAACATGTGGCATAACAAAATTATTTTCCTGGTATTTTCAAACCTCAAAATAATTCATAATTCAATTCATACATCAAATGACAAAGAAAATTGGTTGGTTATAGGGAGTTGATTAAAAAGTGTCGGTGTAAACTCAATTTAAGCTGTGATTCATTATGATAAATTGGGATTCATTAGTGAATTGAGAGGCATCATAATAAATCAATATTCAAAATGGGATTTCATGTCTAAACAGATAAACACTAAAGATTCATATTTTGATTGACTTCAGTTTTGTGCCGAATCAAGATAAGACTTGCATGTATCATAAGATACAGATAACTTTGATACATGCATGCTGCTCTCAAAGTATTAGTTAAAGCAAAATACCTATGATGGTCTTTGTTCTGTACAACGTAAAGCATGCTGATGGGCTCATGGCACTGTTTAGCTATGTTATTTGAAACTAAAGTAATTATAGCTTAGTTCCTTCACCAGTCTTCCCCCCATCTTTTGCAATGATGGCGTCTCTTTGTATTCTTTTTTCCCCTTTCATTCCACTCACTGTTTCTCTTGTATTGCATTGCATGTGATGAACATGGAGTTCTGACTAACTTCCAAAACAACGTAACTAAGGGTCCGTTTACTTTGTTTTCAAATTTTCAATAATGTACACATACTAGTGCACATGTAATCAAGGAGATAATATACAAAATGAGAAGATTTACAAAGTCAAGACGTATCATATTAGGAAATGGTAAAAATGATACAAAGTTGTTTTCACCATTTTCAAATATATTTTTGTTTCTTGCACCAGTAATCTCCATTTTGGATATCATTCATTTGACTATTCATGTTAATATGTTTATTTTATTGGAAACAGAATGAAAATTTGAAAATAAAGTAAACGAGCCCAAAATGATTCATTATTGGGTTTTTTGATCCAATTCAATTTTGGGATTTAGACAAAGTTTCTGATGTGAGATATTGTTCTTGCTCAAACATTTGTCATTACCGTGTTCTTTAATCCTGTTATATTCATCTTAAGTATTAACTTTCTGCTGCGTTAGATAATCAAGACTTTTTCAAAACATCAACGGGGAAGCTTGCTAACATCTGATATTTGTAAAACCATATAGTGTAGAAAACAAAGGAATTTGAGCACAATTCTAATCAAGAGAAGAGACATGAAAATTCACTAAATCTCTTTGTCTGGTACCTTTTATATTTGAAGATCATCATGCCAAATGGGCTGTTTGTGACTCCGTGCTATTAAAACAATTCAGGCGTGTTTGTTGCTATGATAGGATTCTTGGGTCATTGATTGTGATCTTCCTCAAGGTTTATCTCATTTAATCATGGGAAAATATGATGTTATCTTTTTCCAAATTGAAAGATCCTACTATGCTCCTTATGTTTTTTTTTTTGGAAACTCTGGTTCTATGCTCCATGTGTTAATAATACTTATCAAAATAATACTTCATAGATATGCGGAGAACACACATCTGTTGCTTATCTATTAAATCAATTCTTTAGGAGAGTAAATCTAATGGTTGGAGAATATGTGTATGCTATGTCAGTTAGGTTGGTTATATTGCATTATGTTAAGAAATTAATGCTGGGCCTGGGAGGGGATCTGTCTTATAATGGAACTATTATGCTTTGTTTTTTTCTTGGCCACACTTTTCTATTTTTCTTTATCCTTGTAATTTTCGTTTGAATTAATCCATTTGATTTATTGATGAGATTGGTTTTGTTTTCCTGGTGCTGTATATGCTGAAAAACTTATGATTCAGGGGCACCATTTTTCTCTGTTGCAACATGAGACTGAGAAGCTTAGGAATGACATAGAGAAGATGCGCAGTGAATTGAGGTACTAGTATATTTTTTTAGTTTTAGCAATTAGCCTTGATCAACCACCATAGCTGTGCCGATTTGATTTGTTATGAGTTTTATGGTGCGATCATATGGTTTTTGTGACGCAGATATGAAATGGACAAGGTCACTGCTGGGCAGCGGTTGGATTTGAACCTTGAAAGGGGGTAAGTGAAGAATAAATGTGGTGTTTTTCAAAGATTACAGAACTTGTTGAAATTATTGTTTCCACTGCTATGATTGATAGTTTTCTGCATTTGCAGGAGAACTAGGGAGGAATTGTCAAATCAGAGTGCTGAAACTAACAACCTGACAAACAAACTAGATAGGGTAAGCATGTATTTGATTTGAGAGTAAACTTTCAAATGTTCATCCAAAGAAACACATACGAAGTAACTTTCTCCCCTCATGCCGATAATTGGAAAAGTCTTTTTGCCTTAGTTAATTTGTGTCATGTTATTCACTTGTTCAGGAGATTCATTCTTTAAGAGCACAACTGGAAGCAGCTAAATACGAGGTCATAAAGTACTGCATAGGAACACTTGTTTCAATCTCTGCTGTTGGTCTTGCTGTTCTCCGTATCTTGATGTGAACAGATTATTTGCTGTCTCTGTTAACATCGATAAAACCAGATGGAAACACATCATCGAGAGTAGCTATCTGGAAAATGTTGTATGTTCTGTCAGAAACAATTGCAAGTTTACAGTACATAACTAGTAGAGCTGAAGGAATTAGCTCCCCATTAGGCAAATTTGGGCCTTTTTTTAAGCCCAATTGTTTTTACTAATATTCTTTTAATTATTCACCGGCAATGCTTCTAGGATATTCTTTTGATTACTCAAACAAGACAAACAGTGCAATGCAATATACTAGGAAATGCATTATCTAACTATCACCATCGGAAAAGTGACTAGCAAGTCGCACCAATACTACAACACAATGCTATAAAACAAGGCCCCACAAAGGGTTACAATTCTTTCATGATTGAAAATATTGGTTTTGAATTCAAAAATAAGAAATAGGTCTAATGTCACGTCCCCCTAATATTGATCTCACCTAACCCTCGTGCTGCCGTCAATGGTTTTGCTCTTCCACAATTGTAGTTTGTATGTATCATGCATGCTATTTATATTCCTTTTTTACTAAGGGATCCTTAATTGATTAACTAATAAAGTAATAATTATCTATTACTTTATGTTAACAATGAAGTGTGTTACTTGGTAATGAAGAGAGAATCTTCTAAACAACCTCGTCATTCTTTATTATTAAGAATAAATAATAAAAAATACAAGGAGTTTACCTAATACACTGTGTGAAAAGTGAGTAACAAACTTGATCTTCCCGGATCAGAATTGGACCGTCACAGCGGACTCGAACTGAATTTGAATGAGATGGGGGGAGTATTTACAAGACACTCCGATGATAAAATGAGAGACGGAATGAGCAGGCAAAAAATATGTAGGTGCGTAACGAATGAATATCTGACCCTCTTGAAGTAGAGGGTATTTATAGCCCCCAGCGCTGGGCCAAGGTCCCTTTATTGGATCGACCAGAACTGACCCAACAAAGGGACTGCCAGGTTCTACGTGTGTAGTGGGGACCCGCACGTGGTCTCCTTCCTGGATGGTGCTCTGCGAAGAATGAGGAAGAACGAAGACGCGGTCTTCCCGGAGCTTTAAGGATCCCATAGCATTCAGAGAGGACAGAGTCTGCCCTACGGGGAGGATGTTCGAGCAAGACTCGAGTTGGAGTGTCCTTGGTCGGGGACGTTGCTCGTTGCGGGTAGCAGCGGGCATAACCGTTGTGGTCTGTGACTGGGTATGCTCGGGGTGGTCTGATTCCGAGCACGACTCGAGGAACTGCCTGGATCTGGGCCTTTACTTGTGTTTTGGGCCAAGGCAAGTCCAGTCCAGAACAGGAGCCCCCCAAGTCGTTGTTCCTGGCACAAGAGTTATGACTTGATCTCAGTTTGTTCTCTCGCGGGGACCTCGTGCCCGACTCAAAGCTTTTCCCTTTCGAGATGTACTCGGGGATCGCTCGCGGGGATGCATCAGCTACGTCCGTCGGACATGTGGCATAGTCCTTGGAAATCGCAGCGCCGCCCTAGTAAATAGGGCCATTATTGTCTAGGTGAGTAGGTGTCGAGGACGAGGGCGGTTCATGGTTCCCCGGTGCGACGTTTCGCATTCCACGTCATCTCTATAAATAGGATCCCTGGGCCCATAGTCTGTTTCACCTCTTCACGCTCCTCCTACCTTCTCTGTTTTTATATTCGTTGGTTACCGTAACGCCGTTGAGACCGTCGCGCTGTGCGCCGTCCGATTACTCCCACGGCCGTTGTTTCTATGCATCTTCTTCCAAGTAAGTATCCTTTCTTCCCGCTTCCCTGTGTTGTAGATAGCTTTGATGACGTTTTGATAATAGAAACCTGTATCTGAAAGTTATGCCCAGTGATTTAAGCGCGCTAGGCGCCTGACTCATGGTCGTGCTCGAGACGTTCATAGGTTTTAGGCATATGATTCATGATCTTGCCCGCGATACTCATGCGTTTGGTCGGTAGGGTCATGAACTTGGATGGGATATTCATCCTTTAGGTAGCATATAGGGTAGTTGTGATCGGTGGATCTGGAAATATTAAAATATTAAGTTTGTTATGAAAATATTAAAATATAACCTAAATTAAACCTAAATTCTTTTATGTACAATTTAATTATGAAAATAAAATAAGTAATATTATTATTATAACAAAAGGAAGAATTGAGAAGAATAAAATTAACAATTAAACCTAAATTCTATATTTTTGGATTTTTAGTTATTAAAAAGAATTAAAATTAAAACCTATTTAATACTAAATTTATTTACATGCAATTATTTACAAGAAAATATGAAAATTAAATATTTTATTATGTTTTTATCTTTTTCTGATTTTTATGAAGTTTTTTTATATTTTGTAAAAATAATGAATTAAATTAAAACAATAAAACAAATAAAATAATAATTAAAAATAAGATATAAGAAAAATAAAAAAAAAACTTGCAAACCAAGGGGGGTGGAGGTCCCCAATATGGAGGTGTTTTGAATAATCTGGCCCAAAATATCCTGAATCCGTTTGACTTTTTGAATCGTATGCTGAAGCGTGGACTAGGGTACAGCGTGCTCCTTAGATCTGTGCCTTTGGTTTGGTCATCAGGGACGCGTGGACGTTGGATAATGAAGATGCATGGTGTGCCTTATCATAAGCGCTGCACATGAATGGTTAATGAAAAATAACATGAGAAATATACAGACCTGGGACTCGAACCCAGGTCTTGGACGTTATTGCAATCACCAACTGCCAGCTGAGCCACTACACGTATTTGTTAATTAAACATACAACTAATATAATAAAAGAAACAACGCGTTAGTGCTGGAAAACGCGCGAACTTTTAAACCAACGAATCACTGGTTGCCACCACATCATCGTCCTCACCACCCCTGCAAAACAAAACACAATAGCAACGGTTTTCATAGCGTGGTTTTAGGCATGTTTCCAGAAAATAGCGACTAGCGCTGTAGGGATCATAAATTGATCGCGATGACTGGTTCTTGTTCGTTGGAGCATGCTGGTTTGAATGGTCATGGCTTCGTGGACTAATTTTGCTTGGTTTCAGAAGCCCTAAATTCAAGCTCTGGAAACCCTAAAGATTGATCATGGTGAAATCACGTATATGGCATAAAAACGAAATTAATTTGCATGGTTAGTTGCAGAAACTCATAACAAACATGAATCAAGAGACAAAAATTGCAAATTATGCACAAATCATGATGCACGATTCTGAAAATTTCTTGATACAGTTGAGGTTCGTTTTACCAGTTCTTAGCGTTTGGATGAATGATTCTGATTGAAATACACTCAATAGACCTTGAGCAAGCTATTGGAATCAAGATTAAGGCTTGAATCGTCCTCCAACAATGATTTCAGAATTTTGTTTTCAAGGAATTTTTTCAAGTTTCTAATGAGTTCTTTAGCGCAGCTTAGCGTGTCTTGTGATTAGGGTTTGATTCCTGTTTATGTATTGAGGCTATTAGGTCAAAAATATTCAATAAAATCCAATGCAATAATGGTTTTGCATATTTGATTTTCTTAAGATCTTTTTGAATCTTTTTCAAGTGTATTTTTTGTTCAATCATGCTCAAATCAAACCAAATCTTGCCATATTGGGATGTGCACGAGATATTGAGGGTAAAACATGCATGAAAAGATTTTTTAGGTCAAGTTAGGTATTTTTCATATATTTACATAATTTAAATGAATTAATATGAATAATAATTCAAATAAATAAATAAAAAATGAGAAAATACTTCCCTTTGGGCCAAGTGGTCGTGCATAGGCTTGGAATGATGAATCATGGAAGAAAAATGGGCCCATTAGCATTTTTAGGTCATTTGAAGTAATGTTGACTTTTCAAAATATCCAAAAATTTCCCAACTTCCACAAGGCATAACTTGCTCAATTTTTACGCTTTTCTCATGTTCTTGGACATTTTGGAAAGGTCTTTGAGTCCTCTAACCAATGTCTTTGGTCCCATGTCATTTTGATTTACCAATATCAAGTTATGGCCTTTGACTTAAAGTCCCTTTTTGTTGACTTTTGAAAATGACCTATAATGTTGAAATTGATAACTTTTTGTGAGAGCATTTCTTGGACTTGAAGTATGAAGATGAGTTGTAGGAAATGTCTTTCTCTTCAAAATGAGCTTTGGATGGAATTTTTCTGATAATCCATGTGAAAGTTATGCCCTGGTCAATTTCAGTTGACTTTTTCAACTGTCCAAATATAGTAACTTTTGCATCTTTGATGATTTCTGAGCCAAATTTTGAGAATCATGATCAAGCATTGATCAAATGATGTTTGTGGCTTCAAAATGATATATTGACCAAAAATTTGAACTTTTGACTGTCAAATGACCATTTTGCCCCTACAGTTGACTGTAGTGCAATTTAGGGTTTTGACTGTGCAATTTTGAGCTGAATGCCTTGAAACTTGATATGAGGATGCTTGACCATCTTGGTAAGCATATGAGACTTGATTGGGCCTTTGAAAACTTCATTTTCTTGATCAGAACCCAAACCCTAGTTTTGACTGTATAGGAGACTGTTTGACTGTGCAACCCTTGGGGGAATTTTGTGACTTGGCTTGGCAATTTCTTGAAGAATATGGGAGGGAAAATTTTGGGGTACAACAGTTGCCCCTGTTCAATCTTCTTAGACCTGAGTATGCAGATTGGCTGACGTGCCTTTCGTAATCCGAGGGTAGAAGATGATTGAACACTAGAGTGCCCAGAAATTTGCGCTCACATGTTGGCAGTGTGATGGAATGGGCTTATAGATGCCATTTGGAGATTGCTGGATAGGATGATGGGCTTATAGATGCCATCTGGATGTTGATTGCGTAGGAGATTCCTTAGCGAGAACCTGCATACCTGCAAAAGAAAACATGAGTACCTGACACGTTGCAGGAGTTGGTTTTCAGATGCTTGGTATAGATGTGTCCTGACTGGTTACACGAGCTGGATCTGGAGCTTCAAAAGATGATGAATGAACCAGGTATGGTTACTGCCTTAGCATGAATGGTAAGAGAACCTTGGGTGATTTTAACTTCAATAACGCTCGTTGAGAAAAAATCTTAGTGGGAAATACCATCTTCGCAGGGTCGGAACGGGAACCATAGACCATTATAATCTGAAAGGGAATCACCTCACTCGCCGTCGGAGAGGGGAATCATAGGAAAAGGAATTGTCACCTCACTCACCGTCGGAGAGGGAACCATAGGAGACTATCACCTCACACTCACCGTCGGAGAGGGAAACATCTTGAAAAAGGAATTACCACCTCACACACCGTTGGAGAGGGAACCATAGGAGACTATCACCTCACACTCACCGTCGGAGAGGGAAACATCTGAAAAAGGAATTACCACCTCACGCACTTGTCGGAGAGGGGACCATAGGAGACTATCACCTCACACTCATCGTCGGAGAGGGAAACATCTGAAGAAGGAATTACCACCTCACGCACTTGTCGGAGAGGGGACCATAGGATACTATCACCTCACACTCATCGTCGGAGAGGGAAACATCTGAAGAAGGAATTACCACCTCACGCACTTATCGGAGAGGGGACCATAGGAGACTATCACCTCACACTCATCGTCGGAGAAGGAAACATCTGAAAAGGAATTACCACCTCACGCACTTGTCGGAGAGGGGACCATAGGAGACTATCACCTCACACTCACCGTCGGAGAGGGAAACATCTGAAGAAGGAATTACCACCTCACGCACTTGTCGGAGAGGGGACCATAGGAGACTATCACCTCACACTCATCGTCGGAGAGGGAAACATCTGAAGAAGGAATTACCACCTCACGCACTTGTCGGAGAGGGGATCATAACTTCTGCTGAGTCCTTATCAGAAAAATCTGTTGGGAGTCGATTTAGCTGGACTAGAGAAGGCTTTGAAATATGTTTGAGAATTTCAACTGCATCTTTCCTGAAAGGTAAAGGTCAGTCATATGTAATGCATGATATGGATCAAGCAATGATGTTCCCAACATAAATGAGACTTGCATGATATGATGCGTCTATGCATGCTATAATGATGTATGTGAAGTTTTATGAATGTTTTCGTCTAGGAAAGTAAATCCTTGACGGATGCCGGGAAGTCATATCCTGGGCTGATGTTGGAGAATAGGTTTTTACTTCCGCTGGAGATGATAGCTGCAAGGATACCGGTAGGAGAAGATGACTCCGTTGCGGAATAAACTTGGCAAATGGAAGATTCTGCGGGGAGAAAAGATACTCTAGCGACCATGCTGGGAAGCAATACTCTGGGGAGAAAGATGCTTTGCTGAGTTGTTGATAGCTTGCTGAGGATATCTTTGTTGTATTGGAAGTGTTGATAGACTTCGCTGGGGGTAGGAAAGAACTACGTTGACGACAACCTTTCCGTGGCTTTTGGCTGAGGATAACCCAGTTATATCCTGTTAAGGAAATAACTCTTTGAATAAAGCCGGGCGACGTGTTCGTGCTCTGCGAGGGGGTAAGCTTCCAGAATTTACTGGGGATAAGCTTATTGCTTGGGGATATGAATTCCAATCTTCCTGGGGAACTGGATGGGACTCTCCTGGGGAGTTTTGAACTGCGGGGAAAGTGATTCCTTTGAATGTTGTAAGCCGCCGGGGAACAATATTTAGACCAAGACTGTCGGGGATGCTTGTTAAGAATATACGCTGCTGGGGAATGTTGGGATCTGCTGGAGGAGACCCAATTTCCTTGAGATTTGATAATTCTGCTTGGAGAAGAATGCACTTTTGTTGGCTCACTCTCTGGGGAATTCAGGTATACTGGTCAGGTTCTTTAGCTGAACCTACCTTGGTACCTTGGAGGATAGAACAATTAGACTGCTCAAACAACTCTTTATTGCCCCTGTTTCTAGTGTCACCTGCAATTAATTCCTTTGTTTCGTATGCAAATATTTATGAGTTAGCAAATTATTGTCAATGCATATATCACAAATTGAACCTTGGACGTTCTTCGCAAAACAAAACAGAAAAAGAAAAACATTTGGCACGTTTGACTGCAAATATATTTGTATTGATTTTGAATAGCCTGAAAATAGGCGTTTTGTGTACAAGAGGCTGACGTCCTAGTAAGAGGAACGTCGCCGAACAAGAGAGTTTATACAAATTTTGTACAAAGAAAATAAAACAGCTGTGTGAAATGAATGATCCACTGGGTTTCAACTCTGCTATTGTCTTTATAATTCCGAGCGTCTCATCACTTGATGACCTTGGTTGAAGGTGAAGCTGACTGATCGATGCCGTCTGAACTTGATGTAGATACCGGATTCTAGATGCAAAGTGATCCAACGAGACATAGTATTACGCTTTATCCCTAATTTTTGCCTGGACCGCCCTTTCGGGTTTTCATTCCACCGGGATACCCATTTTTTCCCAAGCCGCCTTTTCAGGTTTTCGACTTGCCGGGTGTACAGATTTTTTCATTTTCATCCCTTCATTTTGCCCGAACCCTTTTGGTTCGACGGGAAGCCCTAATTTTTGCCTAGGCATGTCAGCCTAGCGGGTCTTTTTTTATGCGTAGTATTTTTTAACTATGTCTGCATTGGCGGGGTGAGGAAGGTCGTCACCATCCATGTTAGTTAGAATCATGGCTCCTCCTGAGAACACATGCTTAACCACAAATGGCCCTTCGTACGTAGGGGTCCATTTGCCCCTTGGATCACTCTGAGGAAGGATGATTCTCTTGATTACCAGATCCCCAACTCGATATTCCTGTGGTCTGACCTTTTTGTTAAATGCCCTGATCATCCGTTTCTGATACGTCTGACCGTGACAGATAGCAGCAAGTCTTTTTTCATCAATGAGGTTGAGTTGATCAAGTCGTGTCTGGATCCAATCATCTTCGTTCAGATTTGCATCCTTCATTATCCGGAGAGAGGGAATTTGTACTTCGATCGGCAAGACTGCCTCCATGCCATAAACCAGAGAGAAAGGAGTTGCCCCGGTTGACGTCCTAGCTGAGGTACGGTACCCATGTAGAGCGAACGGTAACATTTCGTGCCAATCTTTGTAAGTCACTGTCATTTTCTGCACGATCTTCTTGATGTTTTTATTTGCTGCTTCTACAGCCCCATTCATCTTCGGTCTGTAAGGAGAAGAATTGTGGTGCTGTATCTTGAACTGTTCGCAGAGCTCGGCGATCATCTTGTTGTTCAGATTGGTACCGTTGTCTGTAATAATTCGCTCAGGGACGCCGTATCGACAGATCAGGTTGTGTCTAATGAACCGTGCCACAACAGTCTTGGTTACCGTAGCATAGGATGCTGCCTCGACCCACTTCGTGAAATAATCAATCGCCACTAGGATGAAGCGATGTCCATTGGATGCCGTAGGTTTAATCTCGCCGATCATGTCTATGCCCCACATTGCAAACGGCCAAGGCGCAGTCAGAACATTCAGGGGAACCGGAGGAACATGCACCTTATCTGCATAGATCTGGCACTTGTGGCATGTCCTGGAATGTTGGTAACAGTCAGCTTCCATTGTAGACCAGTAATATCCTGCCCGTAGGATCTTCTTAGCCATAGTATGTCCACTGGAATGTGTACCAAAGGTCCCTTCATGTAGCTCTTCCATGATCCTTTCTGCTTCCGTCTTATCCACACAACGCAGTAAGGTTGAATCATGGTTTCGCTTGTACAAGATGCCGTTGCTAAGGAAGAACTTGGCTGCAAACCTCCTCAGAAATTTCTTATCATTGACAGAGGCACCTTCAGGGTATTCCTGAGCTTCCAGGTATCTCTTCACCTCATGGTACCAAGGCTTCTCGGTCACCAATTCAGTTTCGAGATCACAACAGTATGCCGGTTCGTCCAGTTTCCAAATGATGATCCGGGGAGCTTCGTTATCCCATTTGACCTTGAACATTGAAGACATTGTAGCTAACGCGTCCGCTAACTGATTCTCTTCTCTTGGAAAGTGTTCGAAGGTTATCTCTGTGAAGTGGGGAATCAAGGTCAACACACATTCTCTGTAAGGAATCAGATTTGGGTGTTTCGTATCCCACTCTCCTTTGATCTGATTGATCACAAGAGCGGAATCTCCGAAGACACTTAGAAATTTGATCCTTAGGTCGATCGCAGCTTGAAGACCCATGATACACGCCTCATATTCCGCCATGTTGTTGGTACAGTTGAAACACAGCCGCGCAGTGAGTGGAGTATGAGTACCTTGAGGGGATATGATTATAGCGCCGATACCGTTTCCCAAAGCATTGGAGGCTCCGTCGAAGTGCATAGACCATCGGGATCCTGGCTCAGGTCCTTCATCCGGTCCAGGTACTTCACAATCTGTTACTATCATGATGCTTTCATCCGGAAACTCGAAGTTCATCGATTGGTAGTCATCTATAGCTTGATGAGCTAAGTGGTCTGCCAATACACTCCCCTTGATGGCTTTCTGGGTTGTGTACTGAATGTCGTATTCCGTCAAGATCATTTGCCATCTTGCGATTCTCCCAGACAGAGCAGGCTTTTCGAATATGTACTTTATCGGATCCATTTTTGAGATCAACAAGGTAGTGTGAGTCAGCATATACTGTCTCAGCCGGCGAGCAGCCCATACCAAAGCGCAGCAAGTTTTCTCAAGCAGTGAGTATCGGGTCTCACAGTCGGTAAACTTTTTGCTAAGGTAATAAATGGCATGCTCTTTTCGGCCAGACTCGTCATGCTGCCCCAGCACACACCCCATTGAGTTGTCAAGCACTGTCAGGTATAGTATCAGAGGTCTCCCTTCAACCGGTGGCATAAGGATGGGTGGTTCTTGGAGATACTCTTTGATTTTGTCAAAAGCAGCCTGACATTCATCGTTCCAACGTACTACCTGATCTTTCTTCAGCAGCTTGAAGATTGGCTCACAGGTAGCAGTCAGATGTGAGATGAATCGAGCGATGTAATTCAGGCGTCCTAAAAAGCCTCTGACCTCCTTCTCTGTCTTAGGAACTGGCATCTCTTGAATAGATTTGACCTTAGCAGGGTCCACTTGAATACCTTTATCACTGACCACGAAGCCTAGCAACTTTCCAGATCTTACCCCGAAGGTGCACTTGTTCGGGTTCAATCTCAGCTTGTATAGTTTCAACCGGTCAAACAACTTCTGCAGATGATCTAGGTGCTCTTCCTCAGTCTGGGACCTTGCGATCATATCGTCAACATACACTTCTATTTCATGATGGATCATATCATGAAATAAGGCAACCATGGCACATTGGTAGGTTGCCCCAGCATTCTTTAATCCAAATGGCATGACCTTGTAACAGAAGGTGCCCCACTGAGTGACAAATGTAGTCTTTTCCATGTCTTCAGGTGCCATCTTGATCTGATTGTAACCTGAAAAGCCATCCATGAAAGAGAATACTTTGTGCTGAGCTGTATTATCGACAAGGACATCAATGTGAGGTAAGGGGAAATCATCTTTGGGGCTGGCCCTGTTCAGATCCCTGTAGTCGACACACATTCTGACCTTACCGTCCTTTTTAGGTACCGGCACTACATTAGCAACCCACTGAGGGTAATAAGTCACTGCAAGGAACCCGGTATCAAACTGTTTCATGACCTCGGCTTTAATCTTCTCAGACATCTCTGGACGCATCCGACGGACCTTTTGTTTAACTGGAGGGCAGTCTTCCTTAGTCGGCAAATGATGGACCACAATATCGGTATCCAACCCGGGCATGTCTTCGTAGGACCAGGCAAAGATCTCCATATAGTCATGTAACATCTTGGTTAACCGTTGCTTCACGCTGAGCTTTAGGTTGGCACCAATCTTTACCTCTTTTCTGTCTGCCTCAGTACCCAAATTTATGGTTTCCACTGGCTCTTCATGGGGTTGAATTGCCCTCTCCTCCTGAAGCAACAGTCTTGCAAGCTCGCCAGGCACTTCGCAATCATCTTCACCTTCGTCTTCGGCTAAGTTGATCGGATTTTCGAAGTCATAATTGGCAGTAGCAGAGCTGTTATCAGTGAGATCCAGAGTGGATTGGAACCTGTATGAGTGAGTGTGTGTGTAAATACAGCTGTTTTGAAAATTATGTAAAGGAAAAGAAAGACAGAAAAGGAACACAATATTTGCAATGAAAAATACGTCCAAGATTTTCATTCATGATATATGAAATGACAGTTCGTATGCCCTCACAAATAGAACCACGGTGCCTCGGGTAAGACACCGAGCCATAGAGTTTATCATTGTTTATTACAAAATAACAAAACATAGGAATTCATTACTTAGTAACAAAAGAAACAGGGAGATTGTCCTTTGCGCTCCAATTGTTAAGTCCTTCGTCAGTTGCCGGGTAGATCCAGCTATCAAACTCGGCTTCATCAACTTCCTCTTCATCCCCGATAGCATTAACTCCATGAGCAGGCAGGGGAGCTGTCACTACGTTAGGCTTGTCAGATGCCTCAAACTGTACCTCCTTAGCGTCAATGAGGTCCTGTAGCTTGTTCTTTAGTGCCCAACAGTCATCGGTAGAGTGCCCCGGGCTTTCTGAATGGTAAGCACAACGAGCATTCGGGTTGTACTTGGGAGATGTTGTATTGGGGAACTTCGGGGCTTCCCTGACAGTCACTAAGTTGGTGGCTAGCAACTGTGGCAGAATCTGTGATAGGGTCATGTTTAACCGGGTAAACTCCCTCCGGGGTCTTTCAGCCCTTTGAGAATTGTTTGGCCGAGGAGCGGCAGCAGGCTTAGCAATCATCACCGCACTGACAGATTGGCGGTGCTCAGGTCTCTCTGATTTCCTAGAACCATACATGGCACTAGACTCCTTTTTAAATGGTTTCTTTTCCGAACTAGATGATGCACCCTTCGCAATCTTCCCAGATTTCAGCCCAGCTTCAATTCTCTCTCCAGTCAGAATCAAATCAGTGAACCCAGCAGAAGAATTCCCAATGAGATGGTTGAAAAACGGCCCAGATAGGGCCCCAAAGAACATGTCAACCAACTCCCGATCAATCAATGGTGGCTGCACCCTGCCAGCCAGGTCTCTCCACTTCTGAGCGTACTCCTTAAAACCTTCGCTTGCACCTAACGCCATACCCTGGAGTTGGGTACGTGTGGGGGCAAGGTCGGCATTATATTGGTACTGCTTGTAGAAAGCAGTAGCCAACTCCTCCCAGTTACGAACTTTGGTCCCATCCAGCTGATAGAACCATTCGAGATGAGTCCCTGAAAGACTCTCCTGGAAGAAGTGGATCCATAAATTCTTATCCGCAGAGTACGGCTGAATTTTCCGAACATAGGACCTTAAATGCAGCTTGGGACAAGATGCCCCGTCATATTTGGAGAAGGATGGTGCTTTGAACTTATGCGGGATAATCACACCAGTTGATAAACCCAGATCTCCGAAATCCAGCCCAGGTACCTGTTGGATCTCCATGGCCTTCAACCTGTCCTCCAATTGTTTATATCTGTCATCTGCAGGAGGGTACTGCTCTTCATCAAAATCTGTCTCGTTGTCGGAGACTACTGGAGTAGGAACCTTTACTTCTGCCTGAGAAGGACTCTTGCCAACAGAAGAACCAGCCTCTTCATGCTGCAGAGTATTGCCAAACCTTCGGCCCGAGTTGAACAGAACAGTTCTTCTCTTCTTCTTCTTCTCCTTCTTCAGGAGCATAGCCTTCAGTTCTTCTTGGCCTTTAGCCAGACCCTTGATTAATTCTTGAAACTGCGCATTCTGCGCCTGAAGAGCCTTGATTGATGTCTCAGTTGATGCAGATTCGGGATTCATGATGCTGAAATAAACAGCGAAGAACTGTAAGCAACCTGAAAAGGGGAAAAACCTGCTATGCACATGATGTATGAAATGCGTATGAATTATGTTTTCAAAGACAATCGGGAATCAACTTTGTAAACAAAAAAGAACACACTTCATTAGATTCAACTTTGCAACTGAAATTATTCAACAAGTTGCCCTTAGGCGTTACATGAAAGGAAATACTGGAAAAGAAATAAAACTGTAAAGGCACATCTGGAGCTCCTTATTGATCCCATGGTCTCCTCTTCTCAGTACGGATGTAGGCATTCAGAGCTCTCTCATTCTCCAACTGCTTTGTCAGCTTCTGGATCTTTGATTCCTGCTCGTTGAACTTTTCCCGGTAAGAATCTCGCTCTTCTTGTAGTTGCGACCAAGATCTCTTCAATGTCTCATAATCAGTAGGTATCTGAGGAGGAAGGACAGTTGGAGGAACACCATCTTTGTCAGGACACTCAAGAATGACGGGTCTGACAGCTTCATACGGCATACCTAACTTCTGAGCACGGATGCGGACCCATTTGTAGTAGGCTTCCATAGGTAAAGAAGTCTTTGGCCCTAGCTCTTGTGGGTCAGCTTTATGAACCTTGTCCCAAGCCTTGATGAACCTACGACGTAGCTCGTCACTATCCACCTGAAACTCGAAACTGATGTGAGGCACCAACATCTCATGGGGGCCTGCTCTTCTTGCTCTCCCAAACTGACGGAGTGCTAGACATGGATTGTAAGAGATCCCTCCTTGAGTACCAATCAGAGGAACATTAGGATACTCCCCGCATCGATCAATAATAGCTATCTCATCCAAACCTCTGCAAGTCCAAATGATGTCTTTATCGGTGAGAGACATTAACCTGTGAGCCCAACCTCTTCCTTCTTGGTTCTTTAATACGAACTTAGGGAGGTGCGAAATAAACCACCTCACCAACAAAGGGATACAACACCATAGGGTTCCTCGTCTTCGGGTAGTACGGGCATGAAGTTGTTGCAAGATGTCACCCAAGAGAGTGGGCACAGGATTCTGAGACATAAAGATCCTTATGGCAGTGACATTGATGAAGTTGTCAGGATTAGGAAACAGGACTAACCCATAGATTAGGAGAGCCAAGATGTCTTCATATGCCCTAAAGTCCAGATCATTCCAGAAGCTATTAGCTTTACCAATCAGAAACTTGGCCAAGAAACCCTTAACTCCGCTTCTAGTTACCCAGTTGTCTGTTACCTCTTGATGGGTCAAAGGAAGAGCTACAGCAACATCCTCAAGCCTGAGGGTCTTTTCCCAACCAGTAAAGGGAGTCTGATCCAAGATAGGGATACCAAGTAAGTCAGAGAACTCTTCCAGGGTAGGGACCAGCTGGAAGTCTTGAAAGGTGAAGCACTGGTACAAAGGGTCATAGAACTGGGTCAGAACACTCATCAACTGTTGATCCCGCTTTGCAGTGACTAAACTGAGAAGGGAACCGTGCCTCTGAATGAAGGAAGTGGTGTTTGGAATTCTGCTAACCAACTCATCAAGCAACTCAGGTGAACGAACAAAGTTGAACCGGATAGTATTCCTTCGCACAGGCATCATAATGTCCTACAAAACAGAGCAAAGATGAAACCCTCTTGTCTTTGAAATGGTCAGTTCTTATGCAGGATGCATGCAATGCTCATGATGCTATGACGTTATGATAAAGCACACCACATACAGATACAAAGGCAAACATGGTAAGGCATACAAGTCACACAAGGCAAGCCCCTAAAGTTTAGGCCAGCATGAGGTCTAGGTACTACCCTCTTTCATTTTTTGGTTCATACCTGTCCTAATCAAAAGTAACCGGGTTCTTAGAGGATCCCAATATCATTGACTACCCTCAATCGGTCATAACTCCAGCATCGCAATCTTTTCTTGCGGCCAGAACCATCACGAGAGTTTAGCCTCAATGGGCGTAGCATACTGCTACAATTCTAAAGGCCAAGTTGTGTCAATTAAGGTTCTAAGGTTGTTGGTGCTTAATGACTCCTTAGAAGACCCATATTCTCCTCGTTGCGACACAAGGGATATCGGTACAGACTAAGGTGCCACACCAACGTAGCCACTGCTTCACCTGTGTCGGTCTACGCCGGACAGGTCCCTCACAGCTTATGCTACCTAAACAGGGTATCCCCAGATCCGGGTTAGGATCTATGTATCTCCGATGCAACCCACAATAGTAAAGCAAGCAAATCAATACAATTGAAAACACAGTTATGACCTAGCCCTAAGGTACACCTCACTTTAAGTTTATTCCCCAGCAGAGTCGCCAGTTCTGTGATCGGTGGATCTGGAACTGACTGTTTAACGCTGGTTCGCGAAATGTCGCGGAAGCAAGAGTCGCCACCGTCTTTTATTTTCTCCAAATGGAAAGGACAAAAGCACAGAAAAATTCCTTAAAGAGATTGCTCTCGGTTCGGGAGGTAGGTTATAGAAAGGGAAGGTGTTAGCACCCTTTCTATCCATGGTTATCCATGGGCTCTTAGGTACTTGCTCAATGTGTTTTCAAAAAGGTTTGTTTGCTTTTCAATTGTGGGTTTTAAAAAGTTTCTTTGAAAAATTTCAGTTCGACTCGTACGTCAGAGTGTTTGAAAAAATTGCTTTGAAAGCTTTTGAAAATGTGTTGGTGTGAAAAGTATTCAGTTTGTGTTGAAGAGAGCAAGTATCCATGAGAACCTACCTACCCTAAGGAATTCGTCTGTGTAAATGTCCTTTAAAGTAGTGCCATCCCACCATTGAGAGGTAGGTAGCACCACCGTTGGAGGTGTTCGGGTCAATTCGAGTTTGTAGGGACATGGTGATCACCAGAGCAATAGGAAGACACCTTAGAAGCTACCCTCATGCCAGGTTCCCGGATCATGAGGACTTACTAAGACGTCCTCTACTCGACGATCACCTTTCGAGGCAAGGCAACAGTGAGGCGTACCCTAGGGGTGGTGTGTGCGGTTCGTGTGTCGTTTTCATTGATATTTGTCTTGTCATGTTCATTGTGATCTACGCTTGATTTTATTTAAGGCCATACATTCTTTCATGCTTTTGTTAACAGTTTAAAAGTTTGCGAGGAAAAATAAATCTAAGGCTATTACAAATGGCGCGGGTCCACATCGCCAAAATTTAACCGGACCCGATTTGACAGAAAAGTAAATAAAGCAAAGAAATTAAAGAAATTGAAAAATGCAAGAAGTTTAAGTTACATCGCTTTGGGAGAGATACATAATGAATTAAGCGAAATAAAATAAATGTGCGAATTAAATAAATTACGAACGAGGGCGTTGGACCCTTTTGCAAAAAATTAAAGTTAATGAATTTAATTAATTAGAATTAATAAGGAATAAAAAATTAAAAATTAAAAAGGAATGTTTTTTTGGTGTTTTTGTATTTTTAAGATTTAATAGAAAAATAATTAATTAAAACTAAATACTAAACCTAATTCTAATTATTTTAAGTTTGTTATGAAAATATTAAAATATAACCTAAATTAAACCTAAATTCTTTTATGTACAATTTAATTATGAAAATAAAATAAGTAATATTATTATTATAACAAAAGGAAGAATTGAGAAGAATAAAATTAACAATTAAACCTAAATTCTATATTTTTGGATTTTTAGTTATTAAAAAGAATTAAAATTAAAACCTATTTAATACTAAATTTATTTACATGCAATTATTTACAAGAAAATATGAAAATTAAATATTTTATTATGTTTTTATCTTTTTCTGATTTTTATGAAGTTTTTTTATATTTTGTAAAAATAATGAATTAAATTAAAACAATAAAACAAATAAAATAATAATTAAAAATAAGATATAAGAAAAATAAAAAAAAAACTTGCAAACCAAGGGGGGTGGAGGTCCCCAATATGGAGGTGTTTTGAATAATCTGGCCCAAAATATCCTGAATCCGTTTGACTTTTTGAATCGTATGCTGAAGCGTGGACTAGGGTACAGCGTGCTCCTTAGATCTGTGCCTTTGGTTTGGTCATCAGGGACGCGTGGACGTTGGATAATGAAGATGCATGGTGTGCCTTATCATAAGCGCTGCACATGAATGGTTAATGAAAAATAACATGAGAAATATACAGACCTGGGACTCGAACCCAGGTCTTGGACGTTATTGCAATCACCAACTGCCAGCTGAGCCACTACACGTATTTGTTAATTAAACATACAACTAATATAATAAAAGAAACAACGCGTTAGTGCTGGAAAACGCGCGAACTTTTAAACCAACGAATCACTGGTTGCCACCACATCATCGTCCTCACCACCCCTGCAAAACAAAACACAATAGCAACGGTTTTCATAGCGTGGTTTTAGGCATGTTTCCAGAAAATAGCGACTAGCGCTGTAGGGATCATAAATTGATCGCGATGACTGGTTCTTGTTCGTTGGAGCATGCTGGTTTGAATGGTCATGGCTTCGTGGACTAATTTTGCTTGGTTTCAGAAGCCCTAAATTCAAGCTCTGGAAACCCTAAAGATTGATCATGGTGAAATCACGTATATGGCATAAAAACGAAATTAATTTGCATGGTTAGTTGCAGAAACTCATAACAAACATGAATCAAGAGACAAAAATTGCAAATTATGCACAAATCATGATGCACGATTCTGAAAATTTCTTGATACAGTTGAGGTTCGTTTTACCAGTTCTTAGCGTTTGGATGAATGATTCTGATTGAAATACACTCAATAGACCTTGAGCAAGCTATTGGAATCAAGATTAAGGCTTGAATCGTCCTCCAACAATGATTTCAGAATTTTGTTTTCAAGGAATTTTTTCAAGTTTCTAATGAGTTCTTTAGCGCAGCTTAGCGTGTCTTGTGATTAGGGATTGATTCCTGTTTATGTATTGAGGCTATTAGGTCAAAAATATTCAATAAAATCCAATGCAATAATGGTTTTGCATATTTGATTTTCTTAAGATCTTTTTGAATCTTTTTCAAGTGTATTTTTTGTTCAATCATGCTCAAATCAAACCAAATCTTGCCATATTGGGATGTGCACGAGATATTGAGGGTAAAACATGCATGAAAAGATTTTTTAGGTCAAGTTAGGTATTTTTCATATATTTACATAATTTAAATGAATTAATATGAATAATAATTCAAATAAATAAATAAAAAATGAGAAAATACTTCCCTTTGGGCCAAGTGGTCGTGCATAGGCTTGGAATGATGAATCATGGAAGAAAAATGGGCCCATTAGCATTTTTAGGTCATTTGAAGTAATGTTGACTTTTCAAAATATCCAAAAATTTCCCAACTTCCACAAGGCATAACTTGCTCAATTTTTACGCTTTTCTCATGTTCTTGGACATTTTGGAAAGGTCTTTGAGTCCTCTAACCAATGTCTTTGGTCCCATGTAATTTTGATTTACCAATCTCAAGTTATGGCCTTTGACTTAAAGTCCCTTTTTGTTGACTTTTGAAAATGACCTATAATGTTGAAATTGATAACTTTTTGTGAGAGCATTTCTTGGACTTGAAGTATGAAGATGAGTTGTAGGAAATGTCTTTCTCTTCAAAATGAGCTTTGGATGGAATTTTTCTGATAATCCATGTGAAAGTTATGCCCTGGTCAATTTCAGTTGACTTTTTCAACTGTCCAAATATAGTAACTTTTGCATCTTTGATGATTTCTGAGCCAAATTTTGAGAATCATGATCAAGCATTGATAAAATGATGTTTGTGGCTTCAAAATGATATATTGACCAAAAATTTGAACTTTTGACTGTCAAATGACCATTTTGCCCCTACAGTTGACTGTAGTGCAATTTAGGGTTTTGACTGTGCAATTTTGAGCTGAATGCCTTGAAAATTGATATGAGGATGCTTGACCATCTTGGTAAGCATATGAGACTTGATTGGGCCTTTGAAAACTTCATTTTCTTGATCAGAACCCAAACCCTAGTTTTGACTGTATAGGAGACTGTTTGACTGTGCAACCCTTGGGGGAATTTTGTGACTTGGCTTGGCAATTTCTTGAAGAATATGGGAGGGCAAATTTTGGGGTACAACAGTAGTCTCCTCGCGGTGTTCTAGCATCGGGCAAGCGAAGTTATGAACTTGGTCGCGTGATTCAAGATTCGCCCGGGGCGCTCATGTTATGCTCGTGCCATTCATGATTGATGCGTGGTTGGCGCTGGGGTGTCGGTGTTTGGTTGAGATCCACTTGTTTCTTGTTTCCCTCGCGAATGGCTGTAGTTTCGATCTGAGCGTTGCTCACTTCTCCCCGCCTTTGTGGCGAGCACACAAATTTGTTGTCGAATTCACCGGTTTCCTGTACTTTGCAGGTAAATGGTCGATAACCCGGAGTCCTCGGGACGTAATGACGTCGACGAAGCAAGTACAACAGAAGAGAACGTTACCCTGGTCGACACCGTCGACGACCCCACACTGGATTGGGTGGGCGCTGAGCCCCAGGGAATTGCTTCGGCGTACAGCCATTGCAGCAGACGAGCTTATACCGTCGTCGAGTACGACGGTACTCAGGAAAGATTTCAAAGGAATTTTAAAATAATGAGGCCGATGAGTGATGCTTGCATCTGCTCGGAGTTCACTGAATATGCGTTTCCTATGTATGAGATTGTATTCAGGGATCTTGGTCTTAGGTTGCCTTTTAGCGACTTCCAGGTCGGGGTGTTCAATCATCTGAACCTGGTCCCCTCGCAGCTCCACCCCAACGCGATTGCCTTTCTACGGGCGTTCGAGCTAACCTGCCGTTTCCTGAGAATTGGGGCGACGATTCCCCTGTTCTTCAGGGTTTTTCATCTGCAACGCCAGTCTCGAGGAGGCAAACATAGTTGGGTATCCCTTAAGCAGTCGAAGAGACTGTTTAGGATGTATATGGACTCGGTGAGGGATTTTAAAGATAAATGGTACGTATTACAGCCGGCCACCCAGACGGCCATGGATTCTCTATTCGAGTCGTCTCTGTGGTGGTCGACGAGGACGGGGAGCCCATTTTGGATGCTGAGGGTAGTCCCACAGTCAGGCGGATTTCCAGGTTCCCCATTCATTGGTGCTCGGGTCATTATGACCATGGTCCCGGGCACTATCATACCCCTGCGGGGAGTATGAGTGTCGAAGATGAGGAGGCCTATGCTGTCCTTTGTAAGTTTGTTGATGGCTTTTTCCCCGCTCAGTGGGTCACGAGGGAAGGGGACGACATTCTCGAGAGGATGGCTATCCGACGTTCGAGGCGTGCCCTATCAATACCAAGGCGCTCGTTGAATGCCAATCCTACGGGCAGGCCGTAGATCTCCTAGGTTTCTTGCTTTTGCTCTTATTGTTATTCCATTTTAATTGCCTTTAATCGCTTGTAGCTAACCCGGGTTCGTTCTTCTTGCAGGTCACATGGCGGAACATCGAGAGAGGTTGCTGAAGTTGACCCAGGATAAAAAGATAAGTAAGAGACTGGTGAGACCACAGCAGGCCACGCAGATGGGCCCGCCCGCTGATTCGGGCAGAGACGCGTCCAGTGGGTCCTCGAGTTTTCCCGATGCCGAGCGACAGACCGAGCTGGTTAGCAGGAAGAGGGGGTGGCCAGAGGGCAGAGCAGAAACTGGTGATGAGCCCGTAGCTGCCCGGGCTTTTGGCTTACCGCCTTGCTTTGTGGAAAAGGATTTCTTCGAGGGGTTTCCCTTGACCGTGTCTGATAACGAGGCCGACATCATTAAGCGGCTCGACAAGGAAGGTCGGAGGAAAAACCTCGCCGCTAGAATGGTCGGTGTGGTGAAGATGGCCGAGATGGTTGTGGTCCTTGCAGGGGAAGGATCAGATTCTACGGACCGTGTTAGGGAGCTAGAATCGGAGAAGGCTGCCTTTGCAGCCAAATCTCGCAAGTTAAAGCGGCCCTCGAGTGATCCGAGGAGATGTTCCGTGAACAGGCCGACTTACTGTCGGGGGAGAAGGAGAGGGCCGAAAAGGCCTTTGAGGAGAGGGATTTCCTCCAGCTTGACAAGGAACGGCTGGAGAGTGATAACCAGCGGTTGTCCAGGGAGATTGAGGAGCTGAAAGCTGTTATGCTTTCTGCTGATGACGAGCCAGAGGAGATAGCCTCTTTGCATACACGCTTAGATTTGGTTGCTCGCATCCACCTCCTCGAGTCAGATTGCGTTGGTGCCTTGGTCGATGGGTTCGAGACCGCGGTGAGTCAGCTGTCCGTGCTGAATCCGGGCCTGAACACCGAGGGAGTAGGATTTTTGTCTCAGATTATTGACGGCCGGGTTGTGCCTCCTCCCGGTTCTTCTGATGTGGACGCCAGTCATCCGGGGGATGTTTAACATCTAGTTTTTGTTTGGGTCTGCGTGCCTGTATATTGATTTTACTTGTTTTGGGGCATGCGTGCCCGTGTTCGTTTTCGGGGCCTGCGCGCCCGTGTTTATTCTTGATTTCTTTTGGCCGTCGTGCCATGGGTTGTAAATTTGAACATCGCCGACCTTCTTGGTCGGTTCACCATTAATCCGTTTTATGCATGTTTTTTTGATGGATGTTTGTTTTGCAATTATCTGCTCGTATCTAGGCGTATGTTTGACTGTTATTTTCGTAATGAACATTTTGATGAGTTTTTGTGCTCGAGCAGAGATATCCTTTCGACCCCTTTGATGGTTCGACACACTTCGAAATGCATCGATTATGCAGAGTGGAGCCCGCATGTCGGACGTATGACCCAGGTCGGGGCCTTACGCTCGCGGCGTAAACTGCCCATCGCGAGCTGGGTGTTCTTCCATGTGGGTACTTCAACAGTGGAGCTCGATCGAGGTGTCCCTGCCGGGCATTATTGTTCGGCTTGTTGGGTGAACGACGGTACCCCACTCGGTGGTTGGTAGGTCGGGTCCGTACCTCGACTCGCCTACGTGGTCGAGACTTTCCCTTTGTTGGCTAAGAGTGAATGTTCGACGACAAAAGTCCACAGTGGTTGAGGGCTTTAGCTATAATACTGTTTTAGCTTAGCAGCATTCCAGGGTCGTGGTAATGGTTCTCCGTTTAACTGCTCGAGGTAATATGCTTCGGTGCCTGTAGCACCTTGAACGCGGTAGTGTCCTTCCCAGTTTGCGGCCAATATCCCTTCGCGGGAGTCTTTCTGGTTTCTTTGCAAGACTAGGCTGCCGATCTGGAACTCGCGTCTGATGACCTTGTCATCGTGACGCAGGGCTACTCGTTGTTTCAAAGTGGCCTCACGTAGGGCTGCCCCCGATCTAATTTCCTCGACCAGGTCAAGTTCGTCCCTAAGGGCTTCATCATTCATTTCTTCGTCGAGAGGCATCTCTGTTCGCTTGGAGGGTTCCCTGATTTCTACGGGGATGACGGCCTCGGTGTCGTATGTTAGTCGAAAAGGGGTCTCTCCTGTCATCGAATGGGGTGTGGTACGGTAAGCCCATAGGACGCTATGTAGTTCCTCGACCCACCCCTTTTTTGCTTCGCCTAGTCGACGCTTAAGTCCTCACAGGATGACCCTGTTGGCAGCCTCGGCTTTCTCGTTGGTTTGTGGATGCTCGACTGAGGTGAAATGTTGTTTGGTCCCGAGTTTGGCGACGAAACTTCGAAAGCCCTGATCGGTGAATTGGGTACCGTTGTCTGTGACCAGCGCCTTCGGGATTCCAAATCGGGCGAGGACGTTTCGTTTGTAGAAGCGGAGGATGTTATGTGAGGTGATTTTTGCAAGGGCCTCAGCCTCTATCCATTTTGTAAAGTAATCCACGACCATAATAAGAAACTTGTTTTGGTACTTCCCTTGTACGAATGGTCCGAGGATATCCATCCCCCACCAGGAAAATGGCCACGGGGATGACAGTATACTCAGCTCGTGAGGGGGAGCGAGATGTGTGACACCCCAAATTTATTCAAGTGTTAAATAATTAGGAATTTAATTATTAAATTAATTAAAGGCTTAATTAATAATATTTTGGATTAAATGGATGAATTAATTATGGAATTAAAAAGGAAGACCGGGGGGTGTAAGGTTGAATTAGAGGTGTGTGAAGTAAAAAGCTCTACTAAATAATAACTAATTTATTACTATTATTTGGAAAATAATAAAAGGAATACAAAAAGAAGGATAATAAGGAAAAGAAAAAGAAGGTCATTGGGAAAAGTCATTATACGTGAAATTGGAGAAGAGAAGAGAAGAGAGGAAAAAGCCAAACACCGTGAATTCGAAGGATCATCGCGAGGTAAGGGGTGATTTCGATTAATTACTATGCCTTATAGATTTTGGGATCAATAGAATTGATTAAGCATGTTAGGAATCTCAATTTAGGATTTTCTAGGTTTGTAGAATGTGTCTCTAATGTTGTCAAATTGTGTGGAATTGAACCAATTGCATGATATAGGATTGTTAGGAATGGTTGAATTGTGTTATTTGACATTATGTTGATGTTACTTGGGTGATTCTGGTGTTAATTGATGTGGTCATTCGTAATGGAATGTTGGAATTGAATCATGAACAACCTGCTGTCAACAGAATTGGAGTTTCTGCTACAGGTGGCCGCAGGAACCGGTTCCCAGTGGGGAGGAACCGGGTTCCACTGTGCGAAGTTATAAAAACTGGAAAAATTGCACGTAGGAACCGGTTCCTGTATAGGTAGGAACCGGGTTCCCATACATTTTCCAGAAGGGTGATTTTTGAGCTTCGCAGGAACCGGTTCCTGCATATGTAGGAACTGGATTCTGCTGTAACTTTTTGAAAAATATTAAACTTTAAAAATCCGTAACTTTCAAACCGTAATTCCATTTTAGTCGCCGTTTTGGACGTTGTTTCTTAAATTAAATACTCTATTTTATAAAATGAAGAAAATAACTGTAACTTGATTTTATTTTGAAAATGTGTTGTGTAGCGATAAAAAATGTAGCGGGGTAAATCGGAGATCGAATTATTGATTAATTCGTCTCACAAAAAGCAAGAGTCGCCACCGCGCTTTATTGTTTCCAAGGGAAAAGGGGAAAGAGCGAAATAAAACCCTAAATATGCAATGTAAATAATACTTTTAAAAAAGTAAAATACAAGGCGTATTGAAAAGATCTATGGTTCGGGGGTTGGTTATACAATGAGAAGGTATTAGCACCCAATGTATCTATAGTACTCTATAGGAACCTTTTGAAATATCTGTTTATTAAAATTGATCGTTTGATTAGGAAATAAATTGTTTTGGCCGAAAAGGGGTATGGACGGGTTTTTGAAGATACGACGACCTAATGTCGAAGTTTTGGCTTGAACGGTATAAGTTTTGAAAAGATTGAGTTTTGGGGGAAAATTGTCTTAAGCTTTAATGAAATGCACAAAAAAACATTCGCGTGATCGGACTTGAGGACATGAAGTCAACAAATTTTATCGTTTTTCCCTTGGATTTAAACGTAAACAGAATAATCAAGTAAACAGAAAATTATGATAAATAAATGATATACAACAATTCAAATAAAAGACTAAGTGGTGTAAATATGCATTTTTTTATATTTTTTGTTTAATAACGCAAGAGAATTAATAAAAATGTTTTCTTTTTAAGTTTTTATTATATGTATTTTTAATATGGATAAAGCAAGAGAATTATCTAAAAAATAAAAATATTTTTTTTAGTTCTTAAAATTTCTATTTTTTTAAAATATTTTTGTATTAGTATTAATATAAAGCATTTATTTAGTAAATAGATCTAAACTATATTAAACTTTAAAAGTTATTTAACTAAACCTAAAAAGATACTAAAATTACTAGATTAAACCTAATGTTAAACTAATAAAATTAATCAAATATTAAAATGTTTTCATTAAATTATCTATTATTTAATTAAGTTTTACTAATTAACTAAAAAAACTAAAGAAAACAAATAAAAGTCAAGAAATAAAAGGGGGGTAAAAATAAAGACAAAGCAAATGGGCCAAAGGCTTAAGGGAGGCCCAAGACAAAGAGACAGGGAAGGGGGGTGTATAAGCAGTTTCGTTGGGCTTAGGGGAGGTAAACAGGGTTAAGGCCCATACGTTTCATAATTCTGTTTTAGGGTTAAACGCGTTTTGGTAATTTGGAAAAAAGGGATTAGGGTTCTGGACAGAGTGGCGCTCATCGTTTCGTGTTCTTCTTCGTCTCATCTTCTTCGCTGTGAGCTTCTGAATCCTTTGCTCGAACCACCAACATGTCTAAGCTTCTGACCTTCCTTTGCCCGAGCCACCAACGTGCCTTCTTCCCCGTGCGTTGCTCAGCGACACAGTGAAGGTGATGCTTCGTTCTTACAGTGCGCTATGTTTTATGATTTTTGTTGCATGTTTCTGATTTCGTTCATTTTCGATTCTGACTTTGTTTTATGTGTGATTATTGTTGAGGTGATGAAAAGGAAAAAGGAAGCGACGAAACTACCTTTATGAATAAGGAGGGAAGGGCGTTATGGAGGCTCGTTGGCGGAGGGGAAAACGCAGTGAGGTTATGAGCTTGGAGACCCTGGTACTCTGTACTCTTTATCTCCTTTTTGTTGCCTCGATGTACGCTTTTTTCTTCTTCTCCTTGCTTGTTGCCTTTTCGGATTTTTTGGCCTATGATGATGTATCTGAGGCCTTGACGGTATTGGACATGTTATTGTTGAAATGTTTTGACATGGGTTTGGTAAAAAGCTTGCATTGCTCTGGGTTTTGCTTTGGTCGGATAGACAAGGGGTTATGGTTTTAGGCTATTACAGGTTGCACTGGTTTTGGTCGCGATACAGTAGGTTTTGAGGCTTGATGGTTTAGGCCATTACAGGTTGTGCTGGTTTTGATTTAGGCCATGGTTATGTGACAGGTTATTGAAACAGGTTTATTGGTTTTGATATGGTTTGAGGTTAAGGTTTGTGAGATAGCAGGTTAATGGTTTTTTAGGCCATATCTGTTTGAAAATGGTTATATGGTTTTACTGGTTTTATGCAGTAGGTTCTATGGTATATGCAGGTTAATGGTTGTATGCCATATTTGTTTGAAAATGGCTATATGGTTTTTGGTTTGAGAGCAGATGGAAGGTTTTGGTAATGGTTATGTTGATGGTGTTTGAAAATGGCTGTGATTTTAATGCAGGTTGTGTATGGTTTAGGCCATAGTTGAGGTTTTGAAAAAGGGTTATGGTAGCAGGTTTGTAGTTTAGGCCATAAGGTTTTGGTTTATGAGATAACAGGTTCTGGCTTTTGAGAGCTTGGTTACTGGTTTTGTATTGTGTTTTGACAATTTTTTTGTGTTTGAGCCTTGAAGGTGGATGTGATATCCTTTTTTGAATGGATTGATAATAATATATCAGTTGGTTCGGCCTCTTTTGTTTATGCTACATGTTGTATATCTTGGTATCTTTCTTGATACTCTGCACCATACTGCTCCGACAGTTTGTTTGTATTCCTTTTTCATGCTTTCTTATTTTTTTATGAGATGCTGCTGTAGTTGTTTTGTAACTCTTTCTGCCTAAACCAAAACCTGCAAAACCATACTTCTATCTCTCTTCTCTCTCCTAAATGCAAATTTGACATAAAAATGATATGTTATGCATTTGTTCTGAAAAAGCACTACTGCTGGAAAATGATGTAAAGGGAAATGTTTTCATGCTTGCATATTTGATTTAAAAAATGCATGCCTCTCTTTGACTTGCAATGTAATAGTAGGAGCCTATGCATTTTGGCTTCTTCCTATGTGCATGGCATGGTTTACGTTGGGATATTGACTTGGAATTGAAAATGCATGTGCTGTTTGTATTATGCATTTTATATTGATTTTGAAATATGCATGGAATTTGAAACATGCAGTTGGCTTTTTAATTATGCAGTTTTGAAAACAAAAAATGAATTTGTGCATCTTTTAAATTTGTGCATTCATTTTTGAAAATAAAATTCGTCCCTTTTTGTGAACCGGGAGAAATCCCGCGATTTGCAAAAAAGGGTAAAACTGATTCCAGCCGTTTGCTTTTAATGATGAACACTAATAAATAATTTTCTGCTTTTAATTATTTGTTTATTTCTGACTTTTTCTTTTAATTGTTTTGCAGGTAAAATTAAATGAACAGACAGAGAAGCATTGGATAGAAGATTTAGAATTTAGGAAAAATTAGAATAGTTTTTATTTCATTTTAAACTTTGTAAAAATTATTATTGTAAATACGTTGTAAATAAATACAGTATTTACACAACAATTGTACAATTAGAATAAAATGAATAAAATTCCAATATTTTTGCCAATTAATTCTTTCCTTCTCTATAATTATTTATTTTATCGTTTATAATTCTTTAAATTATATAATAACTGAAAATAAATTTCAATTACTTAAATTCAGAATGATAAACAATTAAATAAACATCATTTGATCAATAAACTTTTCTTCAATCTATTCCATTATTTATAATTCTCTAAATTATAATAGCTGAAAAAATAAATTTCACCAGTTAAACTTAGGATAATAAATAATTAAATAACATTGTTGATCAATTAATGAACTTCCTTTCCAATATTTATTATATTATTTATAAATCTTTCAATTATATAATAACTGAAAATAAATTCCAATTATTAAATTTAAGATAATAAATAATTAATAAACATTGTTTTAACATTGATCAATTAATAAACTTAGCGTTCAAAATAAACAGCTCTCGACTTGAAAAAGTTATGAATTTTAAACCGCTTTGAAAAATTGACAAAAGTAGGTCAAAACTCTTGCAATGCAATGACGCAGATTGGAGATGGTATCTTAGGTCAAAATCTGGGGTACAACAGCTGCCCCTATTTAAGTTTCTTCTATCCGGAGATATGAAGATTAAAATCTTCGTTTCGACGGGATTGAAGGTACTTAAATACATAATACGCAAATTTTGCTCTAAGATACCGCCATTATGTTTGATATGAATGCAGTGATTGAATTCACAGAGAAAGATATTGTATGAGACAAGACAATGCTGGAGAAATCAGACACCAGCAAAACATAGAGACATGGATTATACACTACTGGGGAAACGAGCTATCGACTTCAAACGACAGATTCTTGACGGCGAATAAAATTGAGGGAATACGACCTCTGACCCTAACAAAGAAGGCATCTTGCATAGTCCATACAAACAGATTATCGACCCAAAAATAACAGTGAGTTTGCAACTCAAGGTCAAAGATAGGCAAAAGATGTATCAATTTTGTTGATAATGGATTACCGACTTCTGAAGGTAATGATTCATGACAAACTTCTCTGCGAGATTTCCGGAGATATACTCATTAATACTGATAGAATAAGATTGTAGATACGCAAGCTGCTCAAATAAAGAAGCTGCCACTTGTCGTCTTCCCAAAATATTGTGACATACAAGCTACTCAAATAAAGAGGCTGCCACTTGTTGTCGTCCAAAGAAAATACCAATAACATACAAGCTGCTCAAATAAAGAGGCTGCCACTTGCTGTCGTCCAAAGAAAATACCAATAACATACAAGCTGCTCAAATAAAGAAGCTGCCGCTTGCTGTTTTCCAAAATAATAACGCACAAGTTGCTCGTGAAGAGCTGCCGCTTGTCGTTTTCCAAAAATAATAATAACGCACAAGTTGCTCGTGAAGAGCTGCCGCTTGTCGTTTCCCAAAAATAATAATGATGCATAAGTTGCTCGTGAAGAGCTGCCGCTTGTCGTTTTCCAAAAATAATAATGACGCACAAGTTGCTCGTGAAGAGCTGCCGCTTGTCGTTTTCCAAAAATAATAATGACGCACAAGTTGCTCGTGAAGAGCTGCCGCTTGTCGTTTTCCAAAAATAATAATGACGCACAAGTTGCTCGTGAAGAGCTGCCGCTTGTCGTTTTCCGATGTCTATAACGTACAAGTTGCTCGTGAAGAGCTGCCGCTTGTCGTTTTCCAAAAATAAATCAGAAGGGAATTGCAATGACACTGGCAGAGAATAGAGTCTTCGTCAAAGAAAAATCATGAGTCAATCCTTCCCGAGGAGATCACATACTTAAACGTGCAAAATAAATGCACCATTCGTCTAGGTCGCAATTTCACTGGGGAAAATCAATGAGATAGCCTATGCAAGAGACAACAACTTCATCCAGGAATAACTAGAGAGAAAACAGTCAAACAAGAATCCACCCAATGAGAAAGCAACTCGATTGGGGAATTCATCCTATCCAAAAATGGACAAGGTGAGCTAAATCAAAAATCATCCATGAGGATTAGCTCAGTTGGCGAATTTAGAAAGGAAGCACATTTTCTGCCTAAGCTAACCTTCTACTTGGAAAGAAACATGTACATTATTTGAATAAACAAAGTACAACCCAAAATCGATGGCAAATGTGAATATGTATGCGTGATATAAGTGTAAATGAATAAATGAATGTTATGCTGACAAAACAAACAGATGGAATATCTTGAAGACAATAAGATGTCACGACAAGATAGATACTCGGCCAATCTTAAAAAAGACGGAAGATAACTGGAACTGGAACCACATAGCAACGTCAGAGCATAACACGCCACAAGGCTCAAATCCTCTGAGGAGAAAAGCATTCAAATCCAATCTTACAAAACAAATAGACCACTGGCAGGAGACAAAGCGTACCACACTTCCGAAATCTGCTCGAACAAAGGTAGCCAAAACAACGCTTAACTGGAAAAGCTGGGGAGTCACCAAACTTAGTACCACCAGAAACATAAGCTTACACAACCAGCACCTCATGACGATTTGAAAGAAAACAAGTTCAACAAGCAAGGATAAAATACCGTACTGTTTTTGCATTTCATGGCTTGACCATCCTCGGAACAACTGTTAATATTCCTTTCATTATTCACGACACATCTTTTTGATAAGAATGCTTTAAGTAAATTTGTTTCAAGTATTTCCATAAAAATTAAAATTTGCCCACAAAAGGTAAATGCTCAAATTTCATTAATAATATGGTAGTTCGCTAACAATGCGACTCCAACGGTTTACAAAAGTTTGGGAAATAGTACATGAAATAAAAAGGTTACACAAAAACAATGATCGCTATTCTCCCTAACAACTTCGAATTCCAAAATGTGCTCAAATGCCAAGACTGGTCTGACCAAAAGCTTGCCTAAGCCGCCCCTTCGGGTTCTCAACTTAGCAAACTGTCAACCCAAACATAAGCGAAATACTTCTTGACTGCATCGGCGTTCATGGGACGCGGGAGCTCATCACCGTCCATATTGGTGAGAATCAAGGCACCTCCAGAGAAAACTTTCTTAACGACATACGGTCCTTCATAATTCGGAGCCCACTTGCCCCTTGAATCAGGTTGGAAAGATAATACCTTCTTGAGCACAAGGTCACCTTCTCTGAACTCGCGTGGTCGAACCTTCTTATCAAAAGCCTTTTTCATTCTCTGCTGATACAATTGACCGTGACACAAAGCTGTCAATCTCTTCTCTTCAATTAAATTCAACTGATCATATCTACTTTGACACCATTCAGCCTCAGAAAGTTTAGCTTCCATCAACACTCTCAGAGACGGAATCTCGACCTCCACGGGGAGTACTGCTTCCATACCATAAACCAGGGAAAAAGGGGTTGCGCCTGTTGAAGTTCGAACTGAAGTACGATATCCATGCAGAGCAAACGGAAGCATTTCATGCCAATCTTTATAAGTTACCACCATCTTCTGGACAATCTTTTTGATATTCTTGTTAGCAGCTTCAACAGCCCCATTCATCTTCGGTCTGTAAGGAGAAGAATTATGATGTTCGATCTTGAACTCTTCACAAAGCTCCTTCATCATCTTGTTATTCAAATTCGAACCATTATCAGTGATGATCTTGCTCGGGATGCCGTATCGACAAATGATCTGATTCTTGACAAATCTGACTACCACCTGTCTGGTTACATTAGCATAAGATGCTGCTTCCACCCATTTAGTAAAAAAATCGATCGCTACCAAGATGAAACGATGACCATTTGAAGCTTTGGGTTCAATCATTCCAATCATATAGATGCCCCACATAGAGAAAGGCCAGGGTGAAGATATAACATTAAGGAGGGTCGGCGGCACGTGCATCTTGTCCGCATAAATCTGGCATTTATGACATTTCTTCACATATTTGCAGCAATCAGATTCCATGGTCATCCAATAGTAACCAGCTCTCAACATCTTTCTAGCCATTGCATGTCCGTTGGCATGAGTGCCAAAGGACCCTTCATGTACTTCTTGCATCAGCATGTCTGCTTCACGTCTGTCTACACATTTGAGTAAGACCATATCATAATTCCTCTTATACAAAACCTCTTCATTGAGGAAGAAACTGCTTGCTAATCTTCTCAACGTCTTCCTATCTTTATTGGATGCCCCAGGCGGGTACTCTTGATTTTGAAGAACACGTTTAATGTCATAGAACCACGGTTTGTCGTCGGTGACCTCTTCTACTGAGAACACATGAGCAGGTCTGTCGAGGCGCATAACCCGAATTGTAGGCACATCGTTCCAATCATTCACTTGAAACATTGAAGACAAAGTAGCTAAAGCATCAGCCATTTGGTTTTCATCTCTAGGGATATGATGTAATTCCACTTTGTTGAAGAAAGTTAACAATCTTCTAGCATAATCTCTGTAAGGGATCAAACCAGGATGACGAGTCTTCCATTCTCCTTTGATCTGATTAATTACCAATGCCGAATCTCCATAAATATCAAGAATCTTAATCCTTAGATCCACCGCTTCTTCGAGGCCCATAATACATGCCTCATACTCAGCCATGTTGTTCGTGCAGTCAAACTTCAATCTCGCCGTGAACGGGATATGAGTACCTCGGGGAGTGACGATGATTGCCCCAATTCCATTTCCATAAGAGTTCACAGCTCCGTCAAAAATCAAACCCCAATGCGATTCAGGATCAGGTCCTTCTTCAGGTAACGGCTCTTCACAATCTTTAGCTTTTAAGTACATAACATCTTCATCTGGGAAATCAAACTTGATGGATTGATAATCGTCAATTGGTTTGTGAGCCAAATGATCGGCTAAAATACTCCCTTTGATTGCTTTCTGAGTGTGATACTCAATGTCATATTCAGATAACAACATCTGCCAACGGGCTATTCTTCCAGATAAGGCGGGCTTCTCAAAGATATACTTAATCGGATCCATTTTGGAGATCAACCAAGTGGTATGGTTAATCATATACTGGCGCAGACGGCGAGCAGCCCAAGCTAAAGCACAACAGGTTTTCTCAAGCAATGAGTACCGAGACTCACAGTCTGTGAATTTCTTACTCAGATAGTATACGGCATGTTCCTTTCTTCCAGTCTCATCTTGTTGACCAAGCACACATCCCATGGAATCTTCCAATATAGTCAGGTACATAATCAAAGGTCTTCCTTCCACCGGAGGAATCAAAATGGGAGGTTCAAGCAAATATTCTTTGATGCTATCAAAAGCTCTCTGACAATCTTCTGTCCACACACATCCTTGGTTCTTTCGGAGCAGCTTGAAAATCGGCCCACAGGTAGCAGTCATATGAGATATAAACCTAGAAATGTAGTTCAGTCTCCCAAGGAATCCTCTTACTTGTTTTTCCGTCTTGGGTGCGGGCATTTCTCGAATAGCTTTGACTTTATCAGGATCTACCTCAATACCTTTCTGACTGACAATGAAACCCAGAAGTCTTCCAGAACGAACACCAAAAGTGCACTTGTTGGGATTCAGACGGAGTTTATACTTCCTCAAACGTTGGAATAACTTCAACAAATGCTCCAAGTGATCTTCCTCAGTCTGCGATTTGGCAATCATGTCATCCACATACACTTCTATCTCCTTATGCATCATGTCATGGAACAAAGCAGTCATGGCTCTTTGGTATGTTGCACCAGCATTCCTCAAACCAAACGGCATAACCCGATAGCAAAATGTTCCCCAAGGTGTAATGAAAGCTGTCTTCTCCATATCTTCTGGCGCCATCCTGATTTGATTGTAACCAGAGAAACCGTCCATGAAAGAAAAGACTTTGAACTTGGCGGTACTGTCGACCAATACGTCAATATGCGGTAATGGGAAGTCGTCCTTCGGACTAGCTCTATTCAGATCTCGATAGTCTACACACATTCGAACTTTGCCATCCTTCTTTGCAACAGGCACTATGTTGGCTAACCACTGAGGGTAGACCGATGTAACAAGGAAACCTGCATTAATCTGCTTTTGAACTTCCTCTTTGATCTTGTAAGCCATATCGGGACGAGTCCTTCTCAGCTTCTGCTTAATCGGCGGACATTCAGGTCTCAACGGTAAACGATGCTCCACAATATCGTTGTCCAAACCCGGCATATCTTGGTAGGACCAAGCAAACATATCAACATACTCTTTGAGAAGCTCCAACATCTTCTCTTTAACTTCCGGGATAAGCAATGCTCTGACTTTGACTTCCTTTCTATCCTCTCCATCACCCAAGTTGACCAACTCTAAAGGTTCTTCAAACGGTTGAATGATCTTCCCATCATGCTCAAGCAAGCGGGAAATTTCAACAGGAATCTCTTCATTATCTTCTTCTTCGGCTCTGAACACAGGGAATTCAAAATTGGGAGAGGGCATAGGATCATTGTTTTCGATGGTTAAGTCATGGATTAATCTGCACATATGATTATGCTTTATTTTAGAAATCGATTTGTGCAAATAAAACAAAAGGTTATTATATTTCCTATTACTACCAATTAATTTTCATTGCTATTTCCGGAAAAGTGAAAAATAAAACAGTAGTGGACAAAATAACATTTTATTCATTGAAGGGAAATACTTGAAACAAGGAGCCCATACATTTCTCTTTTGCCTTGGGCAGAGCAAAAGGAATTATTTTTCATAGCCCGACACAAAATACTTTTCGCCTTGGGCAGAGCGAATTTTTCAAAGAAAAACAAAACAAAACATTACTCGGAAATGTGCATAACAATAGGAACATCAACAGCTATCCAGTTTTGGCAAGCCAATCCATGCGTCACAAAATCGGGTAAATCCTCCTCGGAATCATCTTCTATGATAGCATCAACCTCGGGATGTATAAAACCTGCACTTCGGAAAACCTCTTGAATCGGACGAACAACCACCTCCTTCTTGACTCTTGCAGACACTGGACGAAAACCAAGACCTTCCCCAGATTTGTTCTCGGGCAAAGTCAACACCTGGCCCCATCCTTCGGCCGAACCACTTTCCACCACTCGTCGCGCATCCTCAAAAGAAGAAATGGATGCCCCTTGCTTCTTCACTTCATTCTTGGCAACAAATAGACCTTGGAACTGGGTTCCAACATCCTCATCAGCATCAATAAAAGAGAAGGATGATAAATGGCTTACCACCATAGCCTGCTCTCCCCCAATCATTACTAGCTTCCCATGCCTCACAAACTTCAGTCTCTGATGGAGCGTGGAAGTGACTGCCCCTGCATCATGGATCTATGGACGACCCAATAAGCAACTGTAGGCAGCACGAATATCCATCACTTGGAAAGTGATTTGAAAAGTATGAGGACCAATTACTATAGGGAGATCCACTTCACCAATGACTGTCTTCCTAGAACCATCAAACACTTTAACAATTACTCCACTAGGTATCATAGGAGCACCTGGATATGAGAGCCGAGATAAAGTAGTCTTGGGCATCACATTCAACGACGAACCTGTATCTACCAACACACTTGATAAGGTATCATTTCCACAACTTACTGAGATATGCAAAGCCATATTATGGTTCCTTCCCTCCTCCAGAAGCTCTTCATCACTGAAACCAAGATTGTTACACGAAGTAATATTTCCCACGATTCCATCAAATTGGTCAACCGTCACATCATGATCCACGAATGCCTGGTCCAAGACCTTCATCAAAGCTTCTCTATGGGCACCAGAATTTCTTAGTAAAGCAAGCAAATAAATCTTGGAAGGAGTTTGCAATAGTTGGTCCACAATCTTATATTCACTTCTCTTGATAAGCTTCAGAATCTCATCATCCTCAGGGCGAGGGATAGGTTCACTGGATCGGCCTATCTCAACCCTTGGTTCAACATTTCTCACTGGAATTTCAGCCGGTATGGGCCTCCTGACCTGAACTTCTGGTCTCTTCAAAGGTACTGCTGCAAAGACACGTCCACTCCTCGTAACTCTACTCACATCAGCAATGTTAACAAAAGACGGTCTTGTTGGTATAGGGACTTCTACCCCATTCTCAATCATTGTGGCATTATACTTATACGGTACAACTTGGTCTGAGTTGTAAGGCACAGGACCAGGTGGGTAAATAATCAAAGGATCAATAGGTGCAGTCTGATTGTCGTAAGCGATCTCTACTGATTCGGGCAAATTGAATTGTGGTATGATAACATTCACTTCATCCTCCGGATCTCTGTCATATGTAATAGTGATAACTCTCTGGTCTAACAACTTCTGAATATCCTCCTTCACAATAGGACAATCAACCTCTCTTGAACAAAACTCACAAACATCATAATCATGCTGGTGCTTAACAAAGGCAAGTCTTCTCAAACTCTGATGTAACCTGATCAACGACTCTCTTATGTGTTCAACTTGAAAAACTCGAAACTTTCCCGGACAACCTTCCACCATATTCACTGAAGCTGCCCCATGTCGAGGCAAAGGATTATCTCTAACATTTGGATTAACATCCTTGAAAGACAAGATACCATTCTTAATCAATCTATGCATGTCCGCCTTCAAAGCAAAACAGTTCTCAAGGTTGTGCCCCGGCGACCCTTGATGATATTCACAAAACTGATCCGCCTTGTACCACGGAGAAGTACTGTTTGGTGCGACAGGAGGAGGCTTTGTCGTTATGAGATTCTTTCTGATAAGAGCAGGGAACAATTCAGTATAAGTCATAGGAATGGCATCGAACTGCGGTTTTCTTGGTGAACGGTTCTGATTGTTGAATGGATAAGCCTGTTGTCGAGGCTGCTGCTGAAATGGCCGTTGTTGAGTTGGTGGGGTTTGATGAGCTGGGGTCATCAAAGCTGGGCGGACAGCCGGAGTGACTGCCGCAACGTGAGAGTAACCTCTCCTTGGTCTCCCTGGGAACAATGCGCTGACATCTGGCTCTTTTCTTTTCGGGAAAACACTTCCAAACTTCTTAGTACTGCTAGACGGACTTCCTTCTTTAACCAAACGCCCTTCACGAATCCCTTCCTCTAACCGCATGCCCATGCTTACCATTTCGGTGAAGTCACTGGGTGCGCTGGCTATCATTCTTTCATAGTAAAAGGAACCTAAAGTCTTCAAGAATATCTTAGTCATCTCTTTCTCCTCAAGAGGTGGATAGATTTGAGCAGCAATTTCACGCCACCTCTGGGCGTATTCCTTAAAAGATTCTCTGTCTCTTTGCAACATTGCCCAGAGTTGATCCCTGTCTGGCGCCATGTCAACGTTATACTTATACTGGTGGACAAAAGCTTCGCTAAGATCGTTGAAGTTGCGGATCCGAATACTGTCTAAACCCATATACCACTTTAGAGCAACACCCGTCAAACTGTCTTGAAAATAATGAATCAACAAGTCATGATCATCGGAATACGTAGACATCTTTCTCACGTACATTGTCAAATGACTTCTAGGACACGAATCACCCTTATATCTCTCAAAGTATGGCACTTTGAATTTTGCTGGAATCTTGACATTCAGAACTAATCAAAGGTCATGCGTGTTCTTCCCAAAAAAATCCTTCCCCTTTAACGCTCTAAGCTCCTTCTGCATTTCCTGGAACTGATCCTGAAATTCTTCCATTCTATCAAAAAGACCCAAACTTTCAGCAGGCTCGGCAGGATAAGTAGGTTCATTCAAGTATGGCACGGAGTGAACCACAGGAGCGACAGTTGTCATTACCGGTTGCAGAAAAGATGTTACAGACGGGATTATCGGCGGCAAGGCAGTTGTCTCTGGTTGAGGAAGAGACAAAGCAGGTTGAAACAAAGGTTGTACGGCAGGCTGATACCCCTCTGGCACAAAATTGTAAGGCATTCCCCACGGAAAACCTTTCGGCATCTGATGTTGAAGCGGAAAGTTGATTTGAGTCACGGATGTAGGAACGGTGACAATCTCGGAAACCGCTGGAGTTGAAGTCTGAATCTCAGCAGCTGTAGTCGATGGCTGATTCTGAACAGCCACCAAACTTTCCACTAACGCAATTAACTTTTCCATCTCGATACGAAGGGTAGCAACTTCCCCACGAAGCTCATGATTTTCCTGTTCCAGATCTTCCATTTTCCTCTGACGATTGGCTCGAGTGTCGTATCGGTGAGACAGCTTGACAACCTTTAGAGTGGAAAAAGAAACAAGGATAAGACTCTAGGAAACATGTGAAGTGGAATGTTGAATGATGCATGATGTGTGATGCAAATGATGTTTCATTTTAATAGTTTTTCAAGGAACTTTGATAATTTTGCACACATCAATGGTAAAGGAATTTGGAATAACAAAAACTCAATCCATTAATCAAAAACAGTAAATTACAACCTACAACTTTGGAATAACAAAACAATAAATTACAACTTTGGGATAACAACCCAATAATAAAAGCAGTAAATTACAACTTTGAAACATGAAGTCCATAATAAAGCAATAAATTACAACTTTGGAGCATGAAGCCCTTAATAAAGCAGTAAATTACAACTTTGGAGCATGAAGCCCTTAATAAAGCAATAAATTAAAACTTCGGAGCATGAAGCCCTTTTACAAAGTTTTACAAAATGACATTAATAAAATAAAACTAAAAGCTAAAGATCACTCTGAAACATCGGATGAAGGACCAAACACCAACTGAAACCGGAGCTTCTTGATCTTCTCTTCATAAAAGTCTTCCATCTCTTTCTTCTCAACTACCAGTCGATCAATGATTTCTTTTTGTGGCTTAGGAACAAGAACAACGCTTACCGAACATTCCTTCTTTCTCTTCCTTTCACTAGCATACTTCTTCAGTAAAGCATCCTTTTGACGAAGTTTCTCATCGTGATCAACGAACCAGCCGTCTTGAATAAAGAGTAACTCCTCCTTTTCCTTTAGCTGTCAAGTCAGGACTCGATTCTCATATTCAGACATATTATACTTTTCTTTCCAAGCATCTCTCTCGGACTTCATCCTGGCCAGATTTCCTTGGTATTCTCCTATATTCGCGATAGGGATAACAACAGATGATGACGCAACGGTAGGGAATAAAGGTTTCTCAAGTTTATAGGGCATCTTGAGAGCACAAGCCCTAGCACGGACCCACTGTAGGTAAGGCTCCAAAGAAACGGCACCTCTATGTCCTAACATATCTCTCCCTTTCCTATGGATGTGGCGCCAAGCTCCTTCGATCTCCCTCTTAGCTGCCTGATGATCTTGTCCTTCCTGTAGAAAGAAACCACTCACATGGATGTTGTTTGGCTTATCTCTCATCGGGTACCCAAACTGACGGCGCGCGAGAACAGGGTTATAGTTAATTCCACCTTTCGTACCGAGAAGAGGCACGTTAGGGAACGCACCACAGCTATCGATGATCTTCATGTCGCAGTAAACTCGATTATACCAATCAATGTCGAAATGAGTGAGAGCCATAATCTTTGGTGCCCAACGCGGCTCCTTCTCGAGATCCCAGAAAACATCAGACCCCGGTAGATGAGAAACATACCACTGATACAGCAACGGTGCACAACAAATAATCATCCCTCCTTGATAAGAGTTTCGAAGATGGATGGAGTAGTAGGTATCTCCGAGCAGCGTAGGGACCGGATTTCCAATCAAGAAAATTCTGATGGCGTTGATATCCACAAACTTATCAACGTTAGGGAACAAGAATAGACCATAAGCGAGTAAAGCAAAGACGTCTTCAAAGGCAATAGTATCTCTTATCTCAGCGAAATGACGAGCTTTCCTCAACAAAAACTGCGCAGACAAGCCTCAGATTCCCCCTTTTGTAGTCATGTTCTCCTCTATCTCTGACTTCTTCAAGTGGGTGATGGTCGCTATCTCGTGAGATTTGGGCTCCTCTTCTAATCCAGAAAAAGGAACACAGTCGGTGATCGGAAAACCAAGTATGTAGGAGTACTCTTCTAAGGTGGGCATCAACTGGTAATCCGGAAAGGTGAAACATCGGTACAAGGGATCGTAGAATTGAACCAACGTATTAAGAATGCCTTCCTTCATCTTGCGCTTCATGAGAGGTATAATGGACCCATACTTCTTCTGAAAATCCGTCGGGTTCTCGATCTTCGGAATCAAACTCTTCAGTTCTTCAATCTCAGGCTCCTTAAAACTAAAGCTTCGAGTGTTTCTCCTTCCAAATTCCATAATACCCTGAGATGTCGGCAAAAATCATTCCGAAGTTCCTTGAAAAACAAGTTTTTTTTTTTTACAAAAATGTTGATGAATGCATGAATGAATGATAATGCAACAGTTACACACAAGTTTGCAAACATGGGGTTCAAAGGTTCAACGTTCAGCATGGAGTCGAGGGTAAATCCCACCCAAAGGTATGTACTAACGGTTCAATTGCACCTGTAAGACAATGTTCTAAGAGTTCCCAGAGTCTACATTCCTCCTTCGGATATTACCAACGTCTTGATTACTCAATAATTAGCAATATTCTCAAGAGAAACTCGTCCGAGCGTAGCATCACGTAACAACTACTTCCGAATTACTCCGTTATAGTCTCCGCGCTACACCTAAAAAAGGCCAAGATGGGTTAGGGTTCTACGGTCCTCAACTTCTCGGGCTCCTAGGTCGAAAATAATAATGTCTTCCCGATTACTCGGTAAACAAATATTAAGTTCAAGAGGGCCTTCCATTGAGTGGGGGATCTCGTGCCTCCTTCTTCGGGATTACTCCCTCAAAGTTAACATGACTGTACCGCCCGTCCTATTCCTTAAGTGTTACTTAATCCGGGTATAGGATTCGTCCTTTGCAAAAAACCCAAACACCCCAATTTAAACACATAATCAAACAAATCAAATAATAACAAAACAGATAAAACAAATTAGGCTTAACCCACTTAGGGATAGACCAACAAGAGGTCAATCTTTCCCCAGCAGAGTCGCCAATTCTGTAGCGATAAAAAATGTAGCGGGGTAAATCGGAGATCGAATTATTGATTAATTCGTCTCACAAAAAGCAAGAGTCACCACCGCGCTTTATTGTTTCCAAGGGAAAAGGGGAAAGAGCGAAATAAAACCCTAAATATGCAATGTAAATAATACTTTTAAAAAAGTAAAATACAAGGCGTTTTGAAAAGATCTATGGTTCGGGGGTTGGTTATACAATGGGAAGGTATTAGCACCCAATGTATCTATAGTACTCTATAGGAACCTTTTGAAATATATGTTTATTAAAATTGATCGTTTGATTAGGAAATAAATTGTTTTGGCCGAAGAGGGGTATGGACGGGTTTTTGAAGATACGACGACCTAATGTCGAAGTTTTGGCTTGAACGGTATAAGTTTTGAAAAGATTGAGTTTTGGGGGAAAATTGTCTTAAGCTTTAATGAAATGCACAAAAAACATTCGCGTGATCGGACTTGAGGACATGAAGTCAACAAATTTAATCGTTTTTCCCTTGGATTTAAACGTAAACAGAATAATCAAGTAAACAGAAAATTATGATAAATAAATGATATACAACAATTCAAATAAAAGACTAAGTGGTGTAAATATGCATTTTTTGTATTTTTTGTTTAATAACGCAAGAGAATTAATAAAAATGTTTTCTTTTTAAGTTTTTATTATATGTATTTTTAATATGGATAAAGCAAGAGAATTATCTAAAAAATAAAAATATTTTTTTTAGTTCTTAAAATTTCTATTTTTTTTTAATATTTTTGTATTAGTATTAATATAAAGCATTTATTTAGTAAATAGATCTAAACTATATTAAACTTTAAAAGTTATTTAACTAAACCTAAAAAGATACTAAAATTACTAGATTAAACCTAATGTTAAACTAATAAAATTAATCAAATATTAAAATGTTTTCATTAAATTATCTATTATTTAATTAAGTTTTACTAATTAACTAAAAAAACTAAAGAAAACAAATAAAAGTCAAGAAATAAAAGGGGGGTAAAAATAAAGACAAAGCAAATGGGCCAAAGGCTTAAGGGAGGCCCAAGACAAAGAGACAGGGAAGGGGGGTGTATAAGCAGTTTCGTTGGGCTTAGGGGAGGTAAACAGGGTTAAGGCCCATACGTTTCATAATTCTGTTTTAGGGTTAAACGCGTTTTGGTAATTTGGAAAAAGGGATTAGGGTTCTGGACAGAGCGGCGCTCATCGTTTTGTGTTCTTCTTCGTCTCATCTTCTTCGCTGTGAGCTTCTGAATCCTTTGCTCGAACCACCAACATGTCTAAGCTTCTGACCTCCCTTTGCCCGAGCCACCAACGTGCCTTCTTCCCCGTGCGTTGCTCAGCGACACAGTGAAGGTGATGCTTCGTTCTTACAATGCGCTATGTTTTATGATTTTTGTTGCATGTTTCTGATTTCGTTCATTTTCGATTCTGACTTCGTTTTATGTGTGATTATTGTTGAGGTGATGAAAAGGAAAAAGGAAGCGACGAAACTACCTTTATGAATGAGGAGGGAAGGGCGTTATGGAGGCTCGTTGGCAGAGGGGAAAATGCAGTGAGGTTATGAGCTTGGAGACCCTGGTACTCTGTACTCTTTATCTCCTTTTTGTTGCCTCGATGTACGCTTTTTTCTTCTTCTCCTTGCTTGTTGCCTTTTCGGATTTTTGGCCTACGATGATGTATCTGAGGCCTTGACGGTATTGGACATGTTATTGTTGAAATGTTTTGACATGGGTTTGGTAAAAAGCTTGCATTGCTCTGGGTTTTGCTTTGGTCGGATAGACAAGGGGTTATGGTTTTAGGCTATTACAGGTTGCACTGGTTTTGGTCGCGATACAGTAGGTTTTGAGGCTTGATGGTTTAGGCCATTACAGGTTGTGCTGGTTTTGATTTAGGCCATGGTTATGTGACAGTTTATTGAAACAGGTTTATTGGTTTTGATATGGTTTGAGGTTAAGGTTTGTGAGATAGCAGGTTAATGGTTTTTTAGGCCATATCTGTTTGAAAATGGTTATATGGTTTTACTGGTTTTATGCAGTAGGTTCTATGGTATATGCAGGTTAATGGTTGTATGCCATATTTGTTTGAAAATGGCTATATGGTTTTTGGTTTGAGAGCAGATGGAAGGTTTTGGTAATGGTTATGTTGATGGTGTTTGAAAATGGCTGTGGTTTTAATGCAGGTTGTGTATGGTTTAGGCCATAGTTGAGGTTTTGAAAAAGGGTTATGGTAGCAGGTTTGTAGTTTAGGCCATAAGGTTTTGGTTTATGAGATAACAGGTTCTGGCTTTTGAGAGCTTGGTTACTGGTTTTGTATTGTATTTTGACAATTTTTTTGTGTTTGAGCCTTGAAGGTGGATGTGATATCCTTTTTTGAATGGATTGATAATAATATATCAGTTGGTTCGGCCTCTTTTGTTTATGCTACATGTTGTATATCTTGGTATCTTTCTTGATACTCTGCACCATACTGCTCCGACAGCTTGTTTGTATTCCTTTTTCATGCTTTCTTATTTTTTTATGAGATGCTGCTGTAGTTGTTTTGTAACTCTTTCTGCCTAAACGAAAACCTGCAAAACCATACTTCTATCTCTCTTCTCTCTCCTCAATGCAAATTTGACATAAAAATGATATGTTATGCATTTGTTCTGAAAAAGCACTACTGCTGGAAAATGATGTAAAGGGAAATGTTTTCATGCTTGCATATTTGATTTAAAAAATGCATGCCTCTCTTTGACTTGCAATGTAACAGTAGGAGCCTATGCATTTTGGCTTCTTCCTATGTGCATGGCATGGTTTACGTTGGGATATTGACTTGGAATTGAAAATGCATGTGCTGTTTGTATTATGCATTTTATATTGATTTTGAAATATGCATGGAATTTGAAACATGCAGTTGGCTTTTTAATTATGCAGTTTTGAAAACAAAAAATGAATTTGTGCATCTTTTAAATTTGTGCATTCATTTTTGAAAATAAAATTCGTCCCTTTTTGTGAACCGGGAGAAATCCCGCGATTTGCAAAAAAGGGTAAAATTGATTCCAGCCGTTTGCTTTTAATGATGAACACTAATAAATAATTTTCTGCTTTTAATTATTTGTTTATTTCTGACTTTTTCTTTTAATTGTTTTGCAGGTAAAATTAAATGAACAGACAGAGAAGCATTGGATAGAAGATTTAGAATTTAGGAAAAATTAGAATAGTTTTTATTTTATTTTAAACTTTGTAAAAATTATTATTGTAAATACGTTGTAAATAAATACAGTATTTACACAACAATTGTACAATTAGAATAAAATGAATAAAATTCCAATATTTTTGCCAATTAATTCTTTCCTTCTCTATAATTATTTATTTTATCGTTTATAATTCTTTAAATTATATAATAACTGAAAATAAATTTCAATTACTTAAATTCAGAATGATAAACAATTAAATAAACATCATTTGATCAATAAACTTTTCTTCAATCTATTCCATTATTTATAATTCTCTAAATTATAATAGCTGAAAAAATAAATTTCACCTATTAAACTTAGGATAATAAATAATTAAATAACATTGTTGATCAATTAATGAACTTCCTTTCCAATATTTATTATATTATTTATAAATCTTTCAATTATATAATAACTGAAAATAAATTCCAATTATTAAATTTAAGATAATAAATAATTAATAAATATTGTTTTAACATTGATCAATTAATAAACTTAGCGTTCAAAATAAACAGCTCTCGACTTGAAAAAGTTATGAATTTTAAACCGCTTTGAAAAATTGACAAAAGTAGGTCAAAACCCTTGCAATGCAATGACGCAGATTGGAGATGGTATCTTAGGTCAAAATTTGGGGTACAACATGTTGACTTTCCGATTATGCGGTTTGTTATTATGTGCATATTTGGTGTATATGCAATGGTGTATCCATGATAATTGATTGTATCAGGTCTTGGTGGATGAAGTGCATGTTTATGCTGTTTGATGTGTGCATGATAAATAATCATATCATGTTTTTTTTGGTTTTGGTTCAGTTATGATAAATTGATGTATTTCATAGACTGATTTGATGTTGCATGCTGGTGATGTGCGTGCATATGCATTGTTTTGGTGAAGTTAATTCCCATTGTGTGGAATTTGACTTGTATTGCCGTTAACTGATACCCGGGTGATGATGTGTGGTTAGGCTGGATTCGTGTCCGGGTGTTTATGGACGAATCGATGGTTGCTGTATCCGGTTGATGATGGATCAGTGTTGGGTGACTTGGTCACGTGTTGGTACCACATGCATTATGTCTGCATTTGTGTTTGCATGGAATTGTAACATGTTAGGATGTCTTCCAGTGTTACAATTCTTTGGTTGATTATTGATTTGTGCATAATGACTTGTATGATTGGAACTGCGTGTTGAATCTGAATTTATGCTAAAATGGGTGAAATAATATGCTTGTGATATAATGTTGATTGAGAAGCTTATAATGCATGTTAATTATGAGAAATCTCACCCTTACTTTAACAATTTCAGATTAAAGTTAGCAGCTCAGGAGTTGGTGAAGATGGCTCTAGAGCTATGTTACTTTAAGTCCGCGTGTCAGTGTCGTGCTCTGATAGGTTGTAACACGGGGGGAAACGTTTGAATGATGAGTTTTATTTTATACTCTATTGTTTAATTTATGTTGGGAATACCTATGAAGTGAAGTTATTCCGGTTTTGAGACATTTCCGCTGTGTAGAACATGATATTGATTTGAATATTTATCTTAATAATTCCTTCAGTAAAGCATGATAACTGTAGATTTGAGGTTTTTATATTTATCTTGGATTGTGACATCCCTGTTTTCCATGTTACTCTTATTTAATTAATATATTCGCGGGTTATTTAGAAGGGGTGTTACAAGATGCATGTCGGCGTGCTTTTGGCACTTGGCGCATCTCTTGACGTGGTCTTTGGCGTCCTGTTGCATTGTCGGCCAGTAGTACCCTGCTCGTAGAGCCTTCCTTTCTAGGGACTTTCCGCCCATGTGCTGGGCGTTAATCCCTTCGTGTATTTCCTGTAATACCTCGGGGACTGTGGATTCGTCGATACACTTCAAGAGGGGAATGGAGAATCCCCTGCGATATAGTTTGTGCTCGAGCAGCACGTAGGAGCACGCTCGTCGTTTGGTCGTGGCTGCTTTTGTTCGGTCTGGAGGGAGTTCGCCTTTTGTCAGGAAGTTGAACACCGGTGTCATCCAGCACGAACTGTCTTCGATGGCGTTCACCTCGAGCAGAGTCGAGGTTTTCTCGATGCTCGGGGGGGGGGGGGGATAGAGATTCCTGTATAATGGATTTGTTTCTGCCCTTCTTCCTCGTGCTTGTAAGCTTCGACAGAATATCGACCCTTGTATTTTGCTCGCGCGGGATGTGTGATATCTCTGCTCGATCGAACTTCTTTATGTACCCTTTGACTAAGTCCAGGTATTCGATAAGGCTGTTATTTTTAGCCTGATAACTTCCTTGGACTTGAGAAGCGACGAGTTAAGAGTCTGTGAAAATTTGCACTTCACGGGCACCTAGGTCTTCGGCCAATCTTAGTCTTGTAAGCAGGGCCTCGTACTCCGCTTGGTTGTTTGAAGTCGGGAAGGAGAGGGTGAGCGAATGCTTGATCACCACCCCTTCCCCGTTGTCTAAGAGGATCCCTGCGCCGCTTCCAGATGGGCTGGACGCTCCGTCGACAAAGATGATCCACTTGTGTTCTTTCCCTGCGGGGGGGTTGTGAGTGGTCATTTCAGCAACAAAGTCGGCCAATGCTTGTGCTTTTAGGGCTTTCCTGCTCTCGTACTGAATGTCGAACTCGGAAAGTTCCAAGGACCACTTCAACATTCGACCTGCCATGTCTGGTCAACCTAAGAGCTGTTTTACTGGTTGGTCGGTTCGCACTATGATTGTGTGTGCGAGGAAATAGTGTATGAGTCTTCTCGCCGCGTTGACGAGGGCTAGGGACACTTTCTCTATCGGTTGGTATCTGACCTCGGGACCTTGCAGTGCTTTGCTCGTAAATTAGACGGGTTTTTGTCCGTCGGGCGTCTCGCGAATGAGAGCCGCGCTGACGGCTTCGACCGAGACGGCCAGGTATACGAACAATGATTCCCCGGTGGTGGGTCGTGATAGTACAAGCGGTTTGGATAGGCTTTGTTTCAGGTGGCGCAACGCCTGCTCGCATTCCTCTGTCCATTCGAAGGATGCCTCCTTGCGAAGGAGCTTGAAGAAGGGGAGGGCGTGCTGAGCGGATCTCGCGACGAAGCGGGATAACGAGGTGAGCATGCCATTCATGACTTGTATGGATTTTTTCAACGTGGGTGTCGGGAGGTCGGGGAAGGCTCGACATTTGTCGGGGTTAGCTTCGATTCCTCGTTCTGTCAGGTAGAAGCCGAGAAATTTTCCCGCCTTGACCCCGAATGTGCAGTTCTCGGGGTTAAATCTCATCTTACATTGTCTTGCTTGAGCAAAGACTTCTTTGAGGTGAGCGGCATGGTCGGTGTCTGCTCGGGACTTGACGATCATGTCGTCCATATATACTTCGGGCATGTCCCCGATTTGGTTGTGGAATGCTTTGTTCATCATACGTTGATATGTTGCTCCTGCATTTTTTAGGCCAAAAGGCATCACGTTGTAGTAATAGTTACCTGAGCTGGTCATGAAAGCAGTGCAATGCTTGTCGCTTACGGCCATGGGGATTTGGTTATAGCCTGAATAGGCATCCATAAACGACGGTATTTTATAACCGGCCGGGTTGTCGACCAGCATATCTATGTTGGGCAGAGGAAAAGCATCTTTCGGGCATGCCCGATTGAGATCAGTATAATCAACACACATTCGCCACTTTCCATTATTCTTTTTGACTAGTACAACATTCGACAGCCAGGTTGAATACCGGGCTTCGGAAATGAAATTTTCCTCTAGGAGGTCTTTTACAGCTTTTTCAGCAACCTCCGTTTTCTCCGGAGACTGCCTACGCCTATGTTGTACTACTGCCCTAGCGGCTGGATCTATGGCGAGGCGGTGACAGGAGACCTCAGGGTCGAGTCCGGGCATCTCTGTGGCGCTCCACGCGAATAAGTCCGCATTCTCGCGCAAGCAGGCTTTGATTTGCTTCATTGTCAAGTCGGGGAGGCCGGTACCGATCTTCACTCCTCTGCTCGCATCCTCGCCAAGAGGGACGAGTTCGAAGTCTCCGTCCGAAATTGGTCGAATGGGGACTTGCTCGCCGCTGGAAGGCTCATCCTGGTCGAAGCGGGTGTCCAGGGCTATCGAGTTGACCTTTGGGGGAGCTCTCTGCTCTTCTACCTTGACGGGCTCTGTCTCCCGAGGCTCTGGTCGTGTCGTTGCAGCTCTCTTAGCGGGCCTTGTACCGGTGTCGACCGTATCACGTCCCTTGTATGCCGCGTTAAAACACCTTCGGGCAGCTGACAGGTCCCCTTGGATGGTGGCGACCCGTGCCCTCTTGGTGTAAAACTTCATCTTCAAGTGGACGGTAGAGGGTACCGCGGTCAGTTCTTCTAATGTCGGCCTTCCCTGAATGCAGTTGTAGAGGGAAGGGCAGTCGATGACGAGGAAGCGCACCTTGACCTGTCTCGTTGCTGTATCCTCGCCAAAGGTAACCATGAGTTCAACGTATCCCAAAGGTTTGGAGGTCGAGCCGTTAAAGCCCTGCAGGTCTGACCCCACATAAGGTGAAAGGTGCGAGTCATCGAGCTGTAGGGTTCGAAATAGTTGGCTGTACATTACGTCGACTGAACTTCCTTCATCGACGAGGACGTGATGTACGTCAAAGTTAGACATTCTCGCTCTTATCAGCAGAGGAATGACCGCGTTGGGGGCCCCTTCGGGGAGCTCTTCGAGGTAAAAGGTGATAGGCTCCGATCTACCCTTCACCCTTTCAAAGGTCACCGTCTGAGGAGGTGCGGTGTCGACCAATTCATCCAACTTCCTCTTGGCTGAATTTATTGTCAGGTCGTTGAACCCTCCACCATTGATGAACATGGTGGAGGGAAAGTGCTCTCATCTGCTGTGCATCAACAGTGGCTCTTGCAAGTGTTCGGGGACATAAAAGTCCTCGGGTCTGGTGACGAAGAAGGCGGTCTGGATGGGGACCGACTCGTCAGATGGTCGGGCATCCTCCTCTGCTTCTCTTGTCTCACGGGCATCGCGACTAGGAGCGTCGTTTCGCCGGTACTGGGCGAGTCTCCCCCCTTTTATGAGGGTCTCGATGGCGTCCTTGAGGTGGATGCAGTCTTCAGTCAGATGACCATGACTCCTATGCTACTGGCAGTATTTTCTCCTGTCCACCCCGGGCTTGGCAGGAGCTGGTCGGGGGCGCTTAATGCCGCCATCTTTGAAGTCTATATTGGCACACTCCGCCAAGATGCACTCGCGGGAAGCTGTGAGCGGAGTGTACTCTGTGAAACACCCCGAGGGTCCCCTCTGTTCTCGGACGTCCCGGGGTTTGTCATCTTTTCTTTTCTCCCCGGTTCGTCGAGGAGGAATGGCTTTTTGGTGCGGGTTGTTGCTGGATCCGCGAGTCCTGGGGTCACAGGCTCTGTTGGCCGCTTTCCTTTCCTCGTAGTCCATGTAAGCCCTGGCCTTCTCGAGGAGAGCATCAAACGTTCGAATGGTTCGATGCCCACTGCTTTCCTGAACTCTATGCCGGGGAGGAGCCCCCTCTCCAGCATGTATCTTTTCATGTGGTCCGCGCAGGGGACCTGGATGGCTTCACGGTTGAAGCGGTTGATGAATTCTCTCAAGGTCTCATCCTGCCTCTAGAGGATGGCCTCGAGCGCCGCTTCGGTCTTTGGATGTCGTCGTGACGCAGTGAACGAGCTTATGAATTGGTTTTTCAAGTTTCGCCATGAGGTGATTGACCCCGGGGCAAGACCCTTGTACCAATCCATTTCCGCTTTCTTGAGGGTTATGGGGAACAACCGGAATTTGATGGGTCCCCCGACATTATGGTAGTGCAGCATAACCTCGAACCCGTCTATGTGATCGACCGGGTCGACGACTCCATCATATTCTTTCAGATGAGGAGGCTTCTCCATGCCAGGGGGAATGGGTGCCTCCATGATGGCTTGTGATAGGGGACCGCGGGGGTCGTCCTCATCACTTTGCTCCGGGGAGAGGGACGGGGACCTGAGGTATTGTCGGACACGACGGCCCTGATCGTGCTAGGCGTTCCTCGAGTGGTGTGCCTGTTAATACGTCCCTCCGTGCCCGTCTCCAGGATTCCTTCGTTCTTGCCGTGAAAGGCCGTGGTCGCGCCCTCCGGCTTCAATGATTGGCTCTCTCTCCAAGGCGGGTCGCCTCCCCGGTGGTCGGGGTGACGGGCTTCAAGAGATGCCTCTGTCTTGTCTCTGCGGAGGAAATCGGAGACGTTCCTCCGTTCTTCGAGGAGGTGGGGATTGAGGCCTCCTGTGTCTCCTCGGGGGTCTTCTGTCCTCCTCCAGTGCTCTCAGTCTTTCCCCTTGGGCAAAGATGAGGTAGTTGGTCTGGTTGATTGCCGCGAACAGTGTCCTGGTCGTGGCGTCTGCCCCGGCGAGGACAGGAACTTCATGGAATTGAGCGGCTTGATGGTTCGGGAGAAATGGATTATCTTCTTCGAGTCGAAGGGGAACTGATGAAGAGGAAGCAGTGGCTCCATCCCGGTAGTTGGAGATTTCGCGGATGTTGCCAGCAGGAGCAGTAACATGCGCTGTGACGCCGACGTTGTTGTCGGCGAGGTTATTGCAGGTCTCAACAACACGGCCGTTCTGATTGTCTTGAATATGGTCATCCATGACGGTGAAAGATGGTTTTAGCTTTTGGTCTTTGAAGGTTTGTAAGACGGGGAAGATTTGGTTCCCACAGACGGCGCCACTGATCTTCCCAGATCAGAATTGGACCGTCACAACGGACTCGAACTGAATTTGAATGAGATGGGGGGAGGGGTACCTGCAAGACACTCCGATGATAAAATGAGAGATGAAATGGGCAGGCAAAAAATATGTAGGTGAGTAACGAATGAATACCTGACCCTCTTGAAGTAGAGGGTATTTATAGCCCCCAGCGTTGGGCCAATGTCCCTTTATTGGGCCGACCAGAACTGGCCCAACAAAGGGACTGCCAGGTTCTACGTGTGTAGTGGGGACCCACACGTAGTCCCCTTCCTTGATGGTGCTCTGCGAAGAATGAGGAAGAACGAAGACGCGGTCTTCCCGGAGCTTTAAGGATCCCATAGCATTCGGAGGGGACAGAGTCTGCCCTACAGGGAGGATGCTCGAGCAAGACTCGAGTTGAAGTGCCCTTGATCGAGGATGTTGCTCGTTGCGGGTAGCAGCGGACATAACCGTTGTGGTCTGTGACTGGGTATGCTCGGGATGGTCTGATTCCGAACACGGCTCGAGGAACTGCCTGGATCTGAGCCTTTACTTGTGTTTTGGGCCAAGACAGGCCCGGACCAGAACAAAACTATTAACTAAATAATTTGAGAATTATCAAATTATCTAATTGTGTCCTCCTTCAAATCGAACATATTAACAGTATGAAAGGGCATAGGATCTAGAGGTGTTATAACAAGTTTGCGAAACGAGGAGATGAACTAAGAAGCAGGGGGAATAAATGTTGTTGAAGCTTCATGTGGCAATTAAGCTTTATGTGTATGTTTTTTTTATTGGAAGATGACTTAGATACAAAGTGCGTAATTTTTAGTTTTTCCAAATTCCGGAGACTCAGACGATTAGGTTTCGGGAGGATTGCACCTTGTTTCAATCCGAAATAGTTTTTCTCCAAATTTTAGTTGGTAGGATCAAATTATGGCTTGTCTTGAAATTCTTTGTCTATATTTTAAGGCGCGCACACACACTAGACATCACATGTTTTTCATTCTTTAAAAAATACTTAAGTTTGAATGTCACATCAAATTCTGCTACCATACATTTTCTTGTATATCGTTAGTAAATAATGGTCGCCGGTCGGACTTGCCCCGATCTTTTTGCACATTCTTACTGACACGTTGACACCCTATGGCTAGGTGGGATCTAGGATGAGGCTACATTATTTTCTTCTATAAGAATCAATATGTAATGAAGGTCTTTGTCAAATATGGTTTATTTTTAGATGACATGGCTAGTCTATAGTTTGTTGGTGGTTTAGTTTTTTCAATTGTTGGATCTATATGCTTTTGATATCATTAGATCTTATAAGAGCATGTATAAAAGTCAGATTTTTCTTTTTTTCAACTTCTAGATATGTCTGAATCTCAAAGTTTCTCGAGGTTTCTCTACAAATTAGATTGCAAGTTAATTTCATAAGTGCTCCATTTTCTTAATTCTCAAAATTTTTATAATACTGACATGTTCTCCTTCTCTCTCTATATTGGCACAAACAATTAGTTTTTCTATGTGACCCTTGATTTTTTTTTATGATTAATAGTCATTGTTACTGGCATGCATTTTTTATTATTATTTTAAATTATGCCCTATTTGTTGTTATTCCTAACAGTGATCATTGGTGGTCATGAACCACTTAGTGTTGTAAACCAATAATTGTAAAATTATTGATTTGTTTTGACTTTATGCGCAATTACGTTTGTAATATCTCAATTTTAGTAATTATATATATATATATATATATATATATATATATATATATATATATATATATATATATATATATATATATATATATATATATATATATATATATATATATATATATATATATATATATATATATATATATATATAAATTAATTGATTGATTTTGTGATTAATTGATTTTATTTGAATTATTTGATATATATTCTATGTGATTAATTATTTGGGTTAAATATGTTGAATCGTAGAATTATAATTAGAAATAATGTCGATTTATGATGAAATTATTTTATTATGTGAAAATTATAGAAAATAGTAGTATAATAAGTAATTGAAACTAATATGTGGGAGTGTGAAGAGTAATTGGGTCTAGTAGTTGTCAGGTTAGTGTTATTTTTTTTAAAAGTATAAGAGAAAAAGAAAACTAGATTAGTAAATGAAAAAGAGAAAAGAGGTTAACCTAGAAAAAATGAAAAGGAAGAAAGAGGGATGGAACACCTAAGGAGGAATTAAAAAATTCATCAAGAAATTAAGGTAAGGGTGGATTTTCATATTGTTATGGGAATCAGATGATGATGTATGATGGGTAGATTCATGGATAGGATGAAATCCCTAAATTTCCATGGTTTTGAAATTGTTAGGTTTTGTTGAGAAATCCTTGAATATGATGAGTAATGGTGTTGTGATGTTTCTATTTGAAAATGCATGTTAGATATATGTTATAATGCCTTAAATTATAGTAATTTGGATGTTAAAATGAGTTTTGGAGTGAAATCCGCGTAAGGAAATCGCAGGAAAAGGCAGGATTATTTGTATAACTTCAAATTTTTTTATTTATATTATATTATTCCGCGGGATTTTAGAGGGTGTTGCATTACTGGTATCAGAGCATGGTCGAGCAGTTGTCCAAGTTGTTAATGTGTTTATTCCTTTTTATACTCAATATGTGTATATGATGTTAGAACATAGTTTGATTCTACAACCCTTAATTAAGAGTTTTGATGATAACAAAATACAAAGAATAAATAAATTGTAATATTTATATATAAGAAAATATGCTGCTTAAAAGTATGTTTTGTATGTACAGAAGTTCTAATGGAATCAGCATCAGCATCATCAGCATCAGAAGATCAGTAATATATCAGCATCAGAAGATCAGTAACATATGCTACACGCTGAAGCTACTAGATCATACGCTGAAGCTTGATGACCAGAATCTGCGCATAACATATACACTCTGACTCTGATCAAAGATCTCTTCCAAGTCATCAGCACTCTGAAGCGTTATCACAAGCTAAAGCAAAGAACACTCTGAAGCGCTACCACAAGCAAAGAAAACTCTGAAGCATTATTAATTATTCAAGACAGATTAATTACCAACGGCTTTATTCAGATAAGATCCGCTCAATAAGGAAAGTGCGTTATTGTCATTGAAAGTGCTTTATGGACAACGTATCTCTACCTTGGCTATTTAAACAAGTCTTTGTGAGAAAAGATGACACCTATCATACGCATGCACTAATACATTTTTGCTAAACCATCAAACCACGCTTACTCAAACGCATTAGCAATTCAGTGTGACTCCAAGCTTAATTTGTGTATTATCAGAGTTGTGATATACTGTTTTATTAGAAAACATTAAACATATTATTGTTCAATTATTTGTAAAGAGATTTCCTTGAGATAAACCGGTTTGTGGTTATACTCAAGAAGGCTTTAACAGTTGTTAAAGTAGATTGTGTAATCCTTTGATTATAGTGGATTAAGACCTCGTTGGAGAGAGGCAAAATCACTTTGACGGGTGGACTGGAGTAGTTTGAGATCAAACGAACCAGGATAAAAATACAGTGTTGTCTAAGCTTTTGATTTTAAGTTTTACAATTCAACCCCCCTTCTTGTGTTTTTCACATCTTCAATTGGTATCAGAGCGCCTGGTTCTGAGCTTATAACACTTAACCGTGTCAGTACAAGATCCAGCGTCAGAAAAACACAATGGCAGGACCAAATCAAAACATCAGCAATGACAACAATGAAGAAAGAGACAGATTCAATGGAAAACCTCCAGTCTTTGATGGAGAGAACTTTGACTGCTGGAAAGACAGAATTGAGAGTTTCTTTCTGGCCCATGATGCTGATCTGTGGGACATGGTAACTGATGGATACACGCACCCAGTGGATGGAAGTGGTCAGAAGATTGACAGGAAAACAATGTCTGATCAGCAAAAGCGTGAGTTCTGAAATCATCACAAGGCTAGAACAATTCTTCTCAGCGCCATCTCTTATTCAGAATATGAGAAGATATCAAACAGAGACACTGCAAAGAATATGTTTGACTCTCTGAGAATAACGCATGAAGGAAACATTCAAGTCAAAGAAACCAAAGCCCTTGCACTCATTCAGAAGTATGAGGCATTCAAGATGGAAGAGAATGAATCAATAGAGACTGTGTTTTCAAGATTTCATATCCTGGTTGCTGGTCTAAAAGTTCTTGACAAAGGGTATTCTACTGCTGATCACGTTAAGAAGATCATCAGAAGCTTTCCAAAACAATGGAGGCCAATGGTCACAGCGCTTAAGCTAGCCAAGGATCTCAACAAAATCTCTCTGGAGGAACTTGTCAGCTCCCTCAGAAGTCACGAGATAGAGCTAGAAGCAGATGAACCTCAAAAGCAAGGTAAGCCATTAGCTTTAAAATCTAACAGAAAATTTGACTCCAAAGTGTTGCAGGCTGTGGAAGAAACCTCTGATGGGTCTTCATCAGAAGAAGATGAACTGTCTCTCCTCTCCAGAAGGGTGAACCAATTGTGGAAGCAGAGGCAAAGGAAGTTCAGGAATCCCAGAAGATCAGAAAATCAGAATGAATCCTTCTCCAGATACAGAAGGTCAGAATCCTCCTCTGGACACAAGATCTGAAGGTTCTTCAGGAAACAGAAAGCCAAACAACAAAGACATCATCTGCTATGAATGTAACGAGCAAGGGCACTACAAAAGTGATTGCCTAAAGCTTCAGAAGGAGAAGCCCAAAAAGAAGTTTGGCAAGGAAAAGAAGAAAAGTCTCATGGCTACATGGGATGATTCTGACACATCTGAAGCTGACTCAGAATCAGATGATGAAAGAGCAAACATAGCTCTCATGGCAAACATAACAGAAGACAGTGAAGCTTCTGAGTCAGAATTTGAATCAGATACAGAAGAGGTATTCCCTGACTTTACTATAAATTTTACTAAGGCTGAACTAGCTGAAAGCCTTAATGAAATTCTGGAAAGATATCAGCAGATCAGAGTCAAATTCAGAAACCTGAAAAGGAATCTTGCTTCTGACTCTGATAAGACTGAGAGTCTCAAATTGGAGAATTCTGAGTTAAAAGATAAAATTTCAAAATTAGAAAACCAATTGCAAAACTCTCAGAAGGAAACAATCCCTGAAACTCCCAGCAGTGCTGATGAGATCATCAAGGAGTATGATCACAGCTTTCAGAAGTTTCTAGCTAAAAACATAGACAGAGGCAAAATGGTTTCAATGATCTATGGAGTTAGCAGGAATGGTAGAAAAGGGATAGGATATCAAGGTAAGGTACCTACACCAAAGAATTCCATGGATTTAGTTATAAAACATACTCCACTTGATTCACACTTTATATATGGGCACACACATGACATAAAATATACTAGTAGTGATTACTCTGTCAAACCAAAATTCAACCAGAGTTTTGGTAAAACTAACAAATCAGGACCCAAGAAAATATGGGTACCTAAGGATAAAATAATACATGTGGCAGATATCTTTAGCAGCAAAGCAAAAACACCAATCATGGTACCTGGACTCTGGCTGCTCACAACACATGACGAGAAGAAGGCATATGTTCCAAAGCCTGGAACTTAAGCCTGGAGGCCACGTAGGCTTTGGAGGCAATCAGAGAGGAAAGATCATTGGCTTTGGAACAGTAGGTAATGGAAATCTTCCCTCTATAAGTAATGTTTTACTAGTTGATGGATTAATGCATAACCTGTTATCCATAAGTCAATTAAGTGATAACGGTTATGATATAATCTTTAATCAAAATTCATGCAAAGCTGTTAGTCAGAAAGATGGGACTATCCTATTTAATGGAAAGAGGAAAAACAACATTTATAAAATAAAACTTTCTGAACTAAAAAGTCAGAATGTAAAGTGTCTTCTGTCTGTTAACAACGAGCAATGGATCTGGCACAGAAGATTGGGACATGTTAGTATGAGAAGAATATCTTAGATTAACAAACTCAATCTGGTCAGAGGACTTCCTAACCTGAAGTTCAATTCAGATGCTCTGTGTGAAGCATGTCAAAAAGGCAAGTTTGCAAAACCAGCTTTCAAATCCAAAAATGTTGTTTCCACCTCCAAGCCATTAGAACTTTTGCATATTGACTTATTTGGACCAGTTAAAACTGCTTCAGTCAGTGGCAAGAAGTATGGGTTAGTAATCGTAGATGACTATAGCAGATGGACATGGGTAAAGTTCTTAAGGCACAAGGACGAGTCACACTCTGTGTTTGTTACCTTCTGCAACCAAGTTCAGAATGAAAAGGATCTTAGAATCGTCAAAGTGAGAGGTGATCATGGTGGAGAATTTGAAAATAAATATTTTGAGTCATTCTTTAATGACAAAGGCATCCGGCATGATTTCTCTTGTCCTAGAACTCCCCAGCAAAATGGAGTTGTAGAACGAAAGAACAGAATATTGCAAGAAATGGACAAAACCATGATCAACGAAACTAACGTTGCTAAGATCTTCTGGGCAGAGGCAATAAACACAGTGTGTTACATTCAGAATAAAATCTCCATAAGACCTATTCTGGAAAAGACTCCATATGAATTGTGGAAGAACAGAAAGCCCAACATTTCCTACTTTCATCCATTTGGATGTACATGTTTTATTCTGAATACAAAAAATTATTTGAACAAGTTTGACTCTAAAGCACACAAGTGTATTATGTTAGGATATTATGAACGTTCAAGAGGGTACAGAGTATACAATACAGAAACACAGATTGTGGAAGAGTCAATCAGTGTTCGTTTTGATGATAAGCTTGACTCTCAAAAGTCAAAGCAGAATGAATTACTTGCAGGTATGGAAGTTGAACTCACAGGTACTGAAGACAAGTCATCAGAAGCTCTTAACAGAGACACTCCCTCAACATCAGAAAGAGTCACTGCAAGCAATCCAGCACCTTCTGTTGATCAACTCCAGAAAAGACTATCCAGAAGCAGCATGGATCACCCAGAAGAAACAATCTTAGGAAGGAAGGAAGATCCAATCAGAACAAGATCTAGCTTCAGAAACTCTGAAGAATCCCTAATGGGACTGGTTTCTCTAATTGAACCAACAACAATTGATGAAGCACTTCTGGACAATGACTGGATTCTAGCAATGCAAGAGGAGCTAAATCAATTCACAAGAAATGACGTATGGGATCTAGTTCCTAAACCAAAAGGATTCAACGTCATTGGAACAAAATGGGTGTTCAGAAACAAACTGAATGAACAAGGTGAAGTCATCAGAAACAAAGCACGACTGGTAGCACAAGGT